>JARGYO010000198.1:5467037-6075787 GCA_029206835.1 Rana muscosa | reverse complement strand
CTTCTTTGTTTCTTCTTCTTCGTTTCTTCTTCTTCGTTTCTTCTTCTTCTTCGTTTCTTCTTCTTCTTCTTCGTTTCTTCTTCTTCTTCTTTGTTTCTTCTTCTTCTTTTCTTCTTCTTCGTTTCTTCTTCTTCTTCGCTTCTTCTTCTTTTCTTCGCTTCTAATACTTTTCTTCACTTCTTCTTTTCTTCGTTTCTTCTTCTTCGTTTCTTCGTTCTTCTTCTTCGTTTCTTCGTTCTTCTTCTTCGTTTCTTCATTTCTTCTTCTTCGCCTCTTCTTCTTCTTCTTCTTCCTCTTCTTCGTTTCTTCTTCTTCTTCTTCTAATTCTTCTTCGTTTCTTCTTCTTCGTTTCTTCTTCTTCGTTTCTTCTTCTTCTTCTTCTTCATTTCTTCTTCTTCTTCTTCGTTTCTTCTTCTTCTTCATTTCTTCTTCTTCGTTTCTTCTTTTTCTTCTTCTTCGTTTCTTCTTTTTCTTCTTCGTTTCTTCTTTTTCTTCTTCTTCTTCGTTTCTTCTTTTTCTTCTTCTTCTTCGTTTCTTCTTCTTTTTCTTCTTCTTCTTCGTTTCTTCTTCTTTTTCTTCTTCGTTTCTTCGCTTCTTGTTCTTCGTTTCTTCTTTTTCTTCTTCTTCGTTTCTTCTTTTTCTTCTTCTTCGTTTCTTTTTCTTCTTCTTCTTCTTCGTTTCTTCTTCTTCGTTTCTTCTTCTTCGTTTCTTCGTTTCTTCTTCTTCGTTTCTTCTTTTTCTTCTTCTTCGTTTCTTCTTTTTCTTCTTCTTCGTTTCTTCTTCTCTTCTTCTTCTTCGTTTCTTTTTCTTCTTCTAATTCTTCTTCTTCGCTTCTTCTTCTTCTTCGTTTCTTCTTCTTTGTTTCTTCTTTGTTTCTTCTTCTTCGTTTCTTCTTCTTCTTCGTTTTTTCTTCTTCGTTTCTTCTTTTTCTTCTTCTTCGTTTCTTCTTTTTCTTCTTCTTCGTTTCTTCTTTTTCTTCTTCTTCGTTTCTTCTTTTTCTTCTTCTTCGTTTCTTCTTTTTCTTCTTCTTCGTTTCTTCTTCTTCGTTTCTTCTTCTTCTTCGTTTCTTCTTCTTCGTTTCTTCTTCTTCTTCGTTTCTTCTTTTTCTTCTTCGTTTCTTCTTTTTCTTCTTCTTCTTTTTATTCTTCTTTTTCTTTTTCTTCTTTTTCTTCTTCTTCGTTTCCTCTTCGTTTCTTCTTCTTCGTTTCTTCTTTTTCTTCTTCTTTGTTTCTTCTTTTTTTTCTTCTTCGTTTCTTCTTTTTCTTCTTCGTTTCTTCTTCTTCGTTTCTTCTTCTTCTTCGTTTCTTCTTTTTCTTCTTCTTCGTTTCTTCTTTTTCTTCTTCATTTCTTCTTTTTCTTCTTCTTCGTATCTTCTTTTTCTTCTTCTTCGTTTCTTCTTTTTCTTCTTCTTCGTTTCTTCTTTTTCTTCTTCTTCGTTTCTTCTTCTTCGTTTCTTCTTCTTCTTCGTTTCTTCTTCTTCGTTTCTTCTTCTTCTTCGTTTCTTCTTTTTCTTCTTCGTTTCTTCTTTTTCTTCTTCTTCTTTTTATTCTTCTTTTTCTTTTTCTTCTTTTTCTTCTTCTTCGTTTCCTCTTCGTTTCTTCTTCTTCGTTTCTTCTTTTTCTTCTTCTTTGTTTCTTCTTTTTTTTCTTCTTCGTTTCTTCTTTTTCTTCTTCGTTTCTTCTTCTTCGTTTCTTCTTCTTCTTCGTTTCTTCTTCGTTTCTTCTTTTTCTTCTTCTTCGTTTCTTCGTTTCTTCTTTTTCTTCTTCGTTTCTTCTTCTTCGTTTTTTCTTCTTCTTCTTCGTTTTTTCTTCTTCTTCTAATTTTTCTTCTTCGTTTCTTCTTCGTTTCTTCTTCTTCGTTTTTTCTTCTTCTTCTTCGTTTTTTCTTCTTCTTCGTTTCTTCTTCTTCTTCGTTTCTTCTTCTTCTTTGTTTCTTCTTCTTCTTCGTTTCTTCTTCTTCTTCGTTTCTTCTTCTTTGTCTCTTCTTCTTCGTTTTTTCTTCTTCTTCTTCTTCGTTTTTTCTTCTTCTTCGTTTTTTCTTCTTCGTTTCTTCTTCGTTTCTTCTTCTTCGTTTTTTCTTCTTCTTTGTTTTTTCTTCTTCTTCTAATTCTTCTTCTTCTTCTTCTTCTAATTCTTCTTCTTCTTCTAATTCTTCGTTTTTTCTTAGTTTATTCTTCTTCGTTTCTTCTTCTTCGTTTCTTCTTCTTCTTCGTTTCTTCTTCTTCTTCGTTTCTTCTTCTTCTTCGTTTCTTCTTCTTCGTTTCTTCTTCTTCGTTTCTTCGTCTTCGTTTCTTTGTTTCTTCGCTTCTTCTTCTTCGCTTCTTCTTCTTCTTCTTCTTCGTTTCTTCTTCTTCTTCTTCTTCGCCTTCTTCTTCTTCTTCTTAGTTTCTTCTTCTTCGCCTTCTTCTTCTTCGTTTCTTCTTTTTCTTCTTCTTCGCTTCTTCTTCGCTTCTTCTTCTTCCCTTCTTCTTCTTCGCTTCTTCTTCTTCGCTTCTTCTTCTTCTTCGCTTCTTCTTCTTCGCTTCTTCTTCTTCTTTGTTTCTTCTTCTTCGTTTCTTCTTCTTCGTTTCTTCTTCTTCTTCGTTTCTTCTTCTTCGTTTCTTCTTCTTCGTTTCTTCTTCTTCGCTTCTTCTTCTTCGCTTCTTCTTCTTCTTCGTTTCTTCTTCTTCGTTTCTTCTTCTTCGTTTCTTCTTCTTCGTTTCTTCTTCTTCTTCTTCGTTTCTTCTTCTTCTTCTTCTTCGCTTCTTCTTCTTCTTCTTCTTCGCTTCTTCTTTTTCTTCTTCTTCGCTTCTTCTTCTTTTTCTCGCTTCTTCTTTTTCTTCGCTTCTTCTTTTTCTTCTTCTTCGCTTCTTCTTCTTCTTCATCTTCTTCTTCGTTTCTTCTTCTTTTCTTCGCTTCTTCTTTTCTTCGCTTCTTCTTCGTTTCTTCGCTTCTTCTTCGTTCTTCATCTTCATTTCTTCTTTTTCTTCTTCTTCATTTCTTCTTTTTCTTCTTCTTCGTTTCTTCTTCTTCTTCTTCTTCTTCGTTTCTTCTTTTTCTTCTTCTTCGCTTCTTCTTTTTCTTCGCTTCTTCTTTTTCTTCGCTTCTTCTTTTTCTTCTTCTTCGTTTCTTCTTCTTCATCTTCTTCTTCGTTTCTTCTTCTTCGCTTCTTCTTTTCTTCACTTCTTCTTCGTTTCTTCGCTTCTTCTTCGTTCTTCTTCTTTGTTTCTTCGTTCTTCTTCTTCGTTTCTTCGTTTCTTCTTCTTCGCTTCTTCTTCTTCTTCTTCTTCTTCCTCTTCTTCGTTTCTTCTAATTCTTCTTCTTCTAATTCTTCTTCGTTTCTTCTTCTTCGTTTCTTCTTCTTCTTCGTTTCTTCTTCTTCGTTTCTTCTTCTTCTTCGTTTCTTCTTCTTCTTCTTCATTTCTTCTTCTTCATTTCTTCTTCTTCATTTCTTCTTCTTCTTCGTTTCTTCTTCTTCTTCATTTCTTCTTCTTCATTTCTTCTTCTTCATTTCTTCTTCTTCGTTTCTTCTTCTTCTTCGTTTCTTCTTTTTCTTCGTTTCTTCTTTTTCTTCGTTTCTTCTTCTTCTTCGCTTCTTCTTCTTTTCTTCGCTTCTAATACTTTTCTTCACTTCTTCTTTTCTTCGTTTCTTCTTCTTCGTTTCTTCGTTCGTTCTTCTTCTTCGTTTCTTTGTTTCTTCTTCTTCGCCTCTTCTTCTTCTTCTTCTTCTTCCTCTTCTTCGTTTCTTCTTCTTCTTCTTCTTCTTCTAATTCTTCTTCTTCTTCTTCTTCTTCTTTGTTTCTTCTTCTTCGTTTCTTCTTCTTCGTTTCTTCTTCTTCTTCGTTTCTTCTTCTTCTTCTTCTTCGTTTCTTCTTCTTCTTCTTTGTTTCTTCTTCTTCTTTTCTTCTTCTTCGTTTCTTCTTCTTCTTCGCTTCTTCTTCTTTTCTTCGCTTCTAATACTTTTCTTCACTTCTTCTTTTCTTCGTTTCTTCTTCTTCGTTTCTTCGTTCTTCTTCTTCGTTTCTTCGTTCTTCTTCTTCGTTTCTTCATTTCTTCTTCTTCGCCTCTTCTTCTTCTTCTTCTTCCTCTTCTTCGTTTCTTCTTCTTCTTCTTCTAATTCTTCTTCGTTTCTTCTTCTTCGTTTCTTCTTCTTCTTCGTTTCTTCTTCTTCTTCTTCTTCATTTCTTCTTCTTCTTCTTCTTCGTTTCTTCTTCTTCTTCATTTCTTCTTCTTCGTTTCTTCTTTTTCTTCTTCTTCGTTTCTTCTTTTTCTTCTTCGTTTCTTCTTTTTCTTCTTCTTCTTCGTTTCTTCTTTTTCTTCTTCTTCTTCGTTTCTTCTTCTTTTTCTTCTTCTTCTTCGTTTCTTCTTCTTTTTCTTCTTCGTTTCTTCGCTTCTTGTTCTTCGTTTCTTCTTTTTCTTCTTCTTCGTTTCTTCTTTTTCTTCTTCTTCGTTTCTTTTTCTTCTTCTTCTTCTTCGTTTCTTCTTCTTCGTTTCTTCTTCTTCGTTTCTTCGTTTCTTCTTCTTCGTTTCTTCTTTTTCTTCTTCTTCGTTTCTTCTTTTTCTTCTTCTTCGTTTCTTCTTCTCTTCTTCTTCTTCGTTTCTTTTTCTTCTTCTAATTCTTCTTCTTCGCTTCTTCTTCTTCTTCGTTTCTTCTTCTTTGTTTCTTCTTTGTTTCTTCTTCTTCGTTTCTTCTTCTTCTTCGTTTTTTCTTCTTCGTTTCTTCTTTTTCTTCTTCTTCGTTTCTTCTTTTTCTTCTTCTTCGTTTCTTCTTTTTCTTCTTCTTCGTTTCTTCTTTTTCTTCTTCTTCGTTTCTTCTTTTTCTTCCTCATCTTCTTTGTTTCTTCTTCTTCTTCTTCTTCTTCGTTTCTTCTTCTTCGTTTCTTCTTCTTCTTCGTTTCTTCTTTTTCTTCTTCTTCGTTTCTTCTTCTTCTTCGTTTCTTCTTCTTCTTCTTCGTTTCTTCTTTTTCTTCTTCTTCTTCGTTTCTTCTTTTTCTTCTTCTTCTTCGTTTCTTCTTTTTCTTCTTCTTCGTTTCTTCTTCTTCGTTTCTTCCTCTTCTTCTTCTCTTCTTCTTCTTCTCTTCGTTTCTTCTTTTTCTTCTTCTTCGTTTCTTCTTTTTTTTCTTCTTCGTTTCTTCTTTTTCTTCTTCTTCGTTTCTTCTTCTTCGTTTCTTCTTCTTCGTTTCTTCTTCTTCGTTTCTTCTTCTTCGTTTCTTCTTTTTCTTCCTCATCTTCTTTGTTTCTTCTTTTTCTTCCTCATCTTCTTTGTTTCTTCTTTTTCTTCTTCGCTTCTTCGCTTCTTCTTCTAAGCTTCTTCGTTTCTTCTTCTTCGTTTCTTCTTCTTCTTCGTTTCTTCTTCTTCGTTTCTTCTTTTTCTTCTTCTTCGTTTCTTCTTCTTCTTCGTTTCTTCTTTTTCTTCTTCTTCGTTTCTTCTTTTTCTTCTTCTTCGTTTCTTCTTTTTCTTCTTCTTCGTTTCTTCTTCTTCGTTTCTTTGTTTCTTCTTCTTCTTCTACTTCGTTTCTTCTTCGTTTCTTCTTTTTCTTCTTCTTCGTTTCTTCTTTTTCTTCTTCTTCGTTTCTTCTTTTTCTTCTTCTTCGTTTCTTCTTCTTCGTTTCTTCGTTTCTTCTTCTTCTTCTACTTCGTTTCTTCTTCGTTTCTTCTTTTTCTTCGTCTTCCTCTTCGTTTCTTCTTTTTCTTCTTCGTTTCTTCTTCTTCTTCTTCGTTTCTTCTTTTTCTTCTTCGTTTCTTCTTCTTCTTCTTCTTCGTTTCTTCTTCTGCTTCTTCGCTTCTTCTTCTTCTAAGCTTCTTCTTCGTTTCTTCTTCTTCTTCTTCTTCGTTTCTTCTTCTTCATTTCTTCTTCTTCTTCGTTTCTTCTTCGTTTCTTCTTCTTCTTCGTTTCTTCTTCTTCGTTTCTTCTTCTTCGCTTCTTCTTCTTCGTTTCTTCTTCTTCTTCGTTTCTTCTTTTTCTTCTTATTCGTTTCTTCTTTTTCTTCTTCTTCTTCTTCTTCGTTTCTTCTTCTTCTTCGTTTCTTCTTCGTTTCTTCTTCGTTTCTTCTTTTTCTTCTTCTTCCTCTTCGTTTCTTCTTTTCTTCTTTTTCTTCTTCTTCTTCGTTTCTTCTTCTTCTTCTTCTTCGTTTCTTCTTTTTCTTTTCTTCTTTTTCTTCTTCTTCTAATCCTTCTTCTTCTTCTAATCCTTCTTCTAATCATTCTTCTTCTTCGTTTCTTCTTCTTCTTCGTTTCTTCTTCTTCTTCGTTTCTTCTTCTTCTTCGTTTCTTCTTCTACTTCGTTTCTTCTTCTTCTTTGTTTCTTCTTTTCCTTCTTCGTTTCTTCTTTTCCTTCTTCTTCGTTTCTTCTTCTTCTTCGTTTCTTCTTTTTCTTCTTCTTCTTCGTTTCTTCTTTTTCTTCTTCTTCTTCGTTTCTTCTTCTTCTTCGTTTCTTCTTCGTTTCTTCTTCGTTTCTTCTTCGTTTCTTCTTTTTCTTCTTCTTCCTCTTCGTTTCTTCTTTGTTTCTTTTTCTTCTTCTTCCTCTTCGTTTCTTCTTTTCTTCTTTTTCTTCTTCTTCTTCGTTTCTTCTTCTTCTTCTTCTTCGTTTCTTCTTTTCTTCTTCTTCGTTTCTTCTTTTTCTTCTTCTTCGTTTCTTCTTTTTCTTCTTCTTCGTTTCTTCTTTTTCTTCTTCTTCTTCTAATCCTTCTTCTTCTTCTAATCCTTCTTCTTCTTCGTTTCTTCTTCTTCTTCGTTTCTTCTTCTTCTTCGTTTCTTCTTCTACTTCGTTTCTTCTTCTTCTTCGTTTCTTCTTTTCCTTCTTCGTTTCTTCTTTTCCTTCTTCTTCGTTTCTTCTTCTTTTTCTTCTTCTTCTTCGTTTCTTCTTTTTCTTCTTCTTCCTCTTCGTTTCTTCTTTTCTTCTTTTTCTTCTTCTTCTTCGTTTCTTCTTCTTCTTCTTCTTCGTTTCTTCTTCTTCTTCTTCTTTGTTTCTTCTTTTTCTTCTTCTTCTTCGTTTCTTCTTTTTCTTCTTCTTCTTCGTTTCTTCTTTTTCTTCTTCTTCTAATCCTTCTTCTTCTTCTAATCCTTCTTCTTCTTCGTTTCCTCTTTTCTTCTTCTTCGTTTCTTCTTTTTCTTCTTCTTCGTTTCTTCTTTTTCTTCTTCTTCGTTTCTTCTTTTTCTTCTTCTTCTTCTAATCCTTCTTCTTCTTCTAATCCTTCTTCTTCTTCGTTTCTTCTTCTTCGTTTCTTCTTCTTCTTCGTTTCTTCTTCTACTTCGTTTCTTCTTCTTCTTCGTTTCTTCTTTTCCTTCTTCGTTTCTTCTTTTCCTTCTTCTTCGTTTCTTCTTCTTTTTCTTCTTCTTCTTCGTTTCTTCTTTTTCTTCTTCTTCCTCTTCGTTTCTTCTTTTCTTCTTTTTCTTCTTCTTCTTCGTTTCTTCTTCTTCTTCTTCGTTTCTTCTTTTCTTCTTCTTTGTTTCTTCTTTTTCTTCTTCTTCGTTTCTTCTTTTTCTTCTTCTTCTTCGTTTCTTCTTTTTCTTCTTCTTCTTCTAATCCTTCTTCTTCTTCTAATCCTTCTTCTTCTTCGTTTCTTCTTCTTCTTCGTTTCTTCTTCTTCTTCTTCGTTTCTTCTTCTACTTCGTTTCTTCTTCTTCTTCGTTTCTTCTTTTCCTTCTTCGTTTCTTCTTTTCCTTCTTCTTCGTTTCTTCTTCTTTTTCTTCTTCTTCTTCGTTTCTTCTTTTTCTTCTTCTTCGTTTCTTCTTTTTCTTCTTCTTTGTTTCTTCTTTTTCTTCTTCTTTGTTTCTTCTTCTTCTTTGTTTCTTCTTCGTTTCTTCTTCTTCGTTTCTTCTTTTTCTTTGTTTCTTCTTTTTCTTCTTCTTCGTTTCTTCTTTTTCTTCTTCTTCGTTTCTTCTTTTTCTTCTTCTTCGTTTCTTCTTTTTCTTCTTCTTCTACTTCGTTTCTTCTACTTCTACTTCGTTTCTTCTTCTTCTTCGTTTCTTCTTCTTCTTCTTCGTTTCTTCTTCTTCTTCGTTTCTTCTTCTTCGTTTCTTCTTTTTCTTCGTTTCTTCTTTTTCTTCGTTTCTTCTTTTTCTTCTTCTTCGTTTCTTCTTTTTCTTCTTCTTCGTTTCTTCTTTTTCTTCTTCTTCGTTTCTTCTTTTTCTTCTTCTTCTACTTCGTTTCTTCTACTTCTACTTCGTTTCTTCTTCTTCTTCGTTTCTTCTTCTTCTTCTTCGTTTCTTCTTCTTCTTCTTCGTTTCTTCTTCTTCTTCGTTTCTTCTTCTTCTTCGTTTCTTCTTCGTTTCTTCTTCTTCGTTTCTTCTTCGTTTCTTCTTTTTCTTCTTCGTTTCTTCTTCTTCTTCTTTTTCTTCTTCGTTTCTTCTTCGTTTCTTCTTCTTCGTTTCTTCTTTTTGTTCTTCTTCGTTTCTTCTTTTTCTTCTTCTTCTTCGTTTCTTCTTTTTCTTCTTCTTCTTCGTTTCTTCTTCTTCTTCTTCGTTTCTTCTTCTTCGTTTCTTCTTCTTCTTCGTTTCTTCTTTTTCTTCTTCTTCCTCTTCGTTTCTTCTTCTTCTTCGTTTCTTCTTCTTCTTCTTCGTTTCTTCTTCTTCTTCGTTTCTTCTTCTTCTTCGTTTCTTCATTTCTTCTTCTTCTTCGTTTCTTCTTTTTCTTCTTCTTCTTCGTTTCTTCTTCGTTTCTTCTTTTTCTTCTTCGTTTCTTCTTTTTCTTCTTTGTTTCTTCTTTTTCTTCTTCTAATTCTTCTTTTTCTTCTTCTAATTCTTCTTCTAATCCTTCTTCTTCTTCTAATCCTTCTTCTTCTTCGTTTCTTCTTCTTCTTCGTTTCTTCTTCTTCGTTTCTTCTTCTACTTCGTTTCTTCTTCTGCTTCTTCGTTTCTTCTTCTGCTTCTTCGTTTCTTCTTCTTCGTTTCTTCTTCGTTTCTTCTTCTTCTTCTTCTTCTTCTTTGTTTCTTCTTCTTCTTCTTTGTTTCTTCTTCTTCTTCTTCTTCTTCTTCGTCTCTTCTTTTTCTTTTTCTTCTTCTTCGTCTCTTCTTTTTCTTCTTCTTCGTTTCTTCTTTTTCTTCTTCGTTTCTTCTTTTTCTTCCCCATCTTCTTCGTTTCTTCTTTTTTTTCTTCTTCTTCTTCGTTTCTTCTTTTTCTTCTTCTTCTTCGTTTCTTCTTCTTCTTCGTTTCTTCTTCTTCTTTGTTTCTTCTTTTTCTTTGTTTCTTCTTTTTCTTTGTCTCTTCTTTTTCTTCTTCTTCGTCTCTTCTTTTTCTTCTTCTTCTTCGTCTCTTCTTTTTCTTCTTCTTCTTCGTCTCTTCTTTTTCTTCTTCTTCTTCTTCGTCTCTTCTTTTTCTTCTTCTTCGTCTCTTCTTCGTCTCTTCTTCTTCGTCTCTTCTTCTTCGTCTCTTCTTTTTCTTCCTCATCTTCTTTGTTTCTTCTTTTTTTTCTTCTTCTTCTTTTTCTTTGTTTCTTCTTTTTCTTTGTCTCTTCTTTTTCTTCTTCGTCTCTTCTTTTTCTTCTTCTTCGTCTCTTCTTTTTCTTCTTCTTCGTCTCTTCTTTTTCTTCTTCTTCGTCTCTTCTTTTCTAAGTCGCTGCTCTTCTTCTTCTGTTTTGTCCTGTGTGTTTTGTTTGTGTGAATTGTGGTACCGACACTTGTATTGATCGTATAAAATCTCGATAATCTAGTGCTCGAAGACAAAGGCATTTGGGTATGTGGCCTATGGTAAAATAAACGTTACCCGCTGTCCGGACAGGTAAAAAAAAGATTTGTGGTATACCAAAACGTCAGAGGTTGATTGCCTGACGTTTCTCAGCGCTGCTTAGCTGAGTGATCTGGAAAGATTGCAAAGCTAGCTCTGTTCTGTGTGTTTTTTTTTTTCTCTCTTCAGTTTCTCATGTATAACTTTTCTATTGATGCTGTATCTGTATTGAACAACAGTACTGCAGAGACAAGTTTTAATTACTTTTTGATACTGCCTATACTGTGTGGAGTGTCAATATTTTTAATCTTTTTGTATTCCTATTGTTAGCGTGGGCCGAGGGCCACAGTCCCAGTGTTTTATAGGTTTATAACAGACCTGACAAACGCTGGCAATGGGGAATAATCTCTGCAGAAGTATGACTTGTGCTTGTTTATGTTGTTGCATCCCAAATGTGCCATTAGAAGGAGATAAGAAATTCATGCATAGCATTGATTCTAAATCTGTTCAGTGTTGTGCTAAATGGGATTTTTTTGGGGATTTAATGGTAAATTAACTGTAAAAGGGTGTCAGGATTTAGTGGATAAGCTTAAATTGTTAGGACCCAGAGATCAAAAAAGATATGGGTTAGAGATGGCGCAGCACTGGCTTGAACACACTAGGATCAGAGCACAGGGAAAAAGAACAAAAGAAAAATGCCAAGCCCAAATGCCCCTAGTGGACAAAGAGGATGATTTCATTTGTTGCACCCAAAGTCCGCCTCCTTATAATAACCCCCCCCTCAGGTGCAAGCCAGTGCCCAGAGTACCGCCCCTCCCGTGACATCTACCCCTGTCAGGGGAACCGCCCATGGCCAAGACCCCAATCCTACTTCCTTAATATCTCCAGATGGTAGCATGGCTTTGGAGATGAACAGATCGATCCTTGAAACCTTAACTGACGCTATAACCTATGCATTAGGTGCTCCAGCAGAAGCCAAGAGATTAAGTAAACCTCATATGAGGTATGGTGTAGATGGTGAAGAATACCCCTTGAAAGAAGTCCCGAACCCCAGGGGAGGACAGGCGGATGGGGTCGGAGGACAGCATCCTCTGACAATGACTGTTTTCAGACCATGGACTGGGAATGATATACAAAAAGCTACAGAACACATAAAACATTCAAAATCAGGTCCAGCCGAGTTTACTGAACACATAGAGGGATTACGGAACAATTACAAGTTGAACGGGGTGGAGGTAAAGAGCCCTGAGGAGGGTACTAGGATCAGATTGGGCTTCGGTAAAGGGGGATTGGGACCATTGTGGCCAAGCAGACGGACAGGGGAGAAGGGATCCATTATCTCCAGATAACCCAGACTTAAACAGGTTGACTGCCTTACTGAATAGATGCCAACTTAGATGGTTACAACGGACTGATTGGCAGAAAATAAATATGACAGTACAGGAAGACAAGGAGAGTGTCAGTGACTACCTGAATAAATTACGAGAGGTTTTTAAAGTGTTCTCTGGGCTCCCCGAGGCTGAGGATGTGAATAGTGCATATCAGCAACAGCTAAAAATAGCTTTTGTTAATGGATTGAAACAGGATCATAAGGATTACATTGTTAAAAACATGGTTACTTACCGAACTGCATCGGTTTTGGATGTTTTACAATATGCTAAGCATTCTGAGAAGTATTTGAAAACGAGGGCAAAAAAGTCTGTGAAAGTAAAGGTTCTTGTGCAAGGCGATGAGGAGGATGTTAGGAGAGTACACCGCTGAAGCGGAACCAGAGGAGTCTCAAAAAGGGAGAGGTAGGGGTCGCTTTAGAGGAAGGAACAGGTCAAGAGGAAGGGGTAGAGGACAATGGAGGAATAAAGACTGGGTAGAAAAAAGGGAGTGTTGGGATTGTGGGGAAACAGGGTCACTTGGCCAGGGACTGCCCTGACGGGCCTGGCCCCCACAAATCAGATTGACTAGACATGGTATGTGTGAGCCACCTGGAAAAGATAGGGTACGTTGAAAACTTACCACAGGTGGAGTTAATGGTGGAAATAAAATGTGTACAACTGCTCGTGGATTCTGGGGCCTCTCAGACCCTAATTCACCCTGCAGATGTACCTCATATTGATCAATCTACAAAATCTATTTTGGTACAAGGTGTAAGTGGAAAATTGGTGAGGGAATCGTTGTCTGAGTATGTCACCATCGAGGAGCCAGAGACCGGGGTCAAGACCACAACCAGAGTGATCTTGTCTACTGTCTGCCCTGTAAATCTCTTGGGTAGAGACCTAATGTCAGCCATGCGCATGTCAGTCACAAAATAATGGGTTTGTAGCCCAGGTAGGACAAGGACCCATAAACCCAATAGAAGAAACTCATTATTATTACTCCTTAGATGTGTATATGAAAGACAACGAGACAGTTGCTACTGTCGACAAAATGATTAATTATGCTGAAACCATAATGGAAGGTAGGACAGTGGATCTACACGCACCAAATAGTGCTCACTGCACAATGTACTTTAAGAAAACGAGAAAGAAAGAGATCACCGCTCCAGGTGAGTACAAGTGGACAATCAGTGTCTTCTCAGGAACCACGGGTGCTGGCAATGCAATTAATGCGAAGAAGAAACAGGTTTCGCACTAAGGTCTAGTGCTTAGTCATAGCTAATAGCAATGACTAAGCACTAGACCTTAGTGCGAAACGCGTCTGCTGTGCCTGTTTATTTTGCTGTGACTTGCAGTGCCTTATGTGTGTTTTACCTAAATAAAGGCAACCTTGATGGTTCTCGGAGTGCGGCTGTCCATATATCCTGTTTCTTCTTTACTTTAAGAAAACACCAGGGCCTGATGGGTATTACGCTTCCAGATTTTTCTCAAAGAAGGAAGTTACCCTGCAATTAACCAATGTTTACTGGAGCGTTGAGGGATTTTGTGCATCGGCATGTTGTATACCCCCTGAGGAACGAGTTCTATTTAGGGAAATTACCCCACATCTACCCTTGACTAAACCCAAAAACAAAGATTGGAGAGATGTGGGAGGGTTTGTGAGGGAATGTCAGGACCTAAGAGATTGGGCTCCTGTGGGCCTACCTGATCTATACAAAAGTCAGTCGACAGGATACTTCTGTCACAAACCCTTGGGACACGAAATTATTACAACACCCTCAGCACACATGTGGGCTGCAGGAACTGAATGATACTTGACACAAGAGGGACATCTGTTAGATGGGCTCCCAGAGACACTGTGGTCTAAGGGTCCAGCAGATGTGGGACTCATGAAAGGGATCCTACCAGTAACCATTATTCCAATATCACATCACAGGCCCCACCAAAGACAATACCCCCTCAAGAAGGAAGCAGAGGAGGGCATAGCCCCAGTAGTAGATGAACTTTTAAAAACAGGGATAATCATTCCGTGTCCTGACAGCCCTTGCAATACCCCTCTTTTTCCTTTTAGGAAGGCTCCGCCTTCCACAGGCTGGAGAATGGTACAGGATTTACAAGCTGTCAACCAGGCAGTTATACCAAGAGCTCCTGTAGTACCAGATCCACACACATTACTGAATGATTTAGATCCAGGGAATGAATTATTTTCTGTGATTGATATCAGTAATGCCTTTTTTAGCATTCCAGTGCACCCCGACCATCAATTTTGGTTTGCCTTCACCTACCGGGGAAAAAGATATACCTTCAGCAGGTTGCCCCAGGGCTATTGTGAGTCCCCCACTATTTTTTCACAGGCAATGTCCTCAAACTTGGCTCAATTTGTACCCCCAGGGGGAAGCCAGCTCCTCCTCTACGTAGACGACATCCTGGTGGCATCTCCTTCAGAAGAGGTTTGTAGGACTGACACAATGGCTTTGTTATATTTCCTCCATGACCAAGGGCATAAGGTAAATAGAACAAAACTCCAGTTGTGGCAACAGCAGGTTAAATACTTTGGGTATATTATCTCGAAAGAAGGTCGGCACCTGGATGAGGAGAGGATCCGAGCCAAAGACAAAGAAACATATGATGTCTTTCCTGGGTATGGCAAATTTTTGTAGAGCCGGGTATTCTATACTAACGGCCCCTTTGGTTCAGGCAATACATGGGAACCCTATGGCCCCCCAGGATGTTATAAAATGGAGTGAGGAAACAGAGACAGCTTTCACTGACCTAAAACAAGTCCTTTCTAGTTCATCAGTGTTGGCCTTACCTAACTATAACAAACCTTTCGAGCAAACAGTGGACTAAAGGGAGGGTCACATGACATCGGTAGTCACATGGCGAGCGCCAGAGGCCGATCGCTTACTATTCTACAAGACTTGACAGTGTAACTAGGGCACTTCCACCCTGTGTAGAGGCTGTGGTAGCTGCAGCCGAAGCAGTTAAGGCCTCAGCATCTATAGTGCTATATCACCCACTGACACTCAAGGTACCACATGCAGTATCTGTTATACTTTTACAACAAAAGATATCACATTTGAGCCCAGCACGACATCTTTCCTGTATGACAATACTCTTGACACAACCTCACTTAACAATAATGTGTACTACATTAAACCCATCCACACTACTACCACTTCCTACTGATGGTCATAAACATGATTGTACTGCTGCCATCGCTGAAAAGGTACTGCCACGTAGTGATTTGAAAGATGTACCGTTATCTAACCCTGACATGGCGCTTTTTGTCGATGGCCCCAGTAAAAAAAAAACAGATGGCACAAATGCAACTGGATACGCAGTAGTGACACAGGATGAAATCTTAGAAGCTAGGCCATTACCGAAACATTATTCAGCACAAGTAGCAGAACTTGTAGCACTGACAAGAGCATGCATACTATCAAAAGGAAAATCTGTGACCATATACACCGATAGTCAATATGCATTTTCTACAGTACATGTCTTTGCACAACAATGGAAAAACAGGGGGATGGTGACCTCTAGTGGTAGGCCAATTTCACACACAGACTTCATTTTAGAACTCTTGGATGCAATCCAGTTACCAAAAGAGCTTGCAATATGCAAATGTCAAGCACACACAAAACATACAGACCCCATCTCGAAGGGAAATAAAAGGGCAGATGAAGCGGCTAAAATAGCAGCACAAGAAACACATCAAATGACAGAACTGGACATCATAGAGATAGATCATACAGTCCTTACTGATATGCAGCAGTATGCCCCTCCCGGGGAGAAACAATATTGGAAAACAAAAGGTTGCACAGTAATAGATAACAGTTATACATCACCTGAAGGAAAACCGGTATTGCCAAAATCCCTATTTAGGTATGCAGCAGTGTTGACACATGGAGTAACTCATGTGTCAAACGGGGATGACTGAGATGTTGAATAAAGTATGTACAGCCTATGGTTTCACCAACTACTCAAACTTTTTGTTCTCAATGCCTTATGTGCAAGACACAATGCTCAGGGAGGCATAAGACCATGGAAAGGGAAGTTCCCAACACCGCAATATCCATTCCAGCACATTTGTATGGATTTTATTGAATTGGACAAATGTGAAAGGAAGAAATATTGTTTGGTTATCATAGACGCCTTGACCAAATGGGTGGAGGTATTCCCGTCAGGAAGTGCGGACGCACAGACTGTGGCCAAAGCATTACTAAGAGATATAATTCCTAGGTTTGGAATCCCTGAAAAGATCTACAGTGATAATGGATCCCATTTTGTAAATAAAACTATACAACATTTGACAGAAGTGATGGGCATCCAAGTGAAACACCATTGTGCCTACCACCCCCAATCAGCTGGATTGGTGGAGAGACACAATGGAATCCTAAAAAATAAACTGAGAAAAGCTATGGAAGAAACAGGTAAAAATTGGATATACTGCCTACCTTTAGCTGTGACTAGCATGCATATTACACCCACACAGGAAGGTTTGAGCCCATTTGAAATAATACATGGAAGGCCATATAGAATACCTTTACTACTAACTGAAACACCAGTTGAAGAATCTGAACGTACTTTAGCAGAATATATGTCTAACTTGTTGAAACAGAAACAAATTAATGAGGTCTGTTCTATTCCAGAAGGTCCAATCCAAGGAGAAGAGAAAATCCATATCGGAGACTGGGTCCTGATAAAAGTAATAAAAAGGAAACATTGGAACTCGCCTAAGTGGGAGGGGCCATATCAGGTTCTTCTCACTACTCCCACGGCAATAAGGATTGCAGACAGGTCTACCTGGACTCACCAGTCCCATTGCAAAAAGGTTTTACAGGCAGAGCAGGGTCAGTTGGCGACAGAGCTCTGGTAAGTCCGGCTACAAAGGGAGGTCCTGCACAAGGTGGGGCTAATCTCAAACTGGTGAAGACTCCCTTACCTTACCCCCTGGGGCTCTGTAACTGGTCAGGATGAAAGGGACAGTAATAATCTTGGGTCTACTGGTGACTCTAGGTGAGACGTCCATAAGGGGAGGCAGAAACTGGAAAAAGAAGGAACCTCTAGAATGGGCAAGTACGGGAAAGGCCTTGAACTTAATCTTCATAGAAGGGGTAAATAGTACCATTTTAGTTGATTTTTGCAAAATGGTGAACTGCAGGGACATAACTGAAGCAGGAAGGCTCCAATGGGCAGATAAATATGTTTGTTTCCTTCCAAGTGGAACTGACTGTTCAGTATGAAACCAGGCCCTGTGGACCACAGCACACCAAGATTGGGGGTACAACATTCCAGGCATAAATGGTTTAAAAGAAAGACTCACCATAACAAAGGCAGCCAATTTCCCCTGTACACATGGCAGAGATTGCAACCAATTGCTGATAACATTAAAAGAACCTAAAAAAACTGATCAACGGTTATATTCTATGGGAGCATGGGTGTCGGGAACAGATCCTTTAGGTACATTTTTCCTTGAGGTATTACCACCCAATAAAACCAAACAAGAAAAGGTAGACACAGAAGGGAAAGAAGAAGGTCATACTAAAATAGAAGTTCTGAGTAACACTATAAGATTTACTAACCTAACAGTAGAAGATGTCATAGCTTTGGAGATGGGTTACCAAGAAAAAAATGAGTGGTTAGAATGGTTGAGGTACACGGTTAAAACTCTAAAAAAGGCAAACTGTTTAGTTTGTGCTGGAGCTAGACCACATTTAGCAACGGTCCCTTTTCCTCTAGATTACAATACAGATCCAGAAGGTTTAAAATGTATGCTGTGGTTGTATAAGAGCTATAAACCAGAAACAAATTCTACCTGTCACACATTGAGTTTGTTGTTTCCCCCAGTGCAGAGACCTCAGATACCTCCTGCGGTTGCTACGTATCCAGGCAATTTTACTTGTTTTGCACTCCCAGGGAACAGTAGCGCGGTGGATCTTGGGTCACTACCAGATGACTGCTGTGCGGAGAGGATTAGCAAGAAAAATGGTGACTGGGTTGAACATGACACTCAGAGAGCTGATGTCTGGTGGATGTGTGGGGACAAGAAACTGCGAGCTAGGATTCCCGCCAATGCCCAAGGGGATTGCGCGATGGTCCAGCTGGTTATGCCCCTGAGAATCCTGTCAGAACACCCGTCGACTAAGAGTCACCAACGGTATCGAAGAGACACCTCTCCCAAAGGGTCGTTTGACTCCCAGATCTACATAGATGAGATTGGAGTCCCTCGAGGGGTGCCGAATGAGTTTAAGGCCAGGAATCAGGTAACAGCTGGGTTTGAGTCTCTTCTCTGGTAGGTGACTATAAATAAAAATATTGACTGGATTAACTATATATAGTACAACCAACAACGATTTGTAAACTATACCAGGGATGCTGTAAAAGGTCTAGCAGAACAGCTGGGCCCCACTTCTCTAAATGGCATGGCAGAACCGAATGGCCTTAGATATGGTCTTAGCTGAAAGAGGAGGGGTATGCAAAATGTTTGGTAGCATGTGTTGTACCTTTATCCCTAATAATACAGCTCCGGGGGGGGACCGTGACCAGAGCCCTGGAAGGATTGACTGCTCTATCGAATGAATTAGCGGAAAACTTGTGTATTAACGATCCATTCACAAACTGGCTTGAAGGATTGTTTGGTAAATGGACTGGACTCCATCATGTTTGATCTCAATTGCTGTGGCGTTGGCTGTTCTGGTCACTTGCGGATGCTGCTGCATTCCCTGTATTCGAGGACTTTCACAAAAACTGATTGAAACTGCAATCTCAAGAACGATGTATCAAGCACTTCCTACCTCTGAGGAGACCTATGTGGACATTGAAGCTCAACTTAATGACATACAGTCCGAAAGTGTATAACATAGGGACCATCATCGAAAAGTGTTGAGATAAAATAGACCCACAAGAGGAGGGAATGTTAGAAAAGTTTAGTATTGTGCGTCTATTAGACTGATTTTTTTAAGATGGCTCCTGAGCACATGTTCTAACCTTGTTGGATTCTTTTGTTCTTACTAACCCCATACGTAATATATGTATAGAAAGCAGATTGTACAGGAGGCTCTGCTTTCAAATAAAGGTACCAACTTGTACCATGTACCAGTGGATCCTCCTTAGCAAATTAGCCAATAAGAAGTGTTATTGTGTTTTCAATGTAAGGATGAGAACCTTCCTCCTCCTCCTTCTCCCTCCTCACTCACTTTTGCCTTTGCTCTCACTTTGTAAGCATCACGAAAATGTATTACTGCATTTTGGATTAAATAATCTTCACTTTCAAACACCTGGATTTCGATTGATTACAAGAAAATAACTAACAGTGAGACGATCGCGGGGATCCCCGCGGCGATCGAGTCCGCGGGACCCGCGGTCCCACTCACGGGGAAGGCAGGGGGGTCGTGAGCTCGACCCCGGCAGTTAAAGGGCCACGTACAGGTACGTGATTGTGCCTGTACGTGCCATTCTGCCAACGTTTATCTCCGTGAAGGGGTCGGCAAGTGGTTAAGATATCAATTTGTGCTAGTTGCTAAAGAAAAGTAAAAAAAATCTATCATACTCTCCACATAATCATGTCTTGTAATCAAACAAATAAAAGAGAAAAAGGCAGTCTTGTTTAGCAAAGAACCCTCATGATAGCATATGTCAAACCTTGTTAGGTTGTAGTTGGAGATGCTATAGGTTTATTTGCCTATAAAAGGTTTAATACATGCCGTTCCAGTTTCCTCCATTAGATGTCGCTCCTGGTCAAGAGATCTTAAATGGAGTCAAAGCATCTATGGAATTTATGCTGGAAAACTTCCTGTATTCAAAGAAATAAATTGTAATATGGTGAAGTTGGATGGTTATGGTTGTCATAAAAGGCCAATACAGGTTCTCATGTTTGTTGTAGCTGGTCTTGTGAAGATATAAGCTGTGCATGTCAGATCAGGCATTGCGGGGGTTACAAAAAATAGTCAAATCCTATGGTCCAGGTGAGTGAGATAAACAGGATGTAAGGTAAGGAAAGCTAGGCATTATCCTGTATTCTCATGCCTTTGGTGGTGTAGGCTGGTCTGCTTGTGCCGGACCCCGGGTATTTGTCGGACTTGGCTTTTTTGGATGATGAAGGCCTAGAAGGTGATGCTTGGGGAGTAGTTGGTGGGGATGATCCCTGTGATGAGATACGAAATTCCTTGTACCAGTCTGGCAAATCAATTAGGGGAAGCTGTAGGTGCTCACAAAAAGCTGGGATGTCTTCAGGCATTCTTAATACTGTTTTCCCATGTATGGGGCATTCATGGCAAAGGGGAAGCACCATCGGTATGGTATGCCTTTATTCTTTAGTGCAGTGATCATAGGACGCATGGCTCGGTTGTTCTGCAGTGTGATGTGGAATAGATCTTGGAACAGGGTCACAACATGTGCTTCAAAAAGGATCCTTTCATTGCGCCTGGCCTTGTTCAAATTCTCCTTTTAGTGGGAAATTTTGTAAGTGGCAAACTATATCTCGTTGAGGGGCTGCATCTGAGGGACGAGGTGCAAGGGCCCTGTGTGCCCGGACAAATTCAATGTCGGTGTCCTTAGGGCGATCGAGTAGATCATTAAAAAAGGGGGCGTGGCTTGGAGCTCGAAGGGAATGGCAGCAGTTTAGCTGAGCTCTGTGACTCAAAAACCACTTCCAGCCTAGATAAAACCGGCGATGGGCAGACGAGACAGCTTGCCCACGACAGCATAGATCACAATCCACCTCCGGATCCCGTGGCATACCGGAGCTATTTGAGCCACAATCTCTGAGGACAAGGGGACGTGCTGCTGCCAAGATGGCGCCGTTGGAGCACGAGGCTGCACACAGTGAGGATTCAATGTCGGCCTCAGAGGACATGGTAAGGGACACAGAGCACTCTGACCACCCGCTGCGCTTCTCTGAGATGGCAAAATTTGCGGCAGACATTAAAAGTACATTCTCCTCAGGGCCATCAAGTCTGCCCTTAGGTCAGTGATGGCTATCAGACTGCCTGTCCCATACGGAAAGAGCAGAGGCCAAAAGACAGAGCGGTGGAGAAGCTGACATCCACAGTCTCATCTCATGCCACACATTTAGTTCTTATTAATAGGCATTTGGAAGATTTAGACAATAGGGGACGCAGACAGAACATTAGAGTGAGAGGAATACCGGAACATATAGAAGCTGCACAAATCAAACCAACACTCCAAGCAGTATCACTACATTCTGACCAGTCCTCGTCTACCAGGGAGATGTCCAGAGAGGTCCATTTTACCTGAGCTTTATGAAACCTGGGGTTAAAGTCAGTCATTAGGGCTGCATAATAGGTGGAGACAAGTTTAGTGGGATCTGGCTGTCTGAGCAGTTTTTCCAACAGGGGCAGGTCAGTGGGATCATCCAGGGAGCCAAACTGGGGACAAATAGCGTGCCTGAGCTGGTAGTAATAAAATAGGTACGATCTTGGTAGATCGAAGTCTAAACGTAGCTGAGAAAAAGATTTAAAGCCCTGAGCGTTGTACAGGTGGCATAAATATATAACCCCCCTGAGTACCAGTGATTGGGATTGTGAAGGGAGTATAGTTCCTGCAGATTAGGGTTAAACCACAGGGGGTTGTTGGGAGATTTCAGCCAGGTGTGCCTGGATATTTTTGTGGCAAGTAGGGATGTTCTGGGGCGATCGGGGACCCGGCCTCTGTAGATAATAATATGTAGGGTTTCCAGGGAAGATGCGATAGCTCCCTCCGTGGAGGGTACAGGCATTGGCCGGAACCGGGCACAGCCAATCGTGGATGTTCACCAACTGGGATACCAAATAATATAGAAAGAAGGTGGGAAATGCCAGGCCTGCCAAGTGCGCTGGCAACCGTAGTGTTTCAAGTGCTACCTTGGGGGAGCCATCCTTCCACAGGAAAGTAGTACATGGTGAATCTATGTGTTTAAAAATAGATTTAGGTATTTTGCAAGGGGAATTGGCAAGGATATAGAGTAATCTTGATAGGTAGATCATTTTGAGGACGTTGGCCCTCCCCATAAGATCCAGAGGCAGATCCATCCACTGCTTGGTCTGCTCCTGAAGGCGGACCAATAGATGATCTAAGTTATTGGCGACATATGAAGATAAAGGGGTCTGCACCAGAACCCCAAGTTACCTAAAGGAGGATACCACTTGAAGCTTGGAATCCGGGTGAATCAGGGGAGGCTCAGCCACGTCTAGGAAGAAAAGACTAGACTTATCCCAATTCACCCGGAAGCCAGAATAGTCTCCAAAGGTATTAATCTCCAACAGGGCCTGAAGTGAGTCATTAGTATCAGCCAGATACACCAATGTGTCATCCGCATAAAGTGAAATGCGCTCCTTTTATATTAGCAATTGGGAGTCCTTTAATCGAGGGGGAGGAGTGAACTGCACGCGGCTCCATGGCCAGGGCAAACGAGGGGTGACAACGGGCACCCCTGTCGTGTGCCCCTAGTAATCAGAAAGGGGTCAGTGATGGAGGAATTGACCCGCACCCGAGCTACCGGGGAGGTGTAAAGGAGTTTTATCCATACTACAACACGGGGGCCAAAGCCATACATCTGTAACACCCGAAACAGATATGGCCATTCCACACTGTCGAATGCCTAGCAAGGTGTCCAAAGACACAATAGCACGAGTGGGAGGACAGTCATGTGGATATTGCAGGTTGTGAAACAGCCTGTGGATATTCATTCTGGTGGACCTGCCGGGGATGAAGACCCCTTGGTCACTATTGACCAAGGACGTGACTACATTGTTAAACGGTTTGCTAATATTTTGGCCAGAATCTTAACGTCCATATTAATAAGAGAAATTGGACGGTAAGATACGCATTTAAGTGGGTCCTTATGGGGTTTTAATAGGAGTACAATCAAAGCCTCTTGCATCGTTGGGGGGAGGATCCCGACATCTAGAGCTTTGTTATAGGTTCGCAAAAGAAAGGGGCACAAAAGGTCTTTAAATTGTGAATACCATTGTCGGGAAACTGTCTAGGCCCGGAGTTTTATGTGCAGGCATTTGTGAAATGGCTGCAGCAATTTCCTCATCCAGCACATCACGCCTCTCCGTTGACAAGGAGGGGAGAGATATGTCAGCCATGTAGTCATTCAATTGGGAGTCATCTCAGTCAACCCTAGAGGTATACAGGTCTTTGTAAAAGCATAAAAAGGAGTCTAGGATATCCCCTGGGTTGTCACTGATGGGGCCTTGAGCAGTAAGAATATGTTGGATGGAAATAAGAGAATAGTCAGGTCTAGTCAGATATGCCAAGAGACGTCTGGCTTTCTTACCATGTTCAAACTATTTTTGTGTGGCATGCAACATGCAGTTTTGCGTGAGATCTAACAGACGGAGTTCATACTCCCTATGGCTTTGTAACCATGCCTCCCTCGTGACGGAGGCAGGGTTAGAGGCATAAGCAGACTCAGCACATACCATAACAGTCTCAAGTTCTTCTGTAAGCATCCGGTTATTTTTGCGCAAGACCCCTGTGATGGACATGAAAGTGCTCCTCAGAGATGTCTTAAACGCGTCCCATTCAGTGGAAGGGTCTACTTTTCCCAGATTATCCCTCCAATAGTGCAGGGAGAATTCAGGACAGGCATCACAATCTCGTCCTCTAACCAGTAGAAGTTCAGGCGCCAAATGGCAGGCCCCGAACCTGGGAGGAGGAGAAGATCCACAGAGAGGGGCATGATCAGAAACCCCTCTAGGCAGATGTGAAACGGCAGAGACAACAGGGAGGGTCTCAGCCGGAGCAAACGCCATATCCAGTCTGGACAGAATCCGAGTGGCAGGAAAAGTGGTGTACATCCGGATGTTTCCATTGCCACACCTCTGTAAGGCCATGAACCTGTGCCCAGTCTAGAAAAGAGGGAAAGGGTCTACTTCTACCACCCAGGCGGTCCATAGTTGGATCTAATATAGCATTAAAGTCCCCCACATAAAGGGGCCAGGGGGTCTAGTCAGCAGCTGAAGTGACAGTCTAGAGAGTACCTCCACCAAAAACGGGGGGGGGGGGGCCCATTTAAATGTTCACCAGGGTAATGGTCACAGTAGAAATTTGCAAAATAAGAACAATAAACTGCCCGTCCGGGTCAGTTTTAACTTGTACCGTCTCAGCCGGGAGAGATTTGGCTATAAGGATGGAAACCCCCCTGGATTAATTGGCATTATAGGAGTTAGACAACCACGGGCGTTTTAGGGCCCTTGTTTTAGAGCCTGCAAGGTGAGTCTCTTGGAGACACATGATGTGAGGGCGTCATTTTTTTTTTTAATACTGAAAAGACCAGAGATCTCTTCTGGGGTGCATTCAGACCTCTAGTATTCCAGGAGACTATCCTTAGGGGCTTTGCCATTGTAAAATATACAGTAGTAAATAAGCACAAAGTAACATGCATACAAGAATATAAATGACCAGACAGGCCGCGCCACCTGAAGCACATACATGCACAAGAGTAAAAAAAAGTGTGCGGATCTGCCATCAGGACATAATGAGCCACCAATGAAATAATAAAAAAAACATTAATAGTCCGCCATAGGCAGCAACCTGAGAAAAAATATAGGAGTCAAAAAGTGCAAAAAGGAACATAGAAAAAAAAGAGGAAAAAAACACCAAGTCCCACGAAGTCCAGATAAAATCCCTTGCCCCCCTCCCCGCTCGGCCAACCCCAACATAGCGAGTCCCTGTACTATAAAACGAAAACCAACCTCCTTAAACTGAGGGAGAGCTGTACTGTGGCCTCGCCACTAACTGGTACGGGGGTGTAGTGGAGTCCAGATTGACTCCCGAGCAGCATTGTAGGGGTGAAAAGCATCACAGTCCAACAGCGGATGCAGTAGATTGCAGAGTAAACAACCGGAAGAAGTTGTAGGGGGGATAGGCCTGTTAATGAGGAGGAAGTTCAGTCTATTAGGATTAAAGATGGCAGGGTAATAGTTCTCAGGCCTATTGCAGGGAGGCGTACCATACCTGCATGACAATCCGGATCAGACAGTGCAGTCAAGGTAAACGAGTTCTCCAAAATGGAAGGATGGACATATCCATAATCAGTTCAAGGGAAACCTAACTGGGAATGCAGGGGCCTAGGACCACAGATATTAGGCAGCCCTGTGCCTAGGGAGAACTCAGTATCGATCATTGAGCCAGGCCATAGCCTCCTTGGGGTTGTTGTAGAAATGCGCTTTACCCTCATAAATGATGCACAGCTTGGCAGGAAAAAGCATGGCGTAGGAGAGGTCCTCCGTACGCAGGTGGGCCTTCACTGCCGCAAAGGAGGTGCATTGTCGCTGGACATCTGATGAAAAATCAGGGTACACTGAGATGGTGTTGCCATTGTATTTAAGTGGACCCTTCTCCCGGGCCAGGCGCAGAATAGCAACTTTGTCTGGAAGTTGAGGATTCTTGCTAAAATGACATGTGAAAAGTATGGTGTGTCCATCCCAAAAATGTCTCTCAGCCAATTATATAGGAATTTTTCTGGGTGGGAGCCCTTCCGCCCTTTCAGGGAAACCAACGAAGCGGAGGTTCTTCCTCCTCGAACGATTTTCCAAATTGTCAATTTTGACGCGGAGGGCTGCCATTTGCTCCGTATGATCCCTCACTGTGATAGCTAAGGGGTGAACAACATCCTCAAGGGAGCTGGTCCGTTCTTCAGCCTCCCCAGCTCTGTCCCTTAAATTTTGCACATCTTGCTTCAGGAGGGAAAAGTCCATGCGGACTCATGCAATCTGTGCAGTGAGAGAGGCCTTGCAGTCCTGTATAGCATGCATAATGGAGGCCAGGGTGGGCTCAGCAGGAGGGGAATCAGGGCCTGAGCCATCCTCACTGTCTATGGGGGAGTCTTGAGACTGCATGGGGTCTGGCTGTGCACTGTGGGGACCAGGGGCAGATTCACTCACCAGAGCCTGTGATTTCTTGTGAGGAGTGGAGATGGGTGGATGCAACAGCGTGCCATTATGCTCTGCCTGTGTCCTGGAGCCATCTTGCCATCTGAATCAGGCCAGCTGTCCCACTGTGGATGCTGGCGCGGGTGCCCCGTATTTCACCATGGATGCCAGCCTGGAATGTTCCCACTACCGTGGGGAGTATTTAGAAGTTGGTCCGGTGCTAATCGGACTTGGGATGCCTGCAGGATGCCACTCTGAAGACAGAGCTGAAGTCTCACACGTCTGCTCCCTCTGCCATCCGGACACGCCCCCCTCTGAGTCCCAGGGACACATTAACGTTAATCTGATGACCTATGGAAAATTTTAGGTCCTAAAGTTTGTTGCCATTTCATGGGTGTGCACATATTTTTTTTTTTTGATATCAAACGGTTTTTATTGCTCACAGAAAAAAAAAAATACAAGGTACAAAAATATGCAGCATATTATATCTGTTACATGTACGGTAGCAATATATGTTTTTGACATTCCTTGGTCACATCTGAAATCGCATACATTAAACAATCCGCTCAGAGTTTCAAATAGCATAGGGTGAACTGTACATAATCCATCAGACTATCCCGCCTCCCACCCGCCCACCTGTTGCCGGTGGGAGCTTGCTACACACCTCCCAACAGCCTCATCCTCACCAATTCCATGGGGCTTAACCCCGGTACAGCAAGCCATGCATCCCAGAGCCTATCAAACTTTCCCGCGTTGCCCCTGTGCTGGTATATGTATTTCTCCATCAAAAGGGTTTTACCCATCTGCTGTATCCACAGCTGGACCGTAGGCGGCTCAACAGACTTCCACAGTAGTAGAATAGTTTTTCTCGCCTGGAACAATGCCCTAGTAAATGCCATTCGAGTCACCTCCTCTGGGATCTCCCCCCCCCCAGTATTCCTAACAAGCAACATAAGGGGTCAGAAGGAACGTTGGTCTGGAACACCAAATTAAGTGTAGCCAGTACCTCCGTCCAATATCTATGGAGTTTGGGGCAACGCCAGAGGAGGTGAATCAGATCTCCAGGCACCGCCCTACATCTACCACATAGCGGATCGGGCAGTCTTCCCATCTTGAATAGCTTTACCGGTGTAAAATGTACTCTCAGTAGTATATATAGTTGGGATACCTTTTGTGCCACATTAAGCGAGCAGGCGTTTACCACACGCATTGCCTCCTCCCAGAGCTCCCCCTCTATAGGACCAACATCCGCCTCCCACTGGCTCACCACTTTCATGGGGTGTCCCTCCAAAAACGAGGACAACAGCATGTTATAGCACTGAGAGATGACACCCCTGGTCTCACAAGCGTCCTGCAGCATGTGAAAGACAGGGGTGGGGGACTGAACCCACTCCACTGCATCTCCCTGAGCCCTGACAGCATGTCGCAGCTGCAGGTAGTAAAACAGCATATTGGACGGGAGCGCATATCTCGATTGAAGTACATGAAAAGGGAGTAAGGCCCCATTATGAAACACTTGTCTCAGGTGGGTTATACCGGTGTGCACATATTTAAGGTTTGGCATGTTTGGGTCCCATTTTACAGCATATCCTCATCTTTTACAGTTTACCAAAATATTTTAAAATGTATTACTTTTGCATTTTTTATTGAAAATTTGCTCTTGATAAATCATGACTCATAAAAAATTTGGAATCGCCGCTATTTTATTCAGGGTCTCTGCTTTGTGGAAGTATGTAATGTTTGGTAGATTTAACCAATCTTCATGCCTAAAAATGTTAATATGCAAAAAAAACAAAGCCGCTAAGACAACGTCGTTTACCTACTCTTTTTTTTTTTTTTTACAATAGTTTTGCACAGTGCAGCGCTGATCTCCCTCTTGGGTCCCCCGCCAGTGCTCCTGGCTGTGGGGGCACTCATGTATGCTTGCTTCTGAGCCCTTCTCTGTGTGTCCATAAGACACACTGAATGGGGTTCGGCCCCGCCCCCTCTATTCACTGGCTGTGATTGACAACAGTGGGAGTCCCTAAACCAATAAGGAGGCAGAGAGCCATGAAAGCTACTGCTCTCCTGCACATCGCTGTATCAAGATCGGGCTCAGGTAAGTATGAGGGGCTGGGAGGGTAGGAGAGAGCTGCACACAGGTGTTTTTTTTTTTTTTTTTTTTTATCTTCTTGCTTAGAATGCATGAAGGTAAAGACACCCTTCAGCCTTTAGAGCCACTTTAACTTTTGTCAGGTTAATTAATGTACATATTTAGAATCATTATTAGTTGATTTCTAATTGGTGCATTTTTTATTCACATGTTGTTGTTTGTTTTTTTTTTATACTTTCCCCTCAGATCTTGAGCCTGATGACAGCGCATCATTTTATATCTTCAATGTAGACCAGCCTTTATCAGCAGTAAGCCAGCCCATTTGTACCCCATGGCATGGTCATCAACCTCACAGCTCAGCTTGCACTCCCACCTGCAGTTTTCAAGGCTTCAAAACCTTTAATGGCCCTAATGAAGTCCAAGAACGAAAGTGCAATCCTTCTGGAGGACCAAAGCCTTTTGAATGTCCCAGCATTCAGATTACATCAATATCTCCCAACTGCCACCAAGATACTGAAACCACACAAGAACTGAAAAAAGGTGACCTTGAAAATGTTTACGTTGAAGGGCCTTCTCGTGACCATCGCCATCTCCAGCTCGAACCCTCTTATAGAGAGCCATCTTTAAGTCCAAGCCCTGGAAGTAGCATATCTTCCAGAAGCTGGTTCTCTGATGCATCTTCTTGTGAATCAGTTTCCCACATCTACGATGATGTTGAGTCAGAACTGAATGAGGCAGCAGCACGTTTTAGCTTAGGCTCACCACTGACCTCTCCCAGTGGCTCTCTCAGAGGCTTTCCTAATGATGATGCATGGCAACCATTTTGCTATGGTGCCTCTCTATCTCCAAGACAGTCCCCATGCCACTCTCCTAGAACTAGCATTACTGATGAAAACTGGCTTAGCCCTCGGCCTACTTCAAGGCCCTCATCTCCTTATGGCAAGAGAAGGCACTCCAGTGCAGAAATCTGCTATCTAAATTCTTCCTATCACTCACCCACACCATCACCTAGCCATTCTCCCAGGGGAAGTGTTACAGAAGACACATGGATTACTTTGTCTCACAATGCAGCGAATAGTGCATCTCCCCCTGAGTGCTTCCAGGAAACTGATATTCCTCTCAAAACACGAAAGACCTCTGAAGATCAAAGTACCACATTGCTAGGAAAGATTGATCTTGGTGTTGCGGATCAGGGAAATTTATCTCCAACTCATGAAACACCTTCTGAGGATAGTACTGGTTCTCCACTTCCACTCAGAAAAGACTCCTTCACTGATCAGTTTTTGTCAGTTCCATCACAGTTTACATGGAACAAACTGAAATCTGGGCACACAGCTGTATTTCGGTGAGTATAACTAAATTATGTTTAGCCTTTTGTTTATTTTTTTCCTAAAACTAAACTGTGTATTTAACTTTTTTATTTCCATGTAAGTTTGTCCTAATCAATGCAGCCTTTAGGAATTAAAGGGGGGGGGGTCCGTTTCCAGTTTGGTCAGAACCAGCGACAATCCTACATTTGGTGGGCATATGCTTGTGGTCAGTGGTGCTTGCACTGCTATCCTCCTCCCCCACCATAGATTAAAGTTGTTTTTTTACTACCTAGTGACCATATGACCTGTTTTAAATGGCTTAAAAACCATGTTACTGTTTTCAAAATTCAGCTCTGCATCATTGCCATGTGAAGACACATGCAGAGGTTGGTAAAAAAGGGTGTTCATAATCATTTAGTTGCCTTTCTCTTAACTTTTTCTAGTTCAAATTAGTTCATCTATTATCCAGTGATGCCTTCAGGTGTGCCTGTAGATGCCACTTGGTAGAGATGTCTGTAAGGGGAAATTCGTCACCTTTTGGGCCCATTGGCCACACATCTACTCTCAGGTCCCCTATACTTTGTTCAGAATGCTTTACATACTCTGCAGTGGGCTTTTTGCAGAGCATATCTGCCCAGTATACACTGTTTTGCATATTGCATACAGCAGATCTCTGTGGTCTGTAAGTTGGCCTTAAGCTATGTAGTACAGACCACTGCATTATGTATGCTTGTGCTGTATATTGCATGCTATGGAATCGCTGCAGTTTATGTACTGTGCTATACTCTGTGCCACTGTGCTTTTGTGCTAGATGCTACAGACACTAGGAATTTTCTCGAAGCGTCTTTCAGGACAGCACCTGGAGAGAGCGTAGCTCCACCCAACTTCCCAGGAAACGCTGTGAATAATTCCTTTTAAGACAGCCCACTTTCAGTTGTAGTGTTTCCTCCACCACGGTGGAAGCGATGAGAGGAACTGTGGGTGGGCTCCGTTCTCTCCAGGCAGATGTCCTGGGTGTGGGTGCATGGCTCATCTTATTTTTTCTTTTTTCTTCTCTTGCATTGGTCCTTGTGGTCCTCCGGGCCATCCCAGCGTCCCCCCCAGACGGGTGGGGGACGCTCTGGAGCTCATCGAGAGCTAGGGCCAGCTGGGAGAGTCTACCCCTTTGCAGGAGCATGGTGCTTGGGGCTTCCCGGGTCTCAGTTTGTTCCGGGGTCCAGAAGTGGGCGGAGCTTTCCGGTCGTGCGCAAAGCTTCTGGTTCCGGCCTGTGGAATGCAGGGGGGCGGGCCCTGGCTGGTGTAGACTTCTGGTCCTCGCAGCGGTGAGGAGACCGGGAGTTTTAAAAAAACTGACGGGGGTGTG
This sequence comes from Rana muscosa, assembly GCA_029206835.1. Classification (NCBI taxonomy): domain Eukaryota; kingdom Metazoa; phylum Chordata; class Amphibia; order Anura; family Ranidae; genus Rana; species Rana muscosa. The sequence continues at coordinate 6,046,124 of JARGYO010000198.1, read as the reverse complement.
GTCAAGCTGGCGAGCTGAGCGGACGTGTGTGATTGGAGCTCCGCACATAACTGCATCTTTTATCCATTTTTTTTTTTTTTTATGGGATTTTCAACTGCCTTCCCCCTATCATGTATGCTGGGGGACCTCGGGGCATGAGAAAAGGGAAGACCGTCTCTGGGCGATGAGGCGCCTTAACTCCAAAAGCTTCCCCGCATCCTTAAGAAGCAGACTCCCGCGCGCCAGACCAATATGGCATCAGACGACCCCGACTGACTTGTCTACCCTAGAGGAGGATTGCTTCACAGCCCTCATGCAGGCAATTACAAGCTGCAAAACCACATTGACAGAGAAAATTGTTCTTTTACAAACGGATGTGGGGATCCTGAGAAGGGATATGGACAGATTCTGTGACCGGCTGGGGGAGGCGGAGAGGCGGGTCGGTGAATCTGAGGACGCTGTTAGAGAGCAGGGGGCATCCATTCGCACCCTGCAAGTCAAGATAAAAGCCCTGGAGTCCCGAGCCGAAGACAGCAAGAACCGGAGCAGGCTAAATAACCTGCGGGGATCGGCCTGCCAGAGGAAGTAGAGGGCCAAGACACCACTGCCTTCACGGGACAGCTCCTCCGCACCCTCCTCCCCAGAGCTCAGTTCTCCCTGCACTTCATGGTAGAGCGAGCCCACAGGATGCCAGCGGTAAAGGGTCCACAGGGCTCCCCTCCCCGCACTTTCATATTCCGGCTCTTAAATTTCATTGATCAGGACCTTTGTCTTCCGAGAGGCGTCAAAGATCGAGGAGCTCCGCTTTGAGAACACCAGGCTGATGCTTTTTACGGATTACTCCGTGGAGACACAGCGGCTCAGAAGAACCCTTTGATCATGTCAAGGCCCAGCTCTGCACCCGGGGGATAAAGTACAGCACGTTGTTCCCTGCATGCCTCAGAGTTGTAGACGAGGAGTCCACAAGGTATTTCGCCTCTCCAGAGGATGCCTCCCAATGGCTTGATACCCTACCTCGAGCACTGATAGATCTAGCACTGCCCCTGTACAAGCTGACATATATGGGAAGAAATTGCTCCAAAAGTTTTATAAAATATGGACGGCATGGGTTCGTGAAAGGCGGCTGCCTTTGGAGTAGGGCTCGACAGGCTTTAGTGCAGGATAACTGTGATGTATGGCAATGGGTGGGATCTTGTCTATAATGCAGGAGTTTGACCCTACACCACTCCTCTGCTCCCTTCCCCCACTTTCTCAAAATCTGATGTATCCCTGATGGTGGTTTTGTATGTTGGAATATTCTGATGATGCTGTGCCTTATTACTGCTATTGGGCTGTTAGCAATGATAGGTGCTTAATGTATGATCGATGAGACTGTACCACTACTTTTTTGTTTGTTTTTGAAATCTTAATAAACTTTACGTTTAAAAAAAAAAACTGACTGCAAAGCGGCTCCTCCAAGCGCCAGTCTCTCTTTTTTCTTTTTTGCGCTCCCCCCCCGTGCAAGGACTTTGGTCTCCTTACAAAATGAGCTTGCGGCTACTTTCCGCTCATGACAGACCATCCAGTCCTCTGCCATTCCACTCCTGATTCAGAGGAGGAAGTCGCAAGCAAGGCTAGTTCACCCAAAGCCTCAGGGGATGAGGATAAGGAGGTGTTGGATAAAAGATTGTTTAGATATAAATTATCTTTGGATGAAGTGGAGTAGTTGATTAAGACCATTCATGCCACTCTTGGCGTTCAGGACGATAAAGTTGATCTTTCCCTACATGATAAGATGTTTGAGAGCCTGGGAGAAACTACGTTTTTCCAGTACACAAGGTCCTCTCAGAGGCTGTCAGGCGAGAATGGAAGGAACCAGGAAGCGCTCAGTTTTTCTCAATCTCTTAAGTGTAGGTTTCCTTTTGAGGAGGACAAATCGCATGTATGGAACAAAAGGCCGAAGTTGGATGCAACATTTTCCCAGGTTTCTCGCATTACTGACTTGGCATTCGAGGACTTGGGCATACCGAAGGATTCCATGGATAAACGTACCAATTCCTTTCTAAAAAAAAAGCATGGGACTTGTCTATGGCAAATCTTAAACAGGCCATGGCTTCAACCGTGGTTGCCAGAAAGTTGGAGCATTGGCTAGAACAGTTGAAGCAGCACATTGAGGGAGGTACCTCCTGAGAGGATCTGTTGGATACTGTGACAGAACCCACTGTCACTGTGTTTTTGGAGGGGGCTCTGGGCTGGCCCCCTACCTAAAGACTATGGTCCAGCAGAGAACAAGAGACTTGGGGACAAAATGGTGTTGGGATAATGTAATGTCTCCATATACCTTGCATTCCTTCTCCCCCCACCCCCCTCTTGTTGTTGTGTTTAATTATGTTAGGTCATGGCACGTAGACAAAAGGTGTGTGGACAATTCCCAGCAGGGGATGTGTAAGGAGGGGCTGCCTGCTTATCATAAAGTTGTGTTTCAACTGTAGTTTCTGTTACAAAGTACAAGTGTTGAATTTCCATTGGATCTTCCTTGCCCCCTACCCCCTCTATGACAAGGCTAAGGGGAGTGTCCGTAACTGTTTAAAAAGTGTATGTTTGTACCTAATGAACAGTTTTATGCTTTGCGTGTTTAACTTTGAACACCTGTGTGGTTTGCCTCGTGATTGGGGGATTAAGGGCTGGATATGGCGAGTCTGCCGGCTGCGGGTGCGTTTTTAGTGGACAGGAGACACAGGTCTGGTGGAGGTGCCCAGCCAGGGTATCCGAGACCTGTCACAGATACCATCCCAGTACTGTCGAAGGCAGTAGGATATTTGGCGGATGCCTCGGCGGCGTCAATCAGAATGTCCGCTAGGACTTCAGCCCTGGTAAATTCAGCGCGAAGGGCACTCCTGGTTAAAAACTTGGTCCAAAGATTCTGCTTCTAAAGTGACGCTCTGTGGTCTCCCCTTTAATGGGGATCTTTCTTTCTCGTACATCCCGGGACACAGAGCGGCATAGTAATTACTATGTGGGTTATAGAGATTACGTTCAGGTGATGGACACTGGCACACCCAAGACAGGAAGTCCCCTCCCATACCGGGAGTACCTCAGTTTTTTTGCCAGTGTCTAAGGTGTTGGTCACGGTTAAACATGTATTCATCTGGGCTTGTGTATAGGTTCATTTGGGCCTAAGCAAGCTATTCCGGATCCGTCCAAAGTGCTTCATAGCCAAACGGTCGGTACCCGGGCCTCGGCAAAGAAGAATGAGGTTTTGCCTGTAATGCCTCTCTTAGGAGGGCTGGACCCTGGGATCCAGTCCTCTGGTCATACCCAAAACCAAGATGTTTTCTGGCAGGGTGCTATACAGGTCCAGGGGAGTGGTGATTCTTGGGACCCCGGTCCCTGAAGGTCTGCTGACATTGCCCGCCGTGAGGGGTGAAGTTTGGGCTTCTGTGCCAAACAGAGTCCTGCGGCGTGGATAAGGTAAGTGGAGATCCCTGTGGGACTTGGTTCTGTGGGGACCTTCGGTCCTAATGTGTTTTTCTGCCTGTTACCTAACGGTTATTCCCGCTGGTCTATATTTGCCTAATTACTAATCCTGAAATTTGTTTTCACATAGGATTCAAGACATCAGTGCTACACCTGTTTTAACCAGTAGAGGCCGCTGTGGGATGTCTTTTGGGCTGTTCCTCTTACAATGTAAAGTCCAGGCAGATAAGAGCTCTCACTAGAAAGAAGCTACATATATTTCTGTCATACTCACCATAGTTCTGTCATCCTGCACTCTAAATCCAGCTCCTGGCTCCCTTTTGCTAACTTCCATGTGCAGCGCCGATGGCGCGCGCGCGCACACACACACTTAATATATAGGAGGTGAGCCCGAAGGGGGCGGGGCTTGGCGGATGACGCTCTGTGCGCGCATCTGCGCATGCGCGGGCGTCTTGGCCAGTTTTAAAGTAAAAAAACACAGTATTGTGTACAGCTGGCTGTGGAGTGGACAGAGCAAGAATTTGGTGGTAACTTACAAAGGCATACAGCAGGCGGTGATACAGGCATCCCCTAGAAGGACACATTAGTAGGCACCAACTGTTTTATGTAGCAGCAATTGTGTTACACCACTTACTGATTGTAGTCTATTTGGCTATAAAAAACCTCAGCTTTGGGCTTAGGAATAATGCTGTCTAAGGGCTCTGGGACAAAAAGTCTTAGGAAGCAAAAAGGGTCTCCATCGGGCTCTGAGGACCTGGGGCATGCTCCTGCTGCACCAGCCTCCCATGATAAATCAGAGGTTAGTACCCGTAAGGAGCCCTCTGGAGTGCTAGGTGCTGCGGCTGCCCTCAGTCCACCTGCTCCTGTGTATGTAACAGAGGAGGCTTTTGCCTCAGCTCTGGGAGGATTGGAGCAAAGATTGGCGGCTTTAATCGCTTCTTGTCTTCCAGAGAGAAAACGCGCCAGATCTCAGTCTCCTCCGTCGGGGTACCTATTAGCAGAACAGTCCCATGAAGGGATTGATTTGCCTGAGGGGGATCAGGCTGAGGATGACTCTGCCTCAGAGTCGACAGTGGAGGAACCATTCTCAGCGTCACAAGCTGAGAGATTATTGGTCCAGTCCTTAACGGACATGGTTCGATCGGCCTTTAAATTGCCTCTTTCTGAACCATCGGCTACTTCTGTCTCCTCGCTGGGGTCTTTAAAAGCTCCACCGGCTAATTGTTGTTTTCCAGTCCATCCGTTGCTGGAAGGACTTATCTATCAGGATTGGGAACATCCTGATAAGCTATTTGCTACTCCTAAAAGGTTCTCAGTGATTTATCCTATGGAGAAGAAATTTACCCGAAAATGGAGTTTGCCCACAGTTGATGCGGCCATCTCCTGTGTGAACAAATCATTGACATGTCCAGTGGATAATGTTCAAATGTTCAAAGATCCAATCGATAAGAAGTTGGAATCCTTACTAAAGTCTGCTTTTTCTACTGCTGGGAATGTAACACAGCCAGCGGTGGCAGCTATTGGTGTTTGCCAGGCTGTAAAGGATCAGATAAAGCTGGTCTTAAGGGATCTTCCAGATCAGCAGGCTCATGATTTGGCAGTTGACGCCATCAAGGATTCGATCCATCAGGCCTCCCGCCTTATGCTATCGCTGGTTCACATGCAGAGGCTTCTTTGGCTCAAGAACTGGTCGGCTGAGACTCCCTGTAAAAAGCTTCTAGCTAGTTTCCCATTCCATGGCGAGCACCTTTTTGGCAAAGACCTGGATAAGTATATTCACAAGATTTCCAGCGGTAAAAGTACCCTTCTGCCGGTCAAGAAGAGGTTTAGAGGTCCCTCCTTTAAGAGGCCTACCTCTCTAGTCCCTGGGATATCTGCCTCTAAGCAGTTCCGACTGCCTCCCTGATCAAATCCCGGGGGTAAAACTCAGGGACAGGCACAGGGAAATAAAAAAAAAACCCTGGAACCGTAGAGGTACAACACCGGCCTCCAAATCAGTCCTATGAAGGGCTGCCCCCACTCAAGCGGGTGGGGGGAAGACTTCAGTTGTTCGCAGAAACTTGGAGAAGGACGATCAGAGACAAATGAGTGCTCTCCACAGTAACTCTGGGATACAAATTGGAGTTAAAGGAGTTTCCTCCTCCCCACTTTATGTGGTCAAACGTGGCAAAAGACCCGTTGAAAAGAGGTTCTCTCCTTTTGGCGTTAGACCAACTGTTGCTCCAAGGGGTGATTGTGGAGGTTCCCGTGAAGGAACGAGGTTTGGGTTTTTACTCAAATCTATTCACAGTGCCGAAGCCAAACGGGGACGCAAGACCCATATTGGACCTCCAAAGGTTTAAACAAATTCCTGAATATCTGATCTTTTCGGATGGAATCAATACGGTCAGTAGCCACTACCCTGAAAGGAGGAGAGTGGTTAGCTTCCATAGACATCAAAGATGCCTATCTGCACGTTCCCATTTTTCCGAGTCATCAAAGATTTCTACGCTTTGCGGTAGAAGGGCACCATTTTCAATTTGTGGCATTACATTTCGGTCTAGCCACGGCCCCACGGGTGTTCACAAAAGTTCTGGCCCCTCTGTTGGCTGATCTAAGAACCCAAGGGGTGTCGATTATGGCATACCTAGATGACCTATTATTGATCACTCAGCTGCCAGGCTGAAGTTAGTGATCCAGGACACGATCAGGTATCTAGCGTCTCACGGTTGGATCATCAATGTGAACAAGTCAGCCTTACATCCAGTAAGAAGTCTGGAATACTTGGGGCTACGTATAGACTCAGACCAGAATAAAATCTTCTTGCCTGAAGGAAAGATGTCCTCTTTGAGGGACTTAATCCACCTGGTTTGTACAAAAAGACAGCCGTCCATACGCCTGTGCATGCGGCTGCTGGGGAAGATGGTAGCTTCATTCAAAGCTGTACCATATGCCCAGTTCCACTCAAGGAAATTGCAAAAGGCCATACTTTCAGCATGGAACAAGAAGGTTCAGGCCCTGGACCTTCCAATGCCCCTCACTCCTTCAGTTCGGAAAAGTCTCTGTTCGTGGTTGGTTCCCCAAAATCTGCAAAGAGGAAAATCCTTCAGTCCGATTTCCTGGAAAGTAGTCACTACAGACGCCAGTCTTGTAGGCTGGGGGGCAGTGCTGGGGCAATGGTCTCTTCAAGGAAGATGGTCAGATGCAGAGAAATCCCTAGCCATCAACCTTTTGGAAATTCGGGCGGCTCGGTATGCCCTAAAAACATGGACATCCAAACTTCAGGGGTCCCCTGTCAGGATTCAATCGGACAATGCCACAACAGTGGCATACGTCTATCACCAGGGGGGCACCAGGAGTTGTGCAGCCCAGAAAGAAGTGAATCACATCATGAAGTGGGCGGAAAGGAATGTTTCATGCATATCCACTGTATACATTCCAGGAGTGGAAAATTGGAAAGCGGACTTCTTGAGTCGCCAACAATTATCCCCAGGGGAATGGTCCCTTCATTCCGACATTTTTCGAGCTATATGTCAACGGTGGGGAACACCGGACATAGATCTACTAGCGTCCAGATTCAACGCAAAGCTGGACAGATTTGTGTCTCGGACAAGGGACCCCCTCGCTTACGGCTCGGATGCCCTGGTGTGCCCGTGGAAGCAGTTCAAACTGTTATACACATTCCCGCCGCTACAGTTGTTACCTCGACTCCTCCGCAGGATCAGGTTAGAAAAGAAACCAGTAATACTGGTGGCTCCAGCGTGGCCCCGAAGATCCTGGTATGCGGAGATTGTAAAATTGTCGGTAGCGCATCCATGGACCCTTCCACGTCGCCCGGACCTGCTTTCGCAGGGACCGATATACCACCCTTCCTTACTAACTCTGGGTTTGACGGCCTGGCTATTGAGTCCCACATTCTAAAGAGAGGTCTCTCTAACTCTGTGGTGTCTACTATGATCAATGCCAGGAAGCCGGTATCCAGGCATATTTACTATAGAGTTTGGAAAACCTACGTTGCTTAGTGTGAGGCCAGGAAATGGCATCCACGTAGGTACATTATAGGCAGAGTTCTGGACTTCCTGCAGTGGGCTGTAGACAGGATATTAGCCTTAAGTACAATTAAGGGTCAGGTTTCAGCCTTGTCGATACTCTTCCAAAGGCCCCTGGCTTCCCATTCTCTTGTTAAATCTTTTTTGCAAGGGGTGACTCGCATTAATCCACCGGTTAAAGCTCCCATATGTCCTTGGGACCTAAACTTGGTACTTTCAGTTCTTCAGAAGCAACCATTTGAACCCCTACAGCACATTCCCTTGGTACTCCTCACCAGAAAATTGATTTTTTGGTAGCCATATCCTCGGCTAGAAGAGTGTCGGAATTAGCCGCCATGTCCTGTAGGGAGCCATACCTTGTTGTCCACAAGGATAAAACAGTTCTACGTCTACATCCAACCTTTCTTCCCAAGGTGGTAACAAGGTTTCACTTGAACCAAGATGTGGTTCTTCTGTCCTTTTTTTCCTAAGCCTACCTCGGTAGCAGAGAAGTTTATTACATTCCTTAGATGTAGTAAGGGCAGTTGAGGCCTATCTACGAGCCACTGCTCAGATTCGGAAAACGGATGCTTTGTTTATTCTGCCGGAAGGCCCCAGAAAAGGTCAGGCAGTTTCTAAATCCACTTTGGCTAAATGGATTCGAGAGGTCATTGTTCAGGCCTATGGCTTGAAAAGAAGATTGCCTCCGTTCAAAGTTAGGGCGCACTCTACGAGAGCGGTTGGTACTTCATGGGCAGTGCATCACCAGGCCTCAATGGCTCAGATCTGTAAGGCCGCAACTTGGTCTTCAGTACACACATTCACTAGGTTTTACCAGGTGGATGTAAGAAGTCAGGAGGATGTCGCGTTTGGGCACAGGGTGCTGCAGGCTGCAATTGATCCTCTTGTCTGATGGCGCCCAGCTTATGGTGTGTCTCCCCCCCCCTCATTTGGGCATTGCTTTGGGACTTCCCACATAGTAATTACTATGCCGCTCTGTGTCCCGTGATGTACGAGAAAGAAAATAGGATTTTTATAACAGCTTACCTGTAAAATCCTTTTCTTGGAGTACATCACGGGACACAGAGCTCCCACCCCTCTTTTGGGGACACTTATTGCTTTGCTACAAAACTGAGGTACTCCCAGTATGGGAGGGGTTATATAGGGGAGGGGACTTCCTGTCTTGGGTGTGCCAGTGTCCATCACCTGAAGGTAATCTCTATAACCCACATAGTAATTACTATGCCGCTCTGTGTCCCGTGATGTACTCCAAGAAAAGGATTTTACAGGTAAGCTGTTATAAAAATCCTATTTTTGGCCCTGACTTGGAGGCCATTTTAGATAGGACTAACGACAAGAAAAAAAAAATTTCCAGCAAAGAAGACTCCTTTTAATCAAAAATAATTTTCGTCCTCTTCAGCAAACCCAGGCCCCCAAGGAAACAGGTTATAAGAATCCCTGGGGTACCAAGAGGGGAAGAGGTAGGGCGGCTGTTCTGTTCAGACGTTCTGACCAACCAGCTAAAAGCCAGTCACGGTGGTCCTGCTGTGGGAGGGAGACTTCTAGCCTTCTTGAACCTTTTAATTGTATGTACCAGAGCTCATATCTTCACCGTCAAATGTCTATTTGTCATGGTTGCCACCAATAAAGTATAATTTTACAAATTTCATTTGTTCCATTTTTTCCAATCCCTGCTGCCTTGAAAAACCCCCAGTGGGGGAAACTTCCCTTCTTGGAGACTTCTAGCCTTCCTCCCTCAGTGGCGGGCAGTAACCTCCAGTCCGTTTGTCCTGAATGTCATCTCCCAGGGATACGGGCTAGAGTTTTCAGAGAGGCCTCCAAACCGCTAGCACTGATAGCCCTTTTAGAAGATCCGAGACATCAGGGAGTAATTATTCCAGTACCTCAGGAGGAGGAAGGTCTAGGGTTTTATTCTCACATTTTTCTAATAAGAAAACCCCGAAAGTTTTGCTTAATTTTGAACCTAAAACTCCTGAATCAGTCCATCGGTCCATCAGTACAAAAGGTTCCACATGAATACGATCTACTCCGTAAGGAAACTGCTTACAGGGGGGGGGGGGGTTATGTCTTCGACCTAAGGGATGCTTATCTGCACATTTCAATAGCGGTAGCATCACAGATTTTTGCGTCTGGCAATCAGCTCAGAGGGAAGGATAGCCCATCTGCAGTTCAGAGCCCTGCCTTTTGGTCTGTCCTCTGCTCTGAGGAGCTTCACCAAGGTCATGGCAGAAGCCTTGGCGCCTCTAAGGATCCAGGGAATCATGATAGTTCCATACCTGGACGACCTGCTTCTATTCGCCAGCTTAAAAGATCAGCTGCTGGCAAATCTGAATAGATAAAAATGCCACTTGCAAGACTTAGGTTGGATCCTGAACGAGAAGAAGTCAAACTTGATCCCTTCCCAAGTGATGACATTTTTGGGGTACAGCATCGACTCTATCCAACAAAGGATATTCTTACCGGAAGAGAAAAAGGAAAAGATCCTGGAGGCAATAAAACGGATCAGGACAAGCTCGCCAGTAACAGTACGGTCAACGATGTCGACTTTGGGTCTTCTAACATCCTCCATCCCGGCTGTTCAATGGGCCGTCTTCAGTCAAGGGATCTGCAGCAAGTGATCTTCCAAAATTGGAAGCACGAAGAACCCTTAGAAAAGAGGTTGCGTGATTCCTGCACAAGTGAGGAGAAAGTTATGGTGGTGGAGGAATCCGTTAAACCTAAGCGAGGGCCTACTTTGGGTATTCTCTACTTCAAAAAGACTAACGACAAATGCAAGCTCCTGGGGTGGGGGGCACATCTGGAAGATCGTTTTGCCCAGGGAATCTGGACAAGTTCAGATGCAAAAAGATCATCCAATTGAAGGGAGCTGAAAGCAATTTCGATGGGGCTTCTCTGGTTTCAGGAAGAGATCAGGGGTCAGCTCGTTCAGATCTTGTCCGACAGGGTTCTCCTGTCCTTGGCTTGGGAGATCTTAATCTGGGCAGAGAAGAATTTGGGGTCCCTGTCGGCCGTACACCTGAAGGGCAGCTTAAATCTGATGGCCGACTTTCTGAGCAGGAAAACGGTTTCAGAATCAGAGTGGAGTCTAAACTCTGAAGTTTTCTAGATGGTGATAAACAGGTGGGACAGTCCTCAGGTCGACCTGTTTACGACCCACTCAAGCGCAAAACTCCCAACTTAATTTTCCCTGAGCAGATGGGATCAGGCAAGAGGATTAGATGCTCTGGCTCAGCTGTGGAACCTCCATTTGTATTATGATTTTTTCCACCCTTCTCGTTAATACCATTAGTCCTCAAAAAATTTCAGGAAGAGTCCACGAATCTTATACTGGTGGCTCCCTATTGGCCCAAGAGGATTTGGTTCTCAACACTCCTGAACCTAGCCACGGAGCCCCATTGGATGTTGCCTCTACGGGATGATCTTCTGAGCCAGGGACCCATCTGGCATCCAGACGTAAGCCAGCTCAAGTTAGCAGTCTGGTTTCTGAAGAGCAGATCCTAAAGAAAAGGAGTCTGTCGGACAAATTTATTTTCTATGCTGTTAAACAGCAGGAAAAAAAGTCACAAGCATTTTTTTTTCTGTTTCGGACATCACGGGACACAGAGCCCTGTTCATTACTTAGTGGGATATGTCACCATCAGGTGATTGGACACTGGCACACCCTAATTACAAGAGAAGTTACCTTCTATATAACCCATCCCATATGGAGAGTACGTCAGTTTTTTGCCAGTGTCTAAGGTGTTGGTCACAGTTAAGAATGTGCTAAGAAGAAGCTCTGCTGAGGACCCCTGTGGGGGTTAAGGCGCTACACAACTGGATCCATCCAAGAGTGCCAGAAAAAAAAACGCCAAAATGGATGGTACCCGGGCCTAGTGGAAGAGCAAAGTTTTGCCTGTAATATCTCTTGTAGGACTGGACTCTGGGATCCAGGACTTTGGGCACGTATTAAATGCCCAAAGGTTTCTGGCAAAGTGCTCTACAAGTCCAGGGAAGAGGCCTCCTTTAAGCAGGAACCCAGAACCCTGAAGGTTGGCACAACACAACCCGCCGTGATGGGTGATGGGTGAAGGTTGGATCTGTCTGGTCTTCAGCAGTATCCTGCGGTGGGGATAAGGTAAGTGAAGACAACCCTGAGAAATTCCTGGGGTTCTCTTCTGTTAGTAGTTGCATGTCTTACCTGTTTTCCGCTACTAGAGGGAGTAAAGAGACATACCTGGTGTTTTACTTGCATGCTCTCCAGGATGAAAGCTCAGTGCAGCCGGTCCTTTTGATCTGCTTACCTCTTCCGCTTCAGGCTCTGACACGAAAGTTGTAAGGGGGGGTCCCGTGTAGTCTAGGGTCCCACGGCGGCCCCTCCGGATGGGGTCCTTCCCCCCCTACGTGCGTGCAGGGAGCGCGCTTTTCTCTATGGCTGGAGCGGTGGGGGGCATGGTTGCTGTCGGCATGCATGCCGGTCTACAGTGCAGGCGTAGGGCTGGTGTTTGTCTTAAACCCCAGACACCAAGAGCTCTGTAAAAGCGAAGGGACACAGAAGCTTGTTGGGGCACGTTAGCATCTTGTGGATTGGATTTAGGCATACTAAGACACCTACTCAGCATCAGACTGTGCAGATTAGCAGGCATTTGTTTATTGCCAGACTAGGCTCAGCAGTTGATGCACCTGTGTTAGTCCTAAGCCCAAAAGCAGAGGTGCTATGTCTCCCCGTATAAGGGGTTCAGTGGTAGGAAAAAGGGGTACTAAAGTGTCGCCATCTAGATCTGGGGGTTCTAGACATGCCTGCATGATGCCATCCTCCCCTGAGAGACCTGAGGCAGCCGCACAGTATGAGCCTGTAACGGCACCCCAAGTATGAGAGGGGGTTAAATCCATTTATGATATGCCATTCCTGAACACCAAGGCAGCTACCGACATTCCAGTGGGGCAAACCAGATCCATAAGAATAATTCTCCCTCAATAACAAGACAAATGCTCTGTCTTGAGGTTTCCAGCAGGTCTGACGATCTTTATTGAGAAAGCAGGCTCTTATATACACTAAAAGAATACTGTAGTCCAAATGAACAATGACCCAACTCCACCCACAACATCACACAATGGTTGCATAACGAGCCCCCAATACACATCATTCTGACATCCCTTAGCAGACAACAGGTGAGTTCATTAACTAATCCCTTTACAGCTTAAATGACTAATATGCATGACCTTTACGTTTCCCAGACTGGCTGTCTGCTAACTTACAATATCATAAATACACCTTTGACCAGACCTAATTTACATAGCTAATTACCTAATTCCTTTATACAATTACAGAGTTAATTATCACAATCCACAATGAAAAGATCTTTATAAGTTAGCCTGGACTCATTTACATTACACAGGCAGCCAGGTGGTTGGAGGCGATGACATTAACATCCTTCAATTAACCTGAGTTCAGAATCAACAACCAGTAAATAGTTATTTTACTTATATCCTGGGAGATATTGTGGATTAATATTACAGACCCATTTTAAAGCAATCCAAGACATATTCTAAATGTCCATTATTTTTTGGCTCATACTTTCTAAGAACTGCTGGGTTCCATGGGCCCTCCCGTTACAGAGCCATTGCCCATGTCGGACATTGCAGCCTCTTCCAACATTGCAGCTCCTGCATATGTCACTGAAGACACTCTAGCAGCAGCAATTGGTTGGTTTAGAAGGGAGGTTAGCTGCTTTAATTACAGCATCCTTAGAGAAGAGCAGAAAGTGGGGTTGGTCCCCTTCCTCTGCTCTGGGGTCCCTGTCAGACGATCAACAATCTGATGATGATGATGTTGATGAATCTGGGGACAAGGATCAGGGGCAGTCGGATGTATCAGGGGATGAGGAGAAGATCTTTTCTACCTCTCAGGCTCTCAAGATGCAGGTGCAATACTATACAGAAGTTGTGCGTGCTGCGTACAAGTTGCTCTCCACCAAGTCAGCTGGGTCCTCTGTTCCCTCCTTGGGGTCTTTAAAATCCCTGCAGGCTGCATATACCTTCCCGATCCATCCACTACTGGAAAAGCTTATGTATGCTGACTAGGAACACCCAGATAAGCTGTTTTCTCCTCCCAAGAAGTTTTCCCTTCTTTATCCAATGGAGGAGAAATTCACCAAGAAATGGAGTGTGCCAGCAATAGACGCAGCCATTTCTTCCGTGAATAAAAGCTTGATCTGTCCTGTGGACAATGCTCAGGTATTTAGAGATCCAACTGAGAAAAAGCTGGAGTCTTTGTTTAAATCCTATGGCTGGCGCTGTTACCCAACCTGCAGTAGCAGCGATTGGCATGTGTCAGTTCTTAAAGGATCAGATGAAGCAGGTGATTAAAATCCTACCTGCTGAACATGCCAGGGATTGGGCGGACCTACCTCTAAGGCCTTATCTTTTGTGGTGGATGCTATTGTTTGTTTCTATTCAGCAAGCATCCCGTCTTGCTCTCCTGCTGGTACACATGCGCAGGATTCTTTAGTTAAAGCATTGGTAAGCGGAGGCTCTGTGCAAAAAGCTTTTTACCGGATTCCCATTTCATGGGAACGCTTATTTGGGGATGACCTGGATAAATCTATCCAAAAGATTTCTAGTGGTAAGACTACTTTGTTGCCAGTTAAGAAAAAGTGTAAACGTCCCTCTCTTAAACGTTCTCTTTCCCCAGTCCCGGGGGCTACAGCCAAGTGCAAGAGGGAAAGCCCAGAGCCAAACCCAGGGACAAAAGAAATCTTGGGTGTCAAAGTTCTGCAAAGCAAAACCCAAGGCCTCCTTGTGAAGAAGCGCCCCGCTTGACCAAGTGGGGGGGAGACTCCTGCGATTTTAAAAGGCTTGACAGGAAGAGATTCAGGACAAGTGGGTAATCTCCACAGTATCTAAGGGTACAGACTGGAATTTTGGGTGCTCCCACCATCCCGTTTCCTAAGATCAAGCATTCCCAAGGATCCAGTAAAAAGAAGGCCCTTGTTCCTAGCGTGGATCACTTGTTATCCCAAAGTGTAATCATAGAGGTTGACCCAGAGGAGCAAGGCTCTGGGTTTTATTCAAATCTCTTTACAGTTCCAAAACCAAACTGAGATGTCAGACGCATTCTAGATCTAAAAGATCTGAATCAATTTCTGAACATTCGCTCTTTCCGCATGGAGTCAATCCACTCAGTGGTCTACACCCTACAAGTGGGAGAGTTCCTGGCGTCTATAGACCTCAAAGATGCATGTCTACATGTGCCAATTTTTCACGCTCACCAAAGGTTCCCAAGGTTTGCGGTAGAACAGTGGCACTTCTAATTTGTGGCTTTACCCTTTGGTCTAGCTCTTGCACCTTGGGTATTCACCAAGGTTCTAGCCCCGCTCCTAGCAAATCTAAGTGCTCAGGTCATAGCAGTAATGGCACATCTAGACGATTTACTACTGGTAGAACAGTCGGTTGCATGATTAAACCACTCTGTGCTCAACACGGTGAAATAACTAGAGCGCTTAGGCTGGGTATTCAACCTAGAAAAATCATCTTTGCAGCCCCTAAGGAGGCTGGAGTATTTGGGTATGGTCATACACGGCCCAAAGTAGGGTATTTTTACCCAAGTCAAAAGTCAGGGCCTTAAGAGTTTGCCCAGGTGATCAAAGCAAGGAAGAGACCTTCCGTTCGCCTTTACATGAGGTTGTTGGGGAAGATGGTGGCCTCATTCGAGGCTGTTCCTTGCGCCCAGTTTCATTCAAGAATATAAAAAACTAAACTAAAAGGTTGGGACTTTGTATGAGACGCAGGGCATTGGCCGAGCACTTCCATCCCTGATAGTTGAACAGAAAAGGACAAGGGTGGGACTTTAAATGAAGCATGCATTACAGGAGATAACACAAAACAATTGAATATGGCAGGTATCTAGTCTGATAATGCAGGAGGGGAGTTTGGGACTTTAAATGAGGTTCAAAACAAGGTAGGCGTAAGGTAAAGGAAACATGTTAATTAACATGAAAAAATGTGGTGTACTGTCTAAATCAATGGGGCTGTACATAAGAACATAATTGTAATGAAAATTGAGGGCACATATTAATATCAACTTGGAAACTCATGACACATGGCATTACATATGAAACATGGACATCAAGGATATACAATGATATCGATCAACAATACATAACAGTATGAAAGGAATGAACCGCTCCCATAGATACAAAAATGCACACACATAAATCCCTAAAATGGCACAGTGCAAATATAGTAACATAAAAATTGAAATTCATATGTGCTTGTCAATCAGTGGATGGATCGTTGGGGTGACGTAAAAATGCGTTGGCATCCTGAAATTACCCATGTGGGAAAACATTGGCATCCTAAAATTGCCCGACGCGTTTCGTGTTTGCACACTCATCAGGGGCGGATGCACCCAAATCTAAAAAGATTGAGATATGTTAAAATCTAAATGGCACTGAGCATAATATGAGGAGAGCATGTATATAAAATCCAAGAGTTACATACCACAGGTGAATGGTGTGGATGGTAGGGGTAAGTGTGGTTTTGGACCAGAGTCAGCCAGAGGGTGTCAGTCCCGGAAGTTGAGGATAATACGCCAAGTGCAACTGAAAACGCAGGTCCGAGATGGACCAGGAAGGAGATGACCAAAAAGGGGTGCTGCGCCAAAATGGTGGTCAGTTGTAGGGTCACGCCAGTAAATCTGCATTCAAAAATAGAAAGATTGTATAAAAAACAGGGAAGAATATCCAGTAACCACCCTGGGTGTTATCCAGAGCGGGGGCAGCTGATAGAAAAATTACCTGAGTATAGAACAGTAAGGGACAGAATCCCTAAGCAATGTGGCGTGATCCCATGGAGATAAACAAGACTGTGTGTAGGCAGCCTAGTTATACCCCGTCAGACGTGGGCGTGACATCGATACGCTGTGGACGCCGCCCAGAACCCCAACGATCCATCCACTGATTGACGAGCACATATGAATTTCAATTTTTTATCGCATGTTACTATATTTGCACTGTGCCATTTTAGGGATTTATGTGTGTGCATTTTTGTATCTATGGGAGCGGTTCATTCCTTTCACACTGTTATGTATTGTTGATCGATATCATTGTATATCCTTGATGTCCATGTTTCATATGTAATGCCATGTGTCATGAGTTTCCAAGTTGATATTAATATGTGCCCTCAATGTTCATTACAATTATGTTCTTATGTACAGCCCCATTGACTCAGACAGTACACCACGTTTTTTCATGTTAATAAACATGTTTCCTTTACCTTATTCCGCGTACACACGATCATTTTTCCCGTCAGGAAAAATGACATTTTTTTTTTCGCCGAGAAAAACGATCGTCTGTGGGCTTTATGCCGTTTTTCTCGTTGAGAAAAACGGCAGGAAAAACGACGAGAAAAATTAGAACATGTTCTAAATTTTCTCATCGTTTTTTCCATCATTTTTTTCCGCGGCAGTTTTCCCATAGGGAAACACTGCCGCGGAGCCCACAGACGGTCGTTTTTCTCGTCAAAGAAAAAAATGACGGGAAAAACGGTCGTGTGTGGGGGAACATGCCGTTCCCTCGTTTTTCATTTTTTTTCATGTCGTGATTCACGGCGGTGTTTTCACCGCCGTGAATCACGATCGTGTGTACGCGGCATTACGCCTACCTTGTTTTTAACCTCATTTAAAGTCCCAAACTCCCCTCCTGCATTATTGTACCAGGGATGGAGGCACAGATGTGCCTCATTTAAAGTCCCACCTATGCGGTTGCATAGATTCCCCCCTCTCGTTTCTAGTCTGATAGAACCAAAGCATGAGAGCATTGCATAACAAAAATTGGCAGTCAGTATTTTAATCGCATAAAGAATATAACAAAAACAATGATAACATGGCATACCTAGTAATAATAAAAATTGAAAATTGCGCTAATATCAACCTATAAAATAACAATCACATATGTAAAGTGCTGGTGCAAAGTATATCATTCAATGCTTGCATGAATGGATCAAAGAAAAAATGTCCTCATAACAAATGTAGACAAGCTTGTCTAATAATTGAACAATCAATGCAGGTGGTTCCTGACATGCAGCCTTCCCCACAAAGAGCTCACTCGTTATTGCAGGTACTGTGTAACAAAGTTCCAGGAATTGCTTGAAGTCTCATGGTTCTCAAAGATAAAAGAAACAATGGGACATGGCGCAATATGCTAATAATGATAAAACCGCTGATGCTATATCTTCCATTCACATGCAGTCCAATAGGTAATGGTGCATAGTACGGTCAGATACGATGGAATGACTCCTCAGCTTCCTGAATCTCGTCACTAGGCTCCTCCCCTATGCGTTGCGTCACTTGACACGTGACTTTGAAAAAGCTGGTCTTGAGCACCATCAAGGGTCAGATTTCGACCTTATCAATATTTTTTCAAAGGCCGCTTGCCTCTCATTTCTTGGTCCGGGCTTTTATTCAAGGGGTGTTGCATTTAAATCTGCCAGTTAAGTCTCCCTTGTACCCTTGGGATTTGAATTTAGTTTTGTCTGTTTTGAACCAATGTGCCATATCCCTTTGGTTCTGTTGACAAGAACATTTGTTTTCTCTTATCGTCCATGGACTGACACAGCTGTCATACTGATTACGTGTGGGTATATGTCCCTGCTTGCAGGAGAAGACCTAGGCAGAATGTTAGATGTTAAAACCTTCTAGAACAAACCAGAGCTGGACATTACCCTCCCACCTGCAGTTAGCAGACCCCAGTTTTTTTCTGCCTAGCAGAAGGAGAAGATGTGGCTCTCTCAGGAGCCAGTCTCCTGGAAGATTTTACTTTTAAATTTTATTCCTTTTGGGAATTTTGTTATTTTATTTTTGAGACCTTCAATCAACTGTCGGCTGGGCAACAGGTTGGGTACACTGGTATCCTCGTAGTCTTCCCTGTCCGACCATCGAGCGTGCTGATCCTCGCCTTGTATGCGTGAGACTCGGTTCACGACATACCCCATGGCTCCAGGGGTGGCCGGGTTACTTTCATGCTCCCGCGGTCCTCTCAAGATTGAACAGTACCTGACTGTATCTTGCGCGGTGGACCGGGCCGACAGCTACGCAGTACTACTCTGTGATAGGTCTGTCTGAGACAAGCCAGTGGGTCCCTCCAGGGACGGGTAAGTAGTCTCTCCTGCTGCAGGTGAGTACATACTGGCTGTGTTTCTTTATGTGGGGGTTCTCCCTGTCTCCCCCCTGTTATGCTGCTCTCTGCACCCTGTACTGGTGCTGTGTGGGGGTGCTTTGGGGTCACTCTGGCCTGGCTGGGGGAGCTCATGTCTGTTTTAATGGCACTGGGGCAGTGTTCTGGTGTGTGAGTTTGACATACTGTGGTGGAATAGTGGTTACATGCATGCTTGGCAAAGCTAAGCTTCACAGGTTCAGTTTCTGAGTGGTGCTATTTGTGTTCAAACAGCCGCCCCAGCGCTTGCCGTGCCACAGCCAGTGAGGGCAGGAGCTCCTGCCTTGTGGTTAGTGAACAACCGCAAAACGTGCGCCATTAGCGCTGTGAGGTAATTTTGAAAAAAACTCGCTCGGCGGCCATTTTGCCTTGGATCGATGGCGCAGTATTGTATGCAGCCGGCTGCCATTTTCTTGAAGCCGCAGCGTTTTTGCTTACAGTTTCGGCCTCTATCGGCCGCTGCTGTGGCGCGAATATCCAATCTCCTCAGTCCGATCTCCACAGTCTCCCCAGGCTTCACCCATGCGGCAGCGCGGTTTCATACAGCGGAATGAGCGGTCCTTACAGGGGTTGGTGAGTACTCTGGGTGTCCCCTCCTCAGCTTCAGCATAGCCAGTGGGTGGACTGTGTTACTCATTATGATAGTGTTTAACAGTCAGAGGGTGGCAGTATGGAGTCTAGTTCACCTGCTTCTCCACACTTGTCTGAGGCAACTGGCAGTGCTCCTGCACCTGCGGTCCCTAGCGACTTGTTGTCGGCAGTCCTGGAATCATCCTTGTCAAGATGGAAGCGGTGTGCAAGCGCAAGGGAGCTGTAAAGCACCCCCTCCCCACACATCCTCCTGTAGGGGAGTGCTCTGTCTCAGATATGGGCCTAGCTATTGCTGCTCAGGACCCTAGTTCTGAGGATTTTCATGTTTTTAATCAGGATATTCCCTGTGAGGAAGTCCCCAGTTCTGAAAAACCTGACATGGTGCTTGTAAGTGAACTCATTGATGCTGTGAGGAACACTCTCAAGTTGAATGTTGAAGCTGAGGAACCTCAGGTAGAAGCTGTCTCCTTTGGTTCCTTTTAAAGCCGTTTATTCAAAAGGTTTTTTCCATATGTGCCTTTTTTGATACATTCATTGACTAAGTCTGGGGTAAGCCGCAGAGGACTTTGGCGGTCCCGCAGCGCCTAGCCATGAGGTACCCCTTTTAAGGAGGACCTGGTTTGGAAGTGGGCTCTCCCTCCAGTGGTCGACCCCCCCGGTCGCCCGTTTGAATAAGGCTACCACGCTCCCAATGGAAGGGACTCCTGCATTTAAGGATCCCACTGACAGGAGGTCAGAAGTGGTGAGTAGAACTATGTTTACCTTATTGGGGTCTGCCTTGCGCCCTATAGGGGCCGCGACACTTGTGTCTCAAGACACTCACAGGATGGGCAAAGATTTTGCACCAGACGGTTCAGGAGCATAATCTCCCTCCTGAGACCATTACCCTGGCTCACCAACTGGTGCAGGGTTTAGTCTCTGTGTGCGATGCCACTTTGGATGCGGCCCCTTTAATTTTTGGGGCCTCTATCTGCTGTGGTGCTGCGTCGCCTTATCTGGCTGAAATGCTGGTCGGCCGACCTAGCTTCCACAGCTCCTGGCTGACTTGCCCTTTAAGGGCGGTAGACTGTTTGTTTGGGGCCGCCCTGGATGCCATTATTATGGATGTCACAAGTAGTTAGAGCTCACCTTCCTTCCTCAGTCTGGTACGGAAAAAGGAGCCCCACCGTAGGCCGGGCACTCCCTTTCCGGCAAAGAAGAATACGTTTCTTCTCGTCAGTCAGAATCCACGGGTAAGCCCTCCCAGACTGGGAAAAGTGCGGCTGGGGGACATAAGCGTCCCTGGATGCGTAAGCCTACCAAGCAAGCTCCCAAGCCCACCGCCGCATGGAGTCTTGCCCCTGCCCGACTCTGGGGCGGGGGGGACGTCCTTGCAGGTTCACGTTTCAGTGGACCTCCCGGATCTCCGACCGGTGGGTGTGTGAGGTGGTCACCTCAGGATACAGGATAGCATTCCTTTCCTGGCCACCAGACCGATTCTTTCCCTCAATTCTCCCTCTCCTTCCTGCCCGTCAGGCGGCCCTCTTAAGGGCCGTACAGGATTGATCAGGTCCGGAGTGATTGTGCCGGTTCCGTCACGGGAGAGGTTGTTCAGGGTTTCTACTCGAATCTGTAGTCCCAAAAGGTGGACGGAGGTTCGGCCAATCCTGGGCCTCAAGGCCTGACTGCCTTTGTGATGGTGCAAAGGTTCCGCATGGAATCCATTCGTGCGGTGTTCGCTACACTCCAACAAGGGGATTTTCTGGCATCCTTGGACATCAAGGCCGCCTACTTGCATGTTCCGATCTGCGCACGTCAACAGTAGTTTCTGCGCTTGCGATCGGCGAAGACCACTATCGATTTTGGCTCTTCCCTTCGGCCTACCCTCGGCACCAAGGTTTTTTTTTACCAAGGTGCTTGCTCCGGTTCTAGCCTGGCTGAGACAGCGAGGCATTGCTATTATGGGCTATCTATACGATCTTCTTCTAAGGGCAGACAATGGCTCAGAATTAGAAGTGTGACTATTGTCAGTCAGACCCTTAGGGACTTCGGGTGGCTCCCGAACATTCAGAAGTCGGTCCTGGTCCCGGCTCAGCATTTGGAGTATCTCGGTCTGATCCTGGACTCCATGGAGGCGTGGGTATTCCTAACCCTGGAGAAGTTACTGACTTTTCAGTCTGTAGTGCGGGTCCTGACGTCTCGGAAATGGTTGTCAACCCGTTTTTTGCATGAGAGTCCTGGGACTCATGAGGGCCTCGTTCGAGGCTGTTCCGTATGCCCAATCACACACACGGCATTTCAGTAAGAGATCCTGTCTACTTGGGACAAATCTCTGTTGTCCTTGGATCTTCAGATCCAGAGTCACCCACTCAGGGCGTCCCTGGAGTGGTGGTTGGGGTCCCCGGCTCTTCGGTCCGGGAAGTCGTCCCTCCCCATCCAGTGGACGGTGTTCATGACGGACGCCAGCCTGACGGGCTGGGGTGGAGTCTGGGGAGTCCTGTCAGCCCCAGGGCTTGGACTCCAGACGAAGCCGTTTACCGATCAATGTTCTGGAAATACGGGCAATCAGAATATGCCTCCCCACGTGGTCTCTATCGGCTGTCTACGTTCAAGCAGGCAGACTATCTGAGTCGCCAGATGCTGGACCAGGAGAGTGGTCCTTACACCTGGACATGCTGGTTGTGGACCTGAGGGCCTCTCGACTCAATTGTAAGGTGTCAAGGTTTGTGGCCAGGTACAGGGATCCTTGGGCGGATACCTCGGATCCGTTGGTGGGCCCCATGGGGTCATTATCACCTGATATCTGTTATCCTCCGCTGCAGCTGCTTCCTCGCCTGCTGCGCAGGGTTGTGGCCGAAGGGATTCCGGTGATCCTCTTGCGCAGGGTGGGTCTCAGCGTCTTTGGTACGCTGATCTGGTACGTCTCATCACGGATGTTCCTTGGCGGTTGTCATCAAGGGAGGACCTTCTGTTTTCAAGGTCCTATTTTTCATCCTGTTTTACAGTCTGACTTAAAAGCATAGCTATTGGAAGCCAGGTGCTGAGAGTCCGAGGTCTCTCGGATTCGGTCATTTCGACCATGTTCAGGGCACGGAAGTCTTCCGCTTGAAAGATTTATCACCATACCTGGGAAGCTTACATCGCTATGTGCAATGAGCTGGACTAGCGTCTACGGACGTATTCCGTCCCCAGTATCCTGCGGTCCTTGCAGCATGGGGTGACCCAAATGCTTGCTTTGAGTACCATTAGGGGTCAGTTTTCGGCCTTGGCCGTCTTCCTTCAGCAACCGCTAGCGGGTCATTCCTTGGTAGCACCTTTTGTGCAGGGGGTTCGCCATGTGCTCCCTCCTGTTGAAACCTCCTCTCCCTCCTTGGGATTTGAATTTGGTGTTCTCCAGGAACCTCCCTTTGAAAATATCAGAGATATTCCCCTCTTGACCTTATCTCAGGAGGTGGCCTTCTTAGTGGCCATTACTTCTGTCAGACGGGTGTCTGAGTTGGCGGCCTTGTCCTGCAAGTCATTTGGTCATCCATGAGGATAAGGCGGTGTTGCGTCCGCGACCTTCCTTTTGCAAAGGTGGTCTCGGCTTTTCACCTACATGTGGACATTGTCCTCTCGTCCTTGTGTCCTCACACATCGCATTCCAGAGGGTTTGCGCTTCACACATTATATGTGGTACGTGATATGACTCACTAGTTGTCTGTCTCTGGTCCGATCAGGGCTGAGCGGTGTCGTCTGCCACCTTTTCTAGATGGATCAGACACTGTTATACAGGCCTATGCCATTAAGGGGGTGGCCCCTCCCTTTCCAGTTACGGCGCATGCCACCAGGGCAATTGGTGCTTCCTGGGCTTTCCGACATCAAGCGTCGGTTGCACAAGGGTGCAAGGCGGCGACCTGGTCGTCCGTTCATGCCTTTTCAAAATGCTATAAGGTTGTTGTGGCTGCATCTTCGGATGCTTCCTTCGGCTGCAAAGTGTTGCAGGCCGCTGTTTAATGTTGCAACTCCTCTGAAGAGGAGCTCTGCTGGTTTGGAGTGAAGTTTTGGTTGTTCCTTTACTATTTTGCTCCCACCCTTTTCTTATACTGCTTTGGGACATCCCACAGGTAATCAGTATGACAGCTGTGTCAGTCCATGGACGATAAGAGAAAATATGATTTTTGTACTCACCGTAAAATCAGTTTCTCTGACGTCCATGGACTGACACAGCACCCACCCTTCCTTTTAAGGTTTGT
The DNA here is from genome assembly GCA_029206835.1 of Rana muscosa. Classification (NCBI taxonomy): domain Eukaryota; kingdom Metazoa; phylum Chordata; class Amphibia; order Anura; family Ranidae; genus Rana; species Rana muscosa. Next base: position 6,022,667 of record JARGYO010000198.1, on the reverse strand, counting down.
ACTGCTTTGTTACGAACTGAGGTCTGCTAGCTGCAGGTGGGAGGGTAATGTCCGGAGGGACCGCCCCCCTGGGCGGGGCTGTTCAGCTCTGGTTTGTTCTAGAATGTTTTAACATCTAACATTCTGCCTAGGTCTTCTCCTGCAAGCAGGGACATATACCCACACGTAATCAGTATGACAGCTGTGTCAGTCCATGGACGTCAGAGAAACTGATTTTACGGTGAGTACAAAAATCCTATTTTTTTTTGGTTGCCTCTGCTAGAAGAGTATCGGAATTGGAAGTGTTTTTTCCCTGTGAAAAGCCTTATTTAATTATTCACAAAGACAGGGTGGTGTTGCGTCCCCACCCAACTTTTCTGCCTAAGGTGGTTTCAGGATATCATCTGAATCAAGATATGGTCCTACCATCCTTTTGCCCAGATCCGCATTCTGCGGAAGAAAGTTTGTTGCACTCTCTGGATGTAGTAAGAGCAGTCAAGATTAGGGTTGAGCGGACCCGAACTGTAAAGTTCGGGTCCGTACCGAACTTTTGGGTTTTGGGGACCCGAACCCGAACAATTGACTGTGTATGTTCAGGTTTGGGTCCGGTGTTCGGCAATATGCATGTAAAGTCGCGCTTGTTTCCCGTGCTTAGAACTGTCCCTGCACAAAGTGTCATTTCTGAAGGAAATCCCAACAATACATGGAAAAGTCATTGAGAGAAAAAAAAAAAGCGTGGGGGTTCCCCCAAATTCAATTACCAGGCCCTTCAGGTCTGGTATGGATATTAAGGGGAACCCTGCCGCAAATCAAAAAAAATGCGTGCGGTTCCCCCAAATGACCAGACCCTTTATCCGAGCATGCAACCTGGCAGGCCGCAGGAAAAGAGGGGGGGCGAGAGAGTGCCCCCCTCCTGAACCGTACCAGGCCACATGCCCTCAACCTGGGGAGGATGTCCCCATGTTGATGGGGACAAGGGCCTCATCCACACAATCCTTGCCCGGTGGTTGTGGTTGTGGGGGTCTGCGGGCGGGGCGCTTATCGGAATCTGGAAGACCCTTTTATGAAAGGGGACCCCAGATCCCACCCCCCCTATGTGATTTGGTAATGGGGTTGGGAAAAAAATCGATTTTAATCTTGAATCAGTTTTTTTAGAATTTTTTTAATTTTATTTTTAATTTTCCTTCAACGTTTCCGTAGCAGGGCTGCAGGGGGCGTATCCGGAATGGCACTGGGCGGCGTTACCCCAATTACATCTACTCGCCGCAGCCGCCGCGAGTAGATGTAATGTAACACTAACCGCAAGCCGCCGTCTGCCTACCTGATCAGCGTGTCATGCAGACAGACGGCGGCCATTGCAGTGTTCAAAAGCCGCGCCTCCCGAGTCCTCATCGTCTGTGATAGGCGGAACACTCAATTTCACAGCAGGCAGTGTTCAGCCTATCACGGACATCCTCTCATCCTCGTCTGTGTTATGAGGATGAGCGGATGTCCATGATAGGCGGGAACACTGAATGCTGGGAAATTGAGTGTTCCGCCTATCACAGACGAGGAGGAGGCGCGGCTTTTGAATACTGGAATGGCCGCCGGTGTAGCAGTAAAATCCGTATCCCATGAAAATCTGCATCAGGTACGGGCACAGTGAGGCATTGGGCACAGTGAGGCACGGGCACAGTTCAATTCAACTAAGAGTAACCAAGATTTTTTGTTGTTTTATTAGTTAAATCCAAATACAGTATTAATAATTTGGATGTTTAACAATCTTTGTTGCACACTGACTTTGCAGTTAGAGAAAGGGTTTGCCTTTGCAATTTTGTTTGTTGATGCACTTCAATTAATATAATTAAAAAAAAATCGAATCGTAAATCGAGTTTTTTATAAAAAAACTCGCAGATTTTTTTTTTTTTGGGGGGGAAAATCACCCAGCCCTAATTGTACCCCTACCATTTCACAAAGAAAGTGTAAAAAATTGTAAAAAAAATACAGACACCATTGGGAAAGTCCTCTATTAAAAAAAAACAAAAAAAACATTCCAGCGATGAAATCCAGTGTCCCGCGGCGATCCCGCTGTCCAGGCGAAATGTCATTGGCTGAGCCTGAGCGGACCTGATGGGTAACTTCCTCGGCAGTGTATTAAATGAATAGACCCGCCCCTTCTAAAATTCCCCATCAGGTCCGCTCAGCCAATGACGTAGTGTAATGCCGCGTACACACGACCGCTTTTCATGTCAAGAAAAAAAACGTCGATTTTCTCGACGTTATTTTTCTTGTTTCCTCTCAAGCCTGCCTTGCCTACAGACGATCGTGAAAAAAACTGATCTAGCAAAGCGCGGTGACGTCCAACACGTACGACGGCACTATAAAGGGGAAGTTTCATTCTGTTCGCGCCACCCTTTTGGCTGCTTTTGCTGATTTCGTGTTACCGCGTGTTAGTAAAAGTTTGGGAAGAGACGATTCGCGCTTTTCAGTCTTCGTACTTTAAAGATCGTTTTCGGGAGTTCAGTTTGTGCTTGTGGGTTTGTATCTGGCTTTCAGTGCGTGTAGTGAGTTCGTATCTGTTTTTGCAGTGCGTTCTTGTCCGCTCGTTACTGTTTTTCAGCTCGTTCTTCATAGGCCTTGCTGTTCTTCAGTGCGTTCTTTTAGTTTGTTCTGATTAGACGACCGTTTCTAAGCCATGTTGCGGGTACGTTCTTGTCGCCGAGAACGTGCTGTGCTTGCTGCTGGGCTTGTTGCTATGTCCCAGATCCGGTCCATGAGGAGGGTGAGGAGGAGTTCATGGACCAAGAATTGGTTGCTCCAGAGGGACCAATTATGTCATATGCCTCTGCTGCGGGAGATCCGGGAGAATAACCCTGATGATTTCAGGAATTTTCTTAGGATGTCTGACCCCGTTTTTCAGCAGCTCTTGGCTTTGGTGTCCCCCTATATCACCAGGCAGGACACCGTTATGCGGGAAGTCATTACTGCTGAGCAGAGGCTCATCGCCACGTTGCGATACCTTGCGACTGGGAGAAGCTTGCAGGACCTCAAGTTCTCGACAGGCATCTCCCCCCAGGCTCTGGGCGTCATTTATCCCTGAGACCTGCTCTGCCATTATCCAGGTCCTTCAGGAGGACTATCTTAAGGTAAGTTTTCTCCTTTATAAACATCACAATCTATGTTTTTTTATGCTTGATAATGTATATTATATTTTGAACTGTCTCTAATTACCATGATTTGAATATGCTGTGAATGTCCCCTTTGTCCCCCTGCATGTTGTAAGCTTTGAATGTTCTATGTTTTTTGGCTACATGCATATTTGTTTTTAACCCAATCTCCAGCATTCGATCCTGGGCCCAAACACACCTAGCCTAGTCAATCCCCATTTTTGTTTTTGACGCTCCATTGTAGTGCTTAGATTGCCTGATTTCCCCCCCCCCTAATTCTTTGATTTTTGTCTAATCTACACAAATAAATTACATAGTACTATAGATTTGAATTATGATGTCCCCAACTCATCTCAACCCCTCCACCCTCTAAAGAATTTCACAGGTCCATCAGAGTGGGTGATGTTTTTGTTGCTTATTTTTCTATCTTATTCAAGCAGGCCTCCATCCAAAATTTTGGGGGTCCGCTCATCGTAACCCTCCCACGGTGTCAAAATTTACACCTTTCAGGGGGGAGGGGGGTGAAGATACCTGTTTAAGCCAGGTATTTTCACCCACATCCGGGAGTCATCTCTGCGGCAAATCTGCCTGAGCCAAGTCACTTCCCGCAAAAGACCCGTAGTGTTCTTGGAAACACTTGTCTCACAGAACACAGGAGGACCAGTCTGAACTGCGCAGCGCTTCTCGTGCATGTGCGTTTGGGAACCGGGCAGTGAAGCCGCAAGGCTTCTCTTCCTGGTTCCCTCACCAAGGATGGCAGAGGGGGCAGCAGAGTGACGAGCAATTGTTCGTCCTCTGCTGCGGACGTTGCTGGACTCCAGGACAGGTAAGTGTACAATTAGCAAACCTCTGCAGCTGCTGGAGCTGCTGTGTTCTTTTATATTATTTTGGCTGCGTAGCTCCGCTCTAAAATCCTCCTTCAAAATTAATGCTATACTGATGTTTTGCCCAGAGTGTTTTGTGCTAACATGCTTGCAATGTATAGGTAGTAAAGTATATTAATTTTTTTGTTCCTTTGACTCCACAGTTACCATCGACGCCACAGGAATGGCAGAATTTGGCATCTGATTTTTCTCAGCGGTGGAACTTTCCCAACTGTGGAGGAGCCATTGATGGCAAGCACGTCCGCATCGTGCCACCAGCCCATTCTGGCTCGTTTTTTTATAATTATAAAGGCTTCCACAGTATTGTGCTCATGGCGGTGGTGTCTGCCAACTATGTGTTTCTATTTGTTGATGTTGGGAAAAATGGGCGGATGTCCGATGGTGGTGTTTTCGCCCAGACCGAGTTTGCAGACCGGCTTCTTTCAGAGGACCTGGCATTGCCACCTGCTGAAGATAATGAACATGGCCTCCCGTTTGTGTTCCTGGCAGATGAGGCTTTTGCGCTTGGACCACATTTGATGAGGCCTTTTCCCCAAAGGTCCCTCACCCCTGAGAGGAGGGTATTTAATTATCGTCTGGCCAGAGCGCGAAGGGTGGTTGAAAATGCCTTTGGCATCATGGCCAGTCGTTTCCGCCTTTTTCTGACTGCGATAAACATGGCGGAGTATAAATGGAACCATTTGGTCATGTGCTGTTGCATACTGCACAATTTTTTACTCAAAAACTCAAACAATTACCTAGCTACAGTTGACCTTCAGGGCACACAGTGCTTGGATGGACCATTGGCAGCCCTTAGCTGGCCCTACAGGCTTGGCCCCCCAAAGCGGCCGTGATGTGCGGCAACGCTATCTAGAATATTTTATGGGTAGGGGGGCCATTGCAATGCCTGATCATTTTTAAACCAATTTTGGTCATAATAAAAAATAATATACTGGAAACATCTTGTTTGCTTTTCTTTTGTTGTATTTGTTCTTTCTCCTAGGTCAGTGATGGTGAACCTTGCCACTCCAGATGTTTTGCAACTCCATTTCCCATGATGCTCAACTACACTGCAGAGTGCCTGAGTAACATTAGAAATGTAGTTCCAAACCATCTGGGTTGCCAATGTTTACCATCACTGTCCTCGGTTATACTAGTGCAGTTGTAGTCCCATGTTTTTTCCTAACAAGTAAATTACAATCATTTATAGAGTCTAAACACACACATTTTTTGAGGGGGGGGGGCAACATTGATATAAGAAGCCACACATTGTTTAGTGATTAAATTTTTTTATAGTAGTTTTAAAATTTTCACGTTTGTATCAAAATATACCCCAATTTTTATTTTTTTTATTTTTTCTCTTTTTACAACTCAGTACAAAAATGTACAACACAAACAATATACCTTTTATAGAAATAAAAGATTTCCCCCCCAAAAATAAAATTAAAATTTTGTAGAATATATACACGTTTTACACCCTCCCAAGAATATGCTCTAGTTTTTTCAGTCTTTTCTCCATGATTTTGTTGGTTTGGCACATCTGGAACAGGTTGTCTTTTATCTTTTCAACCTCCCGAGAGCAGACCCTCACTTGTTTCAGCAACATCTGGGCAGTGGCTCTGGTGAAGGTTGCTGGTGCCGCAGGCATTAAAGTCCCTTGAAGTAGTGAAAAGAAAACGTCTTACTAAATATACAGGCCAACATCTATTACCTGAGGCTGTGGTGTATGACACTGACCTGGTGAGTTGACATTTCCCTCTTCTGCCACATCCTGCGGTTGTGTGTCTTGAGTTGGTGGTGCGGGGTTTGCAGCCTCGTGTCTCTTAGCTCTTTGAAGCCCTAGGAGATATAACCAAAAGGTAGACTTGTGTAACTAAATATATTTTGGCGTGAAAGAGGAATATTAATCATTCTTGGGAAGTGTGTTACAATTGTATTAGTGATAATTTTTAAGGAGATGAACACATGATTGTATCCATTTCCCAAGATGGGAGATTAATCTCTTTTGGTCATGTTTCACACATGGAAACACACCAGGTATCCACTGGATCACCTGTGTGTGACACCATCAAAAGGTTGTTCTTGTGGCCCACACTTGTGCTAATGAGTCCAGATGTGTAAGCAGCTGCTGAGCATACTCTTGTAACCGTACACTGAATCTAGTTACATTAGCCAAATCTAATTACCAACAACTACACAAACATGTTTATAATTACTTCTCACATAAACATTTCATGATGTCCTGTTTCATGTTCTTGGGCACAAGAATCCAACGTTGAAATCCTCATTCAATACCACCCAAACGATGTTTTGGTGGAATACATTGCAAAAAACATTAGAACATGCCTATTATTTTAGGATTGATAAAATGTCGTTCGAACAATGAATCGGGCGAAAAGCTTGTGATTGAGTGAACGTTTGAACGACCATTTATACGATCGATTCGTGTGCCCAAAAACATGAAACATGACATTTTTAACTGTACTACATACATTATTTTAAAAGCACATGCAACACCACGTTATTACCAAAAATCACATTTAATGTAGATATACTTACTTTTTTTGATGACTTTTTTAATCTTTTTATATTGATCCGGCTCACGCAACTTAATGTCCGACCATCGTTTCCGGATCTGTTCCCGCGACCTGCGAACACCAAATTTCTGAAATAGCGCTTTGACCACTTTATCCATGATCTTGGACTTCACTTGATTTGGCTTTTTGTAGGGCCCATGTTTGGCGTCATAATCATCCCGGAGCAATATGGTGACCATCTCCACCATCTCCTCAAAGCTCATGTTAGTGGCTTTATACCTTCTGGGTCGGGGCCTGCTTTCTTCCCCACTTTCCACATCATGTTGGTGATTCGCCGACATGTTTACACTCTCCGTCATTAAGGAGTAGCGAGAAGGGGCGGGGAAAGTAGTGTAACGAACGTCAGGGGCGGGAAAGCGTGCGGAGCGTCACGCATGCGCACTATATATAACTCCAAAAAACATCGTTGAAAGCGACGTTCAGTGAGTGGAAGAAGGTCGGAAGCAACGAACGTGTAGATCGCGGGTACGTAACATTTTTCATACTTGATATGTCGAGGGTTGAGCGGCCCCGAACAGCAAATGTAGTGACCGTATAGACCTTTAAATTTGGCTGTGTCCAGGAGCATTAAACCTATAAACATTCATTCACTGTATGTTCGGGGCCGGGGTTGGGCAATATGCATGTAACTTGGCGCTTGCTTCCCGTGCTGTTAGTACTGGCCGTGCTCATAGTGTCATTTTTTAATTGTGAATAAACTTTGAAAAGTCAATCGCGGCTCTAAATGAATTCTTGCCTCCCGGCAAATGGCAAGACCTTGAAAAGTGAGTTGTACCTGCAAAATTAAAACGTGGGGGTTCCCCCAAATTCGAGTTGCAGGCCCTTCAGGTCTGTCAAGGATTTTAAGGGGAACTCCACCCCCAAATCAGGAAAAAAAAGGGCGTGGAGTCCCCCCCAAAATCCACAACAGACCCTTTATCCGAGCTTGCAACCTGGCCGGCCGCAGGGGAAGAGGGGGGGACGAGAGAGCGGCCCCCCCTCCCTCCTGAACCGTACCAGGCCACATGCCCTCAACATGGGGAGGATGTCCCCATGTTGATGGGGACAAGGGCCTCATCCCCACAACCCTTGCCCGGTGGTTGTGGGGGTCTGCGGGCGGGGGGCTTATCAGAATCTGGAAAAACCATTTAACAAAGGGGACCCCCAGATCCCGGCCCCCCCCTATGTGAATTGGTAAGGGGTACATTGTACCCCTACCATTTCACGAAGAAAGTGTACAAAATGTTAAAAATGACAGTAGTCAGTTTTTGACAATTCCTTTAATTTTTTGTTTGGCTTTCTTCCATCTTCTTCCTTCTTCTTCTTTTCTCGCTTCGTGTTTCTTCCTCCATCTTCCTCTTCATCTTCCTTCTTCCTTCGGTGTTCTCGTCCGCATCTTGCTCCGGGTTCTTCTTTCTCTGGCCGCTCCGTTTGAATTGGAGGTTCCCGCTGTGGGACGCTCAGTTCATCAGTTCTCCTCTTGGTCCGGCGACCCCGCCCCCCTCTGACGCACAGAGATTTCACAGGTACTTTCCCCGTGCAGTCAGAGGGGGGCGGGTCCCCCGGCTCGCAGCGGACCTAGAGGAGAACTGCCTAACTTTGCGTCACACAGCGGGAAACTCCAATTCAAACGGAGCGGCGGGAGAACAAAGAAGAAGCCGAAGCAAGATGCGGACGAGAAGCCCGAAGCAAGAAGGAAGATGAAGATGAAGAGGAAGATGGAGGAAGAAACTCGAATGCAGAAAAGAAGAAGGAAGAAGATGGTTGAAAAACAATACCAATAATAAAGGAATTGTCAAAAACCGTGTAGTGTCATTTTTTAGATAATGCCATTTATTAAGGTGAAATGGTAGGGGTACAATGTCCCCCATTACCATTTCACATAGGGGGGGGGCGGGATCTGGGGGTCCCCTTTGTTAAAGGGGTCTTCCAGATTCCGATAAGCCCCCCGCCCGCAGACCCCCACAACCACCGGGCAAGGGTTGTGGGGATGAGGCCCTTGTCCCCATCAACATGGGGACATCCTCCCCATGTTGAGGGCATGTGGCCTGTACGGTTCAGGAGGGAGGGGGGGGCGCTCTCTCGTCCCCCCCCCCTTTTCCCCTGTGGCCGGCCAGGTTGCGTGCTCGGATAAGGGTCTGTTATGGATTTGGGGGGGGGGGCTCCACGCCATTTTTTCCCTGAATTTGGGGGGGGAGTTCCCCTTAAAATCCTTGACAGACCTGAAGGGCCTGGTATGGATATTTGGGGGAACCACAATGCTTTACCAATGTTTGTATCAATGACTTTCCTATGTATTGCAATTGACAGGAGACAACAATTAATTATACCCAGGAGTGAATTTAGTTTTAATTTTTTTTTTCAAAAAATGACACTTGGTGCAGGGACAGTTCGAGGTACTCCTTTATTTTTGGGGAGTCCTTTTATTCCCACGATTTACAGGGCAACATTTACTTCAATGGGGTTTGGGTTCGGGGAAAGTCAGGTCACGAACTCTAGCTTTTTACAAAGTTAGCTAAAAAGAGTTCAACAACAAACATCCAGGTGTCCTGACTGACATTCCTTTTTTTGATTTGGGTTTTGAATTGCAGAGAAAATGAAGGTATTTAAGGACCCAGATTTCATGTTGGAATTCCTGCAAAGATGGAAGAATCTTCCAATTTTATGGCAGACTAAAAATAAACATAATAAAAATAAAGAAGCCAGGAAGAGAGCACTGGAGACCTTGCTGGAATTTGTGAAAACTCAGATCCCCGCAGCAACACTACAGGATCTGAACACAAAAATTGGGACCATTAGGGGCACATACCGGGCTCAACGGAATAAAGTGCTAAAATCCCTGCGGTCAGGAGCAGGTGCAGAGGACCGATACATCCCAAATCTGTGGTACTATCAGCACCTGAGTTTCCTGGATGAACACCTGGAATCCAGGGAATCCCTTTCCAGCCTTCCACCCAGAACGACCTCCAGCCTTCCTTGCAGCCAACCCTCCAGCCAACCCTCCAGCCTTCCCTGCAGCCAACCCTCCAGCCTTCCCTGCAGCCAACCCTCCAGCCTTCACTCCAGCATTCCCCGCAGCCAAGCCTCCAGCCAAGTTGAGGTCTCTTTGGAGGAACAACCTCAAGTCCTGGAGGAGCCTGATTCAAATATTTGGAGCCAGGTATAATATTTCACAAAATATTTAGAGTAATAAAAGTTGAATGTTGTAAAAGTTTGTAAAAAAGTGTGAAAATTTTTAAGAGTTATAAAAAAGTGTCTGACATATCAATAGACAGCAGTGGCCAAAAATTAAGGGCACCCAAAAGAAATATACTGGTGTCAGAATGATTCACTTTAATATTTAGTAGCATTCAATTACCAAATGTCATGAGGTGACAAATGTGTGTGAAAGATAAGGGCAAAACTAACTCGATGTACCTTTTTTAAACAGGATGAGGAGACAGGCCCCAGTGGGACACACGAGGAGGCAGGTGCCACTGGAAGCCAGGAGGAGACAGGCCCCAGTGGGACACACGAGGAGGCAGGTGCCACTGGAAGCCAGGAGGAGGCAGGCCCCAGTGGGACCCAGGAAGAGGCAGGCCCCAGTGGGACCCAGCACAACACCAGGCCCCAGATTCCTCTGCTGCGGATTCCAGCAAAAAGATCAAGGAGGCTGCTTCAAATGGAGGAGGAGACCCAGGCCCTAATTAGGGAGGCTACTGCTGCACTCCGAGAGCCCCCCACCGCTGCAGAGGGATTTGCTGCCCTTATTGGGGAGAAACTGCCCCAAATGGAACTGGACCAGAGGCTGAAATGTGAAACCCTAATATTGAAGGTGGTCAATATGGGCCTGTTGAACAAACTGAAGGATTTCACAGACGTTGTGGACCTTTCATATTTTTATGGTCAAGTTCCTGCCCCACTCCATGCTCCTGTAACAGTCCCTGCTCCTGTAACAGTCCCTGCTCCTGTTCCAGACCCTGCTCCAGTCCCTCCTCCACGGACACAGCCTCCAAGGAAGGCTGCAGGGAAGGTCAAACAAAAAACCCGAAAATGAGCCCAGGATATGTGCCTCACATGGGCCCAATTTTTGTCTTCACATGCTTTGGTGTTTGCTGTGGTGATCTGGGTCTGCACTAATTTCAGCAGGCTCTCCAGTGCTGTCTTCCTGGCTTCTTGATTTGTACTTTACATATGGTTTGGTTTTGGCTTACCTTTTTAATTTGTTATTAGGCCATAATAAATGGAATTTTTTTTGCAAGATACAAAATGAACATGTGTTTTTCTTCTAAATAGCCAGTTTGTAAGTGAGTAGGCAGGGACAGTGGATAAAAAATTGTGAAATTAACAAGGGACACTAACCTCATTGAGGCCAAATTAGAATAAATAATAATGTTGTGGTAACTTGACACACTCCAAAATAGCAAATAATATGTAAAAACAGTCTAAAATCTAATACCACAAATGAAAATCTAAAAACGAAAAAAAAAAAAATTGTAAAAATGTTTGGGTATTTAGGGAGATCTGGCTCACCAAAATAGAGATTAATCATGATAAAACAATAAATACTAAAGAACAAAGATTGTCCTAACTCTGGGAGAATATCAGCAGCAAGAGATTTGGAATATTGTAGCATTAGAACGAAGAAAAGAATGCGCTGCATTAAACGATGTAATAATTTCATGCATGACAAATGTGCCATCTCCATTCCGAACAGTAGTTTTACCAGAACGAGCGCTCCCTTCTCCTCACTTGCTTCTGATCATGCGCGCTTTTTTCACGTCGTTAAAGCCTACACACGATCATTTTTCATGATGAAAAAAACGACGACGTGAAAAACGGCGAGAAAATTTAGAACATGTTCTAATTTTTCGCTTCGTTTTTAATGCCGTTTTTCTCGTTGAAAAAAACGACATAAAGCCCACAGACGATCGGTTTTCTCGGCGGAAAAAAAATGCCGTTTTTCTCGTCGAGAATAGCGGTCGTGTGTACGCGGCATAAGGCTGAGGACCTGATGCGGAACGTGAGAAGGGGCAGGTCTATTCATGTATTATACTGCGGAGGAAGTTCCCCATCAGGTCCGCTCATCCAATGACATAGGAGGGGGTGGACCTGATGGGGAACTTCATCCACAGTTTAATACATGAATAGACCCGCCCCTTCTCACGTTCCCTTTTTTTTTTTTTTTTTTAATAAGACTTTCCCAATGGTGTCTGTATTTTTTTTTTTTTTACACTTTCTTTGTGAAATGGGGTACAATGTACCCCATTACCAATTCACATGGGGGGGCGGGATCTGGGGGGTCCCCTTTGTTAAAGGGGTCTTCCAGATTCCGATAAGCCCCCCCGCCCGCAGACCCCCACAACCACCGGGCAAGGGTTGTGGGGAATGAGACCCTTGTTGAGGGCATGTGGCCTGGTACGGTTCAGGAGGGGGGGGGGCGCTCTCTCGTCTCCCCTCTTTTTTTTTTCCTGTGGCCTGCCAGGTTGCATGCTCGAATAAAGGGTCTGGTCTGTATTTTTGGGGGTACTCCACGCCATTTTTTTTTTATTTGGTGGTGGAGTTCCCCTTAAAATCCGTACCAGACCTGAAGGGCCTGGTATGGATACTTGGGGGAACCGCATGCATTTTTTTTTTTATTTGCGGCAGGGTTCCCCTTAATATTCATACCAGACCTGAAGGGCCTGGTAACTGAATTTGGGGGAACCCCCACGCTTATTTTTTTTTTTTCTTATCAATGACTTTTCTATGTATTGCCGGGACCAATCACTGTATATATACGTCGGCAGAATGGCACGGGCAGGCACAATCACGTACCTATACGTGACTGCCTTCGTATGGGTGGGGGGTCCCATCGGACCCCCCTCCGGTACAGTGAGCAGTGGTTATCCGTTCGGGAGCGATCCGTGATGAGGGAGCGGCCATTAGTTTCTGGCCACCCCCTCGCGATCGCTCCCAGCGAATGATATGCTTCCTCTGCTGTGTAAATGTAAACACAGGCAGAGGAAGTGATGTCATCTCTCCTCGTGGTGGTCTTTTCGTCCGCAGCTCTGAGGAGAGAAAACACAGGTCAGTGCACCAACAACCCACTGACACGTAGGCACACATTTCACCCCCCAGTCACCCCCAGCCCCCAGTCACAGTGTCACTGATTGCAGTGATCATTTATTTACTGATCGCTGCATTTAGTGTCATCTGTGACAGTAAAAAGTTAATAAGGGTTTAACCCCTTGATTGCCCCCCAGGTAACCCTTTCATCCCCTATCGCCAGCGTCAGTAAGCGATCGTTTTTCCGATCGCTGTATTAGTGTCTGTGGTGCCCCTAGGTAGCAAGTTTTTTTTTTTTTTTAGGTTCACCGCAGGTTTTTATAGCATCAGGTACCCCCATATATTATATAATAAAGGTTTAACCCCTTTATCGCCCCTAGAGTTAACCCTTTCACCAGTGATCACTGTAATAAGTGACACTGGTTAGCCAGTTAGTTATTTAGGTTACCAGTCAGGTTTTTATATAGTGCCAGGTACCCCCATATATTACCTAATAAAGGTTTTAACCCCCTGATTGCCCCTAGTTAACCCTTTCACCAGTGATCACCGTAAAAGTGTTACGGGTGACGCTGGTTGGTTAGTTTGCTTTCTATAGCATCAGGGCACCCGCCATATATAACCCAATAAAGGTTTAACCCCCTGATCGCCCGGCGGGTGATATCAATTAGGTTTTAGCGCCAGAGAGGGTCTGCGTTGCCCCAGGCAGTGTTGGGTTAGTGCCAGTAACGCTAAAACCCACACGCAAAGTAGAGCTGCATGATTAATCGTTTGAGAATCGCGATCTCGATTCATCCCCCCCCACGATCTCCAGGCTGGATGACCGCGATTTTCTTAAATCCCCGCCAGTTCCACGTAACCAGCGTGGAACGCAAATTGATCATAGAGCGTGATGCATTGAAACAGTCTCTCCTCTGCTCGCACACAGCCCCGCCTCCTCCTAACCCCACGCTGTGATAGACAGAATGCGGGTCCAATGCTGGGATGTGTTCTGTCTATCACAGCGCGGGGTTAGGAGGAGGCGGGGCTGTGTGCGAGCAGAGGAGAGACATTTTCAACATACGGGCGGTGAGTTTCTATAAGAAAATGTGTGCTGCTGTCTGTCCTCCCTTCCCCCCCCCTCTCCCCCCCCCCCCTCTCCCCCCCCCCACATACCACACTTGGCTGGCTGTCTTCGGGACTCCGTCCTCCCCCCCGGCTGCCGAGTCTGCCTTCTGTCTCCTGTCCCTGCCGCCTATGTTCACAGTGAGAGAAGAGACCTGTGCTCTTCCCATCTCAGCTGTGACAGGAGTTCTAGCACAGTGCTAGTGCTAGGACTCCTGTTTTTGGAAGTGAAAGGGTCAATAAAGAGAACCTGTCTCCTCCAATTGGTATCACACAGTGAATTGTTTTCTCCTGTGTGATAGCAATAAAGTGAAAAAAAAATTATAAAAAAAATAATAATTAAATTAATAAAATAAAGAAATTAAAAAGTAAAGAATAATAAAAATATTAAAAAAGAAAATTTTGCAAAAAAAAAACGACAAGCAAATTTTTTTTTTTTAAATTTACCATTTTAAAGAATCGTGAGAGAATCGTGATCTTTGTTCTAATCAAAAGAATCGTGATTCTCATTTTTCCCAGAATCGTGCAGCTCTAACGCAAAGCATACACCTCCCTTAGTGGTATAGTATCTGAACAGATTAATATTTGATCTGATCAGATCTATACTAGCGTCCCCAGCGGTTTAGGGTTCCCAAAAACGCAGTGTTAGCGGGATCAGCCCAGATACCTGCTAGCACCTGCGTCCAGCCCACCCAAGTGCAGTATCGATCGATCACTGTAACTTACCAAACACAACACACCTAACTGCAGCGTTCGCAGAGTCAGGCCTGATCCCTGCGATCGCTACGTTTTTTTTTTTTTGTAGCGTTTGATATATTTGCTGATGACAGTCAGGTGCTTTTTTTCCTGTGAATCTTACTAGTGTACCCCAAATTTAGAGCCCAAAATGGCAAATCGAAGGTACCACTAGTAAAGAGGCCTACGAGATTCTGAGCATGACAGACAGTGAAGAGGAGGTCACGGATCTGTCAGATTCAGGCTCAGAATACCTTCCTGTAGAAGACAGCGGCTCCATGTCAGATAGCCCGGGCGACGAAGATGAGGTCCCTGCTAAGGTCAGGCGCACCCGATCCCGATCTTCTGAGGTCGTTGAGCAAGAACCGCAGGTCTCTCGTATCATGGAGCAGAGTAGTACTAGTGCCGCTATTCCTTCTGGTGAACTGGCAAGCACCAGCGGCCTAGTACAGCCTGGGCGTACATCCAGCACTGCAGTATCACGTGGTGACGTGGCGAGTCCTATAAGTGCAGTTCAAGCTGGCGAGGTGGCAAGCACAAGTAGTGTCCCGCTGCCACCAAGAAGAAAAAGACAAAGGCAGGCCCGTCGTGCCCATAATGCTCTTCCTGCAGAATTTGCCTATCCTGATTGGGTCCCCACCACTTCTGCAGCACCCGTATTTCCCCCATTCACTGCCCAACCCGGTATTCAGGTGGAAACAGCTGATTTTATGCCATTTGATTTTTATTCGCTGTCTTTTCACGGAAGATCTCTATAGATCTATTGTGGACCAGAGTAATTTATATGCTGGTCAATTCATCGCCGCTAATCCCCAGTTGCCTTCCATTGCCAGAGATTGAAAACTAATTACGGTTTCCCAATTTAAGACCTTTCTGGGCCTTTCCCTCAACATGGGCACACATAAATTTTCGTCAATATGTGCTTATTGGTCCACGCACCCAATTGACCACATGCCCGTGTTCTCTGCCTCCAGGCCCAGGAAACGATACGAGCAGATTTTGCGGTTCATGCACTTCAACGACAATGAACTTTGTCGTCCACGTGGAGACCCTGAATACGCTCGACCGGCTCTACAAAATTCGGCCCCTCATAAACCACTTCAACTAACGGTTTACAGCCTTGTTTATTCCCGATCAAGTTGTCTGTGTTGAGTCCCTGATTAAATTTCCTGGCCGCTTGTCTTTCAAGCAGTACCGTCCCAGCAAGCGTGCCAGATACGGGGTCAAGCGCTATAAGTTCTGTGACAGGGCAACAGGCTATGTATGGAGCTTTACGGTTTATGAGGGAAAAGATAGTCAGGTTGAGACTGTCAACTGCCCGGATTACATAGGGAGCGCTGGCAAGCTAATGTGGAACTTGGTGTCACCCTTATTCGGAAAGGGGTACCACTTGTATGTGGACAATTATTACACAAGCGTGCCACTTTTTAGTCTCCTGTTTGATCATCAGATGGGAGCATGTGGCACCGTGCGACCTAATCGCCGGGGCTTTCCCCAGGGGCTTGTAGATTCCCGTCTTAGGCTGGGGGAAAGAGCCTGCTTGAAGTGTAATAATTTGCTCGCTGTGAAGTGGAGGGATAATAAGAATGTTTTCCTTCTTACCTCCCTTCATGCAGACACGACAGTCCAAATTCGTACGGCGACTGGTGTTGTGGAGAAACCCCTCTGTGTCCACGAATATAACCAAAATATGGGAGAGGTGGACCTCAACGACCAGAAGTTGGCGCCGTATCACATTTCCCGTAAGGCGAGACGCTGGTACAAAAAAGTGTCTCTATCCTTATTCCAATTGGCTTTGCTGAACGCTCATGTGCTATACAGAGCTTCAGGCAGGACTTAATCTCTCCTAAAATTCCAGGATGAGATAGTCACAGAAATCCTGTATGCAGGCGGTTCTGCACCTCACCATCCCCTACCAAAGGCAGTAAGCCGGCTGCATGAGAGGCATTATCCGTATGTCCTTGAGAGTACCCCTACCCAACGAGCCCCCCAAAAAAGATGTGTCTGTAGCAAGCGCGGATTTAGGCGTGACACCCGTTATTTTTGTCCACTCTGTCCTGACAATCCTGGTCTGTGCATTGGTAAATGTTTTGAACGCTACCATACAAAAGTGAAGTTTTAGCGTAGGGTACAGCATTGCACAGAACAGGACACACTTCAACAGGGTCTCCCAAGATGCCATCACATTTTGAGAGACCCGAACCGTTACAGTTGAGTAAAAAAAAAGTATAAAAAACAAAACAAAAATATAAAATAAAAAAACAAAATAGTTGTCAATTTATTGTTCTTTCTCTCTATTGTTCTGCTCTTTTTTACTGTATTCTATTCTGCAATGTTTTATCATGCTTGCTTTTCAGGTATGTAACTTTTTGTTTTCAGGTACGCCATTCAGTTGCAGCGCGGATTTATTTATCTTGACAGCAACAGCGTTTGCTCCCACGATACATAAAGCCGTGACTCCAGTGCTGTAGGAGGTGATTTCACCACCACAGTAAAAAAAAGAGCATATATGCCGAAGCATGGGGGCTAGCAGGGGCGGAGGAGCGATTTTGCTTCTAATGCCGCGTAAATACTGTCGAAATTCCGACGGAGGCTTGCCCGTGGAAAAAAGGGATTTTTATAACAGCTTACCTGTAAAATCCTTTTCTTGGAGTACATCACGGGACACAGAGCGACTTAGTCATTACTAATGGGTTATATAGTTTACCTTCAGGTGCTGGCACTGGCAACTTCCAAACCGGAAGTACCCTCCCCTATATAAGCCCCTCCCATCCGGGAGCACCTCAGTTTTGTAGCAAAGCAATAAGTGTCCCAAAAAGAGGGGTCGTGATGTACTCCAAGAAAAGGATTTTACAGGTAAGCTGTTATAAAAATCCCTTTTTCTTTTTCGTACATCACGGGACACAGAGCGACTTAGTCATTACTAATGGGACGTCCCAAAGCAATGCCAAATGAGGGGAGGGATACATAAGCTGGGCGCCATCAGGCATGAGGATCTTTTGCGGCCTGCAACACACTGCGCCCAAAGGCGACATCCTCCTGACTTCTAACGTCTACCTGGTAGAATCTAGTAAACGTGTGTACCGAAGACCATGTTGCGGCCTTACATACTTGAGCCAGGGAGGCCTGGTGATGCACTGCCCATGAAGTTCCAACTGCTCTTGTGGAGTGCGCCCTAACTTTGAACGGAGGCGGTCTCTTTCTCAAGCCATAGGCTTGTATTATGACCTGTCGAATCCACTTGGCTAAAGTAGATTTTGATGCTGCCTGACCCTTTTTAGGGCCTTCCGGCAGAATAAACAAAGTATCCGTTCTGCGAATCTGAGCAGTGGCTTTTAGATAAGCTTTAACTGCTCTTACTACATCCAAAGAATGTAATAACTTTTCCTCTACCGAGCTAGGTTTGGGGAAAAAAGAAGGAAGAACCACATCTTGGTTCAAATGAAACCTCGATACCACCTTGGGAAGAAAGGCTGGATGAGGACGTAATACTACTCTGTCCTTATGGACAACCAGATATGGCTCCTTACAGGACAAGGCGGCTAATTCCGATACTCTTTTAGCCGAACAAATGGCTACTAAGAAAATCAATTTCCTGGTGAGAAGAACCAAGGAAATGTGTTGCAATGGTTCAAACGGTTGTTTCTGTAGAACCGACAGAACCAGGTTTAAGTCCCATGGACATATGGGAATACTAACCGGAGGGCTAATATGCATCACTCCTTGTATGAAAGCTTTGACTAGTGAATGCGAAGCCAAGGGCCTTTGAAAAAATATTGACAAGGCCGAAATCTGACCCTTGATAGTACTCAAGGCAAGCTTCCTATCCACAGCCCACTGTAGGAAGTCCAAAATCCTACCTATCACGTACTTACGTGGATGCCATTTCTTGGCCTCACACCACGTAATGTACGCCTTCCAGATCCTATAATAGATCTGCCTGGATACCGGCTTCCTGGCATTGATCATGGTAGATACCACAGAATTAGAGAGCCCTCTCTTTTTCAGAATGTGGGCTTCAATAGCCAGGCCGTCAAACCTAGGGCTGGTAAGGAAGGATGGTATATCGGTCCTTGCGACAGCAGGTCCGGACGATGTGGGAGGGTCCAAGGACTCCTCACTGACATTTTTACAATCTCCGCGTACCATGCCCTTCGGGGCCACGCTGGAGCCACCAGAATCACTGGTTTCTTTTCTACCCTGATTCTGCGGAGTAATCGCGGTAACAATTGTGGCGGTGGGAATGCATATATCAGCTTGAACTGATCCCAAGGGAACACTAGGGCATCCGAGCCGTAAGCTAGGGGATCCCTTGTGCGAGACATAAATCTGTCCACCTTTGCGTTGAATCTGGATGCTAGCAGATCTACATCCGGTGTTCCCCACCGCTGGCATATTGCCTGGAAAACCTCGGGGTGAAGAGACCATTCCCCCGGGCATAATTGTTGGCGACTTAAAAAGTCCGCTCTCCAATTTTCCACTCCTGGGATGAAAACCGCGGATATGGCTGGGACATATCTTTCTGCCCACTCCAGGATGCAATTTGCTTCCCTCGGGGCTGCACGACTCCTGGTGCCACCCTGGTGATTGATATATGCCACTGCTGTGGCATTGTCTGATTGAATTCTGACAGGGGACCCTTGGAGTTTGGATGTCCATGCTACTAGGGCATACCGGGCTGCTCGTATCTCTAAGAGATTGATGGGCAGGGCCTTTTCTGCTTCTGACCACTTGCCCTGGAGAGACCATTGCTCCAGTACTGCCCCCCAGCCTATGAGGCTGGCATCTGTAGTGACCACCTTCCAAGAAACAGGACTGAAGGGTTTCCCTTTTTCCAGATTCTGGGGCACCAACCACCAATGGAGGCTCTTGCGAACGGAAGGGGACAGGGACATTGGTAAGTCTAAAGCCTGAACTTGTTTGTTCCAGGCTGACAGTATGGCCCTTTGCAAATTCCTTGAATGGATTTGACCGTAGGGTACCGCTTCAAATGAAGCCACCATTTTTCCCAGCAGCCTCATGCACAGGCGTATGGATGGTTTTCTTTTTGTACCCACTAAGTGGGTCAAATCTTTTAAAGACGACACCTTCTCTGGAGGTAAGAAAATCTTTCTCTGATTTGAATCCAGCCTTAGCCCTAAGTATTCCAGACTTTTGACTGGTCTTAGAGCTGACTTGTCCCGGTTGATAATCCAACCGTGATATTCCAGATACTTGATTGTCTTGTGAATAGCTACTTCCAGCTTTTCTACTGAGTGGTCTATTAGTAGCAGGTCGTCTAGATATGCCATTATCGTTACACCTTGTGTTCTTAGATTGGCCAATAGTGGGGCCAGAACCTTTGTAAACACTCGTGGTGCTGTGGCCAGACCGAAAGGTAAGGCTCTGAACTGAAAATGGCGCCCTTCTACTGCAAAGCGTAGAAATTTCTGGTGGGCCGGAAAGATGGGAATATGCAGATAAGCATCCCTTATGTCGATCGAGGCTAACCATTCCTGCCCTTGTAGGGCGGTGGCCACCGATCGGATCGACTCCATCCGAAAAGTCCTGATATTTAGGAACTTGTTTAGCCCTTTTGGATTTAATATGGGCCTCACGTCCCCATTTGGTTTGGGGACTGTGAAAAGGTTCGAGTAAAACCCGAATCCGCTTTCTTCCAGGGGAACCTTCATGATTACACCTTGGAGCAATAGTTGTTCTAGTGCCAGAAGGAGGGATCCTCTCTTCTGGGGATCTCTTGGCACGTTTGACCTCATAAATTGGGCAGGAGGAGTGCCTTTTAACTCCAGCTTGTATCCCAGACTTACTGCGGAGAGCACCCATCTGTCTCTGATGGTGTCCCGCCAGGTCTCTGTGAACAACTGAAGCCTTCCCCCCACCCGATTGAGTGGGGGCAACGCTTCATGACTTGGGGGGAGGTTTTGTACCTCTCTTGATCCAGGGCTTCTTGTTACCCTGTGATTGTCCCTGATTTCTGCCCCCTGAATTTGACCGCGGAGGCCGTCGGAACTGCTTCACAGCCGATGTGCCCGGGACTGGAGAAGTAGGCCTCTTAAAAGAAGGACTTCTACTCTTGTTCTTAACCGGTAAGAGTGAACTTTTACCGGCAGAAATTTTCTGGATATATTTGTCCAGATCTTCTCCAAATAAGCGTTCTCCATGAAATGGGAAGCTAACCAGCAGTTTCTTACAGGGAGCTTCAGCAGACCAGTTTTTGAGCCACAGAAGCCTACGCATATGTACTACAGACAGCGTAAAGCGGGAGGCCTGTTGGATTGTATCCTTTATGGCGTCCACCGCAAAACACAAGGCTCTAGGCAGGTCAGCTAGGGCAAGAGCCTGCTGATCTGGTAAGTCCCT
Source organism: Rana muscosa (assembly GCA_029206835.1). NCBI lineage: Eukaryota > Metazoa > Chordata > Amphibia > Anura > Ranidae > Rana > Rana muscosa. Next base: position 6,001,880 of record JARGYO010000198.1, on the reverse strand, counting down.
TAAGACTTGTTTCAACTGATCTTTCACTGCTTGGCAGACTCCAATCGCTGCTACCGCAGGTTGTGTCACCATGCTTGCTGTAGAGAAAGCAGATTTTAGTAAAGACTCCAATTTTTTATCTATTGGGTCTTTGAACATTGGAACATTATCTACTGGACATGTCAGTGATTTGTTCACAGAAGAGATGGCTGCGTCCACTGTAGGGACCCTCCATTTTTTTATGAACTTATCCTCCATGGGATAGATCACTGGAAATCTCTTGGGGGGAGCAAATATTTTATCAGGATGCTCCCAATCCTGGTAAATAAGCCCTTCTAATAAAGGGTGGATTGGGAAGGAACAGACAGCCTGGGGAGCTTTTAGCGACCCCAGCGAGGAAACCGTAGTGGTTGGTGGTTCCGCCAGAGGCATTTTAAATGCTGACCGGACCATGTTAGTCAGAGACTGAACCCATAATCTTTCAGCCTGAGATGCTGAGAAAGGTTCTTCCACTGTTGATTCCTCTATAACTGAATCAACCTCATCCTGATCCCCTTCAGGTAGGTCGATCTCTGTGTGGGGCTGTTCCTCCACTAACAGGCACTCTGAAGGAGGAGACGGAGATCGGACGCGCTTTCCCTGTGACAGGGAAGCAGCGATCAATGCTGTTAATCTCTCTTCCAATCCTCCCAGAGTTGAGGATAAAACCTCCTCTGTTATATATACAGGAGCAGGTGGACTGGGGACAGCCGCAGCACCAGGCACTCCTGCGGGGTTTCTACGGCTACTGACCTCTGAATTCTCAGGGGAGATTGGTGCAGTACAAGCATGCCCAATATCCTCAGAGCCCGATGGAGACCCCTTTGGCTTCCTGGAAGACTTATTTCCGGAGCGTCTGGACGACATATCCTTTAAGCACAAAGCTGAGGTATTCCCGTCGTCATACACCAATTTTGCTGGTAATAGTCTAACACAGTTGCTGCTATATACCAGTTGGTGTCCACTAAAGTGCCTTTCTATGGGGATGCCTGCATCAACCGCCTCTGTGTGCCACTGTTTGTTGCTAGCTCTGTTTGCATCCAGCTGACACTTGTACTGTGTCTTTATACAAGCTGGGACGCCTGCACATGCGCAGAAGCGCCGTGGCGCGCATCGAGCGTCATCCACCCGCCCCGCCCCTTTTTTTTCATAGGAGGCGCGTGCACGCCCGTGCGCCATTGGCGCCCTTTTCGAAAATCAAACAGGGACTAGGAGCCAGGGCCCTTTTTGCCGGAGGGCCTGTGGGGTGGATGAGCGCAGCAACAGGGCAGAGGAAGTGGATTCCCACAGAGAAACTTACCAACTGCCTGGATCTTTTGACTTGAGAAAACCAAAGATCCACATGACAAAAAAAATGGACCACAGCGGCCTCTAGTGGTTAAACACAGGTACCGCGGTCCTCTTTTTTTTTTTTTCTTGACTATTATTAAAATTTTACATTTTCAGTAGTTACAGGCATACACAGATATTAGCGGGAATACCGTTAGGTAACAGACAGAAAGACAAATTAGGCTTGGGGGTCCCCCAATAGAACCAAGTTCCTGGGGGCCCCCACTTACCTGTTCCCCGCCGCAGGACTCTGTTTGGTCCACAGAAGCCCAAACTTCACCTATCACGGCAGGCATTGTAATTAAACCTTCAGGGACCGGGTTCCCAAGGATTCCACTCCCCTGGACCTGTATAGCACCCTGCACAGACAACATCTTGGTCGTGGGTATGACCAGAGCTCTGGATCCCATGGTCCAGCCCTCCTAAGAGAGGCATTACAGGCAAAACCTTGCTCTTCTGCTGCAAGGCCCGGGTACCGACCGTTTAGCTATGAAGCTTTTTTGGTGGGATCCGGAACAGCTTACTAAGGCCCAAAAGAACCTGTACGCAAGCCCAGTGAAAACACATGTTACTCTTTGGCCAACACCTTAGACACTGGCAAAAAACTGAGGTGCTCCCGGATGGGAGGGGCTTATATAGGGGATGGTACTTCCGGTTTGGAAGTTGCCAGTGCCAGCACCTGAAGGTAAACTATATAACTAGGGATGTCCCGATACCGATACTAGTATCGGTATCGGCACCGATACCGAGCATTTGCCTGAGTACTTGTACTCGGGCAAATGCTCCCGATGCTTCACCCGATACTTGTGATCAGCAGTGATCAGTGCGGTGGGGGAAGTTACCAGCACCGATCACCGCTGTATATATTTAAAAGTAGTTTCTCCGAGTCCACTTCTCTCTCTCTCCCCCCCTCGCGCGGGTATCAGCTGCTTTAAAATCAGCGGTGATTGGTGCTTGTAGCTCCCCCACACACGATCACCGCTGATTGTCCCCGTATCCTCCTCCAGCCCCCTCCGTTTTGCTGCTGTCCCAATCCGTGTGTCCCTCCGTGCTGCCCTCCCAATCCGTGTGTCCCTCCGTGCTGCCGTCCCAATCCGTGTCCTCCTCCGTGCTGCCGTCCCAATCCGTGTCCTCCTCCGTGCCGCCGTTCCAATCCGTGTCCCCCTCCGTGCTGCTGTCCCAATCCGTGTCCCCCTCCGTGCTGCCATCCCCCTCTGTTCTCCTCCTCCACCCCCTCCCTCTGTCAGGATGGAGAGCGGAGGTAGGAGCCGGTAAATCTGGCTCCTTACTGTTCGGAATGTACAGAGTCAGTGATCACTGACTCTGTCCATTCACATAACTGAAACATCGTAAACTGTGTTTACAATGTTTTAGTTTATGAATGAAGAGAAGCCGCGGTCTTCTCTCCATTCATTTTCAGCGCAGCAGAGGCTGCTGAGAAAGGGACTGGGGAATCTGTCCCTAGTCCCTTTCTCTGTCTCAAAGGGGAGATGTCAGAGGTCTGTTAAGACCCCTGATATCTCACCAAAGCCCCCCAACAGGGCTGATAAAAAAATAAAAAATTTAATAAAAAAATAAATAATAAAGAAATGAATTGTAAAAAATAAATAAAATAAAATAGAAGAAAAAACACACTGACACTGTCCACCCCCCACCCCTTAAAAAAAGAAAATATTATAAAAAATCAATCAATAAATAAATAAAAAAAATTGTAAAAAAAAAAAAAAAAAATTTTTTTTATTTAAAAGAGATAAAAAAAAAGTATCGGTATTCGGTATCGGCGAGTACTCGGTCTTAAAAAAGTGGTATCGGGACAACCCTATAATATAACCCATTAGTAATGACTAAGTCGCTCTGTGTCCCGTGATGTACGAAAAAGAAAGTCCGACCGTGTGTACGCGTCATAACTTTTTTGCAGGAGGATGCCCCCATGCTTCGGCATATATAAATGGTGCATGTATGCCCATCATTAGAAGTGGGTGGATGAAGGGAGGTATTCTAATGGTGGGCATACCCACCGATCAATCTCTTTTCTCTTATCGTCCATGGACTGACACAGCTGTCATACTGATTACGTGTGGGTATATGTCCCTGCTAGCAGGAGAAGACCTAGGCAGAATGTTAGATGTTAAAACATTCTAGAACAAACCAGAGCTGAACAGCCCCGCCCAGGGGGGCGGTCCCTCCAGACATTACCCTCCCACCTGCAGCTAGCAGACCTCAGAAGAAGACGTGGCTCTCTCAGGAGCCAGTCTCCTAGAAGATTTTACTTTTAAATTTTATTCATTTTGGGAATTTTATTTATTTTTGAGACCTTCGATCATCTGTCAGCTGGGCAACAGGTTGGGTACACTGGTATCCTCGTAGTCTTCCCTGTCCGACCATCGAGCGTGCTGATCCTCGCCTTGTGTGCGTGAGACTCAGTTCACGACATACCCCATGACTCCAGGGGTGGCCGGGTTGCTTTTAGCTCCTGCGGTCCTCCTCAAGATTGAACAGTACCTGACTGACTGTATCTCTCGCGGTGGACCGGGCCGACAGCTACGCAGTACTACTCTGTGATAGGTCTGTCTGAAACAAGCCACTGGGTCCCTGAAAGGGACGGGTAAGTAGTCTCTCCTACTGCAGGTGAGTACATGCTGGCTGTGTTTCTTTATATGGGGGGTTTCTCCCTGTCTCCCCCCTGTTATGCTGCTCTCTGCACCCTGTACTGGTGCTGTGCTGTGTGGGGGTGCTTGGGGGTCACTCTGGCCTGGCAAGGGGCGCTCATGTGTCTGTTTTAATGGCCCTGGGAGAGGTGCAGTGTTCTGGTGTGAGTGTTGTACATACTGTTGTGGAGTAGTAGTTTACATGCATGCTTAGCAAAGCTAAGCTTCACAGGTTCGGTTACTGAGTGGGGCTGTTTGTGTTAAAACAGCTGCCCCAGCGCTTGCCGTGCCACTAAACATGTGCGCCATTAGCGCTGTGAGGTATTTTAAAAAAACCGCACTCGGCGGCCATTTTGCCGCGGATCGATGGCTCAGTAATGTATGCGGCCGGCGCCCATTTTCTTGGAGCCGCAGCGTTTTTGCTTTCGGTTTCGGCCCCTATCGGCCGCTGCTGTGGCGCGATTCTCACAATCTCCTCACAGTCCAGTCTCCTCACTCTCCCCAGGCTTCGGCAGCGCGGTTTCATACAGCGAAATGAGCGGTCCTTACAGGGGTTGGTGAGTACTCTGGGTGGGTATCCCCTCCTCCGCTTCAGCATAGCCAGTGGGTGGACTGTGTTACTCACTATGAGTGTTTAAAAGTCTCAGAGGGTGGCAGTATGGAGTCTAGTTCACCTGCTTCTCCACACTTGCCTGAGGCAACTGGCAGTGCTCCTGCACCTGCGGTCCCTAGCGACTAGTTGTCAGCAGTCCTGGAATCATCGTTGTCACGATGGAAGCGGTGTGCGAGCGCAAGGGAGCTGTAAAGCGCCCCCTCCCCACACATCCTCCTGTAGGGGGGAGTGCTCTGTCTCAGATATGGGCCTAGCTATTGCTGCTCAGGACCCTAGCTCTGAGGATTTTCAGGTTTTTAAACAGGATATTCCTTGTGAGGAAGACCTCGGTTCTGAAAAACCTGACAGGGTGCTTGTAAGTGAACTCATTGATGCTGTGAGGAACACTCTCAAGCTGAATGTTGAGGCTGAGGAACCTCAGGTGGAAGCTGTCTCCTTTTTGGTTCCTTTTAAAGCCGTTTATTCAAAAGTTTTTTTCCATCTGTGCCTTTTTTTGATACATTCATTGACTAAGTCTGGGATAAGCCACAGAAGACTTTGACGGTCTCGCTGCGCCTAGCCATGAGGTACCCCTTTAAGGAGGACATGGTTAAGAAGTGGGCTCTCCCCCCAGTGGTCGACCCCCCCGATCGCCTGTTTGAATAAGGCTACCACGCTCCCAATGGAAGGAACTCCTGCATTTAAGGATCCCACTGACAGGATGTCAGAAGTGGAGAGTAGAACCATGTTTACCTTATTGGGGTCTGCCTTACGCCCTATAAGGGCGGCGACACTTGTCTCAAGACACTCACAGGATGGGCAAAGATTTTGCACCAGACGGTTCAGGAGCATAATCTCCCTCCTGAGACCATCACCCTAGCGCACCAACTGGCGCAGGGTTTAGTCTCTGTGTGCGATGCCACTTTGAATGCGGCCCCTTTAATTTCTGGGGCCTCTATCTGCTGTGGTGCTGCGTCGCCTTATCTGGCTGAAATGCTGGTCGGCCAGCCTAGCTTCCAAATAGCTCCTGGCTGACTTGCCCTTTAAGGGCGGTAGACTGTTTGTTTGGGGCCGCCCTGGATGCCATTATTATGGATGTCACAGGGGGTAAAAGCACCTTCCTTCCTCAGTCTGGTACGGAAAAAGGAGCCCCACCGTAGGCCGGGCCCTTCCTTTCCGGCAAGAAGAATGAGTTTCTTCTCGTCAGTCAGAATCCACGGGTAAGCCCCCCCAGACTGGAAAAAGTGCGGCTGGGGGACATAAGCGTCCCTGGGTGCGTAAGCCTACCAAGCAAGCTCCCAAGCCCACCGCCGCATGGAGTCTTGCCCCTGCCTGACTCAGGGGTGGGGGGACATCCGTGCAGGTTCGCGGTTCGGTGGACCTCCCGGATCTCCGACCGGTGGGTGTGCGAGGTGGTCACCTCAGGAAACAGGATAGAATTCCGTTCCTGGCCCCCAGACAGATTCTTTCCCTCAATTCTCCCTCTCCTTCCTGCCCGTTGGGCGGCCCTCTTAAGGGCTGTACAGGATTGATCAGGTCCGGAGTGATTGTGCCGGTTCTGTCACAGGTGAGGTGGTTCAGGGTTTCTACTCGAATCTGTTTGTAGTCCCAAAAGGTGGACGGGGGTTCGGCCAATCCTGGGCCTCAAGGCCTGACTGCCTTTGTGATGGTGCAAAAGTTCCGCATGGAATCCATTCGCGCGGTGTTCGCTACACTCCATCGGGATTTTCTGGCATCCTTGGACATCCAGGCCGCCTACTTGCATGTTCCGATCTGCGCACGTCAACAGTAGTTTCTGTGCTTGCGATCGGCGAAGACCACTATCAATTGTGGCTCTTCCCTTTGGCTTAGCCTCGGCACCAAAGGTTTTTTACCAAGGTGCTTGCTCCGGTTCTAGCCTTGCTGAGACAGCAAGGCATTGCTATTATGGGCTATCTGGACGATCTTCTTCTAAGAGCAGACAATGGCTCAGAATTAGAAGAAGTGTGACTATTGTCAGTTAGACCCTTAGGGACTTCGGGTGGCTCCCAAACATTCAGAAGTCGGTCCTGGTCCCGGCTCAGCATTTGGAGTATCTGTTTGATCCTGGACTCCATGGAGGCGTAGGTATTCCTAACCCTGGAGAATTTACTGACTTTTCAGTCTGTAGTGCGGGTCCTGACGTCTCGTTTTTTGCATGAACGTCTCGTTCGAGGCTGTTCCGTATGCCCAATCATACACACGGGCATTACAGTAAGAGATCCTGTCCACTTGGGACAAATCCCCATTGTCCTTGGATCTTCAGATCTAGATGAGTTACCCACTCAGGGCGCCCCTGGCGTGGTGGATGGAGTCCCCGACTCTTCGGTCCGGGAAGTCGTCCCTCCCCATCCAGTGGAAGGTGTTCATGACGGACGCCAGCCTGACGGGCTGGGGTGGAGTCTGGGGAGTCCTGTCAGCCCCAGGGCTTGGACTCCGGACGAAGCCGTTTACCGACCAATGTTCTGGAAATACGGGCAATCAGAATATGCCTCCCCACGTGGTCTCTATCGGCCGTCTATGTTCAAGCGTAGACAATTGACAGGCGGACTATCGGAGTCGCCAGACGCTGGACCAGGAGAGTGGTCCTTACACCTGGACATGCCGGTTGTGGACCTGAGGGCCTCTCGACTCAATCGTAAGGTGTCAAGGTTTGTGGCCAGGTCCAGGGATCCTTGGGCGGATACCTCGGATCCGTTGGTGGGCCCCATGGGGTCATTATCACCTGATATCTGTTATCCTCCGCTGCAGCTGCTTTTTCGCCTGCTGCGCAGGGTTGTTGCCGAAGGTATTCCGGTGATCCTCTTGCGCAGGATGGGTCTCGGTGTCTTTGGTACGCTGATCTGGTACGTCTCATCGTGGACGTTCCTTGGCGGTTGCCAATAGGGGAGGACCTTCTGTTTCAAGGTCCTATTTTTCATCCTGTTTTACAGTCTCTGACTTAAAAGCATAGCTATTGGAAGCCAGGTGCTGAGAGTCCGAGGTCTCTCGGATTTGGTCATTTCGACCATGTTCAGGGCACGGAAGTCTTCCGCTTGAAAGATATATCACCGTACCTGGGAAGCTTACATCGCTATGTGCAATGAGCTGGACTAGCGTCTACAGACGTATTCCATTCCCGGTATCCTGCGGTCCTTGCAGCGTGGTGTGACCCAAATGCTTGCTTTGAGTACCATTAGGGATCAGGTTTCGGCCTTGGCCGTCTTCCTTCAGCAACCGCTAGCGGGTCATTCCTTGGTAGCACCTTTGTGCAGGGGGTTCGCCATGTGCTCCCTCCTGTTGAAACCTCCTCTCCCTCCTCGGGATTTGAATTTGGTGCTCTCGGTTCTCCAGGAACCTCCCTTGGAAAATATCAGAGATATTCCCCTCTTGACCTTGTCTCAGGAGGTGGCCTTCTTAGTGGCCATTACTTCTGTCAGACGGGTGTCTGAGTTGGCAGCCTTGTCCTGCAAGTCGCCCTATTTGGTCATCCATAAGGATAAGGCGGTATTGCGTCCGCGACCTTCCTTTTGCAAAAGGTGGTCTCGGCTTTTCACCTACATGTGGACATTGTCCTCCCATCCTTGTGTCCTCACACATCGCATTCCAGAGGGTTTGCGCTTCACACATTTTATGTGGTACGTGATATGACTCACTAGTTGTCTGTCTCTGGTCCGATCAGGGCCAAGCGGTGTCGTCTGCCACCTTTTCTAGATGGATCAGTCAGACTGTTATACAGGCCTATGCCATTAAGGGGGTGGCCCCTCCCTTTCCGGTTACGGCGCATGCCACCAGGGCAATTGGTGCTTCCTGGGCTTTTTCGACATCAAGCGTCGGTTGCACAAGTGTGCAAGGCGGCGACCTGGTCATCCATTCATGCCTTTTCAAAATTCTATAAGGTTGATGTGGCTGCATCTTCGGATGCTTCCTTCGGCCGCAAAGTGTTGCAGGCTGCTGTTTAATGTTGCAACTCCTCCGTTGAGGAGCTCTGCTGGTTTGGAGTGAAGTTTTGGTTGTTCCTTTACTATTTTGCTCCCACCCTTTTCTTATACTGCTTTGGGACGTCCCACACGTAATCAGTATGACAGCTGTGTCAGTCCATGGACGATAAGAGAAAATAGGATTTTTGTACTCACCGTAAAATCCGTTTCTCTGACGTCCATGGACTGACACAGCACCCACCCTTACTTTTTTAAGGTTTGTACTGCTTTGTTACGAGGTCTGCTAGCTGCAGGTGGGAGGATAATGTCCGGAGGGACCGCCCCCCTGGGCGGGGCTGTTCAGCTCTGGTTTATTCTAGAATGTTTTAACATCTAACATTCTGCCTAGGTCTTCTGCTAGCAGGGACATATACCCACACGTAATCAGTATGACAGCTGTGTCAGTCCATGGACGTCAGAAACGTATTTTACAGTGAGTACAAAAATCCTATTTTCGTTCAGCCAACAGGCTGCATGAAAAAAAAGATTACAATACATGTCCAACAAGGACCAGCAACGTACTGGTATGTTGCTGGACTTTGACTGGTTATACCAGAATGATGCCTGCGGGTTTAGGTATCATTTTGGTATCATTCTTTTCAGCCAGTGGTCGACTTTCATGTAAAAGCAATTATAGCGGCTAATTAGCCTCTAGACTGCTTTTACAAGCAGTGGGAGGGAATGTCCCCCCCCCCCGATAAACCGCGCCATTGGGAAAGCATTTTATCACACCGATCTTGGTGTGGTCAGATGCTTTGAGGGCAGAGGAAAGATCTAGGGTCTAACCGCCCATTTTTTTTTCAAAAAAAGAGTACCTGTCACTACCTATTGCTATCATAGGGGATATTTACATTCCCTGAGATAACAATAAAAATGGTAAAAAAAAATAAAAAATGGAAGGAACAGTTTAAAAAATAAATAAAAAAAAGCAAAATAAAAAAAAATAGCACCCCTGTCCCCCCTGCTCTTGCGCAAAGGCGAACGCAAGCGGCGGTCTAGCGTCATATGTAAACAGCAATTGCACCATGCATGTGAGGTATCACCGCGAAGGTCAGATCGAGGGCAGTCATTTTAGCAGTAGACCTCCTCTGTAAATCTAATGTGGTAACATGTAAAGGCTTTTAAAGGTTTTTAAAAATATATGTAGTTTGTCGCCGCTGCGCGTTTGTGCGCAATTTTAAAGCATGTCGTGTTTTGTATCCATGTACTCTGCCTAAGATCCTCTTTTTTTATTTCATCAAACATTTGGGCAATATAGTGTGTTTTAGTGCATTAAAATAAAAAGTGTATTTTTTCCCCAAAAAATGCGTTTGAAAAATCGCGGCGCAAATACTGTGTGGAAAAAAAAATGCAACACCCATTATTTTAATCTGTAGGGCCTTTGCTTTAAAAAAATATATAATGTTTGGGGGTTCAACGTAATTTTTTTGCAAAAAAAAAAATGTTTTCATGTAAACAAGTGTTAGAAAGGGCTTTGTCTTCAAGTGGTTAGAAGAGTGGATGATGTGTGACGTAAGCTTCCTAATGTTGTGCATAAAATGCCAGGAAAGTTCAAAACCCCCCCAAATGACCCCATTTTGGAAAGTAGACACCCCAAGCTATTTGCTGAGAGGCATCTTGAGCCCATTGAATATTTTTTTTTTGTCCCAAGTGATTGAATAATGACAAAAAAAAAAAATGTACAAAAAGTTGCCACTAAATGATATATTGCTCAAACATGCCATGGTTATATGTGGAATTGCACCCTAAAATACATTCTGTTGCTTCTCCTAAGTACGGGGATACCACATGTGTGGGACTTTTTGGGAGCCTAGCCGCGTACAGGACCCAGAAAACCAAGCACCGCCTTCAGGATTTCTAAGGGTGTAAATTTTTGATTTCACTCCTCACTGCCTATCACAGTTTCGGAGGCCATGGAATGCCCAGATGGCACAACCCCCCCCCCCCAAATGACCCCATTTTGGAAAGTAGACACCCCAAATGGGGTCATTTGGGGGGGGGGGGGTTGTGCTATTTTGGCATTTTATGGCCTTCGAAACTGTGATAGGTAGTGAGGAGTGAAATCAAAAATTTACACCCTTAGAAATCCTGAAGGCGGTGATTGGTTTTCGGGGTCCCGTACGCGGCTAGGCTCCCAAAAAGTCCCACACATGTGGTTTCCCCTTACTCGGGAGAAGCAGCAAAATGTATTTTGGGGTGCAATTCCACATATAACCATGGCATGTGTGAGAAATATATCATTTAGTGACAACTTTTTGTACATTTTTTTAATTTTTTTTGTCATTTTTCAATCACTTGGGACAAAAAAATATTCAATGGGCTCAACATGCCTCTCAGCAATTTCCTTGGGGTGTCTACTTTCCAAAATGGGGTCATTTGGGGGGGGGTTTACTGCCCTGCCATTTTAGCACCTCAAGAAATGAGATGGGCAGTCATAAATTAAAAGCTGTGTAAATTCCAGAAAATGTAGCCTAGTTTGTAGACGCTATAACTTTTGCGCAAACCAATAAATATACGCTTATTGACATTTTTTTTAGTAAAGACATGGCTGAATACATTTTGGCCTAAATGTATGACTAAAATTTTGTTTTTTCGATTTTTCTCATAACAAAAAGTAGAATTTTTTTTTTTCAATATTTTCTGTCTTTTTCCGTTTTTATATCGCAAAAAATAAATATCGCAGAGGCAATCAAATACCATTAAAAGAAAGCTCTATTTGTGGGAAGAAAAGGGCGCAAATTTTGTTTGGGTACAACATTGCATGTCCGCACAATTTCCAGTTAAAGCAGCGCAGTGCCAAATTGTGAAATCACCTCTGGTCATTATGGTCCGTATTGGTCCGGTCCTTTAAGTGGTTAATAGCCGCGAGTGAGTTTTAAATGACTTTTTTTCCTTCAGAAATGACACTTTGTGCAGGGACAGTTCTAAGCACGGTAAACAAGCGAGAATAGTCCTCAGAAGTTCGGGTCCCCATTGACTTCAATGGGGTTCGGGTCAAGTTCGGTCCCGAACGCAAACTTTTTACCGAAGTTTGGCTGAACCCGTCGAACCCGAACATCCAGGTGTCCGCTCAACTCTAGTCAAGATCTATCTGAAGGCAATGGCTCAGATACGGAAAACTGATGTTTTATTTGTGCTGCCAGAAGGTCCCAGGCAGCTTCGAAATCTACTATCTTTAAGTGAATTCGGCAAGTTATTGTTCAGGCCTATGGTTTGAAGAAAATTCCTCCTTTTCATGTGAAAGCGCACTCGACCAGAGCAGTAAGTGCTTCATGGGCAGTGCATCACCAGGCCTCCATGGCTCAGATCTGCAAGGCTGCAACCTGGTCTTCAGTATTCAGTCCATACGTTCACGAAATTCTATCAAGTGGATGTAGGATACCGCCTTCGGGCGCAGTGTGCTGCAGGCAGCAGTATAGATCCTCACGTCCGATGGCGGTCTGCTTTTTGAGGTACGAAAAAGAAAATAGGATTTTTTAAACAGCTTACCTGTAAAATATTTTTCTCGGAGTACTTCACGGGACACAGAGCTCCCGCCCCTCTTATTTGGGATATATAGATATTGGGATACTTATTGCTTTGCTACAAAAACTGAGGTACTCCATATGGGAGGGGTTATATAGAGGGGAATTTCTCTTGTAATTAGAGTGTGCCAGTGTCCAATCACCTGATGGTGACATATAACCCACTAAGTAATTAACAGGGCTCTGTGTCCCGTGATGTACTCCAAGAAAAGGATTTTACAGGTAAGCTGTTTAAAAAATCCTATTTCTAGGTTTGTAAATGCTACAACTCCTGGTGCGGGACAAAAGTATTTGCCGCAGGAGACCATTTCTATTCTGGAATTTTCTTCATGATAGAATAGAGAAGGGGTTAGCGGTTAGCACCTTGAAGACACAGGTAGGCGCGTTATCAGTTTTTTTTTTTTTTGTTGGAAGTAGGGCCGAAACAACTAATCAATCGATTATGAAATTAATCGATTACCATTTTCATAATCGATTAATCGGCCAGTAACATAATGGGGTTAAAAAAACTGAAATTAGCCCTTTATAGTACAAAAAGAGCAAATCGCTACTGTAAATATTACTTTCACTGTCCCACAGTAAAAAAATGAACCCCTTACAGTAGCAATTATTTGCTCTTCTTGTACTAATTTTAGTTTTATAACCCCATTATCATAAGAAAAAGGGGGGGGGGATTTTGCGCTAATGTGTGATAATACTAAATCAACACACTAAGTGACAAAGTGACAAAAAATAAAGTGCATAAATAAAGTGCATATCACAATAATACAGTATCTCTAACCGTCATGAAAGAAAAACAAGTAATCTATATCCAATAAATAAAATTAGTATAAACACCAGTGCAATAATAGCATGCAAATCAGTGAACCTAAACAAATAAACACACTGAATGTGATGGTTCAATAATGCAATAGTGAAATATTGAATGAGCTCATGAAGTCCATAGGTAAATGGTGCAGGTAAACAAATTGGTGTAGTCCTTGATTGGAATCAGGGTCTTCTAGAAAAAATTCCAATTGAAGTATTGAACCACTGATATATCTTCCACCTGTCTCTCAATATGCTCACCTCAATGAGGAATAAAACTGGCTTAGTATGGGGTCTTGTCTTTATCTTTGAATCTTCTCCACTCAGATAACAAAACAATCTGACCACCACCACTCACCCTACCTGCAAATGGGGGGGGGGGGCACAGACCTCCAACCCAGGGTCCAGCAGGGGAACAGATAAGAAACCTCCAATAGTGTAGTATTATGGTAAAAATATATAGGGTTTATTAAGAATATACGGGTGGACTCTTACATCACAACAAAAAGATAAAGGCAAATACAGAGAATCGCGGCGTGCAAAACGCCGCGTTACTGTTGTTCTGCTGTTTGTAATCCTGGATGTGATGCCGCAATCCTTTCCCTACGCCGTTACGTCACGTACCTCGTGACTTCTTCAGGGGAGCCTGATTGGTTGTTAAGGCAGTCAATAAATAGTACGCGAACCGGAAATAGCGGATCTGCCATTTTCTTGAATACCAATATGAACAGTATGGGCGCCGCCATTTTTCCATAGTCTGTGGGTGGCGGTTTGCTAATATACACCTATCACTTAACCTAGCGTGACAGGTCTATATAGCTCATCCCTCAGATAAAATCTCTATGCTGCTCTAATAAGATGATTATGAATAACAGATCATATAGCCTGCTAAAAAATTGCATTAATTCACCACAGCCCCTACAGTCTGACTGAGCAGACTATGATGGTGGGAAACTAAATATGCATATATGTATCCAATCTATTAACTCTAATAAATGTTGTAAAATGAGAGTTAATCCCTAAAAAAATGAGGATAATACTAGCCCACAATGTTGTACATATTAGGATATATGTCAACCACTATTGTATCCTTTACTATAATTCATGATATAAACCTTTTAAAGGAAATTAAATTAATATATATAAAATCCCTAATGTATGTCTAACTGGCTGGATGGTGGAATCACATGATCCAAAACAGCAGGAAAACTCTCAACATACATTTCATGTAATACATCATACAAAAAACTGTAAACTATCCTGTTTAATACTGAATAAAATATATACTGAAATAAATAAAAAATAAATAAATAATAAACTACAAAATAAATTATTAAAAGTTGCTAAGAAAGCAATTAAGGTCGAACTCTACATTCATTCCCCTGGGTGTCAATGTTCTTAATGTGTGTATCCACCGAGATTCTTTTTGACTTCTACTTCTGACTAGGTGGTTGCCTCTCCAGGAGCTTTTATATTTGTCAATACCCCAGAACTGTAGTTGTGAGGGGTCTTGGTTATGCACCAGTGCAAAATGTCGTGAGACATTATGCTTTGGAAATCCATTGGTTATGTTTTGAACATGCTCCTTTATTCTAATCTTCAAAGCTCTTTTAGTTCTTCCTACATATTGTAGGTTGCAGCTACATTGTAATACGTAAATAACTCCTTCTGAATGGCATCCTATGAATTCTTTGATTGGGTATATCTCCCCTGTATTGGTCCCCTTAAATTCAGTCCTTTTGCCTTGGAACTTTTTTGCCCGTTTACAGACATAGCAGTTCCTACAGGGAAAGAACCCTTTCCCATCAAAAAAGGTAAAGGTCGGTTTTGGAGGAGACGCTACCACTGACTTTGCTATCATATCCTTCAGGATAGGTGCCCGTTTATATATGATTTTGGGACGTTCTGGTAATATGTGTTTTAGGTCCTTATCTTTTTTAAGGATATGCCAGTGACGTTCCACTAGTCTAGCCACATCTTTGTGTTGTATGTTGAAGTCCAAGATAAGGCTTGGAACATCTTGATGTTGTTGATTTTTTACTCTGTTGAGCATCATTGTACCTCTATCCATATCTTTGACATCTTTTATCTGTTTCTCCAGCCAGGAATGGTCATAACCCTTTTCCTCAAACCTACTTCCTATTAGTTGAGCTTGTTGGTGAAAGTCTTCTTCTTTACTGCAGTTTCTTTTCACTCTTATTAGTTGACCTTTAGGGATATTATAGAGCCACGATTTATGGTGGCAGCTTTCAAGAGACAAGTAGCTGTTCGCGTCTATGGATTTAAAAAAAGTTTTAGTAATAATTTTGTCTCCCTCCAACTTTAGGGTCAAATCAAGAAAGTCTATAGTTTTAGCATCTATTTTCCAAACTAGTTTAATGTTATCATTTTCATTTAAACTGGCAAGGAAATTTTCCAGCTTTTCTTTGCTACCGTTCCAAACTATTATCAGGTCGTCGATATATCTTTTATATAGCGTTAGTTCCGGAGGTGTATTGGCATATACTGCTCCCTCCTCCCACTCGGCCATAAATGCATTAGCAACGCTCGGGGCAAATTTAGCGCCCATTGCTATACCGACGTTTTGTTTGTAATAAGACTGATCATGCCAGAAGTAATTAAACTTGAGGCAGAAGTCTAAACATCTGATAAGGAACTTTCTTTGTTTACACATGAGATTGGTGTATGTTCTTAACAGCCATTTCGTAGCATGACAGGCGTTATGATGTTGCACAATCGTATATAACGATGTAACATCTGCAGTAGCTAAATATGTCCTTCCTTCTAATGCTGGTGTTGTTTCTAGTAGTTGCAATATGTGCTTAGTGTCCCTAAGGTATGCGCGAGTGCTTTGAACTGCCGGCTGAATATAATGGTCAATATATTGACCTAGCCTTGATGTCAGTGAGTTTGCCATTCACTATTGGCCTTCCCGGTGGATTCTCTCTGCCTTTATGTATTTTAGGGACCGTATAAATAGGGATCCTACATACTTCTGGTACTAGATAGCGTGACTCTTTTTTGTTAAGGATTTCTTTTTTGATGCCTAGATCAACGAGTAATTGTAATTCTTTTTTGTAGCTAGTTGTGGGATTTCCTCGTAGTTTTAAGTAGGTATCCTCTTGTTGTAGTTGCCTTTTTTGCAGAAACACACCACAGTTTATTTACATGGATTCCTATGGGACACTTTCACATACATGATTTTTTCAGCTGTAGCCTATTTGGAAAAGGCAAGGACTTTTTTTTAATGCAAAACGGTGCTATTTTGTTTTTTTGGTTCAATATACTTCAATGGAGAACCTGCAGAAGAGCATGCAATGCGTTTTTGTGGCAATTTGTGTTTTTTAATCTGCCCAACAAGAAATTGGTAAAAAAAAATAATAAATGTAAAAATGCAAATCGCAGCAAAATTACCTTTTTTGAAGGTTATTAACCGATTAATTGATTAATCGAAACAATAATCGGCCAACTAATCGATTATGAAAATAATCGTTGGTTGCAGCCCTAGTTGGAATCATCCCTGTTGACTGCTCCATCAACTGAGGCAGGGATCTCCTTGCAAGAGCTGCTTGACCACCAGGACAGCTTCTCCAAGAACAGCACAGCGGCCATGCCAGGTACCCAGGCTTATGAGATCTGCAGAGATGCTGCATTACTTGAAAAATGTAGACTTCTGCTGCATAGAAAACTGTCTTTCTTTATCGTACATCACAGGACACAGAGCAGCCATACTAATTACTATGGGGGTTATACGCCACCTATAGGTGAATAAACACTGGTACACTCAAAAGACAGAATTTTTCCCAGCTATATAACCCCTCCCATACAGTACCTCAGTTTTTTCGTCAGTTTCTAAGGTGTTGGTCACGGTTAATGGTGTGCTAAGAGAGCTCCGTTAAGACCCTTGACGGGATCAAGGGGCCATGCTATCGATTCCATTCAAAGTGCCAAAAAAGGCCAGCGTGAATGGTACCCGAGTCTCGAGGAAGAAGACGTGGTTGCTGCCGGTAATGCGCCTCTTTTGAGGGCTGCACCCTGGGATCCATCTCCTTGGTCACATATATGCTATACCAAAGGTTTGCTCGGGCAGGGTACTGTACAGGTCCAAGGGAGAGGACCCCATATACAAAGGGGACCTAAGTCCTTAAAGGTCTGTCATGACAAAGCTCGCCGTGATGAGTGAAGATTGGACTCCTGTTATCTACAGAGTTTTGCAGCGGGAATGGGAAGTCTGCATTTGTTTGCAGTTTCTCTTTTAAAAAAGAGAGATCTGACTGTCTGTTCTCCCGGTGGCCACTGGGAGCAATGTGCCGTTCAATCATGCTATGGCTGGAAGTGGATGTACATCGGAAGTGAAGTGAGAAGGTGCAAAAACGCAGTGCTTTTAACCTTTTATATGTTTGTTTTTTTCATTGTTGATGTAGGAGTCCATCTACTTTTACGTTAATAAATTCTTTCAAGTTTTTGAACGTATTACACTATTGGAGGCATTATTTTCCCTTTTTTCCCTTTCCTTCCTTTGATTTCCATTACCACTGGTACAAACAAGGTCGGGCTCAGTGTGTCCATCAGTAGTCCTGACTATCTAGTCTAAATTGATCAGGACGGTCATACAAAGACTGAGACGCCCCAGTAGAAGGTTGTGGAATGGAATCCCATGAAGGTTAAAGGCTATCTTTATCATTTGATGCAGTCTATTCACATATTTGAGGTGAGAGTTCCGTGAGCATATTTTTAACCGGATGTAATGCATACTGGAGACGCTTTTAATTTGGACCAACATATGGATCATCTTATCTAGTTTTCTTATTTTGTTTTTGTGACTTTCTTGATTTATATTATTGGCCCAGAGGGGTGCCAAGAGTCTCAATTGGTGGTCAATGACCAAAAATTTGCAGAAGGGGAATACTTCATGCCAGGTACCTGGAAGGTAGTAACAATGGATGCCAGCCTCTTGGGCTTGGGTGCAGTCCTGGAAGAACCCACTGTCCAAGGGAAGTGGTCAGAGTCCGAGAAGACCCCCGCCCATCAACATCCTAGAGGTTCGGGCGGCACGTCTAGCTCTAATAGCCTGGATGTTCAGGTTGCAAGGTTGTCCCGTCAGGATACAATCTGACAATACCACGGCGGTGGCCTATATCCATCACCAAGGGGCCACCAGAAGCCGTGCAGCCCAGAAGGAGGTGAATCATATTCTGGCCTGGGCAGAGGAGCAGGTTCCTTGCCTATCTGCAGTCTTCATTCCAGGGGTGGAGAATTGGCAGACAGGTTTCTTGAGTCGTCAACAAATATTCCCGGGAGTAAGGGCTCTACATCCCGAAAAAAAATTCTGCCCATATGCCAAAGATGGGGTACCCCGGACATAGTTCTATTAGCGTCCAGGTTCAACAGAAAGTTGGACAACTTTCTGTCAAGGACAAGGGATCCACTCGCATATGGGACAGATGCGTTAGTGACCCCGTAGGATCAGTTTTCACTGATTTATGCGCTCCCCCCCCCCAGTTCAGCTGCTACCGTGGCTTCTTTTCAGAATCAAAGAGGAGCAGAAGCCGGTAATTCTAGTTGCCCCGTCATGGCCCAGAAGATCCTGGTATGCAGAGATCGTAAGGATGACAGTAATGAGTTCATGGACTCTACCATATCCCCCGAACCTGCTATCGCAAGGGCTGGTGTTTTATCCTGTCTTATAATAGCTAAATTTAACGGTTTGGCTATTGAAGCCCACGTTCTAAAGAATGGGGGGTTTTCAGGTACAGTGGTAGCTACCCTGATTAATGCAAGGAAGACAGCTTCAAGCACCATTTTATTATAGGGTCTGGAAGGCCTATATTTCTTGGTGTCAAACCAAAGGATGGCTTCCTCAGAAGTTTGTCACAGGTAGAATTCTTGCCTTCCTACAGTTGGAGAATAGGGATGAGCCGAACACAACACTCCCCCCCCCCCCCCCCGTTCGGTTCGCACCAGAACCTTCAAACGGACCGAAAGTTCGCGCAAACTTTAGAACCCTATTAAATACAATGGACGCGAACGTTCGAAATCCAAAGTGCTAATTATAACTGCTAATATGCATGTTATTGTCCTAAAAAGGGTTTGGGGACCCGGGTCCTGCCCCAGGGGACATGTATCGATGCAAAAATAATTTTCTCTTATCGTCCATGGACTGACACAGCTGGATACTGTAAACGTGTGGGTATATGTCCCTGCTCGCAGGAGAAGATCTAGGCAGAATGTTAGATGTTAGCAACATACATTCTAGAACAAACCAGAGCTGAACAGCCCCGCCCAGGGGGGCGCTCCCTCCAGACATTACCCTCCCACCTGCAGCCTCAGTTTTTTTCTGCCTAGCAGGAGAAGACATGACTCTCTCAGGAGCCAGTCTCCTGGAAGATTTTACTTTTAAATTGTATTCCTTTGGGAATTTTATTTTTGAGACCTTCAATCAACTGTCGGCTGGGCAACAGGTTGGGTACACTGGTATCCTCGTAGTCTTCCCTGTCCGACCATCGAGCGTGCTGATCCTCGCCTTGTGTGCGTGAGACTCAGTTCACGACATGCCCCATGACTCCAGGGGTGGCCGGGTTGCTTTTATGCTCCCGCGGTCCTCTCAAGATTGAACAGTACCTGACTATTTTTCGCGGTGGACCGGGCCAACAGCTACGCAGTACTGCTCTGTGATAGGTCTGTCTGAAACAAGCCAGTGGGTCCCTCTGGGACGGGTAAGTAGTCTCTCCTACTGCAGGTGAGTACATGCTGTTTGTGTTTCTTTATATGGGGGGTTTCTCCCTGTCTCCCCCCTGTTATTCTGCTCTCTGCACCCTGTACTGGTGCTGTGCTGTGGGGGTGCTTGGGGGGTCACTCTGGCCTTGCTGGGGGCGCTCATGTCTGTAGTGGACTCTGGGGAGAGGGGCAGTTTTTCTGGTGTGTGAGGTGGGGACTTATTGCGTGCGCCATTAGCGCTGTTTGCTTTTTGAATATTGTGCTCGGCGGCCACCTTACCGTGGTTCAATGGCGCAGTTATATCTGCGGCCGGCGGCCATTTTCTTGTAGCCGCAGCGCTTTTACTTTCCGTTTCTGCCTCTAGCGGAGGCGCTGCAGCTCGAATCTCCTCACATTCTCCTCACAGATTATTCACTCTCCTCAGGCTTCACAGCACAGTTTCTTCAGCAGAACTGAGCGGTCCTTAAGGGTTGGTGAGTCCTCCGGGTATCCCCTCCTCAGCCTCAGCGTAGCCAGTGGGTGGACTGTATATTCACTGTAGTAGTGTATAAGGTCTCAGAGGGTGGCGATATGGAGTCTGGTACACCTGCTTCTCCACACTTGCTCAAGGCAACTGGCAGTGCTCCTGCACCTGCGGTCCCTATGGACCAGTTGTCGGCAGTCCTGGAATCATTCCTTGTCAGAATGGACGCGGTGTGTGAGCGCCAGGGAGCTGTAAAGCACCCCCTCCCCACACATTCTCCTGTAGGGGAGTGCTCTGTCTCAGATATGGGCCTAACTACTGCTGCTCAGGACCCTAGCTGTGAGGATTTTGATGTCTTTGGACAGGACATTCCTTGTGAGGAAGACTCCAGTCCTGAACCAGTAACTGACAGGGTGCTTGTAAGTGAACTCATTGATGCTGTGAGGGACACTCTCAAGCTGAATGTTGAGACTGAGGAACCCCAGGTGAAAACTGTCTCCTTTGGTTCCTTTTAAAACCGTCTCTTCAAAAAAGGTCTTTCCATATGTGCCTTTTTTTTAATACATTCATTGACCAAATCTGGGATAAGCCGCAGAAGACTTTGACGGTCCCGCAGCGCCTAGCCATGAGGTACCCCTTTCGAGGAGGACCTGGTTAAGGAGTGGGCTCACCCCCCAGTGCTCGACCCCCCGGTCGCCCGTTTGAATAAGGCTACCACGCTCCCAATGGAAGGGACTCCTGCATTTAAGGATCCCATTGACAGGAGGTCTGAGGTGGTGAGTAGAACTATGTTTGCCTTATTGGGGTCTGCCTTACGCCCTATTGTGGCGGCGACACTTGTGTCTCAGACACTCACGGGATGGGCAAAGATTTTGCACCAGACGGTACAGGAGCATAATCTCCCTCCTGAGACCATTGCCCTGGCTCATCAACTTGTGCAGGGTCTGGTCTATATGTGCGATGCCACTTTGGATGCGGCCCCTTTAATATCTGGGGCCTCAATCTCTGCTGTGGTGCTGTGTCGCCTTATCTGGCTAAAATGCTGGTCGGCCGACCTAGCTTCCAAAAAGCTCCTGGCTGACTTGCCCTTTAAGGGCGGTAGACTGTTTGGGACCGCCCTGGATGACATTATTAAGGATGTCACAGGGGGTAAGAGCACATGCCTCCCTCCCTCAGTCTGTTGAGGGAAAGGAGCCCCTCCGCAGGTCGGGCCCTTCCTTTCTGGCGAAGAAGTTGTTTTTTTCGTCAGAATCCACGGGTAAGCCCGCCCAGACTGAAAAAAGTGCGGTGGGGGGACACAAGCACCCCTGGGTGCGTAAGCCTACCAAGCAAGCTCCCTAGCCCACCACCGCATGAAGTCTTGCCCCTGCCCGACTCTGGGATGGGGGGACATCTTCGCAGGTTCGGTGGACCTCCCGGATCTCCGACCGGTGGTTGTGCGAGGTGGTCACCTCCGGATACAGGATAGAGTTCTGCTCATGGCCCCCAAACAGGTTCTTCCCCTCAAACCTCCCTCTACTTCCTGCCCGTCGGGCGGCCCTCTTGGGGGCCGTACAGGATTTGCTCGGGTGTGGAGTGATTGTGCCAGTTCCGTCACAGGAGAGGTTTCAGGGGTTTTACTCAAACCTGTTTGTAGTATCTAGGTCTGATCCTGGACACTTCGGCAGCGAAGGTGTTTCTACCCGCGGAGAAGTTACTGACACTTCAGTCGGCAGTTCGGGTCCCGACGGCCCAAAAATGGTCGTCTATCCGTTTCTGCATGAGGGTCCTGGGACTAATGGTGGCCTCCTTCAAGGTGGCCCCGTATGCCCAATCACACACTCGGGCATTGCAGAAGGGAATTCTGACTGTTTGGGACAAGTCCCCATTGTCATTGGATCTTCAGATCCGAGTCACTCAGTCAAGGCATCCCTGACGTGGTGGCTGAGATCCCCGGCTCTTCGGGCCGGAAAGTCGTTTCTCCCCATTCGGTGGACGGTGGTCATGACGGACGCCAGCCTGACGGGCTGGGGAGGAGTTTGGGGAGTCCTGTCAGTGCAAGGCCTCTAGACTCCGGACTAATCTCATCTCCCAATCAACGTTCTGGAATTGAGAGCGATCCCACTGTGTCTCTCCGCGTGGTCGAAGAGACTACAGGGCTGCTCGATAAGAATTCAGTCCGACAACGCCACAGCCGTGGCGTATGTCAACCATCAGGGGGGCACTCGGAGCTCGGCTGCGGCATCCGAGGTTGCCCACATCCTAAGGTTGGCGGAAAGAAGCGTGACTGCGCTGTCGACCGTCTACATTCCGGGCGTCGAAAATTGGCAGGCGGACTATCTGAGTCGCCAGTCCTTGAACCAGGGGGAGTGGTCCTTGCATCTGGAGGTGTTTTAACTCCTTTGTCAGCGGTGGGGCACACCGGATGTGGACCTGATGGCATCTCGACTCAATCGCAAGGTGTCGAGGTTTGTGGCCAGGTCCAGGGACCCCTGGGCAGATGCCTCGGGCGCGTTGGTGGCTCCGTGGGGTCAGTATCGCTAAATATTCAGGCCTATGCCATTAAGGGGCAGGTGCCTCCCTTTCCGGTTATGGCACATTCCACTACGGCAATTGGTGCTTCCTGGGCTTTCCGACATCAAGTGTCGGTTGCACAAGTGTGCAAGGCGGCGACCTGGTCGTCCATTCATACCTTTTCTAAGTTCTTTAAGGTTGATGTGGCTACATCTTCGGATACTTCCTTCGGCCTCAAAGTGTTGCAGGCCGCTGTTTAATGTTGCAACTCCTCCGTTGAGGAGCTCCGCTTGTTTGGAGTGAAGTTTTGGTTGTTCCTTTACTACTGCTCCCACCCTTCTGATACTGCTTTGGGACGTCCCACACGTTTACAGTATCCAGCTGTGTCAGTCCGTGGACGATAAGAGAAAATAGGATTTTTGTACTCACCCTAAAATCCGTTTCTCTGACGTCCATGGACTAACACAGCACCCACCCTTCCTTTAATGTTTGTACTGCTTTGTTACGAACTGAGGCTGCTGGATGCAGGTGGGAGGGTAATGTCCGGAGGGACCGCCCCCCTGGGCGGGGCTGTTCAGCTCTGGTTTGTTCTAGAATGTATGTTGCTAACATCTAACATTCTGCCTAGATCTTCTCCTGCGAGCAGGGACATATACCCACATGTTTACAGTATCCAGCTGTGTCAGTCCATGGACGTCAGAGAAACGGATTTCACGGTGAGTACAAAAATCCTATTTTTAAAAACTGTCGTTTTTTTCGAGAGCAGTGATTTTAATGATGCATAAAGTGAAAAAAATAAGTGAAATATTCCTTTAAATATCGTACCCGGGGGGTGTCTAAAGTATGCCTGTGAAGTGGCACGTGTTTCCCGTGTTTAGAACTGTCCCTGCACAAAATGAGATTTCAAAAGGAAAAAAAAAAAACGTTTAAAACTGCTTGCGGCTTTAACCACTTGACCACTGGGCACTTAAACCCCCTTCCTAACCAGACCAATTTTCAGCTTTCGGTGCTCTCACATTTTGAATGACAATTACTCAGTCAAACAACATTGTACCCATATGAATTTTTTGTCCTTTTTTCACACAAATAGAGCTTTCCTTTGGTGGTATTTAATCACTGTTTGTTTTTTTTTTGTTTTGTTTTTTGCGCTATAAAAGAAAAAAACTGAAAATTTTGTAAAAAAAAAATTTATTTCTCTTATCGTCCATGGACTGACACAGCTGGATACTGTAAACATGTGGGTATATGTCCTTACTCGCAGGAGAAGATCTAGGCAGAATTTTAGATGTTAGAAACATACTTTCTAGAACAAACCAGAGCTGAACAGCCCCGCCCAGGGGGGGCGGTCCCTCCGGACATTACCCTCCCACCTGCAGCTAGCAGCCTCAGTTTTTTTCTGCCTAGCAGAAGGAGAAGACGTGGCTCTCTCAGGAGCCAGTCTCCTGGAAGATTTTACTTTTAAATTTATTCCTTTGGGAATTTTATTATTTTATTTTTGAGACCTTCAATCAACTGTCGGCTGGGCAACAGGTTGGGTACACTGGTATCCTCGTAGTCTTCCCTGTCCGACCATCGAGTGTGCTGATCCTCGCCTTGTGTGCGTGAGACTCAGTTCACGACATGCCCCATGATTCCAGGGGTGGCCGGGTAGCTTTTAGCTCCCGCGGTCCTCTCAAGATTAAACAGTACCCAATTGACTGTATCTTTCGCGGTGGACCCGCCCGACAGCTACTCAGTACTACTCTGTGATAGGCCTGTCTGAAACAAGCCAGTGGGTCCCTGAAAGGGACGGGTAAGTAGTCTCTCCTACTGCAGGTGAGTACATGCTGGCTGTGTTTCTTTATGTGGGGGTTTCTCCCTGTCTCCCTCTTGTTATGCTGCTCTCTGCACCCTGTACTGGTGCAGTGCTGTGGGGGTGCTTGGGGGGTCACTCTGGCCTGGCTGGGGGCGCTCATGTCTGTAGTGGGCTCTGGGGAGAGGGGCAGTTTTCCTGGTGTGTGAGGTGGGGACTTATTGCGTGCGCCATTAGCGCTGTTTGCCGTTTAAATTTCGCGCTCGACGGCCATCTTGCCGTGGTTCAATGGCGCAGTTATAGCTGCGGCCGGCGGCCATTTTCTTGTAGCCGCGGCGCATTTACTTTCGGTTTCGGCCTCTAGCGGCGGCGCTGCAGCGCGAATCTCCTTACAATCTCCTCACAATCTCCTCACAGGATTCTTCACTCTCCTCAGGCTCACAGCGCGGTTTCATACAGCGGAACTGAGCGGTCCTTAAGGGTTGGTGAGTCCTCCGGGTATCCCCTCCTCAGCCTCAGCGTAGCCAGTGGGTGGACTGTATATTCACTGTTGTAGTGTATAAGGTCTCAGAGGGTGGCGATATGGAGTCTGATACACCTGCTTCTCCACACTTGCCTGAGGCAACTGGCAGTGCTCCTGCACCTGCGGTCCTTATGGACCAGTTGTCGGCAGTCCTGGAATCATTCCTTGTCAGAATGGAAGCGATGTGCGAGCGTAAGGGAGCTATAAGCCCCCTCTCCCCACAAAAATCTTTATTGAAGGAGTGCTCTGATTCATATATGGGCCTAGCTACTGTGCTCAGGACCCTAGCTCTGATTATTTTAATTTTAATGAACAGGACATTCCCTTGTGAGGAATACTCCAGTTCTGTGTCAGTAAATGACAGGGCGCTTGTAAGTGAACTCATTGATGATGTGAGGAACACTCTCAAGCTGGAATTGCTGTTGCGGTGGTACCTCGGGTGGACGCTGTTTCCCTTGGTTCTCTCCAGCCTTTCTTTTACACAGCTTCCTCACTGTTTTCCTCACACGCTGCGTTAAGAGCAGCATGGATGATACAGTGGTACACAGTGTTTCCCTCCCCCTGGTCGGTGCAGCATGGTGGGGGGGGACTTTATTCATTTATGTCTCTAGTCCCTGTGAGCCTTCTGTGTCATGTCCTGAGGCAACAACAGGGTCTCTGCACCTGTGGTTTCCTGCCATTTCCTGGGAAGCGCTCTGACAGACACACGGTCTGAGGATCAGAGGTTATCTGTTAACTGCATGCTGCTTCGGCAGCACAGTCAAGCAGGTTGGAATGATACAGAGAAGATTATGCACCTCTGTGCCATAATTTAAACTCATCCTATACCTCTACACTGCATACATTCACAGTGTATGTATGTTTTATTGGTCTCTGTGTCTGCGTGGGTGTCCCCCCACGTTCCAATGCTGTGTTTCAGTGCCATACATGATATAAACGTACACAATATGTTTATGCACGACTCTAGATACATTCACAGTATATGTATTATACTCTCTGGGTCTGCGCGGGTTTCCGCCGGGGGCTCCGGTGTCCTCCCGCGCTCTCATGGTATGTGCGCTTCGGCTCTCTGCACAGTATAGACATGTTGAAAATGTTTATTGCACATACCATCACTAATAATGACCAGGAAACATTCGACATTAAGGAATTCATATCCTGTAACTCTTCCTATGTGGTATACCTTATGTAGTGCCCTTGCGGGCTTTACTACGTGGGTAGAACTAAAAGACTACGTAAGACACGTATAGGCGAACACCTTACTAATATAAAAAATGGTTTTAAATACCATAGTGTGTCGCTACACTTTAAGGAGAAACACCAGCAGGACCCCTCTTTAATACAGTTCTGCGGCATAGATAATGTGCATCCATCGTGGAGAGGCTCAAACCACGTTAGAGATCTATCACAAAGAGAGACAAATGGATATTTCTCTTAAAGAGCCTTTATCCTAGAGGCCTCAATATTGAATTGGATCTGAATTGTTTTATTAATAATTTTTAAATAATTTTAGATATTTTTAATACATTTAGATTAATAATTTTAACAATTTTGATATTTGGGTGTCCAATATATTTATTCTAAAACTTTCCATCACGGTCTAGGTCTGTCAGTACATGTAATCAGTGAATGTATGTTACAGACACATTGTTTTCCAGGAAACGGTCTCCTTTAATTTACACACAGGTACATCAGTTTTAACTAAGGTGCAGATACATCATGTGTGATATAGGATAACGTGTTATGTTATATTTTTATATATTTTTCATATGAGTCGTGATATTTGCAGTATGTGTGTGTATATATGTGCACATATATATATATATAGATAGATAGATAGATATTAAATTTCTTATATAAAGATTAAAAAATCAATTATGCTCTTGTCTAGAAAACTCAGTGTTTTGATCCCGCATCTGAGGATATTTGAATTACAGGAACATCGAGTAGTAGTAATAATAATAACAGATAGATTGGTACTAGGATCTCATGGTGCTCTTTGTGTTTTAAAATATGTGTGACATGCATTAATTTTAAGTATACGGTATAAAGACGTAGCTATAGTTATGTATGCTTTTAATTTATTGAATAACACTGAAACACATACCCAAGTATATTTATGCCACACTATTGCTATAATGGTATAGGATATTTGGTTCTAAATATAGAATAACACCAATAGCGAGTGTATGTGGGCAGCGGGGACACTCGTGTATATTATTTGGAGCCACATCCGGCTTCCGCTCACGGTGTGAATAACGGATGACGAGCTTCCGCCCTCAAATGGTCTGGGAAGGTGGGTGGAACGACAAAGTCATACAGGAATGACGTATATCCGCCCAAAGCTGACGGAATAGAGATTGAACTTCCGCCCAAAGCAGGGAGAGATAAAAGGTGGAGCTGGTATACCGCACGGCCAATCCCATGAGTAAGTCTATTCGACGAAACATGTCGGGGCGTGGCTATGCGGTAATCATCTGACGGAATATTCAACGTCACAAGATTGAGCTGAGCAGCGAAGGATTAGTGAGATTTCATTGTGGTTACCGAGGGTCTGCCGCGACCTATATACTCGCTTTCTGGTGCATTGTTTTTGGATCTGCAGTGGTTTAAATACGCCTGTTTAAGTTTTGTTTTATGTGAGTGCAAAATTTGGAGTGTGTGTTTGGTGTGTAATTAAACTGATTTTACGTTATTACACTATTTGGAGCCTCTTTTATATTTGCATATGGATTAATCCCTTAAAACACTTGATTGGAGCCTGGAGGATCGTTTGCACGGCTTTGTGAGATTTTGTATACGTTTTTATGCCAAACACGAGAGTGTGAGGCAACTTTCTTTGGTGAGTGTCCATCTGACGGGAGAGGGATCACTAAACACTGTACACTGTGTGTGGTGGAGGATTGGAAGAAGATTTTTTCACGCATTTGGATTTAATTTGTGTGGACTTTATTTAACTTGTGCACATTATTCACTTATGTCACAGGGTGTATATTCTTTTGAACAATATCTTTTCCTCAGTCCGGTGAATACGGACATGGGGGGGGGGGGAGGACATTGCTCTCTAGCGCCGCTGTGTGGGGTCTTTTTGATTTTACACTATTTTATACATACTATACATGTTTACAGTATGGGTATACTGTTGGCGTGGGGTTCCTCCGGGTACTCCGGTTCCCCCCACGCTCCAATGGAAATGCACAGCATAAACATGTGCAATATGTTTATTCACATGCTATCATTCCTACACGGTATCTGTGTGCTGTCTGCGTTGGTTTCTTCCGGGTGTTCCGGTTTCCTCCCACACGCTGACGGTATGTGCGCCTTTTGGCCCTCTGCACAATTAAACATGTTCAATGTTTATCACGCATGCTATAATACCTACACGGTATTTGTAGGTAGTCTGTGTGGGTTTCCTCCGGGTACTCCGGTTCCCTCCCACACTCCATTGGTATGGGCGCTTTCGGCGCTATGCACAGCCTAAATTTGTGCGATTTGATATCCACATACTAACATACCTACCCGGTATGTCTGTGCAGTCTGCGTGGGTTTCCTCCGGGTTTTCCGCCCACGCTACATGACATGCGTGCCTTTGGTGCAATACACGGTGTAAACATACACATTATGTTTATACACAACACTAAATACATTCACAGTAGTTGTAGGTATTGCATTCTCTGGGTATGCGTGGGGTACTTCGGTTCCTCCCACGCGCCAACGGTGTGCGCGCCTTCAGTGCTATTTACCCATAGGCTTGTGCAAAATGTTTATCACACATACTATAATACCTACACGGTATGCATATGCAGTCTGCATGGGTTTCATCCGGGTGCTCAGGTTTCTCCCCTGCGTTCCAATGGTGTGCGCATTCTCAGCGCTATGCACAGTATAAACATGTGCAATTTGTTTATTCGCAGGCTAACATACCTACACGGTTGTGTACGCAATCTGCGTGGCTGGTTTCAGTCCAAGCCCCGATGTGCGCGCCTTCGTCGCTAGCACAGTATAAACGTGTTTAATAGGTTTATCCACACATACTAAACTACATACGCCGTATGTGGTTGTATTATGCTCTTTGTGGCTAGGTGGGTTTGTACAAACACATAGTTTATACTGTGTATTGCGTCAAACGCGCAAATAGAGTATCCAGCTGTGTCAGTCCATGGACGTCAGAGAAACGGATTTTACGGTGAGTACAAAAATCCTATTTTCTCTTATCGTCCATGGACTGACACAGCTGGATACTGTAAACGTGTGGGTATATGTCCCTGCTCGCAGGAGAAGATCTAGGCAGAATGTTAGAGGTTAGAAACATTCTAGAACAAACCAGAGCTGAACAGCCCGCCCAGGGGGGCGGTCCCTCCGGACATTACCCTCCCACCTGCAGTCAGCAGACCTCCGGTTTTTTCTGCCTAGCAGAAGAAGACGTGGCTCTCTCAGGAGCCAGTCTCCTGGAAGATTTTACTTTTAAATTTTATTCCTTTTGGGAATTTTATTCTTTTATTTTTGAGACCTTCAATCAACTGTCAGCTGGGCAACAGGTTGGGTACACTAGTATCCTTGTAGTCTTCCCTGTCCGACCATCGAGCGTGCTGATCCTCGCCTTGTGTGCGTGAGACTCGGTTCACGACATACCCCATGGCTCCAGGGGTGGCCGGGTTGCTTTCATGCTCCCGCGGGCCTCTCAAGATTGAACAGTACCTACTGTATCCCTCGCGGTGGACCGGGCCGACAGCTACGCAGTACGACTCTGTGATAGGTCTGTCTGAAACAAGCCAGTGGGTCCCTCTAGGGACAGGTAAGTAGGTCTCTCCTACTGCAAGGTTGAGTACATACTGGCTGTGTTTCTGTGTGTGTGGGGGGTTCTCCCTGTCTCCCCCCTGTTATGCTGCTCTCTGCACCCTGTACTGGTGCTGTGCTGTGGGGTGCTTGGGGGTCACTCTGGCCTGGCTGGGCACTCATGTCTGCAGTTTTTTCTGGTGTGTGTGAGGTGATTATTGCGTGCGTCGTTAGCGCGCGCATTAGTGGGAGCTTTGAATTTCGCGCTCTGTGGCCATCTTGGCGTTCAATGGCGCAGTTGTAGCTGCGGCCGGCGCCCATTTTCTTGTGGCCGCCGCGCATTTATTTTCGATTCTAGCGGCGGCGCGAATCCCCTCACAATCTCCTCACAGACTGAGCGGTCCTTAAGGGTTGGTGGGTCCTCAGGGCATCCCCTCCTCAGCCTCAGCGTAGCCAGTGGGTGGACTGTATATTCACTGTATAGTGTATAAGGTCTGAGGGTGGCGTTATGGAGTCTGATACACCTGCTCTCCACACTTGCCTGGGGCAACTGGCAGTGCTGCACAGTTAAACATGTTCATATGTTTCCTGCACCTGCGGTCCTTATGGACCAGTTGTCAGCAGTCCTGGAATCATTCCTTGTCAGAATGGAAGCGGTGTGTGAGCAATAAGCCCCCACAAAAATCTTTAGTGAAGAAGTGCTCTGAGTCAGATATGGGCCTAGCTACTGTGCTCAGGACCCTACCTCTGAATATTTAATGTTTCTGAACAGGACATTCCCTTGTGAGGAAGACTCCAGTTCTGTGTCAGTGAATGACAGGGCGCTTGTAAGTGATCTAATTGATGATGTGAGGAACACTCTCAAGCTGGAATTACTGTGACAAGCCTTTCTTTTACACAGCTTCCTCACTGTTTTCCGCACGCGCTGCCTCAGAGCAGCATGGATGATACATGGTGGGGGGGGAGGACTTTATTCATTTATGTGAGCCTTCTGTGTGATATCCTGAGGCAACATTTCCCGCCATTTCCTGGGGAACGCTTGAGCTCTGACAGACACACGGTCTGAGGATCAGAGGTTACCTGTTACCTGCATGCTGCTTCGGCAGCACAGTCAAGCAGGTTGGAATGATAGAGAAGATTATGCGCCTCTGCGTCATAATTTAAACTCATCCTATACCTCTACACTGCATACATTCACAGTGTATGTATGTGTTATTGGTCTCTGTGTCTGCGTGAGTGTTCCCCCACGTTCCAATGCTGTGTTTCAGTGCCATAGATGATATAAACATACAAAATATGTTTATGCACGACTCCAGATACATTCACAGTATATGTATGTATTATACTCTCTGGGTCGGCGGGGCCTCCGGTGTCTTCCCGCGCTCTCATGGTATGTGCGCTTCGGCTCTCCGCACAGTATAGACATGTTCAATATGTTTATTGCACATACTATACATGTTTACAGTATGGGTATACTGTTTGCGTGGGGTTCCTCCGGGTACTCCGGTTTCCCCCCACAATCCAATGGAAATGTACAGCATAAACATGTGCAATATGTTGATTCACATGCTATCATTCCTACACGGTATCTGTGTGCTGTCTGCGTGGAGTTCTTCCGGGTGTTCTGGTTTCCTCCCACGCGCTGACGGTATGTGCGCCTTTGGCCTTCTGCACAGTTAAACATGTTCAATGTTTATCACGCATGCTATAATACCTACACGGTCTGTGTGGTTTTCCTCCGGGTACTCCGGTTCCCTCCCACACTCCATTGGAATGGGCGCTTTGGCGTCTAAATTTGTGCGATTGGATATCCACATACTAACACACCTACCTGGTATGTCTGTGCAGTCTGCGTGGGTTTCCGCCCACGCTACATGACATGCATGTCTTTGGTGCAATACACGGTGTAAACATACACATTATGTTTATACACTACACTAAATACATTCACAGTAGTTGTAGGTATTGCATCCTCTGAGTATGCGTGGGGTACTTCGGTTCCTCCTACGCGCCAACGGTGTGCGCGCCTTTGGTGCTATGCACACATGAGCTTGTGCAAAATGTTTAGCACACACACTATAATACCTACACGGGATGCGTATGCAGTCTGCGTGGGTTTCCGCCCACGCTACATGACATGCATGCCTTTTGGTGTAAATAACCACACTATGTCTATACACTACACTAAATACATTCACAGTAGTTGTAGGTATTGCATCCTCTGAGTATGCGTGGGGTACTTCGGTTCCTCCCACGCGCCAACAGTGTGTGCGCCTTCGGTGCTATGCACACATGGGCTTGTGCAAAATGTTTAGCACACATACTATAATACCTACACGGTATGCGTATGCAGTCTGCATGGGTTTCATCCGGGTGCTCAGGTTTCTCCCCTGCGTTCCAATGGTGTGCGCATTCTCAGCGCTATGCACAGTATAAACATGTGCAATTTGTTTATTCGCAGGCTAACATACCTACACGGTTGTGTATGCAATCTGCGTGGCTGGTTTACGTCCAAGCCCCGATGATGTGTGCGCCTTCGTCGCTGGCACAGTATATACGCGTTTAATAGGTTTATCCACACATACTAAACTACATACGCCGTATGTGGTGGTATTATGCTCTTTGTGGCTGGGTGGGTTTCCTCCCACACTCTATTTGCGCATTTGACGCAATACATAGTATAAACTATGTGTTTGTACAATCAGCACTTATCCATGGGTAGCTGCTGGATGGAGCATTGTAACAAGGATCCCTGGTTTCAGGGGTATCACTTTCCACCTGCTTTCAGTGGTGATTAGAAGCGCTGGCTTGGACTGTGATCGCCAGGCTGAGGTTAGCGTTACGCCCGTTAGTGGCTGCGTCTCTGGCGTTTTTTGTAGCTCAATGACTGAGCAAAAGCCTCTGCTTCATCCATCAGTCTTCTAGCAGGTGCACTGCAACTGCTTTTAGCCTTTAGGGTCTCTGTGCCCGGGGTGGGTTTGTGCCACCTGTGGAGGCTGAGGTACTAGTCCTCTGACCGAGTTTCTAGGGAAGTTCCGTCAAGTTGCCTTTATTGGCCAACAGTTGAGGCACCGGGGCCTCCCTTCTCCGATACATTGCGGAGTCTCTTTGGGATTTTCATACATCTCGCTGCAAGACGGTCCTGTCGGCCGTGTGCATTGCAGGGGAAGGGTCCTTGCATCCGGAGGTGTTTCCACCTCCTTTACCGGAGGTGGGGCACTGGAAGTGGACCTCTTGGCCTCTCGACTCACTCGCAAGGTGGCAAGATCGTGGTCAGGTCCAGGGACCCCTGGACGGACGCGTTGGAAGCCCGTGGGGGCAGTATTGCCTGATATATGCTTACCCTCCGCTACTGTTGTTGCCTCGCCGGCTTCGCAGAGTAGGGGCTGAGGCCATTCCAGTGCTCCGGAACGGTGACATTGGTACGCCGATCTACTTTGGCTAGTCGCAGACGTTCCT
This sequence comes from Rana muscosa, assembly GCA_029206835.1. Lineage (NCBI taxonomy): Eukaryota > Metazoa > Chordata > Amphibia > Anura > Ranidae > Rana > Rana muscosa. The sequence continues at coordinate 5,968,762 of JARGYO010000198.1, read as the reverse complement.
GGCGACTGCCTATTGGGGTGGACCTTCTGTCTCATGATCCCATACTTACCCTGCTTTACAGTCCTTGGCTTTAATGGCATGGCTGTTTAAAGCCAGGTGCTGAAGGACCGAGTTCTCTCGTATTCGGTCATCTCTTCTATGTTGTTGACATGGGAATCTTCCTCCAGAAAGATCTCACCGTACCTGGAAGGCTTACATCGCTATGTGTGAGGAACTTGAGTGGCATCCTCGGATGTATTCCGTTCCCAGGATTTTGCTGTTCTTACAGCGTGGTGTGACCCAAAAGCTGGCCTTGCATACCTTTTTTTTTTTTGAGGGTCGGATTTCGGCCCGGGCTGTCTTTTTCAACGACCGCTACCGGGCCATTCCTTGATTAGCACCTTTTGTGCAGGGGGTTCGCCATGTGATCCCCCCCCCCTGTCAAGCCTCCTCTCCCTACTTGGGATCTGAATTTGATGCATCTTGGTTCTCCAAGAACATCCCTTTGAGAATATCAGAGAGATTCCTCCCTTGACCTTGTCCCGGAAGTTGGCCTTCTTAGTGGCCATTGCTTCGGTTAGACGGGTGTCTGAGTTGGCGGTCTTGTCCGGCAAGTCGCCTTACTTGGTCCTCCATAAGGATATGGCGATATTGTGCCCACGACCGTCCTTTTCTAAGGATGGTCTCGGCCCTTCACCTTAAGAAGGACATTGTTCTTCCGTCCTTGTGTCCTCACCCATCGCATCCCTGAGAGTTTGCGCTTCATACATTAAGATGGGTACAAGCCTTACGAGTGTACCTGTCTGCTACTGTTTCCATTCGGAAATCTGTGTCTGGTCCAAAACAGGGCCGAGCGGCGTCGTCTGCCACAGTCTCTAGGTGGATCAGGCAGACCGTCATACAGGCCTATGCCCTTAAAGGGCGGGCGCCTCCCTTTCCGTTTGCGGCGCATTCCACCAAGGCAATTGGTGCTTCCTGGGCCTTCCGACATCAAGCGTCGGTTGCACAAGTGTGCAAGGCGACGACCTGGTCGTCCGTTCATACCTTTTCAAGATTTTATAAGGTTGATGTTGCTGCATCTTCAGACGCTCCCTTCGGCCGCAAAGCATTGCAGGCCGCTGTTTAATGTTGCAACTCCTCCGTTCAGGAGCTCCGCTTGTTTGGAGTGAAGTTTTGGTTGTTCCTTTACTACTGCTCCCACCCTTCTGATACTGCTTTGGGACGTCCCACACGTTTACAGTATCCAGCTGTGTCAGTCCATGGACGATAAGAGAAAATAGGATTTTTGTACTCACCGTAAGATCCATTTCTCTGACGTCCGTGGACTGACACAGCACCCACCCTTCCTTTTAAAGTTTGTACTGCTTTTTTACGAACTGAGGTCTGCTGACTGCAGGTGGGAGGGTAATGTCCAGAGGGACCGCCCCCTGGGCAGGGCTGTTCAGCTCTGGTTTGTTCTAGAATGTTTCTAACATCTAACATTCTGCCTAGATCTTCTCCTGCGAGCAGGGACATATACCCACACGTTTCCAGCTGTGTCAGTCCATGGACGTCAGAGAAATGGATTTTACGGTGAGTACAAAAATCCTATTTTTTCTTTGTTTCTGTTATAAAATTTTGCAAATTAGTGATTTTTCTTCATAAATTTTGGCCAAAATTTATACTGCTACATATCTTTGGTAGAAATAAGTACAAATTAGTGTACTGTATATTATTTGGTCTTTGTGGAAGTTAGAGTCCACAAGCTATGGTGCCAATATCTGAAAATTGATCACACCTGAAGTACTGACGGCCTATCTCATTTCTTGAGACTCTAACATGCCAGAAAAGTAAAAATCCCCCCCAAATGACCCCTTTTTTTAAAGAAAAAGTTCCAAGGTATTTAGAAAGAGGCATGGTGAGTTTTTTGAAGTTGTAATTTTTTACCACAATTCTTTTAAAAATCAAGATTTTTTCTTTCACTAAATTGCCATATTAGCAGGTTATTTCTCACACACAGCATATGAATATCACAAATTACACCCCAAAACACATTCTTCTATTCCTCCCGAGTATGGCGATACCACATGTGTGAGACTTTTACACAGCGTGGCCACATACAGAGGCCCAACATGCAGGGAACATCTTCAGGCGTTCTGGAGCACCAAGGCCAATTCTGACATTTCCCTCCTACATGTAAAAATCATAATTTATTTGCTAGAAAATTACACCGAACCCCAAAACATTAAATATGGTTTTTTAGCAAATACCCTAGAGAATACAATGGCGGTTGTTTCCTCTCGCACGGTATTTGCGCAAGAAATTTTTCAAACGTGTTTTTTGGGGAAAAAACGTTTTTTGTGTTTAAAAAAAAAAAAAATGGTAAAGTTAGCCGAATGTTTTTGCGTGATGTGAAAGATGAAGTTCCGCCGAGTAAATAGATACATAACACGTCACCCTTCAAAATTGCACACGCTCGTGGAATGGCGCCAAACTTCACTACTTAAAAATCCCCATAGGCGATACTTTTCATTTTTTTTTACTGGTTACATGTTTTGAGTTGGAGGAGGTCTAGGGCCAAAATTATTGCTCTCGCTCTAACGTTCACAGCGACACCTCACGTGTGGTTTGAACACCGTTTTCATATGTGGGCGGGACTCATATGTGGGCGGGACACACGGGGGTAAAAAAATAAAATAAAAAAATGTATTGTTCATTTGACTTTATTTTAGTTTGACACTTTTTTTACCCAAAAATACATTTCTCTTATCGTCCATGGACCGACACAGCTCTCATACTGATTACGTGTGGGTATATGTCCCTGCTTGCAGGAGAAGACCTAGGCAGAATGTTAGATGTTAAAACATTGTAGAACAAGCCAGAGATGAACAGCCCCGCCCAAGGGGGCGGTCCCTCTGGACATTACCCTCCCACCTGCAGCCTCAGTTTTTTTCTGCCTAGCAGAAAAAGAAGACGTGGCTCTCTCAGGAGCCAGTTTCCTGGAAGATTTTTACTTTTAAATTTTATTCCTTTGGGAATTTTATTATTTTATTTTTGAGACCTTCAATCAACTGTTGGCTGGGCAACAGGTTGGGTACACTAGTATCCTCGTAGTCTTCCCTGTCTGACCATCGAGCGTGCTGATCCTCGCCTTGTGTGCGTGAGACTCAGTTCACGACATACCCCATGGCTGCAGGGGTGGCCGGGTTGCTGGGCTCTGAGGAAGAAGTGTATGACTTCGAAACGCGTAAGCCGGCAGTGGCTCCATTCATATGCGCGGTGCGTCTGTGGAGTATGGTTTCGAGCTCATGTCTCAGCTGCCATCTATTTGGAATATCATTGCACTGCAAGTTTTTTTCTACTACACTTGTAAGTAGTATCTATGCTTTTTTTAATAAAATCTATCCTAAACGATAATGCACTAGGCTGGTGCGACCTTGTTTCCTTTCTTCCTTTCATGCTCCCGCGGTCCTCTCAAGATTGAACAGTACCTGACTGTATCTTTCGCGGTGGAACGGGCCGACAGCTACGCAGTACGACTCTGTGATAGGTCTGTCTGAAACAAGCCAGTGGGTCCCTCTATTGGCTCCGAGGGTGTTCTCCAAGGTGCTTGCGGGACGGGTAAGTAGTCTCTCCTACTGCAAGGTGAGTACATACTGGCTGTGTTTCTGTGTGTGGGGGGTTCTCCCTGTCTACCCCCTATTATGCTGCACCCTGCTGGTGCTGTGCTGTGTGGGGATACTTGGGGGGTCGTTCTACCCTGGGGGGGCCGCTCCATGGCTGTTTAGTGGCTTGGGAAGTGTTCTGGAGAAATGTGTATTGGTTTTTGCGTGCACTATTGGCGCGGTGTTTTAGATTTAAAAAATGCGCCATTGGCGGCCATTTTGCCGCGGCTCAAGCAGTTATACAGGCGCCCAGCACCCATTTTCTTGTAGCCGCGGCGCTTTTAGTTTCGTTTTCGGCCTCTAGCGGCGCTGCTGAACGGCGCGAAATACCTCTCTCCTCACGGTTTTCTTCACTCTCCTCAGGCTTCACCCGCACTACAGCGCGGCTCATACAGCGTAACCGATCGGTCCCTAAGGGTGGTGAGTCCTCCGGGTATCCCCTCAGCCTCAGCACAGCCAGTGGGTGGACTGTACTATTCACTGTAATAGTGAATAGGGTTTTAGAGGGTGGCAGTATGGAGTCTGGTTCACCTTCTCCCCACTTGTCAGAGGCAACTGGCAGTGCTCCTGCACCTGCGGTCCCTATGGACCAGTTGTCGGCAGTCCTGGAATCATTCCTTGTCAAGCTGGAAGCGGTGTGCGAACGCACGGGGGCTGTAAAGCGCCCTCTGCCCACACAATCTCCACATGGGGAGTGCTCTGACTCAGATATGGGCCTAGCTACTGCTGCTGAGGACCCTAGTTCTGAGGATTTTGATGTGTTTGGACAGGACATTCCTTGTGAGGAAGACCCCTGTCTTGAACCACCTACTGACAGGGTGCTTGTAAGTGAACTCATTGACGCTGTGAGGGACACTCTCAAGCTGAATGTTGAGGCTGAGGAACCTCAGGTGAAAACTATGACCTTTGGTTCCTTGAAAGCTACACTATTTTGTATATCCATAGAATAAGGATCACAATCTATTGATTCTAGAGTTACCCAAAGAGGAATTTCTGAGGTTGCATGGTATTTGGTTAATTGTGCTAGTTGGGCCGCGTAGTAGTAGGTAGATAAATTAGGAAATCCCAGACCACCTTTACATTTAGGGAGGTAAAGAGTATGTTTAGGTAAACGGGGTTTAGATGTACCCCAAACATATTTTGTTATTCTACTTTGTAGTATTCTTAAGAAGTATGCCGGTAGAGAGATGGGTAAAACTCGAAAAAAGTACAGAATTTTGGGAAGTATAGACATTTTAATAATATTCGTTTTACCTATCCACGATATAGGAAGAGAAGACCAATGTGTTAACAAAGAGGTGATATGGCGTAATATAGGTGGGTAATTGGCTGAGAAGAGTCCTGTAATATGAGATGTGAGGTTGATTCCCAGGTAGGGTAGATGCGTAGTGGACCAGGAAAAGGGAAGGGATACCTGTGCTTGTTGTAATTCTGAGGAAGATAAGGAGATATTGAGTGCTGAGGATTTTTGCAGATTGACGTGCAAACCTGAAATACGGGCAAATTGGTCTAACTTCTGTATTAAGTTAGGAGCAGAGATATGGGGAGAGGACATAAAAAGTAAAATGTCGTCAGCAAATAAGCAAATTTTATGCTGATGTCCAGCTATCTCAAGGCCTTTAATAGATGGATCAGAACGGATAGATTGAGCTAAGGGTTCAATGAGAAGGGCAAATAGAATTGGGGAAAGAGGACAACCTTGACGGGTTCCTCGAAGGATGTTAAATAGGTTGGATTTATAACCTGCATATTTCACATAGGCTTTGGGGTGGTTATACAGTGACCAGATCCAACTAAGGAAGTGGGGGCCAAATCCCCAGCGTTGTAGGACAAATTGGAGGTAGGGCCATGATACAGTATCAAAAGCCTTTTTGATGTCTAGGGATAACAGGCAAAGAGGTATCCGTCTTTTTTGGGCAATATGGGTAAGTAAGGCCACTCTACGTACCACATCACCAGATTGGCGTTTTGGGATAAAGCCTACTTGGTCCTTGTGGATTAAAGATCCTATTATATTATTTAAACGTGTTGCCAAAGCTTTCGCTAAAAGCTTTATGTCCAAATTAAGTAGAGAGATGGGTCTGTAATTGGAGGGAGCTGATTCATCTGAATTTGGTTTAGGGATCATGGAAATAATAGCTGTCAGTGTTTCAGGTCGGAAGGAATGCCCAGAGAGTATAGAATTGAAGGCTTCGGTCAATAGTGGGGTTAATATATGTGCAAATTTCTTATAATACATGGCTGAAAAGCCGTCTGGGCCTGGACGTTTATTTAGCTTAAGAGATTTTATTGCCATGTTAATTTCATCAGTGGTTATAGGGCTTTCAAGGCTATCCCGGTTGACCAAGGGAATAGATGGAAGTGTGATGTGGGAAAAAAAGTCAGCATACTTTTTTTTTATCTATTCACCTTCATTTGAACTTTTTTCACTTCCCTATTGTCCTATTTGATCTGGTTCCGTCCAGTGGAATTTGTACCCATTTGCACTTAGCACTTTAATATTCATTACTGTTGTATGATATATATGCACTTTATGATATATTTGCACATGATCAATTTTGTTGTCATTTTAGTGCTACAAAGTCCACACCTAAATCCAATCGAGAATCTATGGCAATTGAAGTTGCTGTTCAGACTCTCCCCATCCAATCTGACAGAGGATGAGCTATTCTGCAAAGAAGAATGGGCAAAAATGTCACTCTAGATGTGCAAAGCTGGTAGAGACATACCCAAAAAGACTTGCAGCTGTAATTGCAGCGAAAGGGGGTTCTACAAAGTATTGTAGGGGGCGGATTACAAATGCACGCCACACTTTTCAGATATTTGTAAAAAAAAATAATCTGAAAACCGTTCATAATTTTCCTTCCACTTCACAATTATTTGGCACTTTGTGTTGGTCTATCGCATAAAATCCCAATAAAATACATTTACATTTACTCTCAAGCGTCTTCCAGGACAGCCCATGAGACCTAGGGCTCCTCCTACCAGGACAGGAAACACGTTACCCCCACCAGATAAAAGGGCGGTCCTCCAGGCCCCACGCCTATTGGTCACCTCCCCTCACCAAGATCGGGAAAAAGCGAGGGCTCTGGGTCTCCAAATCGGAGACTTGTTGGATCAGGAAGTCCTGATCCCTGTTCCCCGCTCAAGGGGTTTTATTCCCATATTTTTGTTATCAGAAAGCCATCAGGGAAGTATTGGCTTATTCTGAACCTTCGGTCTCTAAACCAATCGATCAGGTACAAGCACTTTCGTATGGAGACGGTGTTTACATCAAAAACCTGCTTTACCCAAACTGCTTCATGGCCACTTTGGATTTAAGGGATGCTTATCTGCATGTCCCCATCCATCCAGCATTCCAAAGATTCTTGAGAATAGCAGTCGAAATGGGAACAGAGATTCGGCACCTTCAATTTCAAGCCCTCCCCCCCTTCGGTCTGTCCTCGGCCCCCTGCATTTTCACAAAAGTGTTGGGAGGCGCTGGCTCCGCTAAGGTTAAAGGCGATAACTATCATCCCTTACCTGGACGACCTCCTAGTAGTGGCAGAGTCTTACCAAAAATTGCTAGCAGATCTTCAGTCTGTACAAGACTTCCTTCAATCCCTAGATTGGTTGATAAACAGGGAGAAGTCTTCCTTAAATCCGGCCCAGAAGGTGACATATCCGGGATACGACTTTTGCTCAGTAGACCAAAAAGTTTTTCTCCCACAGGAGAAGGTCTCAAAGATGGTGCAAACAGTCTCTGCTTTACAGACCAATCAATCGGTCTCGCTGAGAGAGGTTTCAAGAGCAGTAGGTCTGATAACCTTGTGCTTTCCTGCAGTACCATGGACAAGATTCCATCAAAGACCGTTACATATGTTTCTTTTGAGGAACTGGGATGGAGACGCAAGGTCTCTGGAGTCAAGGGTTTTGTTACCTGCCAGGGTGAAAAGAAGCTTGTGGTGGTGGAGGACAGATCTTCACCTAACAAGAGGTCTACCATGGTCCATTCCTATATCCCAGAGGATCACTACGGATACGAGTTCCTGGGGATGGGGAACCCACCTCAGCGACAAAGTCGCACAGGGAGAATGGTCCTTGAGGGAAGCAAGAGCTTCATCGAACCAGAGAGGGCTTCTAGCGGTTCAGAGAGCCTTGCAAGTTTTTCAGACGGAGATCAGGGGTCACCATCTCCAGATTCTATCTGACAATATCACGACGGTTGCGTACCTCAACAAACAGGGAGGTACGAGGAGTCGGATTCTTCAATCTATTGCCCAGGATATTTTATCATGGGCAGAAGGAAATCTAGCCTCAATTATAGCAGTGCACCTGAAGGGGTCACAAAACTGTCTGACAGACTATCTCAGTCGCTACAGGGTGGATCGAAACAATTAGTCTCTTCATCCCGAGGTGTTTGCAGAGCTCAGCGACAAATGGGGTTGTCCCAGATCTGTTCGCAAACCAGGACAACCGGAAGACAGAGGAGTTCTTTTCTCTGAACCCAGCAGATCAATCATTGGGGATCGATGCTGTGGTGAACCCGTGGCCATTCGGCCTATGTTACGCATTCCCGCCGATCAGACTTATTCTGGAAGTTCTCCGGAAGTTTCTCCTAGAAGAAACAGACCTTATTCTGATCGCCCCTTTCTGGCCCAAGAGGCCATGGGTTTTCCCTGCTACAGATTCTGGTCTCGGAGCCTCCACTGAGGCTTCCGAAGAAAGAAGACTTGCTATCGCAGGGCCCAGTGTCACACCCACAGGTGGTTTCCTTAAACTTGACGGCTTGGTATCTGAAGAAAAGATACTAAGCGCCCAGGGTTTCTCTGACAAAGTAGTTGTAAATTGCAGAAAACCAGTCACTAGAGCCATATATTCCAAGGTTTGTAAAAAGTTTTAACTCTTGGTTATCTGAAAATCAAAGATTAACTCATGTTGTTCCTTCTATTTTGGAATTTTTTCAAGAGGGTGTCGACAAAGGTCTTTCAGTTAGTACCTTTTAAAGGTACAGGCGGCAGCCATCAGTGTTTTCCTCCAGTTTTCTCTCCTAGAAAATCCCACTATAGCTAGATTTTTCAAATCAATTTCTAGGGCCAGGCCAGTAGTGGTGAGAAGTTGTCCAACTTGGGACCTGTGCCTGGTGCTTCAAACTCTGGTAGAATTTCCTTTTGAGCCCCTAGAGAATATTTCTGTTAAGTTACTTCCTTTTAAAAAACATTTTTTTGGTAGAAATTACCTCAGCTCGTAGGGTAAGCGAGTTACAGGCCTTATCAGTGAGGGAGCCATCCTCACGATTTTTGAGGATCGTGTTGTTTTGAGAACTGATCCCGTTTTTTTGCCTATGGTGGCCAGTACATTCCCCAGATCTCAGGACATTGTACTGCCAACCTTTTGTAGTTCGTCACAGGGCGACCAAGAAAGAAAGTTTAGTTTTTTAGATGTGAGAAGGATTCTCCTCGTCTATCTTGAGGTCACCAAGACCTTTAGGAAAACGGATGCCTTTTTTCAGGTACGCACAGGGGTAAGAGTGCATCTAAAGCCACATTGGCTAGATGGATAAAGCAAGCCATCTCTGAAGCTTTCAAAATCAGGGAAGTTCCTCCACCTTTTGTCACTGCGCATTCAACAAGAGCCTTGTCTGCGTCTTGGGCTGAGAGGGCTGGTGCTTCACCGGAACAAATTTGCAGGGCTGCCACATGGTTCAGTTATTCGACCTTCATTAAACATTATCGCCTGGATCTCCTATCTGCTCAGGAGCAGGCGTTTGTTTGAAAGGTCCTTCAGGCAGTTGTCTCACCCTAGACTGGTAAGTTCTGGCTCATCGTCTCATGGGCTGTCCTGGAAGACGCTTGAGAGAAAAGCTGAGTTAAACTTACCGGTAACTCCTTTTCTGAGAGTCTTCCAGGACAGCCGGATTCCCACCCGGTTTTGTCTGGAAGTTATGTGTATTATGCATATGTTTTTCAGGGATGTCCTACGGATCACGAGAAGACTGGCGTGGGGCCTGGAGGACCACCCTTTTATCTGGTGGGGGTAACGTGTTTCCTGTCCTGGTAGGAGGAGCCCTAGGTCTCATGGGCTGTCCTGGAAGACTCTCAGAAAAGGAGTTACCGGTAAGTCTAACTCGGCTTTTTTGTTGTAACGTGACAAAATGTGGAAAATTTCAAGGGGTATGAATACTTTTTCAAGGCACTGTATATAGATATTTTAAATTTTGAAGCAGAGGAACTACAAGGACCTCTATTACACCTTTTTGAGAGGGTGTCACCATTATTGCTAATCGGGTATTATAAGGCTACTTTCACACTGAGGCAGTTTTCAAGCTTTTTAGCGCTAAAAATAGTGCCTGTAAAGCGCCTGAAAACTGGCTCTCATGCCTGCTTGCGGGACAGCACTCCCTGCCCATTGGAATAAATTTGCAGCGCTTCCAAAGTGCCTGTAAAGCGGTTTGGAAGCGCCATAACACGTCAGTTTTAACCCCTTCTTCGACCGCTAGCAGGGGTTAAAAGTGCTTGCTGAAAAGCGCTGCTAAAACGAGCGGCGCTTTACCACCAACGCAGCCGTGGCTACAGGGTGAATATAGCCTTAGTGTTGTGGCATTTTTTTCTTTGTATTGCTTTTTTTTATATGTTCATGCATGGGTGGTAGACACATAAGGTGGTTCAGTTGGCAACTCTCCGAGGGGTGCCACCATCATTACTAAAAAAAAATGTTTATTTTATCACAGCATACATAGAGGTCACTTTTGGGTTGTACTTCCATATGTTATTTATTGTTTGATATACAACAAAATAGGATGATAGTGGGTATTTAACACAGGTGAAAGTCACCATTGTTCCCAATTAAGCAACATCCATATATGATTTTAAACAGGTAGGGCTGCATTTTTATTTTGTACTATTTGTTGCAGGTGTATGGACACATCATTATTGTCTGCTACCCAGTAATTTTATATTTTTTCTGAGTTCACTGATGTGATTGCACAGTAGTTTTCACTTGTACATTTGTTTGAGTTAGTTGCCCTCTGTTGTAAGGAGCCCTTCCTTTACAAGGATGGTTTTATATCCAAAATGCTCTTTTCTCCCTAAGGTGGTATTTGCCTTAAATCCTTGTCCTTCTTTATTTGTTCCCTGTACCCAAGCATCCCAAGGTAATTTCTCTGTATTTGGGCATTGTTAGGGCTGTCCGTTACATAGCTAGTCGGGTGGAAAAAAGTCCATCTTGTCCAACGAATATAAAGAAAATAAACAAATAAAAAAGCTCTGTATACAAAATCCTATAGCCGCAGTTGATCCAGAAGAGGGCAAAGCACCCAGTAGAGCAATTCCTGGTGTTGTTATTTATCTTTTTAATTGTTAACCACTAGAGGCCCGCGCTATAGCCGAATGACAGCTACAGCGCGGACCTACAATGCCGGGAGGCCGTCAATTGACGTCTGCCCCTTTCCTCGTTCCCCGCGTGCGCTCCCGAGCGCACATCGGGGAACTTCTGTGCTGGCCGTGTCCCTTGGACACAGCCAATCACAGATCGCTGTAAATAACCAATCACAGCGGCTATTTACAGCAAGATCGGCGTGGCCAATGAGAGATGATCTCAAATGTAAACATATGAGATCATCTCTCATTGCCGGCTCTCCCACCTCACACAGAGACCGCGTGTGAGGAGGGAGAGCGACCTGTGAGTTAGTGCCCATACAGTGCCCCATTGGTACCACAGTGCCTGTTGGGGATCTGTGCCCACCTGTGCTGTGCCTATCTGTACCAATCTGATCACCTGTGCCATCAGTGATCAGTGCCCACCTGTGCCATCAGTGATCAGTGCCCACCTGTGCCGCCTCATTAGTGCCCATCTGTTCTGCCTCATTTGTGCCGCCTCATCAGTGCCCATCTGTGCCATAAATTGGTGCCCATCTGTGCCGCCTCATTAGTTCACATCTGTGCAATCAGTGCCCATCTGTGCAGATTCATCGGTGCTCATCTGTGCCGATTCATTAGTGCCGCCTCATCAGTGCCCTTCAGTGTAGGCTTGGCACACACCTGTGTAGTCGCATCACCACCAGCAACCATGTCCAAAAGATGCTATTCTGCCGAGGAGGCGTACCATATACTTTCCATGCCTGACGAGAACAACGGTGAACCATCTTTTTCAGATTCCCCTTCAAATTATGAGCCAGTCCTCACTAGTGCAACACTGACCGACTCAGGAGGAAGATCTGCCCGCCAAACGAAGGCGTTCTGGTGAGGAGGCAGTGCCATCCACCAGCACCACAGTGCCATCCACCAGCACCGCAGTACCTCGGCAAGAAAGGCCAAGGACCCATGCCGGCCTTCCCTATGCCCTCCAGAACCCCTTGTGGCTTCCTCCTAATTCAGGAGAAGCCAACATTCCCCCTTTCACTGCCCAGCCAGGATTCCAGGTGGAAACGGACAATTTTTCGCCAATCAATTTTTTTGAGCTCATTTTTACTGAGGACATGCTATCCAGAATTGTGACCCAGTGCAACCTATATGCAAAGCAATTTATTGCAAATCTTATTATGCCCGTCCCTTCGAGTGGAGAGACCTAAGGTTTTATAGGCCTCACATTTTGTATGGGACTCAACCCAAAAAACACTTTGCGTTGCTTTTGGTCAAAATGCCCCATCTACCACATGCCTATCTTCTCCACGGCAATGCCCAGAACCAGATACCTCATGATCATGAGGTTCCTTCACTAAAATGATAATACCCAGTGCCTTCCCTGAAATCACCCAAATTATGACAGGCTTTTCAAAATTCGGCCCTTACTAAATTATTTTTCAGAAGTATTCCCCCAGTTGTATACCCCGGACCAACACATATGTGTGGATGAGTCCCTTGTTAAATTTAGCGGCAGGCTTAAAATAAAGCAATTTATCCCCAGCAAAAGGGCCCGCTATGGGGTGAAGGTATACAAATTATGTGACCAAGTCACAGGGTACCTGTATGCCTTCTTAGTGTACGAAGGGAAGGACACCCAGCTGCATCCCCCCAGTTGCCCAGACTACTTGGGATCAAGCGGGAAAGTTGTTTGGGACCTCATATAACCCCTACTGGAAAAAGGCTACCATTTATACGTAGATAACTTCTACACATCTCTTCCCATGTTCCGCAACCTTCACCTGAAGCAGACACCAGCACGTGGCATGGTAAGAATGAACCAGACGGGCTTTCCTCAATAAGAAGCTGAGAAAAGGAGAATCGGCAAGTCTGCGAAACAAGGAGGTTCTGGTAGTGAAGTAGAGGGACAGAAGGGATGTGTACATGTTGTCTTCCATCCACAATGATACCTTCGCGGAAATCCCCAGAAGGAATGGCACCACCATCCAAAAGCCCACATGCATCCAGGACTACAATTTATTTATGGGGGAAGTCGACTTCAATGACCAGGTGCTCGAACCCTACCTTGCCACAAGACGGACATACCATTGGTACAAAAAAGTCGCAATTTTTTTTTTTCAATTCGCCATATACAACTTGTATATCATTTACCGCAACTCTACCCAAAACCTCAAACGCTTCCTTGGCTACCAGGAGGACATTGTCACTGCTCTTATATTCCCGAACGGCCCACCCCAAAACATCCGGTCTGATGTTCTTAGTCGACACTCCGAACGCTACTTTCCCGATAAAATCCCTCCCACAGCAACAGGCTGTGATGTTTGTATTTGATCACTGTGACCCTTCACCCTTTTCTCCTGATTCATGCTGGGGGAGGGGCTGTACCAGGAAGTAAGTCGGGGTGTGTGTGTGTGACTGGGTAGCGGCAGCATGATACACAGAAGGGATTACATCTGGTAATGACAGAAGCTGTTGTATTAAGACTCCTCCATGTAACAAGTTATCATGTTTCTGAGTGATTAATAAACCCTCTCCATGGTTAAGAAGTTCATCTGGCCTGTGTGTAACTTGCTGAGCAGATACTGGCAGCATTGCTAGCAGCACCCTGAGAGACCCCGTGTCTAAGGGACATGACAGTGGCGACGAGGATTGGGGATTTTAGCACACATGGCCTTCATAGGGTTTATTCAACCATTTGATCCTGCTGCTGAATCATGGAGCTCCTGGGTGGAGAGGCTGGAGCAGTATATGGAAGCAAATAGTGTGGCTGTAGAAAAGAAAGTTGCTGTTTTTCTCACAACATTGGGTCAAGCTGCATATGGCACTCTCAGGCCTCGTACACACGGCCGAGATTCTCGTCGAAAAAAACATGTCGTTTTTTTCGACGAGATTCTTGGACAAGAAAATTGTCCCGGCCGAGTGTACACACGCTCGATTCAAAGAACCCGCGGTTCTTTGAATGGAGCGTACGCGGTGACGTCATCGACTACGACGAGCATGCGCTCGTCACATTCGATGTCGCCGCCATCTTGGTATACCCTACGTATGCCTAGGAAGCTACCGCGCATGCATTGAATTCATTTCGAACATGCGCGGGCTTCTGGGAGGACAGGTAAGTGTACACACACTCACTTTTCTCGTCGAGAAACATGCCGACGAGAATCTCGACGAGAAAATAGAGAGCAGGTTCTCTATTTTCTCGTCGAGGTTACTTGTCGGTTTTCTCGACGAGAAACCATACACACGAACGAATTTCTCGGCAAGACATCTCTGCCAGCAAGTTTCTTGCTGGTTCTTGCCGAGAAACTCGGTCGTGTTTACGAGGCCTCAGAGACATAATTTCTCCAGACAAGCCAGCCTCTAAGCCCCTGCCTGAGTTAATTTAGAAGCTACATGAGCACTACAACCCAAAGCCATTAGAGATTGCAGAGCGGTTTAAATTCTATAGTAGAAGGCAGCATGCCGGGGAGGACATAAGGACTTATATCATTGCTTTACGTAAACTAGCTGCCACTTGTCAGTTTGGAGACTACCTGCAGACGGCTCTCCGTGAAATGTTTGTTATGGGACTCTGCGACCCAGCTATACAGAAACGCTTACTCACAGAACCCGACTTGACTCTGACTGACTAAAGCCACTGACCTTGCTACGGTCATGGAGTTGGCTACACGAGACGCCACCCTACTGAAGGCACCACCTTAAACTCCTGCAAGCCAGGAAGAGGAAATATTCCACTCCATCACCCGACACCCAAGACAACCGTCCACAAATCAGCCTAAACCTCGCCACCCTAATTCTTCTGTCTCTAGGACACCAACTTGCTACTGTTGTGGTAACACTACTCACAGTGCACCTGCTTGCAAGTTCAAGGATGTTGTTTGTTTTCTTTGTGGAAAGACTGGCCATATTGGGCTTGTTTGCCGCAGCTCACGCTCCCCGAACACTACCACAATAGTTGGACGTAAACAGACATTTCATATGGATACTGACAATAAAGGCTCCAGCTCCTGCTGAGGAAACCTGTGTCCAGTATGTTGGACTGTTTCGGGTAGCTGGGAGTACTCCTGCGATAAAAGTGGATGTCACACTCAATGGCTGTTCTGTCTCCATGGATGTTGATACAGGGGCGGCTATGTCTGTCAATTCATGGACTGATTTAAAGGCATCGGGTCTGTCCCTACCGCTCCAACCCACAAATCTCACACTACAAACCTACAGCAAGGAAATACTACAGCCCTTGGGTTATGTGAAACCCCTTGTTACATTAGGCAACCACAGTCAAACTCCTATGCCTTTATGTTGTCAATAAAGGAGGTCCTCCCCTGTATGGTAGGGACTGGATCAAAGCCCTGGGCATGCCTCCTCTTGCCATTGCCCAATGTACATTGCTTTCTGAGGTAGACCATTGGGTGGAATCCCTGAAGTCACGCTTTAAGGGGGTTTTTGAGGACTCTGGGCACAGTAAAAGGAAAAATGTCCCACCTCCTCTTGAAGCCTGGTGCTAAACCTCATTTTTGTAAGGCAAGATCAGTACCTTTTGCCTTGCAAAAGAAAGTGGAAGCAGAGCTGGACCATCTATTGGCTGAAAAGATCATAACTAAAGTTGATAGAAGTGAATGGGCATCGCCAATTGTGCCTGTCAAGAAAAAGAATGGGGACATTAGAATTTGTGAAGATTTCAGGATTGCCCTGAACAACCAACTTCTTGTGTATCAATACCCATTGCCTTGACTTGAAGATCTATTTAGCTCACTGGCTGGGGGGCAAAATTTACAAAAATAGACTTAAAGCAAGCTTACCTGCAACTGCAAGTACACAGAGATTCACGCCATCTGTTGACCATTAAAACCCATAAAGGATTATTCCAATACAACCGCATGGTTTTTGGCATAGCCCCAGCTCCAGCCATCTTGCAGCGAATCATGGATGAGGTCCTGGCAGGCATACCTTTCACTCAATGTCTACTAGATGACATGCTCATCACTGGTCCCACTGATGAAGAACACAGAATGTTGAAACTGTGCTAGAGAGACTCCAAAGGTATGGTTTACGTGTCAATCTTTCAAAATGCGAATTTCTAAAGTCTTGACTGGAATTTTGTGCCCACACTGTGGACCAACATGGGTTACACACTACTGAAGAAAAGGTTAAAGCCCTTACCCATGCCCCTACTCCCCAGAATGTCACACAGCTCAGGTCCTACCTTGGCCTCCTAAATTACTACCACCGTTTCTTGCCGAACCTTGCACACCAGCTTTACCCATTACATCGCTTACTGGATGCAAGAGCTAAATGGATATGGACAGCCAAATGTGAAGAAGCTTTTCGGCTTTCTAAAGAACTCATTCTGTCTTTTCGAGTTCTGGTCCACTATGATTTAAAGAAACACGTCACCTTGGCTTGTGACGCCTCGCCTTATGGACTGGGTGCTGTGCTTTTCCTTGCCATGCCAGATGGCACAGAGCACCCCATTTCTTTTGCCTCCAGGTCTTTAACCTCAACAGAACAAAACTACTCCCAGATAGACAAGGAAGCTTTGGCCATTGAATGGGCCACAAAAAAATTTCATACCTACATCTATGGTCGGGAGTTCACACTTATCACTGACCACAAACCTCTGTTGTCAATACTGAACCCTCAAAGGAATTTCTACAACTGCATCTCACTTACAAACGTACGCTTTATTCTTGGGAGCTTATACTTATTCTATCAGATACCGCTCCCATGATGCCCATGGCAATGCAGATGCATTTTCCAGATTGCCAATTGGAGACCACTCACCAAGAGACGTATGCATAGTGGAAATACACAGGCCGAAATCCTGCATGTCCACCTCCTTAATTGCCAGACATACAGTTACAGATCCCTTCCTGTCTCCGATATTCTCATATGTTCAGGCTGGATGGCCAGAGAAAGTCCCAGGTGAATTTCGTCCGTACTTTGCCAGAAAATGTGAGCTTGTGACTAATGCTGGTTGCCTACAGTGCTGCAACAGAGTGATTATACCTAAGTATTTGCAACCAACTATGTTAAGGATACTGCATGAGGGCCATCCTGGCGTTGTGTGCATGAAGCAGCGAGCCCGGAGCTATGTTTGGTGGCCACAAATGGACACAGAAATTGAAGATTATGTGGCTCAATCTCCTGGGTGCTGTCAAGCTCAGCAACCCCAAAAGAAAGGAACACTGCTGCCATGGCCGACAGACCCGTGGTCAAGACTCCATCTCGATTTTGCTGGCCCAATCCAGGGTAAAATGTACCCTGTATTTGATCGTGGTAGATACACATTCATAATGGCCGGAGGTTTTTCAAATGCCTTCTGTTACCTCAGCTGCTACCATTCTAGTCTTAAGGAAGCTCTTTGCTCAATATAGTCTCGGACAATGGGACTCAATTTACATCGCATGAATTTCAATCCTTCCTCAGTGGCTTGGGCATCCAACACTACAAAACAGCTCCTTATCATCCAGCCTCGAATGGGCTGACAGAACGGTTTGTGCAGACGTTTAAGAAGCACTTACTGTCCACTCTGGACCAGGTCGGACTGTCAGAGGAGAAGCTGCAGGAGTTCTTGACCATGTACCGAAACACAAAACGCGCTACTACTGGGCTGTCCCCAGCTTTTCTTATGTTCGGCAGGCATCTCCGCACCAAACTGTATTTAGTTCGTCCACAGGA
This sequence comes from Rana muscosa, assembly GCA_029206835.1. Taxonomy (NCBI): domain Eukaryota; kingdom Metazoa; phylum Chordata; class Amphibia; order Anura; family Ranidae; genus Rana; species Rana muscosa. The sequence goes on along the minus strand of JARGYO010000198.1, from coordinate 5,951,121 downwards.
ACAGTCACCAACACCACCTCCGCCAGGCTGTCCTGGATTCCGTGCTGGTGATCTTGTATGGTTTCGGAATTAGAGTTTTGCTTCATTGGCTTCCTGGCATTATTGATGGACCTCTTGGACAACGAATGCACCTTGTTCGCCTGGAGAATGGCGTTTGTGTTCGAAGACTCCTTTCGCAATTGAGAGAGCGCATTTGCCTGCCAGTAGAAACAAACCGGATCTCTTTCTACCCAGCCACCAGAGTCTACTCAGGGCTCTACTGGTGACATATGGCATGGTGTCTGGCATGATCCCACAAGTTTACAACCAACCCCTGAAGCGGTTGGTGACCATATTTCTGAGGAGCCCGGACATGTGCCTGGAGTTGCAGAGGCTGATTTGTCTGTTGGACACCCACTGACAGCTCCAGAACCTATGCCAGCCTCTACCCCTCCTAGTGCTGTGCCACTTCGTAAGTCTGCCCGCCAAAGACATCAAACTCCTCTTTGGCAAAGCACTGAAATCTTACGGGACACTTTAGAGGTCGGGAAACAGAGACAAAGGGCTCATAACGTGATGCGGGAGCCACAGAATTGAGTTGGAGATACTATTTGCTGAACTGATCCTGCTTGCCTTGTTGTTTTATGTGTTGAGTATTTTGTTCTCTTGTTATGTTTTTTTATTTTTTTTCTCTTTTTGTTTTTTTTTATGGGAAAAAGAGGAGATGTGATGTTTGTATTGGAACAATGTTACCCTTCACCCTTTTCTCCTGATGCATGCTGGGGGAGGGGCTGTACCAGGAAGTAAGTCTGTGTCTGTGTGTGTGTGACTGAGAAGCAGCAGCATGATACACAGAAGGCATTACATCTGGTAATGACAGAAGCTGTTGTATAAGGACTCCTCCATGTAACAAGTCATCATGTTTCTAAGTGAGTAATAAACCCTCTCCATGGTTAAGAAGTTCATCCGGCCTGTGTGTAACTTGCTGAGCAGATACTGGCAGCATTGCTAGCAGCACCCTGAGAGACCCCGTGTCTAAGGGACATAACACAGGCCAACAACGTCAAAAAAGATGTAAGGTGTGTACCAATGGAGGAGTTAGACAAGACACATCTTATTATTGTGCCCAATGTCCTTCCCAACCAGGCCTCTGTGTAGTTGACTGTTTTCGCCGTTCACTAATAATTTAGTGAAGTATGGTAAACGTAATCCTCAGTTCCTGCCTTCACACACCTTCACACCCCTTATGCCACTGCCTGCTCTGTAACTGACCCTGGCTTGTTATTCGACCACGCTTCTGTCTGCCGATTCTTTGCATACCACTGCCTGATCTGGAACTGACCCTAGACTGTTATTCGACCATGCTTCTGCCTAACGATTCTGTAATACCTCTGCCTGATCTGGAACTGACCTTGGACTGTTTGACCATGTTTTTGCCTGCCTCATGGACTGATCTTGTACCCTGTTACTGGACTAGTGGGATTCAACACAGGGGTCTCACATATGTGAGGGGCTCCAGAATTGTTTTTCTGGATGAAAACTATTTTGTTTTCTCATTCCTAGATTAGGGTCTGGAGACTCGGAGGCTTCAAAGAGATTTGGGTGGGAGAAGCCTCTACCCCTGTCCCCATTCTGTCCAGAACGAGGCCCTACTTCTGCCTGCTGCCTGTAGGACTTACTTCCATTATGGCTCTGCCTGTCGCACTGACCACACCACATGTTGCTGCCTACTACCAGGACCAATATTTTTGGCACTGCTGACAATATCTCTGCTGCCTGGACCAGTGCTATCCTGCTGTGTAGAACTGAGCTACTAAAACCACAGGTAATCTTTTGTTTATGCTTTGCTCAGCATAATGTATTTTGGGGTGTAATTCTTGGTATGTGCATGCTATTTGTCCCTCCAACACCTGACGGTGTTCCTTATATGTTGGATCTCTGTATGTGGCTGGCTATGTAGAAGTCTCACACATGTGGTATCGCCATACTCAGGAGGAGTAGCAGAATGTATTTTGGGGTGTCATTTTTGCTATGTAAATGCTATGTGTTGGAAATATCTTATAAACCGACAACTTTGTGTAAAAAAAAAAAAAAATGCGTTTTTCATTTTTTTCCACATTTTCCAAAAACTTCTGGAAAAAAATTAACCGTTCAAGAGACTCATTATACCTCATAGATTATACGTTGGGGTGTTAGCTTTCCAAAATGGGGTCATTTTGTGGGTGTTTCCATTGTCCTGGTGCTCCAGGGCCTTAAAAAGTGTAATAGGTGGTTGAGAAATGAGATGTGTAATTTATGCTCCTAGAACGCCTGAAGGTGCTACTTCAATGTAGGTCCTCTGTATGTGGACAGGCTGTGTAAAAGTCCCACACATTTGGTATCGCCATACTCAGGAGGAGTAGCAGAATGTATTTTGGGGTGTCGTTTTTGCTATGTACATGCTATGTGTTGGAAATATCTTCTAAAAGGACAACTTTGCGTTAAAAAAAAAATGCGTTTTCATTTTCTTTCCAAAAACTTCTGGAAAAAAATTAACCGTTCAAAAGACTCATTATGCCTCACATATTATACATTGGGGTGTTCGCTTTCCAAAATGGGGTCATTTTGTGGGTGTTTCCATTGTCCTGGTCCTCCAGGGCCTTCAAAAATGTAATAGGTAATCAACTAGTTAGATGTGCAATTTATGCTCCTAGAACACCTAATGGTGCTCCCTGCATGTTGGGCCTCCGTATGTGGCCAGGCAGTAAAAAAAGTCCCACACATGTGGTATCGTAATACTCAGGAGGAGTAGCAGAATGTATTTTGGGGTGTAATTTGTGGTATGCACATGCCATGTGAGAGAAATAAGCTATTACAATGAAATTTTTGAGAAAAATTAAAACAAAAAATAAAAATCTTAATTTTGAAAAGAATCGTGGGAAAAAATTACAACTTCAAATAACTCACCATGCCTCTTACTAAATACCTTGGAATGTCTATATTCCAAAAAGGGGTTATTTGGGGGGCATTTGTACTTTCCTGGCTTGTTAGGTTCTCAAGAAATGAGATAGGCCGCCAGTACAGATGTGATACATTTTTTATGATTTGCACTATAGCTTGTAGACTCTAAAACTTTCACACAGACCAAATAATTTCCCAAAAAATTGGGTTATTTTTATCAAAGATATGTAGCAGTATAAATTGTGGCCAAAATTTATGAAGAAAAATTTATAATTTGCCAAATTTTATCACAGAAACTAAGAAAAAAACGTTTTTTTCAAAATTTTCGGTCTTTTCATTTATAGCGCAAAAAATAAAAATACCCAGAGGTGATCAAATACCACCAAAAGATAGCTCTATTTTTATAAAAAAAAGGACAAAAAAATCATTTGGTTACAGTGTTGCATGACTGAATAATTGTGAGAGCGCTGAAAATTGGACTGGGCAGGAGGGGTGTTTAAGCGCCCAGTAAGCAAGTGGTTAGTATCCAGTTATATTTTCTGTATTTAGGAATGCTTCCAACCCTATTTATTTTAACCACTTGCTCTTTGGAAGATTTACCCCCTTCTCGATCGGGCCATTTTTCTCTTATCCATGGACCGACACGGCGGCTCTTATCACTGAACGTGTGGGTATATGTCCCTGCTTGCAGGAGAAGACCTAGGCAGAATGTTAAATGTTAAAACATTCTAGAACAAACCAGAGCTGAACAGCCCCGCCCAGGGGGGCGGTCCCTCCGGACATTACCCTCCCACCTGCAGCTAGCAGACCTCAGTTTTTTTCTGCCTAGCAGAAGAAGATGTGGCTCTCTCAGGAGCCAGTCTCCTTGAAGATTTTACTTTAAAATTTTATTCCTTTGGGAATTTTATTATTTTATTTTTGAGACCTTCAATCAACTGTCGGCTGGGCAACAGGTTGGGTACACTGGTATCCTCGTAGTCTTCCCTGTCCGACCATCGAGCGTGCTGATCCTCGCCTTGTGTGCGTGAGACTCAGTTCACGACATACCCCATGGCTCCAGGGGTGGCCGGGTTGCTTTCATGCTCCCGCGGTCCTCTCAAAATCGAACAGTACCTACTGTATCTTTCGCGGTGGACCGGGCCGACTGCTACGCAGTACGACTCTGTGATAGGTCTGTCTGAAACAAGCCAGTGAGTCCCTCTATTGGCACTGGGGGTGTTCTCCAAGGTGCTTGCGGGATGGGTAAGTAGTCTCTCCTGCTGCAAGGTGAGTACATGCTGGCTGTGTTTCTGTGTGTGCGGGGTTCTCCCTGTCTCCCCCCTGTTATGCTGCTCTCTGCACCCTGTTGTGCTGTGTGGGGATGCTTGGGGGGTCACTCTGCCCTGGGGGGGCCGCTCCATGACTGTTATTTTGCTTGGGAAGTGTTCTGGGGGACTTCCTGTGTTTTTTTCTATGCGCCATTGGCGCAGTGTTTTATTTTTAAGTTTTATTTTGCTGGGGCTCAATACAGTTATACTGGTGCCCGGCGGCCATTTTCTTGTAGCTGCGGCGCTTCAGTTTCGTTTTCAGCCTCTAGCAGCGCTGCTGAACGGCGCGAATTACACACATCCTCACAGATTCTTCACCTCAGGCTGCACCCGCACTACAGTGCGACTCATACAGCGCTACAGCGCGACTCATACAGCGCTACAGCGCGGCTCATACAGCGGTACCGAGCGGTCCCTAGGGGTGGTGAGTACTCCAGATATCCCCTCCTCAGCCCCAGCACGGCCTGTGGGTGGGCTGTATTATTCACTGTAATGGTGAATAAGGTCTCAGAGGGTGGCAATATTGGAGTCTGGTTCACCTGTTTCTTCACATTGTTAGAGACAACTGGCAGTGCTCCTGCACCTGCGGTCCTTGGGGACCAGTTGTCGGCAGTCCTGGAATCATTAATCTGACCAGGAGGAAGCAGTGTGTGAGCGCAAGGGAGCAAAAAAGCCCCTCTCCCCACTTTTTTCCCCCCAAAAAAATAAAAAATAAAAAAAATAAAAAAATAAAGGGGGTGTGCGCTGATTCAGATATGGGCCTAGCCACTACCGCTCAGGACCCTAGCTCTGAATATATTTGATGGTTTTGAACAGGACTTTCCTTGCAAGGAAGACTCCAGTTCTGTGTCAGTAAATGACAGGGCGCTTGTTTTGTGAACTCATTGATGCAGTGAGGGACACTCGCAAGCTAAATGCTGCGGATGTAGAACCTCAGGTGGACAGTCTCCTCTGGTTCCTTAGGGCCAGGCCTTCTAAAAAGGTTTTTTTCCATATGTACCTTTCTTTGACCAGCTCATCGATAAGGTCTGGGGAAAAAGCCGCAGAAGACTTTTATGGTCCCGCGGCGTTTGTCTATCAGATACCCCTTGAAGATGCCCTACTTAAAACGTGGGCTTCTCCCCCAGTGGTCGACCCTCCAGTCGCCCGGTTGAACAAGGCCACCATTCTCCCGGTGGAGGGGACTCCTGCATTTAAGGACCCCACTCACAGGAGGTCAGAAGTGGTGAGTAGAGCCATGTTTGCCTTGTTGGGGTCCGCCCTACGGCCTGTGGTAGCGGCGACCCTTGTGTCTCCAACACTTACGGGATGGGCAAAAAAAATTTTTGCACCAAAACTGTACAGGAGCATAATCTTCCTCCAGACACTATTGCTCTGGTCCACAAATGGTGCAGGGCCTGGTTTATGTGGTGACGCCACGTTTGACGCGGCCCCTTATAACTCAGGGCCTCTGTCTTGGCGGTGGTATTGCGTTGTCTGATCTGGTTGAAATGCTGGTCTGCTGACCTAGCTTCTAAAAAGCCTATGAAGGATTTACCATTTAAAGGTGGTAGGCTTTTCGGTGCTGCGCTGGATGACGACATCAAGGATGTCTCGGGAGGTAAAAGCACTGTTCTTCCTCAGGCTAGCAAGGGCATGGAGGCCGCCGTGAGCAGGGTCCTTCCTTTCCAGCAAAAAGGTTTTTTTTTTCTTATCGTCCATGGACTGACACAGCTGGATACTGTAACGTGTGGGTATATGTCCCTGCTCGCAGGAGAAGATCTAGGCAGAATGTTAGATGTTAAAACATTCTAGAACAAACCAGAGCTGAACAGCCCTGCCCAGGGGGGCGGTCCCTCCAGACATTACCCTCCCACCTGCAGCTAGCAGACCTCAGTTTTTTCTGCCTAGCAGAAGGAGACGTGGCTCTGTCAGGAGCCAGTCTCCTGGAAGATTTTACTTTTAAATTTTATTCCTTTGGGAATTTTATTATTTTATTTTTGAGACCTACAATCAACTGTCAGCTGGGCAACAGGTTGAGTACACTAGTATCCTCGTAGTCTTCCCCGTCCGACCATCGAGCGTGCTGATCCTCGCCTTGTGTGTGTGAGACTCAGTTCACGACATACTCCAGGGGTGGCCGGGTTGCTTTCATGCTCCCGCGGTCCTCTCAAGATTGAACAGTACTTGACTGACTGTATCTCTCGCGGTGGACCGGGCCGACAGCTACGCAGTACGACTCTGTGATAGGTCTGTCTGAAACAAGCCAGTGGGTCCCTGAAAGGGACGGGTAAGTAGTCTCTGCTACTGCAGGTGAGTACATGCTGGCTGTGTTTCTGTGTGTGGGGGTTTCTCCCTGTCTCCCCCCTGTTATGCTGCTCTCTGCACCCTGTACTGGTGCTGTGCTGTGGGGTGCTTGGGGGTCACTCTGGCCTGGCTGGGCGCTCATGTCTGCAGTTTTTTCTAGTGTGTGAGGTGATTATTGCATGCGCCATTTGCGCTGTTTGAGGTGGTTATTGCGTGCGCCATTGGCGCGCATTAGAGCTTTGAATTTCGTGCTCGGCGGCCATCTTGGCGTTCAGTGGCGCAGTTATAGCTGCGGCCATTTTCTTGTGGCCGCCGTGCATTTATTTCTGGCGGCGGCGCTAATCCCCTCACAATCTCCTCACAGACTGAGCGGTCCTTAAGGGTTGGTGGTCCTCCTGGGTATCCCCTCCTCAGCCTCAGCGTAGCCAGTGGGTGGACTGTATATTCACTGTATAGTGTATAAGGTCTCAGAGGGTGGCGTTATGGAGTCTGATACACCTGCTCTCCACACTTGCCTGGGGCAACTGGCAGTGCTGCACAGTTAAACATGTTCATATGTTTCCTGCACCTGCGGTCCTTATGGACCAGTTGTCAGCAGTCCTGGAATCATTCCTGTCAGAATGGAAGCGGTGTGCGAGCAAAAGGAGCTATAATCCCCCTCCCCCCACAAAAATCTTTACTGAAGGGGTGCTCTGAGTCAGATATGGGCCTAGCTACTATGCTCAGGACCCTACCTCTGAATATTTAATGTTTATGAACAGGACATTCCCTTGTGAGGAAGACTCCAGTTCTGTGTCAGTGAATGACAGGGCGCTTGTAAGTGATCTCATTGATGATGTGAGAAACACCCTCAGGCTGGAATTGCTGTGACAAGCTTTTCTTTTACACAGTTTCCTCACTGTTTTCCTCACGCTGCCTCAAGAGCAGCATGGATGAGGGAGGACTTTATTCATTTATGTATCTAGTCCCTGTGAGCCTTCTGTGTGATATCCTGAGGTAACATTTCCCGCCATTTCCTGGGGAATGATTTGAGCTCTGACAGACACACGGTCTGAGGATCAGAGGTTGCCTGTTACCTGCATGCTGCTTCGGCAGCACAGTCAAGCAGGTTGGAATGATACAGAGAAGATTATGCGCCTCTGCGCCATAATTTAAACTCATCCTATACCTCTACACTGCATATATTCACAGTGTATGTATGTGTAATTGGTCTCTGTGTCTGCGTGGCTGTCCCCACGTTCCAATGCTGTGTTTCAGTGCCATACATGATATAAACGTACAAAATATGTTTATGCACGACTCCAAATACATGACCAGTGTACTCGAGATACCTCCCCACACCTTACCCCTACCAGTTACCCCTCTTAACCACTATCTTAACTTATCCAATCTATAGTAATTTAGACCACACCGGAGTTGGAGTATAAAATGGCCACAACAGCCTTTTTATTAAAACCATATCATGTAAAGAACTCCAATATAAAATATATATTTTCAATAACTTTATTAACACAATTTTACCATTATAACTCCCAGTCTGTTGGTCTCTGACGGCACCCCCAAACTTTTGAACCCCTTTTTACACCAATACACTGCGGTACAAAATTTTTGAACCATACCAGGCCTCCAGCCGTATAACAGCTCGGAGACAACCCCTTCCCGCAGTGCAACCATACCCGTACTCCAGCGGACACCATTCCACTGGAATACACCAGAGGGGCACATACCACCGATGAGCCCCCACCACTTTAATACCATCTGTTTTCTGCCACCGTCAAAGACCAAAGACACCGCCAACACACAGCTGTTATGACGACCTTCTCCTTCACAACCTGAAAGACAAGAAAACAATAGCCAGAAAAACACCAAAACAACAGGGAGGGTGGGTGGGAAAAACTTCCTCTCCTTTCTGTCCCCACACAAAATGATGCCGAGTGCACCCGCCTCCAGCTATTTAAAGTGCCCCTCCCCTCACATTAAAATTCACCTCTGCATCCACCCACTCACTTCTTCACCAAATGTTAACCCCGTCCTGTCTGTACTCTCCACCTTGTCATGCATGGCCCTTCATTATATTCTTTTTTGTCTCTTCATTCCGGGCCTCCCTTGACCAGTGTACTCGAGATACCTCCCCACACCTTACCCCTACCAGTTACCCCTCTTAACCACTATCTTAACTTATCCAATCTATAGTAATTTAGACCACACCGGAGTTGGAGTATAAAATGGCCACAACAGCCTTTTTATTAAAACCATATCATGTAAAGAACTCCAATATAAAATATATATTTTCAATAACTTTATTAACACAATTTTACCATTATAACTCCCAGTCTGTTGGTCTCTGACGGCACCCCCAAACTTTTGAACCCCTTTTTACACCAATACACTGCGGTACAAAATTTTTGAACCATACCAGGCCTCCAGCCGTATAACAGCTCGGAGACAACCCCTTCCCGCAGTGCAACCATACCCGTACTCCAGCGGACACCATTCCACTGGAATACACCAGAGGGGCACATACCACCGATGAGCCCCCACCACTTTAATACCATCTGTTTTCTGCCACCGTCAAAGACCAAAGACACCGCCACAGCCTGCAAAGGGTAACCCCTTACCCTTAAGGGCCCCTCCACACCCGCAGGGCACACTGGCTCCCATCCTGACTCCCCAATGCCCACAAATCCATCCCACATCAGAAAGATGCACACCATCCCTCCGTAAATACATGCCCACATTAACCTCCAACTCCCTGTGCCTACCACCAGCCCCCCGTTATTGGCAACCAACCTAACCACCAGTTCGTTAAACTTGATTCCCGCCTTGTTAATCTGCGCCACTGATCTCGCCCTCCGCCACGAGGTGTACTTCATAACGTCGGACTATACTACCAACGTCCCCAGGAAGACCTCTCTAAGAAATCCGACGTTATGGCCGAGAACAGAGCCCCAATGGCTCTGATCCCCAAGTCATTCTCCCCCCACATGTAGTACCCAAACGACCTGTTGTCTATCCAACCGGGCGTACCGATCCACTCCTGGCACCACCCTACTCCACTCTATGCCCGTGAAGCCTATTCCTCCCAACTCAAGCCTCCATCCTGGGTATCCCCAACAGCCTGCCCGCCTGTCATGTATCTGCCCTCCTTTTTCCCCCAAAAGACATATGAATGCCCTACCGTCCAGATGAGGCGTGTAGAACCTCCATCGGAACTGAAAATACCACAACACAATTCAAAAACCCCAGAAAATTACCCCATCATTGCCAATAACCTCACTTGCGCACCCCTTCACTTCCCACATATTTCCACTCACATCCGCTAATAAATGGGGGGGCGTACCTAAGAACAAAACCACCTGGACTCCCATCTCAAGATCCATTTTACCGCCGCCAAATCCAACCCGCCCCGGGCAGCCCCAGTGGCCGCCCCGATGCGTAAGGAGTGTGAAGCGATATGCTTGCAGTTGTTCCCAACCGCCCACAGGCCTTTCCGGAAACCCAGCCATGCATTAAAAACGTACTAGAAAACGATCCATCCTCATGCACCAAAAAAGCCCACCCCCCGGCCGTCCTAACTTCCAGAACTTCTTACACCACCCTCACTGAACAGTCCTGATCCCCGGGCAATGAAGACAGCTGTACCATCACCCCTCACACAGGGAGGGTGGCCCATTTGATCCATCTGTAACCTCCTGAACCGCAAACTCACCCTTCCGCCCGATAACTCCACGTCCTGTACCAGTAACCCCTCCGTCCTCTGTTTTTTGACAGGCCCACAAACTCCCCCACCCTAAATGCAACAAAAAACGCTGTATAGAACAACTTAACCCCTTAACAGATGAACACACCCCGGCCAATGCCCCGCAAATCACTTGAGAAAGAGAAACAGAAAACAGGCCTACCTGCATTCCTATGAGGGTGATCCTTTTGACACCCCTTTACCGCCTCCCTTACCCAGAAAACCGTAGTGAAATCTGCATGCCCTGGAGTTCGAATAGAAAACGCCAAGCCTGCCCACTTCTTCTCGATCCCTGCCACCGAACCCCTTGCCTCCATGCACCGAGTTACTAAGTAAACTACCAGCAACTCCGTCTCAGACACATCCCGCTAAGCATCCGCTAGCCGTCTGAATGCAGCCCATTCCCTCCAGATTATTTGTATATGCCACCCATGTCGACCCACTTCCTTACTTCCCACTCCGGAAAACGGGGACAGTGAAACAGCTAAAGTGTAGTCTAACCCCGGGATACGCCTAGCATAAAGAAAACGTTCACTTGTAAGCACTCCAGTCGATGACTTGCACCACCCCCAAATCGTCACCGTGCAATCTAAACTTCATGTCCTTACTCATTGCCTCCCACAGTTCTGTAGCCAATACCGCAGGAAACAGGTCCAGCAATACCAGGTGATGACTGAGCCCCTCTTCCCCCAAAGACTTAGTCCATGCCTCTGCACTCCATTACCCCTGGCAAATGCCCCAAAAACCCAGTGAACTTTGCATCATCAGTACCCCATCCTAAATCAAAAATTGGTCACCGGGTCCCACATCCACCCCCATTGCCCGTTGTAAGTTTCCAAGAACGTGTGCCCCACCTTCAAAACATCCCTAAGCTCCTCATAGAGTCAAATAAAATGCGTATTGGCCCGCACCCCCACTGCCGCAGCCGACCATCCTTTAACAAAAAACCCACCCATGGGAACAATTTCCCAGGAATTGGATCGCCTGACCCGTCACGGACCACCCTTTAACAAAAGGAAGCTAAATTGTCAGACATGGCGCCTGAGAAGGAGCATACCATGGGCCGACACAGATTCACATAAAATTCCCCCCCAGCAGCACCCCAACCGCCAAAACTGTCCGGATGAAACGGCAGCCGCCGGAATGCCGACTCAACGTCCGCCTTTGCATGAGTGCCCCCCACTGTGCCCACTTCAGGACCTATCAAGGAATTAACTCACCCCCTGTTTGAGAACAAGAGATAGTGAATAAGCAGAAGCTTGATCGATTCCTTCTTAACCACCACCCCCATTGGTGACACCACCAGATACACGATTGGGCTCTCCGGAAATGGCCCCCCCATACGATCTACAGCCACCTTTTTAGCCAATGTTTTCTGAAACCACCCCCGGACTAACCAGTGAGGACCCCAAAATTTGCGCCAAGGGCGGCACGACCTCTTTAGCGAACGCACTTTTAAAAAACCTTCCTAGAAACCCGCTCTCAGCAACTCTGCCGACGCCCTAAACAAATATCTACTTCGGAAAAAAAAAAAACGCATCCTTACCTCCTGCACCGGTGTCATCCTTCTTGAAGCAAAATCCCGGGGACGCTTTCCGTCTTTTGAAGCACCGAGACAAGGGGTGCGTCCCCCCGCATCCAGCATTCCTGTAAAAACGACAGGACCCCACCCAACTTGCCAGATTCCTTGTTAAACTGACAGTACACCCCCACCATGTTTCTCGTTCAGTGGTACAGAGTCATTTGTCCCCCCCGACCGACCCCCTTGAAAATTGGCTTGGTGTCCCAGCCGAGGACATCAAACGCAGCCAAAGGCTGATATCCTTATGCACCCAACAAAGCGTCTGACGAACTGCCCCCCCGCTGCCGACTGTTCGTAATAACGCAGTAAAGCAGTTCCAACATAACCCCCTAGGCCTCTCCCAGCGCATCCATATAACAGCACAGTGCCGACCAATGTTCCCGGGTTTACTCACCTAACACGCTGGCCAAGCTGGCGAATGGCTGCAGCCTCTTGCCAAACCTCCTTGGGACCAATCGACACCTCCTCATCCCCTCATCTTCCTTTCCGGAATCGTCCGGCTTACCTTTTTCCAAATAAATTTTTTCTAGGGGCAGTAATAAGAAAATCTCGACATACTCACCTTTCCAATTTTGTCTCTCACCCCTTGGTCAGGTGAGCCCCCCAAGGGGCCCTTCAAAGCAAACGCAAACCTCACACTTAGCGGCATCGGCGATACGTACTATAACCGCTATGGCCACCACAGCAGGATCCCCTGCGTTCACCCCCACGGCCATACTCACCTGATCACCTCCAACAATGTTCCGTCACGGGCCCCGTAGTGAACACGGGTGCCACCACCTTAATTGACCCCTTTACCTGCCCGCCTACCCACAGCGCCACCTGCGGGGGACCCCCTTCACCCACGAACATCGCTGCACCAAACCCTCAATAATCTGCAATAGGGCCACTGCCCCGGGAGAGGCAGGCTGGTTGCCCGCCACCCCCGCCACAGCATCCCTGACCCCCGGCGTTGCCCCCACACCGTTGGCAATGCCCCCCAACCCCACACCCAACAACTCACACAGTGCATTCGTCAAATCAACAGGAGAAATGATAGTGGTAGACTTACCGGGCTGACAGGGCACGTCCCCCCCCCCACAGCCGCAGATCTTGCCTCCCCTGGTGCTGCGACCCCTCTGTGATCCTCCTCTACCGATCCGAACAGCTCCCCTTCCGACCTCCGCTCCCAGGCTGGAAGCATGGCGTGATGAGCCCCCCAGGCGAAACTTACCTGGAGGCCGCGACTCCCCTTGGCGCCGAATTGAAGTCCCCTCCTGGGGATCCACCACCACCTCCCTGCAGCGCCTGCGCCCTCTTGACGAGCCCCGGGTAGGCCGCGCACCTGATCACTGCTGTCCTGCACGTCACTCAGCCCACTGCTTCAACAGACACCGCCAGCCTCGTCTGGTAGAGGCCCTGCGGATGTGGCACCGCTTCTCCCCCGCTGAACCTCCCCTTCCCTGCCGCCTGCACATAAAGGGGGGGGGGGTCCCACTTTCCGAGGTCCTCCGCCGCGAGGGCGAAGCACGGGCGCCATTACAGTCCGTAGCTCCGCCCCCTGCTGTTGCCGCGTGTACCGTCCGGCTCACCCCCCGGCTGAAGCAGGCTCACGCTTTTCCAGGGGTGGGCCGACGAGTCAGCCTGTGGGCTCCTGGTGTGGCAAAATTTTTTTTTTTTTTTTTTTTTTTTTTTTTTTGGGGGGGGGGCAGCCGCGAATCGCGGGGGGGGGGTGCCGCGAATTGCGGGGGGCGGTGCCGCGAATCGCGGGAGGGGGGTCGCGGGGGGTGCCGCGAATCGCGGGAGGGGGGGGGGGTGTGCCGCGAATCGCAGGGGGGGCGCCGCGAATCGCGGGAGGGTGCCGCGAATTGCGGGGGGGGGTGCCGCGAATCGCGGGGGGGGGTAGCGGGGGGGGTGCCGCGAATCGCGGGGTCGCGGGGGGGTGCCGCGAATCGCGGGAGGGGGGGTGTGCCGCGAATCGCGGGAGGGGGGGGGGGCGCGTCTGCTGAGGCCCCAGGCCAAATTGGGCCCCAAACAGACGTCCTGTTATGATGGCCCTGAATGAGGGCACTAACCTGGTCTCCCAGACAGTCTGGCCCCTTCGTCACCGCAGCCGCCCGCAACCGAGCGAGGATCAAAGCCACGTCCGCCATTTTGTCTAAGGAGAGAAGTCAAAAAACTTCCTCTCCTTTCTGTCCCCACACAAAATGATGCCGAGTGCACCCGCCTCCAGCTATTTAAAGTGCCCCTCCCCTCACATTAAAATTCACCTCTGCCTCCACCCACTCACTTCTTCACCAAATGTTAACCCCGTCCTGTCTGTACTCTCCACCTTGTCATGCATGGCCCTTCATTATATTCTTTTTTGTCTCTTCATTCCGGGCCTCCCTTTCACAGTATATTGTATTATACTCTCTGGGTTGGCGGGGGCTCCGGTGTCCTCCCGCACTCTCATGGTATGTGCGGCTCTCTGCACAGTATAGACATGTTCAATATGTTTATTGCACATATTATACATGTTTACAGTATGGGTATACTGTTTGCGTGGGGTTCCTCCGGGTACTCCGGTTTCCCCCCACGCTCCAATGGAAATGCACAGCATAAACATGTGCAATATGTTGATTCACATGCTATCATTCCTACATGGTATCTGTGTGCTCTCTGCGTGGAGTTCTTCCGAGTGTTCCGGTTTCCTCCCACGCGCTGACGGTATGTGCGCCTTTGGCCTTCTGCACAGTTAAACATGTTCAATGTTTATCACGCATGCTATAATACCTACACGGTATGTGTAGGCAGTCTGTGTGGTTTTCCTCCGGGTACTCCGGTTCCCTCCCACACTCCATTGGTATGAGCGCTTCGGCGCTATGCACAGTCTAAATTTGTGCGATTGGATATCCACATACTAACATACCTACCCGGTATGTCTTTGCAGTCTGCGTGGGTTTCCGCCCACGCTACATGACATGCATGCCTTTGGTGCAATACACGATGTAAACATACACATTATGTTTATACACTACACTAAATACATTCACAGTAGTTGTAGGTATTGCATTCTCTGAGTATGCGTGGGGTACTTCGGTTCCTCCCACGCGCCAACGGTGTGCGCGCCTTCGGTGCTATGCACACATGAGCTTGTGCAAAATGTTTAGCACACACACTATAATACCTACACGGTATGCGTATGCAGTCTGTGTGGGTTTCTGCCCATGCTACATGACATGCATGCCTTTGGTGCAATACACGATGTAAACATACACATTATGTCTATACACTACACTAAATACATTCACAGTAGTTGTAGGTATTGCACTCTCTGAGTATGCGTGGGGTATTTCGGTTCCTCCCACGCGCCAACAGTGTGCGCGCCTTCGGTGCTATGCACACATGGGCTTGTGCAAAATGTTTAGCACACATACTATAATACCATACACGGTATGCGTATGCAGTCTGCATGGGTTTCATCCGGGTGCTCAGGTTTCTCCCCTGCGTTCCAATGGTGTGCGCATTCTCAGCGCTATGCACAGTATAAACATGTGCAATTTGTTTATTCGCAGGCTAACATACCTACACGGTTGTGTACGCAATCTGCGTGGCTGGTTTACGTCCAGGCCCCGATGATGTGCGCGCCTTCGTCGCTGGCACAGTATATACGTGTTTAATAGGTTTATCCACAAATACTAAACTACATACGCCGTATGTGGGGGTATTATGCTCTTTGTGGCTGGGTGGGTTTCCTCCCAAACTCTCCATTTGTGCGTTTGACGCAATACATAGTATAAACTATGTGTTTGCACAATCAGCACTTATCCATGGGTAGCTGCTGGATGGAGCATTGTCACAAGGATCCCTGGTTTCAGGGGTATCACTTTCCACCTGCTTTCAGTGGTGATCAGAAGTGCTGGCTTGGACTGTGTTCGCCAGGTTGAGGTTGGCGTTACGCCCGTTAGTGGCTGCGTCTCTGGCATTTTTTGTAGCTCAATGACTGGGCAAAAGCCTCTGCTTCATCCATCAGTTGTCTAGCAGGTGCACTACAACTGCTTTAGCCTTTAGGGTCTCTGTGCCCGGGGTGGGTTTGCGCCACCTGTGGGGGCTGAGGTACTAGTCCTCTGACCGAGTTTCTAGGGAAGTTCCGTCAAGTTGCCTTTATTGGCCAACATTTGAGGCACCCTGTACACTGGGGCCTCCCTTCTCCGATGCATTGCGGAATCTCTTTGGGATTTTCATACATCTCGCTGCAAGACGGTCCTGTCGGCCGTGTGCATTGCAGGCGAAGGATCCTTGCATCCGGAGGTGTTTCCACCTTCTTTACCTGAGGTGGGGCACCGGAAGTGGACCTTGTGGCCTCTCGACTCACTAGCAAGGTGGCAAGATCGTGGTCAGGTCCAGGGACCCCTGGGCGGACGCGTCAGACGTGTTGGAAGCCCGTGGGGGCAGTATCGCCTGATATATGCTTACCCTCCGCTACTGTTGTTGCCTCGCCGGCTTCGCAGAGTAGGGGCTGAGGCCATTCCAGTGCTCCGGAACGGCGACATTGGTACGCCGATCTACTTCGGCTAGTCGCAGACATTCCTGGCGACGGCCTATTGGGGTGGACCTTCTGTCTCATGATCCCATACTTCATTCTGCTTTACAGTCCTTGGCTTTAATGGCATGGCTGTTTAAAGCCAGGTGCTAAAGGACCGATTTCTCTCGTATTCGGCCATCTCTTCTATGTTGTTGACACGGGAATCTTCCTCCAGAAAGATATCTCACCGTACCTGGAAGGCTTACATCGCTATGTGCGAGGAACTTGAGTGGCATCCTCAGATGTATTCCGTTTCCAGGATTTTGCTGTTCTTACAGCGTGGTGTGACCCAAAAGCTGGCTTTGCATACCTTTTTTGAGGGTCGGATTTCGGCCCGGGCTGTCTTTTTCAACGACCGCTACCGGGCCATTCCTTGATTAGCACCTTTTGTGCAGGGGGTTCGCCATGTGATCCCCCCTGTCAAGCCTCCTCTCCCTACTTGGGATCTGATTTTGATGCATCTCGGTTCTCCAAGAACATCCCTTTGAGAATATCTCTTGACCTTGTCCCGGAAGTTGGCCTTAGTGGCCATTGCTTCGGTTAGACGGGTGTCTGAGTTGGCAGCCTTGTCTGGCAAGTCACCTTACTTGGTCCTCCATAAGGATATGTTGGTGTTGCGCCCACGACCATCCTTCTTTTCTAAGGATGGTCTCGGCCTTTCACCTTAAGAAGGACATTGTTCTTCCGTCCTTGTGTCCTCACCCATCGCATCCCTGAGAGTTTGCGCTTCATACATTAAGATGGGTACAAGCCTTACGAGTGTACCTGTCTGCTACTGTTTCCATTCGGAAATCTGTGTCTGGTCCAAAACAGGGCAGAGCGATGTCGTCTGCCACCATCTTTAGGTGGATCAGGCAGACCGTCCTACAGGCCTATGCCCTTAAGGGGCGGGCGCCTCCCTTTCCGGTTGCGGCACATTCCACCAAGGCAATTGGTGCTTCCCGGGCCTTCCGACATCAAGCGTCGGTTGCACAAATGTGCAAGGCGACGACCTGGTCGTCCATTCATACCTTTTCAAGATTTTATAAGGTTGATGTGGCTGCATCTTCGGATGCTCCCTTCGGCCGCAAAGCATTGCAGGCCGCTGTTTAATGTCGCAACTCCTCCGTTGAGGAGCTCTGCTTGTTTGGAGTGAAGTTTTGGTTGTTCCTTTACTACCGCTCCCACCCTTCTGATACTGCTTTGGGACGTCCCACACGTTTACAGTATCCAGCTGTGTCAGTCCATGGACGATAAGAGAAAATAGGATTTTTGTACTCACCGTAAAATCCATTTCTCTGACGTCCATGGACTGACACAGCACCCACCCTTCCTTTTTATGGTTTGTACTGCTTTGTTACGAACTGAGGTCTGCTAGCTGCAGGTGGGAAGGTAATGTCGGGAGGGACCGCCCCCCTGGGCGGGGCTCTTCAGCTCTGGTTTGTTCTAGAATGTTTTAACATTTAACATTCTGCCTAGATCTTCTCCTGCAAGCAGGGACATATACCCACACGTTTACAGTATCCAGCTGTGTCAGTCCATGGACGTCAGAGAAATGGATTTTACGGTGAGTACAAAAATCCTATTTTTTCGTCAGTCAAAAGGGAGGCCCTCCCAGACTGACAGCGGTATGGCTGGTGGACACGAGCGCCCCTGGGTGCGTATGCCGAACAAGCCGGCTCCCTAGCCTGCCTCCGCGTGAAGTCTTGCCCCCACCCGACTCTGGGGTAGGGGGGACGACTTTGCAGGTCCACGGATCAATGGACCTCCCGGATCTCCTATCGGTGGGTGTGCGAGGTGATCACCTCAGGTTACAGGATAGGTTCCGTTCCTAATACCAGACAGATTCTTCCCTCAAATCTTCCTCTCCTTCCTGCCCGTCGGGCGGCCCTATGGGGCCTATTCAGGTTTGAGGTCCGGAGTGATTGTGCCAGTTCCGTCACAGGAGAGGTTTCAGGGATTCTACTCGATTTCGTTTGTCGTCCCAAAAAGGGGACGGGGTTCGGCCTATCTTAGACCTCCAGGTCCTGAATGCCTTCGTGAAGGTGCAAAAGTTCCGAATGGAATCCATTCGCACGGTGGTCAGTACACTCCGTCAAGGGGATTTTCTGGTGACCTTGGACATCAAGGACGCCTACTTGCATGTTCCGATCTGCGCTTGCGATCGGTGAAGTCCACTATCAATGTGTGGCTCTTCCTTTCGACCTAGCCTCGGCACCGAGGGTGTTCACCAAGGTGTTTGTGCTGGTTCTAGCTTGCTGAGACAGCAAGGCATTGCTGTCGTGGGCTATCTGGACGATCTTCTCAGAGCAGGAAATGGCTCAGAATTAGAAGACAGTGTGACTATCGTTAGTCAGACCCTCAGGGACTTCAGGTGGCTCCTAAACATTCAGGAGTCAGTCCGGGTCCCGACTCGAGATCTGGAGTATCTCGGTCTGATTCTGGACTCCTTGGAGGCAAAGGTATTCCTACCTCCGGGGAAGCTACTGACACTTCAGTCTGCAGTGCGGATGCTGACATCCCCAAAAAAATGGTCGTCAATACGTTTTTGCATGGGAGTCCTGGGACTCATGGTGGCCTCTTTCGAGGCCGTTCCGTATGCCCAATCACACACCAGGGCATTGCAGAAGGAGATCTTGTTCCCTTGGGACAACTCCCCGTTGTCTTTGGATTTTCCGATCCAGGTGAGCCACCTGGTCAGGGCGTCCCTGACATGGTGGTTTGGGTCCCCGGCTCTTCGGTCTGGGAAGTCGTTCCTCCCCAACCAATGGATGGTGTTCACTATGGACGCCAGCCTGAAGGGCTGGGGTGTAGTCTGGGGAGTCCTGTTGGCCCAAGGGCTTGGACTCTGGATGAAGCCCGTTTGACGATCAATGTTCTGCAAATACGGGCCATCAGACTGTGCCTCTCCTCGTGGTCTGAGAGATTGCAGGATCGCTCCATTAGGATCCAGTCGGACAAAGTCATGGTGGTGGCATATGTCGACCATCAAGGGGGGACTCGGAGCTCAACTGCGGCTTCCGAGGTCCCCCGTACCCTGAAGTGGGCTAAAAGAAGCGTACCCTGAAGTGGGCTAAAAGAAGTGTGCCGGCTCTGTCGGCCGTTTACATTCCGGGCATAGAACTGGCGGACTATTTGAGTCGCCAGACGTTGGACCAGGGAGAGTGGTCCTTGCACCCGGTGGTATTTCAACTCCTTTGCCACACAAACGGTGGGGCACGCCGGAGGTGGACTCGATGGTCTCTCGACTCAATCGCAAGTTGTCGAGATTTGTGGCCAGATCCAGGGATCCTTGGGCGGATGCCTCAGAGGCGTCAGTGGCCCATGGGGTCATTATCACCTGATATACGTTTATCCTCCGCTGCAGTTGCTCCCTCGCCTGCTGCGCAGGGTGGCGACCGAGGGAATTCCGGTGATCTTCATTGCTCCAGATTGACCTCGGCTTCACTGGTACGCCGATCTAGTACGTCTTGTCGCGGCCGTTCCCTGATGGTTGCCAATAAGGGAGGACTTTCTGTCTCAAAGTCATATATTTCATCCTGCCTTTACAGTCTCTGGCCTTAACGGCATGGCTGTTAAAAGCCAGGTGTTGAGAGACCGAGGTCTCTCGGACTCGGTCATTTCATCCATATTAAGGACACGGAAGTCTTCCTCCAGAACTATCTCTGTACCTGGAAAGCTTACATCGCCATGTGCGAAGAGCTGGACTGACATCCTCGGACATATTCCGTCCCTAGAACCCTGCGTTTTCCTACAGCATGGAGTGGCCCAAAGGCTCGCTTTGAGTATCATTAAGGGTCAGATTTCGGCCTTGGCCGTCTTCTTTCGGCGACCACTAGTGGGTCATTCCTTGGTTGGCACCCTTGTGCAGGGGGTTCGCCTTGGGCTCCCTCCTGTCAAGTCTCCTCTCCCCCCGTGGGATCGGAATTGGTACTCTTGGTTCTCTACGAACCTCCTTTTTGAGAATATCAGGGATATTCCCCTCTTCACTTTGTCTCAGAGGGTGTCCCTTTTAGTGGCAATCACTTCTGTTAGACGAGTATCTGAATTGGCGACCTTGTACTGCAAGTCGCCATATTTAGTCATCCATAAGGATAAGGCGGTGTTGCATCCATGACTTTCTCTTTTGTCAAGGGTGATCTCGACCTTTCACCTAAAATGAGGACATTGTCCTCCCGTCCTAGTGTCCTTGACCATCGCATCCCAGAGAGTGTGCGCGGCACACTTTGAATGTGGTACGAGCCTTTCGGGTGTGCCTGTCTGCTGCTTCTATTCGGAAGTCTGACTCTCTGTTTGACTGTCTCTGGTCAGAAACAGGGCCAAGCGGCTTCGTCCGCCACCATTTTCTAGGTGGATCGGACAAACCGTCTTTCAAGCCTATGCTCTCATCGGGCGGGCACCTCCCTTCCCGGTTACGGCGCATTCCACCAGGGAAATTGGTGCTCCTGGTTTTCCGACATCAAGCGTCGGTTGCACGGCGAACTGGTCGTCTTTTCATACCTTTTCTAAGTTTTATAGGGTTGATGTGGCTGCATCTCCGGATGCTTCCTTCGGCCGCAAGGTGTTGCAGGCCGCTGTTTAAAGTGGCAACTCCTCCGTTGAGGAGCTCTGCCTTGTTTGGAGTGAAGTTTTTTTGTTTTTCCATTTATACTGCTCCCATCCCTCTTGACACTGCTTTGGGACATCCCACACGTTCAGTGATAAGAGCCGTCGTGTCGGTCCATGGATGATAAGAGAAAATAGGATTTTTGTACTCACCGTAAAATCCATGGACCGACACGGCACCCACCCTTCCTTTTAAGTTTGTGCTGCTTTGTTACGAACTGAGGTCTGCTAGCTGCAGGTGGAAGGGTAATGTCCGGAGGGACCGCCCCCCTGGGCGGGGCTGTTCAGCTCTGGTTTGTTCTAGAATGTTTTAACCTTCTGCCTAGGTCTTCTCCTGCAAGCAGGGACATATACCCACACGTTCAGTGATAAGAGCCGCCGTGTCGGTCCATGGATGTCAGAGAAATGGATTGTACGGTGAGTACAAAAAAATCCTATTTTTTGCGATACGGCACTGCGTTATTTTAACTGATAATTGCGCAGTCATGCGACACTGTTCCCAATTTCCCCCCCCCCCCCCAAATTAAGCTTTTTTTTGGTGGTATTTGATCACCTCTGTGGTTTTTATATTTTGCGCTATAAACAAAAAAGACTGAAAATTTAGCAACACAACAATATTTTTTACTTCTATAAAACACATACAATAAAGAAATGTAAAAAATCGAATTTCTTCATCAATTTAGGCCAATATGTATTCTGCTACATATTTTTGATAAAAAATCCCAATAAGCGTATATTGATTGGGATATTTATTTTACTAGTAATGGTGGTGATCAGCGACTTATAGCGGGACTGTGATGTACAGACAAATCAGACACCAAACTGACACTTAACACTTTTTGGGGACCAGCGACACCAATATACAGTGATCAGTGATAAAAAAATATGCACTGTCACTGAAGCAGAGGAACTACAAGGACACCTTTTATTCACTTTTTTGAGAGGGTGTCACCATTATCGCTAATCAGGCATTATAAGGCTGCTTTCACACTGAGGCAGTTTTCAGGTGTTTTAGCGCTAAAAATAGCACCTGTAAAGCGCCTGGAAACTCCCTCTCATGCCTGCTTGCGGGACAGCACTCCTAAACCACCCCTGCCCATTGGAATAAATGGGCAGCGCTTCGGAAGCACCATAACATGGTCGGTTTTAACCCTTTCTTCGACCGCTAGCAGGGGTTAAAAGCGCCCCGCTAACGGCTGAAAAGCGCTGCTAATTTTAGCGGTAGCAGTACAGTTGTGCCGCAGTCTTAGAAATTGACTGCGCGGAACTGACTTTAGCTATTGACTGTGATGGCAGCTGTCAACTGGAATGTCAGCGGGTTTAAAATAAAGAAAGGGGAAAGGTCTGGTGTCCCCGGTAACACACTTCCGTCCCTGTAACCACTTAACGACCGCCCACTGTAATAATACGTCGGCAGAATGGCACCGACAGGCAAAGTCACGTATATCTACGTGATTGCCTTTGTATAGTTGGGGGGTCCGATCGGACCCCCCTCCTATACAGTGAGCGGTCGTTTTCTGTTGGGGAGCGATCCAAGATGAGGGGACGGCCGTTCGATTCCGGCCACACCCTCGCGATCGCTCCCGGCGAATGAAAACCTTCCTCTGCCTGTGTAATGTAAACACAGGCAGAGGAAGTGATGTCATCTCTCCTCGTGTCGGTCTTTTTGATCCGGCGCGAGGAGTGAAGACATCTCACAGTAAGTGCACCAACAGCCCACTGACACCAGTACACGTAGGCACACTTTTCACCCCCCAGTCACCCCCAGATCACCCCCCAGATCACCCCCCAGTACCCCCAGTCACAGTGCACCGTTTGCAGTGGTATTTTTTTTTTTTTTTTATATCCAACAAAGTTTTATTATTAATTTGCAGAGGTACAGAGCATACAGACACCCCTCAACATAGCGGGGTAAGAAGTCATTACAAACATGCATTTCAAAACAAATCCGAACTAGGAGCCAGCCGGTCCTCAAATCAACATACCCACTCTCCCAATCGTTAAAACATCTCTCAACCTATATTGATGCCTAGCAATCTATCAGCCACCAGATCCACCGGGGCCAAGCCCGGTACATCTAGCCATTTTGCCCATAGCTTCTCGAATTTTTGAGCACTACCCCTATGCTGATAAGTCATCTTCTCCATCCTCAACACTATCCCAATATTATTAACCCATTCCTTCAAGGTCGGCGGGTCCTCCGCTTTCCAGTGTATCATGATGAGCTTCCTCGCCTGAAACAGTCCTATGAACGGCTTCTCTACAGTCCTCGTCCCATTCGTATTCCTCCAAAGCACCCAAGAGACAAGCTCTCGGGTCCTGTGGAAGAGACACGCCAAACACTGAATTAATGGTAGACACCACCCCCGCCCAGTACATGTGGAGTTTGGGACATCTCCACAACATATGGACTAGATCTCCGTGGTCCCTTTTGCATCGTGTACATATGGGGTCAAGCTGTGGATTCATTAAATGTAATCTGTGAGGTGTGAAATAAGTGCGTAACAATATGTACAACTGGGTAAGCCTATGGGATATATTCAGTGAACACCTACCCACAGCCTGGAAAATTTCCTCCCACTGCTCACCATCCAGCTGTGCAACATCTGCCTCCCACTTCTCCCTTATCTTCAGAGGATGCTGCCTCATCACGGACTGTAACAGTATGGCATAGCATTGTGAGATAAAGCCCTTTGACGACCCAGCATCCCCAAGAAGCCTAAACACCGGGGTTGGCGACAAGTGCCACTCCGAGGAGCGACCCTGTGCCACCACCGCATGGAGCAATTGTAAATAATAAAAGTACATTGATTGCGGGAGACCGTAAGATTTCCTTAGGTCACTAAAAGGGCGCAATACTCCATTACAGAATATGTGTCTAAGATGCGTAATCCCATACTGCTTCCATCTGGCCCCAGACTGCAGTTTGGCCAATTCAGTATATGTATCATTTTGCCATATAGGGCTATATTCTGTATAGCCATCTGCATTCTGAATGTATTTAACCTTGTTCCATACCTTCTGAATTAAGCTATAAGTTGGAAACTTTTTATGTGGTTTAGCGAAGGCCTGAGCCTCCAACGCCACAGGAACCGGATCTCTGCACACAGTAAACAGCAGCAGTTTATGAGCCGAGGTTTGCAAGGTGGGCGCCCCCTCTGCCTCTAATGGAAACATGCCTATAAGGTGCTGTAGCTGGGAAGCTAAGTAATACAGCCAAGGGTTTGGTAACGCCAAGCCCCCCCAGTCTTTGGGCCGCTGCAAATGTTCCAATCTGATCCTAGGGAGCTTATCCCTCCATATGAGGCTGCGAAAGATACTATTTACCGTACGAAATGTTTTGAGGGGGATAACCATAGGAGTATTATGAAGGAAATACAGTAGCTGTGGCATGAGTATCATCTTTATAAGATTCACCCTGCCAGCCACAGATAGGAGAAGAGCCTTCCAGGTTTTGACTTTATCCCTAAACCTTAGTAACAGGGGGGAGATATTAAGATGGATAAAATCCTGTGGCCTAGCTGTGATCTGAACCCCCAAGTACTTAAAAGCAGTGGTAATGGGAATGGGGCAGGAAGAGTTAATCACCTGTGTGTCGTCCCCATCCAACAGGAGCAACGCCGATTTTGACCAGTTTATATGCAAACCGGAAAACCCTCCAAATTTGGATATGGTCGACATAGCTTCCCTAAGGGAGGAGTCCGTGTCCCCCAGAAGAAGCAGAGTGTCATCGGCATATAGCATGACTTTTTCCTGCAAGTCACCATAGCAGAAACCAGTAATGCCAGAATTTGCCCGAATATCCATGGCCAGTGGCTCAATAGCCAAAGCAAAGAGGAGGGGCGACATGGGACACCCCTGCCGAGTCCCCCTCCTCAATGCAAAGCTCCCAGACAAAGAACCAAAGGTCCTTATGGCGGGCTGCGGCTGACTATATGGCAACTTCACCCAGGATATATAAAT
The DNA here is from genome assembly GCA_029206835.1 of Rana muscosa. Classification (NCBI taxonomy): domain Eukaryota; kingdom Metazoa; phylum Chordata; class Amphibia; order Anura; family Ranidae; genus Rana; species Rana muscosa. The sequence goes on along the minus strand of JARGYO010000198.1, from coordinate 5,926,195 downwards.
TGGACCAAACCCGAACCTCCGCAGCACCGACCAAAGATAATTCCAATCTATGCTATCAAACGCCTTTGTGGCGTCCAGGGACAAGAGTGCCCTGCTTCCCATGTTATCTGCCCTTGCTTGTACATTCAGGAACAACCTCCGCAAATTAACCGCTGTAGATTTATTTGGCATGAAACCAGCCTGGTCCCCATGCACAATTGAAGTAATCACCCCATTCAGCCGAATGGCCAGTACGTTGGCTAATATCTTGATGTCGCTTTGCAGCAAGGAGATGGGGCGATACGCCCCTGGGTCTACAGGATCCTTACCCGGTTTGAGCAGTAGTACTATGTTTGCCTTAGACATTGAGGGTGGAAGGGTCCCTCTCTCCCTGGCATTGTTAAACACTCTCAGTAGTTGGGGCAGTATTTCCTCTGAGTATTGTTTATACACCTCCATAGGCAACCCATCCTCCCCCGGGGCCTTACAATTAGGGAATGCACCCACAGCCCCCCGGAGCTCCCCGACAGTAAGCGGCGCCTCCAACTGTGCCCGCTGACCCTCGGACAGCGCAGGGAAGACTAATCGGGCCAGGTATAACTCCAGATCCTCCTGGGCGTATGGCGCTCCAGGACTGTACAGGGTCTCATAGAAACCCGCCAATTCCTCCATAATCAACTCTGGTTGGGAGACTACACTCCCTGTCTTGGACCTAATGGCTCCTATAGCAGGCGAGCGTTGATGGGAGTTTGCAATCCGTGCCAAAAGTCGGCCGGTCTTCTCACCCTCCTCAAAGAACGCCTGTTTCGTAAAGAACCTTTTCTTCTCAGCCGAGGAGGAAAGTAGTTGTTGATAGGCCGACTGAGCGGCCACCCATGCTTCTCTGGTCAGATCAGAGGGATCCGTCACATATACCCTCTCTAATTCCTGAACCCTAGCCTCCACTTCTATCAGGAGCTCAGAGGAGGCTCTTTTAACCTTATTCATTTCCCCTATCAGGAGGCCCCGGAGATGCGCCTTAAAGGCATCCCAGTGCCGCACATTAAATTCTACTCCATCCCCGTCATCAAAGAACCTCCGTATATCACCCATTATCTCCTCATGGGAACGAAACAATTTCAACCAAAATGCATTAAACTTCCAGGGCGCCCTAGTTAATTTTGCCGGTGGAGCCACCAGCAACTGCACCACTAGAGCAGAATGGTCTGATACACTACGGGGTCTATGTGTAATGTCAGCTACAAACGGGAGTATGCTCAGGTTCCCCACCCCCAGATCTATCCTAGACAGGCAACCATGGGACTTTGAAAAGCAGGTAAATTGTCTGTCGCCCGGATTGCGATGTCGCCAGATATCCACCCAGCCCACCTCTTGCAACAACCGCGCCACGGGAGTACTCCTGGCGAGGGCAGAGGGCCTAGGGCTCGGGTGTCTATCCGCCACCTGGTCCGAACAGCAGTTGAAGTCACCGATCACTAGCAGTGGCACATCCGGCCTACCATCCAAAAACGCAAGGAGGAGCCGGAGTACCGCCGCCGTGAACGGTGGTGGGATATATATGCATGCCAGCACACATATCAATGTACCAAACCTGCAGTGAAGAAATACATATCGCCCCTCCTGGTCTATGACACTGTCAAACTCCTGGAAATCCAAGGCTGCATGCACCAGTACACTCACCCCCCTAGAAAAGGAGGTGTGTGTAGAGTGATAAGCTCTCCCCACCCATGCATACCGTAAACAGCATACTGTCTCTGCCGTTAAGTGAGTCTCTTGGAAACAGATTACCCCAGGAAGGAATTTCTTCAAACACATATTAAGCATTGTACGTTTCAAGGGGGAGTGCATACCCCTCACATTCCAGGAAACAATAGAAACCTTAGCCATGAGCATCCGCAATTAAAGATAAATGGTCGGATAATCGTGGGTAGAGACAACAATATAGTCCCCGGGGCAGGGGTGACGTCACCCCTCTCGTACCATTCCTGAACCCCGCTGCACTGCGCTCTAGGAGTATTAATTCACGTCTGCTGCAATGTACCTCTTTGAAGTTGTAACTGCTGAAAAAGGGAAAGTTAGTAGGAACAGTGGACCTAACGGGTCCTGGAGCTACATAATCCACCAACAGGGCAGCAGCAACTCCTTTCACGACCGCATGTCAGAATTTAGACCTTATTCTCCCTCCTCCTGCTCTCGTCGCTGAAGTGATTGTTCGTTCCGATCCAGCCAGGTTAGAGCCTCCTTGGCAGACTCAAAGAATTGTGCCTGGCCCCGCACCACTATGCGGAGCTTTGCAGGATAAAGCATAGCGTATGGAAGTTGCAGGAGTCGCAGGCGGCGTTTCGCATCATTAAATTTGGCCCTGCGTCTCTGGACCTCTGCCGAAAAGTCCGGATAGAAGGACACTCTGGTGCCATTGTGCTGTACATTCGCTCGCTCCCGAGCTTGGCGTAGCACCGCCTCCCTGTCCCGGTAATGCAGTAGTTTCGCAAGGATGGATCTAGGAGGACCCCCCTGTTGGGGCGGGCGAGAGGGCACTCTGTGCGCACGCTCCACCGCAAAAAATTGTGAAAATGAATTTTTGCCAAAAACTTCAATCAACCAGTTCTCCACATATGTAGTAGGATCCCTGCCCTCCACCCTCTCCGGGAGACCCACTATACGAACGTTGTTCCTTCTGAGGCGGTTCTCCAAATCTTCAGCACGATCGTATGCATCTCTAGCCATCTGCAGGGCTGCTCTTGTGTCCTGGGCTATGGGCTGCATTTGGTCCTCCACCTCACTAACTCTGCTCTCCACAGCCGTGGTACGTTCACGGATCTTCTGCATGTCTTGCCTCAGCAAGCCAAACTGCTCCTTTAAAGTATCAACAGAGGCTGTGCATTTGTTCACAGCCCTAAGGATATCAGCCAGAGTGGGTTGCACTGCATCCTGTGAATCTGGGGCTGAAGTGGTGGTATTTTTTTTACTGATCACTGCAATCAGTGTCATTTGTGACAGTAAAAAGTTGCAGGGAAGTTAGGTTTTGGCCCCTTTAGGTCCAGGGTAGCCCCCTAATCCCCCCTAGTAAAGGTTTAACCCCTTGATCTCCCCCCAGGTAACCCTTTCACCCCCTAACGCCAGCGTCACTAAGCGATCGTATTTCCGATCGCTGTATTTAGTGCCGGTGGTGCCCTAGATAGCCAGTTATTTATTTTTTAGTTTCGCCGCAGGTTTTTATAGCGTGAGGTACCCCCATATATTTAACCCCCTGATTGCCCCTAGAGTTAACCCTTTCACCAGTGATCACCGTATAAGTTTTACTGGTGACACAGGTTAGCCAGTTAGTTATTTAGTTATTTAGGTTACCCGTCAGGTTTTTATATAGCGTCAGGTACCCCCATATATAACCTAATAAAGGTTTTAACCCCCTGATTGCCCCTAGTTAACCCTTTCACCAATGATCACCATATACGTTTTACGGGTGACGCTGGTTGGTTAGTTTGCTTTTTATAGCATCAGGGCACCCGCCGTATATAACCCAATAAAGGTTTAACCCCCTGATCGCCCGGTGGCTGATATCAATTAGGTTTTAGCGCCAGAGAGGGTCTGCGTCGCCCCAGGCAGCGTCGGGTTAGTGCCAGTAACGCTAACACCCACGCGCAAAGCATACACCTCCCTTAGTGGTATAGTATCTGAACAGATCAATATCTGATCTGATCAGATCTATACTAGCGTCCCCAGCGGTTTAGGGTTTCCAAAAACGCAGTGTTAGCGGGATCAGCCCAGATACCTGCTAGCACCTGCGTTTAGCCCCTCCGCCCAGCCCACCCAAGTGCAGTATCGATCGATCACTGTCACTTACCAAACACAACACACATAACTAAAGCGTTCGCAGAGACAGTCCTGATCCCTGCGATCGCTAACAGTTTTTTTGGTAGTGTTTGATACATTTGCTGACAGTCAGGTGCTTTTTTTACCTGTGAATCTTACTAGTGTACCCCTAAATTTAGAGCCCAAAATGGCAAGACGAAGGTACACTAGTAAAGAGGCCTACGAGATTCTGAGCATGACAGATAGTGAAGAGGAGGTCACGCATCTGTCAGATTCAGGCTCAGAATATCTTCCCGTAGAAGACAGTGAAGTCAGCGGCTCCACGTCTGATAGCTCTGACGACGAAGGTGAGGTCCCTGCTAAGGTCAGGCGTACCCGATCCCGATCTTCTGAGGTTGTTGAGGAGCAAGAACCGCAGGTCTCTCGTATCATGGAGCAGAGTAGTACTAGCGCCGCTATTCCTTCTGGTGAATTGGCAAGCACCAGCGGCCTAGTACAGCCTGGGCGTACATCCAGCACTGCAGTATCACGTGGTGACGTGGCGAGTCCCATAAGTGCAGTTCAAGCTGGCGAGGTGGCAAGCACAAGTAGTGTCCCGCTGCCACCAAGAAGACAAAGGCAGGCCCGTCGTGCCCATAGTGCCCTTCCTGCAGAATTCGCCTATCCTGATTGGGTCCCCACCACTTCTGCAGAACCCGTACTTCCCCCATTCACTGCCCAACCCGGTATTCAGGTGGAAACAGCTGATTTTATGCCAATTGATTTTTATTCGCTGTTTTTCATGGAAGATCTCTATAGATCTATTGTGGACCAGAGTAATTTATATGCTGGTCAATTCATCGCCGCTAACCCCCAGTTGCCTTCCATTGCCAAAGATTGGAAACCAATTACGGTTTCCGAATTTAAGACCTTTCTGGGCCTTTCCCTCAACATGGGCACACATAAATTCCCGTCATTGCGTGCTTATTGGTCCACGCACCCAATTGACCACATGCCCGTGTTCTCTGCCTCCATGCCCAGGACACGATACGAGCAGATTTTGCGGTTCATGCACTTCAACGACAATGAACTTTGTCGTCCACGTGGAGACCCTGAATACGACCGGCTCTATAAAATTCGGCCCCTCATAAACCACTTCAACGAACGTTTTGCAGCCTTGTTTATTCCCGATCAAGTTGTCTGCGTTGATGAGTCCCTGATTAAATTTTCTGGCCGCTTGTCTTTCAAGCAGTACCTTCCCAGCAAGCGTGCCAGATACGGGGTCAAGCTCTATAAGTTCTGTGACAGGGCAACAGGCTATGTATGGAGCTTTACGGTTTATGAGGGAAAAGACAGTCAGGTTGAGCCGGTCAACTGCCCGGATTACATAGGGAGCTCTGGCAAGATAGTGTGGAACTTGGTGTCACCCTTATTCGGAAAGGGGTACCACTTGTATGTGGACAATTATTACACAATTATTACACGAGCGTGCCACTGTTTAGTCACTTGTTTGATCATCAGATTGGAGCATGTGGCACCGTGCGACCTAATCACCGGGGCTTTCCCCAGCGGCTTGTAGATGCCCATCTTAGGCTGGGGGAGAGAGCCTGCTTGAAGTGTAATAACTTGCTCGCTATGAAGTGGAGGGACAATAAGAATGTCTTCCTTCTTACCTGCCTTCATGCAGACACGACAGTCCAAATTCATACGGCGACTGGTGTTGTGGAGAAACCCCTCTGTGTCCACGAATATAACCAAAATATGGGAGGGGTGGACCTCAACGACCAGTTGTTGGTGCCGTATCTAATTGACCGTAAGGCAGTGGCGGCTGGTGCTCAAAATTTTTTGGGGGGGCGCAGACAAACTGAAAAAAAAAAATCAATTGCCGCCACTGTGCCCATTAAACGCAGACACTGTGCCCAAACGCCACCAGTTTGCCCCCTCAAATACAGCCAGTTTGTTTCCATATACAGCCAGTGTGTATATGTATATGTATATACAACCAGTGTGCCCCCATATATACAGCCAGTGTGCCCCCATATATACAGCCAGTGTGCCCCCATATATACAGCCAGTGTGCCCCCATATACAGCCAGTGTGCCCCCATATATATATATATATATATATAGCCAGTGTGCCCCCATGTATATATAGCCAGTGTGCCCCCATATACAGCTAGTTCCCCCCAAATGCAGCCAGTTTGTCCCCCATATACAGCCAGTTCCCCCCATATTCAGCCAGTTCCCCCCATATTCAGCCAGTTTGTCCCCCATATACAGCCAGTTTGTCCCCCATATACAGCCAGTTTGTCCCCCATATTCAGCCAGTTTGTCCCCCATATTCAGCCAGTTTGTCCCCCATATTCAGCCAGTTTGTCCCCCATATTCAGCCAGTTTTTCCCCCATATACAGCCAGTTTGTCCCCCATATACAGCCAGTTTGTCCCCCATATACAGCCAGTTTATCCCCCATATACAGCCAGTTTGTCCCCCATATACAGCCAGTTTATCCCCCATATACAGCCAGTTTGTCCCCCATATACAGCCAGTTTGTGCCCCATATACAGCCAGTTTGTGCCCCATATACAGCCAGTTTGTGCCCCATATACAGCCAGTTTGTGCCCCATATTCAGCCAGTTTGTGCCCCATATTCAGCCAGTTCGTCCCCCATATTCAGCCAGTTCGCCCCCTATATTCAGCCAGTTCGTCCCCCATATTCAGCCAGTTCCCCCCCATATTCAGCCAGTTTGTCCCCCATATTCAGCCAGTCCCAGCCCTGCACTTACCTTCCTCGGTCCGCGCCGTCCTCGATGTGTTCTCCCGCCCTCGATGTCGCTTCAGCCAATCAGGTTACCGGTAACCAGATCCGGTGAACCTGATTGGCTGAAACCTCCACACAGTCTTCTTCCAGGAACGCACCCCCGTGCGTACCTGGGAGGAGTTTTTGGAAGCCGGATACAGCGTGAGAGCTGTATTCGGAAAGCCTATCAGAGCCGGTGGCTCTGATAGGCACTTCCAAGTTCCGCCGGCCGCCGCTCTAATTCATATGGCCGGCGCTCACCAGGAGGCCGGCCATATGTATAGTGGGCAGTGCGGCAGCGGTGACAATACACAGATTCATGCAATGCATGAATCTATGTATTGTCTTTCAGTGGCGGTGCAGGAGCGAGAGGGGGCGGCGCTCCGGCGCCCTCTATGGACGCACCGCCACTGCCGTAAGGCGAGACGCTGGTACAAAAAAGTGTCTCTATCCTTATTCCAATTGGCTTTGCTGAACGCTCATGTGCTATACAGAGCTTCAGGCGGGACTTTATCTCTTCTAAAATTCCAGAATGAGATAGTCACAGACCTCCTGTATCCAGGCGGTTCTGCACCTCACCATCCCCAACCAAATGCAGTAAGCCGGCTGCATGTGAGGCATTATCCGTATGCCCTCCCGAGTACCCCTACCCAACGAACCCCCCAAAAAAGATGTCGTGTCTGTAGCAAGCGCGGATTTAGGCGTGACACCCGTGTTTTTTGTCCACTCTGTCCTGACAAACCTGGTCTTTGCCTTGGTGAATGTTTTGAACGCTACCACTCAAAAGTGAAGTTTTAGCGTAGGGTACAGCATTTCACAGACTAGGACACACTTACACAGGGTCTCCCAAGATGCCATTACATTTTGAGAGACCCGAACCATTACAGTTGTTAAAGTTACAAAAAAAAGTGTAAAAAAGAAAAAAAAAACGTAAAAAACAAAACACAAAAAATATATAAAATAAAAAAACCAAAAATAGTTGTCGTTTTATTGTTCTCTCTCTCTCTATTTTCTCTCTATTGTTCTTCTCTTTTTTACTGTATTCTATTCTGCAATGTTTTATCATGCTTGCTTTTCAGGTATTTAATTTTTTGTTTTCAGGTGCGCCATTCAGCTGCAGCGCGAAATTATTTGTCTTGACAGCAACAGCATTTGCTCCCACGATACATAAAGCCGTGACTCCAGTGCTGTAGGAGGTGATTTCACCACCACAGTTAAAAAAAAAAAGAGCATATATGCCGAAGCATGGGGGCAGCAGGGGCGGAGGAGCGATTTTGCTCCTAATGCCGCGTACATACGGTCGAAATTCCGACGGAGGCTTGCCTGTGGAAAAGTCTGACCGTGTGTACGCGGCATAACCTTTTATGCCGCGTACATACGGTCGAAATTCTGATGAAGGCTTGCCCGTGGAAAAGTCCGACCGTGTGTACGCGGCATAACTTTTTTGCGGGAGGATGCCCCCATGCTTCGGCATATATATATTTTAGGCACAGGTTGCGTTAAAAAAATGTTTTATTTTTTACTAGGTTTTGTTTTGGTATTTGCTTTGCAGGTATGGTATGGTAAGGTCTTACTGTTGTACTGTAATGTTACTTTGTTTTAATGTTAACCATCATTTGCTTAGCAGGTACGCCATTCAGTTGCAGCACAGATCTATTTATCTTGACAGCAACAGCGTTTGCTCCCACGATACATAAAACTGTGACTCCAACGCTGTAGGAGGTGATTTCACCACCACAGTTAAAAAAAAGAGCATATATGCCGAAGCATGGGGGCAGCAGGGGCGGAGGAGCGATTTTGCTCCTAATGCCGCGTATATACGGTCGAAATTCCGACGGAGGCTTGCCCGTGGAAAAGTCCGACCGTGTGTACGCGGCATAACCTTTTATGCCGCGTACATACTGTCGAAATTCCGACGAAGGCTTGCCCGTGGAAAAGTCCGACCGTTTGTACGCGGCATAACTTTTTTGCGGGAGGATGCCCCCATGCTTCGGCATATATAAATGGTATGCCCATCATTAGAAGTGGGTGGATGAAGGGAGGTATTCTAATGGTGGGCATACCCACCGATCAATCTCTTTTTTTCGTTCAGCCAACAGGCTGCATGAAAAAAAAGATTACAATACATGTCCAACAAGGACCAGCAACGTACTGGTATGTTGCTGGACTTTGAATGTTTATACCAGAATGATGCCTGCAGGTTTAGGTATCATCTTGGTATCATTCTTTTCAGCCAGTGGCAGGCTTTCATGTAAAAGCAATTCTAGCAGATAATTAGCCTCTAGACTGCTTTTACAAGCAGTGGGAGGGAATGTCCCCCCCCCGGATATAAACAGCGCCATTGGGAAATTTGGAAAGCATTTTATCACACCGATCTTGGTGTGGTCAGATGCTTTGAGGGCAGAGGAAAGATCTAGGGTCTAACCCCCCAATTTTTTTCAAAAAAAGAGTACCTGTCACTACTTATTGCTATCATAGGGGATATTTACATTCCCTAAAATAACAATAAAAATGGTAAAAAAAAAAAAAATATGGAAAGAACAGTTTAAAAATAAAATAAAAAAGCAAAATAAATAATAAAAAAAAAGCAACGCTGTCCCCCCCTGCTCTTGCGCAAAGGCGAATGTAAGCGTCGGTCTAGCGTCATATGTAAACAGCAATTGCATCATGCATGTGAGGTATCACCGCGAAGGTCAGATCGAGGGCAGTAATTTTAGCAGTAGACCTCCTCTGTAAATCTAACGTGGTAACCTGTAAAGACTTTTCTTTCTCATACATCACGGGACACAGAGCGACATAGTCATTACTAATGGGTTATATAGATACCGTCAGGTGCTGGCACTGGCAACTTCCAAAACCGGAAGTACCCTCCCCTATATAAGCCCCTCCCATCCGGGAGCACCTCAGTTTTTTGCCAGTGTCTAAGGTGTTGGCCAAGAAGAAACATGTGTTTTTCACTGAGCTTGCGTACAGGTTCTTTTGGGCCTCAGTAAGCTATTCCGGATCCGACCAAAAAAGCTTCATAGCTAAACGGTCGGTACCCGGGCCTTGCAGAGAAGAGCAAGGTTTTGCCTGTAATGCTTCTCTTAGGAGAGCTGGACCCTGGGATCCAGAGCTCTGGTCATACCCACGACCAAGATGTTTTCTGTGCAGGGTGCTATACAGGTCCAGGGGAGTGGAATCCTTGGGAACCCGGTCCCTGAAGGTTTGATTACAATGCCTGCCGTGATAGGTGAAGTTTGGGCTTTTGTGGACCAAACAAAGTCCTGCGGCGGGGAACAGGTAAGTGGGGGCCCCCAGGAACTTGGTTCTATTGGGGGACCCCCAAGCCTAATTTCTCTTTCTGTCTGTTACCTAATGGTATTCCCGCAAAATTCTGTGCATGCCTGTAACTACTAAAAAAATGTAATAATTTTTAATGGTGGTCAAGAAAAAAAAAAAAAAAAAAAAAAATTTTTTATATATATATTTAATATATTAGACTGCGGTACCTGTGTTTGTCCACTAGAGGCCGCTGTGGAATGTTTTCTTGTCATGTGGACTAGCTTCTTCTCAGCAGAGCAAAGTCCAGGCAGATGGTGAGTTCTCTTATAGGAAACTGCTTCCTCTGCCATGTTGCAGTGCTCGTCCATCCCCCGGCCTGCGGCAAAGAGGGGCCCTGGCTCCTGTCCCTTGTTACCATATTTTGAAATTAGCGCCGAAGGCGCACGTGGCCGCGCGCGTGCGCGTGCACGCGCCTCTATATATAGAGGTGAGCCGGGAAAGGGGGCGGAGCCTGGGGGATGACGCTCTGTGCGCGCCGCAGCGCTTCTGCGCATGTGCGGGCGTCCCAGCAGTTAAAAAAAAAAAAAAAACACAATATTGTAGTGAGCTGGCTATGAAGTACAGAGACAGAGCTGGCAACATTTAAAGGCATACAGCAAGCGGTTGATACAGGCATCCCCTAGAAAGGCACATTAGTAGACACCAACTGTGATATAGCAGCAATTGTGCTAGACTATTCTCAGTAAAAGTGGTGTATTACGGCTGGAATACCTCAGCTTTAGGCTTAGGAATATGCCGTCCAGAAGCTCCGGAACTGAATCTTCCAGGAAGCGAAGGGGGTCTCATCGGGCTCGGAGGATCTTGGGCATACTTCTGCTGCACCAGTCTCCCCTGAAGTTCAGAGGTAAGTGACCGTAGAGACCCCGCAGGGGTACTTGGTACTGTGGCTGTCCTCAGTTCACCTGCTCCTGTGTATGTAACAGAGGAGGTTTTTTCCTCAGCTCTGGGAGGATTAGAGAGGCTGCCTCCCTGTCAGGGAAAGCACGCCCGATCTCCGTCTCCTCCTTCAGAGTGCCTGTTAGCAGAGCAACAGTCCCATACAGGGATCGACCTGCCTGAAGGGGATCAGGATGAGGTTGATTCTGTTATAGAGGAATCAACAGTGGGGGAACCTTTTCTCAGCATCTCAGGCTGAAAGATTATGGGTTCAGTCTCTGACTAACATGGTCCGATCAGCATTTAAAAATGCACCTTGCGGAACCATCAACCACTACTGTATCCTCGTTGGGGTCGCTGGAAGCCCCCAGACTGTTTGTTCTTTTCCACTTCACCCTTTACTGAAAGGGCTCATTTACCAGGATTGGGAACGTCCTGAGAAAATATTTATTCCCCCAAGAGATTTCCGGTGGTCTATCCCATGGAGGATAAGTTCATCAAAAAAAAAAAAAAAATGGAAGGTCCCTACAGTGGACGCAGCCATCTCTTGTATGTATAAATCACTGACATGTCCAGTGGATAATGTCCAAATGTTCAAGAACCCAATAGATAAAAGATTGGAGTCCTTATGAAAATCTGCTTGGTGATACAACCAGCAGTAGCAGCTATTGGGGTCTGCTAAGCAGTGAAGGATCAGTTGAAACAGGTCTTGAGGGACTTGACAGATCAGCAGGCTTTGCCCTAGCTGATCTACCTAGAGCCTTAGGCTTTGCGGTTGACGCCATAGAGGATTCAGTCCATCAGGCCTCCCGCCTTACGCTGTCTATTGTACATATGCGTAGGCTCCTATGGCTCAAAAACTGGTCTGCTGAAGCTCCCTGTAAAGAATGGCTGGTTAGCGTCCCGTTTCATGGTGAACGCTTATTCAGGGAAAACCTGGACAAATATATCCAGAAAATTTCCAGCGGTAAAAATACGCTCTTGCCGGTTAAAAACAGAGTTAGAGGTCCCTCTTTGAGAGGCCTGCTTCTCCAGTCCCTGGGGCATCGGCTGTGTAACAGTTCCGACGGCCTCCTCGGTCAAATCCCGGGGGTAAAAAACAGGGACAGTAGCAGGGTAATGAGAAACCCTGGGTCAGGGGAGGTACAAAACCTCCCCCAAAGTTAAATTCATTGAAGCCCCCACTCAGTCGGGTGGGGGGAGGACTCCAGTTGTTCGCAAGAGACCTGGCGGGACACGATCAAGACAGATAGGTGCTCTCCGCAGTAGGTTTGGGATACAGTTTGGAGTTAAAAGACTCTCCTCCTTCCCATTTTTGAGGTCAAACGTGCCAAGGGATCCCCGGAAGAGAGAGTCCCTCCTGTTGGCACTAGAACAACTATTGCTCCAAGGAGTAATTATGGAGGTTCCCCTGGAAGAATGAGGGTTCGGGTTTTACTCAAACCTCTTTACAGTCCCGAAGCAAACGCGGACGGGAGGCCCATATTAATTCTAAAAGGGCTATACAAATTCCTGTATATCAGGACTTTCCGATGGAGTCGATCCGATCGGTGGCCACTGCCCTACAAGGGGAGGATTGGTTAGCCGCGATCGACATCAAAGATGCTTATTTGCACATTCCCATCTTTCCAGTCCACCAAAAATTTCTACGCTTTGCAGTAGAAGGGCGCCATTTTCAGTTCAGAGCCTTACCCTTCGGTTTGGCCACAGCACCACGAGTGTTTACAAAAATTCTGGCCCTTTATTGGCCAATCTAAGAACACAAGGTGTAATGATAATGGCATATCTGGATGACTTATTGCTGATAGACCACTCAGTGAAAAAACTAGACGTGGTCGTTCACAAGACAATCAAGTATCTGGAATCTCACGGTTGGATTATCAACCGAGACAAGTCAGCCCTAAAAACCAGTCAAAAGTCTGGAATACTTGGGGCTAAGGTTGGATTCAGGCCAGAGAAAAATATTCTTGCCTCGAGGAAAGGTGTTGTCTTTGAAAGATTTGATCCACTTAGTGGGTACAAAAAAGACAGCCGTCCATACGCCTGTATATGAGGCTGCTGGGAAAAATGGTGGCATCATTCGAAGCAGTACCCTACGGTCAATTCCATTCAAGGAATTTGCAAGGGGCCATACTGTCAGCCTGGAACAAAAAAGTTCAGGCCCTAGACTTACAATGTCCTTGTCCCCTTCCGTTCGCAAGAGCCTCCGTTGGTGGTTGGTTCCCCAGAATCTGGAAAAAAGGAAATCCTTCAGTCCGATTTCTTGGAAGGTGGTCACTACAGATGCCAGCCTTATAGGCTGGGGAGCAGTACTGGAGCAATAGTCTCTCCAGGGCAGATGGTCGGATGCAGAAAAGGCCCTGCCCATCAATCTCTTAGAGATACGAGCAGCCCGGTATGCCCTAGTAGCATGGACATCCAAACTCCAAGGGTCCCCTGTCAGAATTCAATCAGACAATGCCACAGCAGTGGCATATATCAATCATCAGGGGGGCACCAGGAGTCGTGCAGCCCAGAGGGAAGTAAATTACATCCTGAAATGGGCAGAAAAATATGTCCCAGCCATATCTGCGGTATTCATTCCAGGAGTGGAGAATTGGAAGGCGGACTTTCTAAGTCGCCAGCAATTAGGCCCAGAGGAAGGGTCCCTTCACCCCGAGGTTTTCTGGACAATATGTCAGCGGTGGGGAACATCGGATGTAGATCTTCTAGCATCCAGATTCAACGCAAAGGGGGACAGGTTTGTCTCTCGGACAAGGGATCCCCTAGCTTGCGGCTCGGATGCCCTAGTGTTCCCTTGGGATCAGTTCAAGCTGATATATGCATTCACACCGCCACAATGGTTACCTCGATTACTCCGCAGAATCAGGGTAGAAAAGAAACAGTGATTCCGGTGGCTCCAGCGTGGCCCCGAAGAGCGTGGTACGCGGAGATTGTAAAATTTCAGTGGGGAGTCCTTGGACTCTCCCACGTCGTCCGGACCTGCTTTCGCAAGGACCGATATACCACCCTTCCTTACCAGCCCTAGGTTTGACGGCCTGGCTATTGAAGCCCACATTCTAAAAAAAGAGAGGGCTCTCTAATGCTGTGGTATCTACCATGATCAATGCCAGGAAGCCGGTATCCAGGCAGATCTACTATAGAATCTGGAAGGCGTACATCGCGTGGTGTGAGGCCAGGAAATGGCATCCACATAAGTACGTAATAGGTAGGATTCTGGACTTCCTACAGTGGGCTGTAGATAGGAAGCTTGCCTTGAGTACTATCAAGGGTCAGATTTCGGCCTTGTCAATATTTTTTCAAAGGCCCTTGGCTTCGCATTCACTAGTCAAAGCCTTTATACAAGGAGTGATGCGTATTAGTCCTCCGGTTAATATTCCCATATGTCCATGGGATCTAAACTTGGTTCTGTCGGTTCTACAGAAACAACCATTTGAACCATTACAGTATATTTCCTTGGTGCTTCTCACCAGGAAATTGATTTTTCTAGTAGCCAATTGTTCGGCTAAAAGAGTATCGGAATTAGCAGCTATGTCCTGTAAGGAGCCATATCTGGTTATCCATAAGGACAGAGTAGTGTTACGTCCTCATCCAGCCTTTCTTCCTAAGGTGGTATCGAGGTTTCATTTGAACCAAGATGTGGTTCTTCCTTCTTTTTTCCCCAAACCTACTTCGGTAGAGGAAAAGTTATTGCATTCTTTGGATGTAGTAAGAGCAGTTAAAGCTTATCTAAAGGCCACTGCTCAGATTCGCAGAACGGATACTTTGTTTATTCTGCCGGAAGGCCCCAGAAAGGGTCAGGCAGCGTCAAAATCTACTTTAGCCAAGTGGATTCGACAGGTCATTATGCAAGCTTATGGCTTGAGAAGGAGACCGCCTCCGTTCAAAGATAGAGCGCACTCCACGAGAGCAGTTGGAACTTCATGGGCAGTGCATCACCAGGCCTCCCTGGCTCAAATCTGTAAGGCCGCAACATGGTCTTCAGTTCACACGTTTACTAGGTTCTACCAGGTGGACGTTAGAAGTCAGGAGGATGTCGCCTTTGGGCGCAGTGTGTTGCAGGCCGCAAAAGATCCTCATGTCTGATAGCGCTCAGCTTATATATGGTGTATCCCCCCCCTCATTTGGCATTGCTTTAGGACATCCCATTAGTAATGACTATGTCGCTCTGTGTCCCGTGATGTACGAGAAAGAAAATAGGATTTTTATAACAGCTTACCTGTAAAATCCTTTTCTTGAAGTACATCACGGGACACAGAGCTCCCGCCCCTCTTTAGGGACACTTATTGCTTTGCTACAAAACTGAGGTGCTCCCGGATGGGAGGGGCTTATATAGGGGAGGGTACTTCCGGTTTTGGAAGTTGCCAGTGCCAGCACCTGACGGTATCTATATAACCCATTAGTAATGACTATGTCGCTCTGTGTCCCGTGATGTACTCCAAGAAAAGGATTTTACAGGTAAGCTGTTATAAAAATCCTATTTTAAATGCTTTTAAAAATGAATGTAGTTTGTCGCCGCTGCGCGTTTGTGCGCAATTTTAAAGCATGTTGTGTTTGGTATCCATGTACTCGGCCTAAGATCATCTTTTTTATTTCATCAAACATTTGGGCAATATAGTGTTTTTTAGTGCATTAAAAATAAAAAAAGTGTGTTTTTCCCCCAAAAAATGTGTTTGAAAAATCGCTGCGCAAATACCGTGTGGAAAAAAAAATGCAACACCCACTATTTTAATCTGTAGGGCCTTTGCTTTAAAAAAATATAAAATGTTTGGGGGTTCAACATAATTTTCTTGCAAAAAAAAAAAATGTTTTCATGTAAACAAAAAGTGTCAGAAAGGGCTTTGTCTTCAAGTGGTTAGAAGAGTGGATGATGTGTGACATAAGCTTCCTAATGTTGTGCATAAAATGCCAGGACAGTTCAAAACCCCCCCAAATGACCCCATTTTGGAAAGTAGACACCTCAAGCTATTTGCTGAGAGGCATGTTGAGCCCATTGAATATTTTTTTTTTTTGTCCCAAGTGATTGAATAATGACAAAAAGAAAAAAAAATAAATGTACAAAAAGTTGTCACTAAATTATATATTGCTCAAACATGCCATGGTTATATGTGGAATTGCACCCCAAAATACATTCTGTTTCTTCTCCTGAGTACGGGGATACCACATGTGTGAGACATTTTGGGAGCCTAGCCGCGTACAGGACCCCGAAAACCAAGCACCACCTTCAGTATTTCTATGGGTGTAAATTTTTGATTTCACTCCTCACTGCCTATCACAGTTTCGGAGGCCATGGAATGCCCGGATGGCACAAACCCCCCCCCAAATGACCCCATTTTGGAAAGTAGACACCCCAAGCTATTTGCTGAGAGGTGTGTTGAGTATTTTGCAGATCTCGCTTTTTGTCACAAAGTTTTGAAAATTGAAAAAAGAAAAAAAAAATGTCTTTCTTCATTTTCAAAAACAAATGAGAGCTGTAAAATACTCACCATGCCTCTCAGCAAATAGCTTGGGGTGTCTACTTTCCAAAATGGGGTCATTTTGGGGGGGTTTTGGGCTATCTTGGCATTTTATGGCCTTCAAAACTGTGATATGTAGTGAGGAGTGAAATCCAAAATTTGTGCCCTTAGAAATCCTGAAGGCGGCGCTTGGTTTTCAGGGCCCCGTACGCGGCTAGGCTCTCAAAAAGTCCCACACATGTGGTATCCCCGTACTCAGGAGAAGCAGCAAAATTTATTTTGGGGTGCAATTCCACATATAACTATGGCATGTTTGAGCAATATATCATTTAGTGACAACTTTTTGTACATTTTTTTTTCTTTTTGTCATTATTCAATCACTTGGGACAAAAAAAATAATTTCCTTGGGGTGTCTACTTTCCAAAATGGGGTCATTTTGGGGGCTTTTGTGCTATCTTGGCATTTTATGGCCTTCAAAACTGTGATAGGTAGTGAGGAGTGAAATCAAAAATTTATGCCCTTAGAAACCTTGAAGGCGGTGCTTGGTTTTTGGGGTCCCGTACGCGGCTAGGCTCCCAAAAAGTCCCACATATGTGGTATCCCCGTACTCAGGAGAAGCAGCAGGATGTATTTTGGGGTGTAATTTCACATATCCCCATGGCATGTGTGAGCAATATATCATTCAGTGACAACTTTGTGGAAAAAAAAAAAGTTTGTCATATTCCCGCAACTTGTGGCAAAATATAAAATATTCCATGGACTGAACATGCCTCTCAGTAAATAGCTTGGGGTGTCTACTTTCCAAAATGGGGTCATTTGGGGGGGTTTTGTGCTATTTTGGCATTTTATGGCCTTCGAAACTGTGATAGGTAGTGAGGAGTGAAATCCTGAAGGCGGTGCTTGGTTTCCGGGGT
Organism: Rana muscosa; assembly: GCA_029206835.1. NCBI lineage: Eukaryota > Metazoa > Chordata > Amphibia > Anura > Ranidae > Rana > Rana muscosa. The sequence goes on along the minus strand of JARGYO010000198.1, from coordinate 5,909,056 downwards.
CCCGTACGTGGCTAGGCTGCTAAAAAGTCCCACACATGTGGTATCCCCGTACTCAGGAGAAGCAGCAGAATGTATTTTGGGGTGCAATTCCACATATAACCATGACATGTGTGAGCAATATATCATTTAGTGACAACTTTTTGTAATTTTTTTATTTATTTTTTGTCATTATTCAATCACTTGGGACAAAAAAAAAATATTCAATGGGCTCAACATGCCTCTCAGCAATTTCCTTGGGGTGTCTACTTTCCAAAATGGGGTCATCTGGGGGGGTTTTGTACTGCCCTGCAATTTTAGCACCTCAAGAAATGAGATAGGCAGTCATAAATTTAAAGCTGTGTAAATTTCAGAAAATTTACCCTAGTTTGTAAACGCTATAACTTTTGCGCAAACCAATAAATATCCGCTTATTGACATTTTTTTACTAAAGACATGTGGCTGACTACATTTTGGCCTAAATGTATGACTAAAATTGAGTTTATTTGATTTTTCTTATAACAAAAAGTAGAAAATATCATTTTTTTTCAAAATTTTCGGTCTTTTTCCATTTATATCGCAAAAAATAAAAATCGCAGAGGCAATCAAATACCATTAAAAGAAAGCTCTATTTGTGGGAAGAAAAGGATGCAAATTTCGTTTGGGTACAACATTGCATGTCCACACAATTTCCAGTTAAAGCAGCGCAGTGCAAAATTCTGAAAACACCTCTGGTCCTTTAGCTACCAAATGGTCCGGGGCTTAAGTGGTTAACATGTGATAGAACGGAGGATTCGCCCCGGGACTTTAAATGAAGTGGGTACCGTTAACGCCAGTAAACATAACAGTAGTAAAAACAGTATAAGGTTTACACGGGTAAGCCGCCCAGACTGAAAAAAGTGCTGCTGGGGGACATAAGCGTCCCTGGGTGCGTAAGCCTACCAAGCAAGCTCCCAAGCCCGCCGCCGCATGAAGTCTTGCCCCATGCCCGACTCTGGGGTGGAGGGACGTCTTTGCAGGTTCACGGTTCAGTGGACCTCCCGGATCTCCGACCGTCAATCCGTTTTTGTCAGAGTCCTGGGACTCATAGTGGCCTCGTTCGGGGCCGTTCAGTATGCCCAATCACACACACGGGCACTACAGTAAGAGATCCTGTCCGCTTGGGACAAATCCCTGTTGTCCTTGGATCTTCAGATCTAGATGAGTCACCCAGTCAGGGCGTCCCTGGCGTGGTGGTTGAGGTCCCCGGCTCTTTGGTCCGGGAAGTCGTTCCTCCCCATCCAGTGGACGGTGATGACGACGGACGCCAGCCTGTCGGGCTGGGGTGGAGTCTGGGGAGTCCTGCCAGCCCAAGGGCTTTGGACTCCGAACGAAGCCCGTTTACTGAGCGATGTTCTGGAAATATGGGCAATCAGACTGTGCCTCTCCTCGTGGTCAGAGAGACTACAGGATCGCTCCCTCAGGATCCAGTCGGACGACGCCACGGGGGACTCGGAGCTAAACTGCGACTTCAGAGGTCGCCCGCATACTAAGGTGGGCCAAAAGAAGCGTGCCGGCTCTGTCGGCCGTCTACATTCTGGGCGTAGACAATTGGGATGTGGACCTGCTGGCCTCTCGACTCAATCGCAAGGTGTCGAGGTTTGTGGCCAGGTCCAGGGATCCTTGGGTGGATGCCTCGGATCCGTTGGTGGCCCCATGGGGTCATTATCTCCTGATATGTTATCCTCCGCTGCAGCTGCTTCCTCGCCTGCTGCGCAGGGTTGTAGCTGAAGGTATTCCTGTGATCCTCTTTGTGCCGGATTGGCCTCGGCGTCATTGATACGCCGATCTGGTACGTCTCATGGCGGACGTTCCTTGGCAGTTGCCAATGAGGGAGGACCTTCTGTCTCAAGGTCCTAATTTTCATCCTGTTTTACAGTCTCTGGCTCAATGGCATGACTATTGAAAGTCAGGTTCTGAGAGACCAAGGTCTCTCGGATTCGGTCATTTCGACCATGTTAAGGGCACGGAAGTCTACCGCCAGAAAGATATATCACTGTGCCTGGGAAGCTTACATCGCTATGTGCGAAGAGCTGGACTGGCGTCCACGGACGTATACCGTCCCCAGAATCCTGGGGTTCTTGCAGCGTGGTTTGACCCAAAAGCTTGCCTTGAGTACCCTTAGGGGTCAGATTTCGGCCTTGGCCGTTTTCTTTCAGCGACCGCTAGCGGATCTTTCCTTTATTAGCACCTTGTGCAGGGTGTTCGCCATGTGCTCCCTCCTGTTAAACCTCCTCTCCCTCCTTGGGATCTGAATTTGGTGCTCTCGGTTCTCCAGGAACCTCCCTTTGGAAATATCAGAGATATTCCCCTCTTGACCTTGTCTCAGAAGGTGGCCGCCTTAGTGGCCATTACTTCTGTTAGACGGGTGTCTGAGTTGGCCTTGTCCTGCAAGTCGCCCTATTTGGTCATCCATATGGATACGGCAGTGTTGCGTCCACGACCTTCTTTTTTACCAAAGGTGGTCTCGGCCTTTCACCTAAATGAGGACATTGTCCTCCCGTCCTTGTGTCCTCACCCATCGCATCCCAGAGGGTTTGCGCTTCACACATTGGATGTGGTACGTGCCTTGCGGGTGTACCTGTCTGCTACTGCTTCTATTCGGAAGTATGACTCACTGTTTGTGTCTGTCTCTGGTTCAACACAGGGCCAAGCAGTTTCGTCTGCCACCATTTCTAGGTGGATCAGACAGACCGTTATACAGGCCTATGCCCTCAAGGGGCGGGCGCCTCCCCTTCCGGTTACGGCGCATTCCGCCAGGGCAATTGGTGCCTCCTGGGTTTTCCGGCATTAAGCGTCGGTTGCACAAGTGTGCAAGGCGGCGACCTGGTCGTCCGTTCATACCTCTTCTACGTTCTATGAGGTTGAGGTGGTTGCATCTTCGGATGCTTCCTTTGGCCGCAAGGTGTTGCAGGCCGCTGTTTAATGTTGTAACTCCTCCGTTGAGCTCTGCCTTGTTTGGTGTGAAGTTTTTGGCTTTCCATTAATACTGCTCCCATCCCTCTTGACACTGCTTTGGGACATCCCACGTGTTAAGTGTAAGCGAAGCTGTGTCAGTCCATGGACGATAAGAGAAAATAGGATTTTTCTCTGACGTCCATGGACTGACTCAGCACCCACCCTTCTTTTCAAGGTTTGTACTGCTTTGTTACGAACTGAGGTCTGCTGACTGGAGTGGGAGGGTTATGTCCGGAGGGACCGCCCCCCTGGACGGGGCTCTTCAGCTCTGGCTTTTTAGAATGTATGTATAACATTTCACATTCTGCCTAGGTCTTCTCCTGCGAGCAGGGACATAACCCATGTGTAAAGTGTAAGAGAAGCTGTGTCAGTCCATGGACGTCAGAGAAACGGATTTTACGGTGAGTACAAAAATCCTATTTTTCCTGTACTTGGGGACACAGACCATCCATTTCTGTTTTTTTTCAACCACTTGTACTTTGTTTTTGCATGGGTTGTTGCTATTATGAGTCTCTTTAACTTTTTCCAATACTATTGGGCTACTGGAGAAAATTATTTTATTTATTGTTCATAAAAGGGACAATTTTTGATACAAGGGGTTAAACTGCTGCCTACAGGAGATTGGACACAAAAACACATGTGTTAGCCTGATATGAACCCTCCCACTCCCATCATGTGCCAACTTTATTTTAGTGTATTCCCTTTCCATGAGAAGAGCCTTTTCACTAGTTTCTGCTTTTATCAAGATTCCCTTTTTTTTAATCAAGCATCTTTGCTTACTGCAGAACCATAGAGCCTATTCCTTGCTGTTTTCCTTATCCACTGTCTTGGCATGCTGACGTTGGGGTTACATTACAAGCCAGCCCTCATGTCATTGGGTGTGTTTTCCAGTTTCCCAGTGTGATGTGAGTCGATTGTAGACTGTTTACAGGTCCAGGGCTGATGACTGTATGGATTATGCATGTTCCCTTCCCGCTATGGCAGTCTCTAACCTGACTATGTTTGGAGACTACAGGGTGTCCTGTGGACCACCTCTGCGCTATCTCCCCTTCAGCTTTTGGAGCCTGGTGTGTGCTTATTGTGCATGACCGTGCTCTTTTTAAATTGTGACAGTGAGTGTGGATCGGGGGGTTGGGGCGGGTATGTGCTCTTTGGTAACATGTTGCATGTTAAACCTGTATTTAGGATGTAACATGTTACATGGTTACATAGTTAATCTGGTTAAAAAAAAAACACAAGTCCATCCAGTTCAACCAATAGAGGACACACATATCAAAAACCTCCATATACTCTATCCTATACCCACAGTTGATCCAGAAGAAGGCACGAAAAAGAAAAAAAGGGAAAAAAAGCATGATCCAACTTGCTCCCGGGGGGATTCCTTCCTTATCAACCAAGAGGCAATCCAATATTCCCTGGATCAACTTTACCTATAAATATTAATATCCTGTTATATTATGTGCATTTAGGAAAGAATCCAAGCTGTGTTTTTTTTTTTTTTAAACCATCTACTGAGTGCCCGCTTGTCCCTTCTGGTAACCCTAAAGTGAATAACACTATACCAAATTCACTATATGGGCCACTTGTGTAGTTATAGATGTTGATCTTATCCCCCTTAATCCCCATCTTCTCAAGAGATATTAAATTCAGTTTAGCTAATCTTTCCTCCTAGCTGAGCTCCTTCACATCACTTATCAGTTGGTTGCACTTTCTCCAGTTCCCCAATATCCTTTTTGTGAGCTGGTGGCCAAAACTGAACTGCATATTCCAGATGAGGTCTTACTAATGTGCAGCAGCAAAATTATGTGACTCTCTGCAGTCTATACCTCTTTTAAAGCATAAAAAGGATTTTGCTTGCTTTGAAAACCACAGCTTGGCACTGCATTAGGTCTATGATCTACCAAAACACCCAGATCCTTCTCCACCATTGATTTCCCCAGTTGTACTCCCACTAATATGTATGATGCAAGCCTATTTTTGCCCCCAAGTGCATAACTTTACTTTTCTCAACAATAAACCTCATTTGCCACATAGTACCTACCTGGAGCTTACATATCCTCCCTTTGCCTGTGTGGGTTTCCTCCGACACTCCAAATACATGCTGGTAGGTTAATTGGTTTCTGTCTAAATTGGCCCTAGTATGTGTATGTGTGTTAGGGACCTTAGATTGTAAGGTCCTCGAGGGCAGCGACCAATGTAACTATACAATATATATGTAATGTAAATCACTGCGTAACTTGACGGCACTATATAAGTACCTATAATAAAATGATCGCCCAATTCAACCGTGCATTGAGGTTGGCTTGTACGCTGGAGACTGCATAGCTTGGTGTTATCTGCAAAGCCTGAAATGGTACTTTTAATCCAAGATGCTATATCATTTATAAATATACTGTAATTAAAGTAAAGGTCCCAAACTTAACCTTGGGGTACACCACTAATAACCTTGGACCATTCAGAGTATGAATCATTAACCACTACACTCTCAATATAGTCTCTTGACTAGTTTTCTGTTCAAGAGTAGGGATGAGCTTCGTGTTCGAGTCGAACATACATTCGACTCGAACATCGGCTGTTCGATCGTTCGACGAAGATCGAACGATTTGGGCCGTTCGCGCCAAATTCGAGTGACGCGAACGGCCCACAATGCACTACGCCATCGCAGTGTCATCCAGGCGCTGTGATTGGCCAAGCATGCACTGTGACCCCGCATGCTTGGCCAATCACAGCGCCGGCAGCGAGGAGAGCAATGATTGGCCACAGGCAGGATGCCTGTGGCCAATTATTGCTGAGGGTGTTTAGTACACGCCCCACACTATAAAAGGCCGCCAGCACGGCGGCCTAGTGTAGTGTGTTCCGGAGCAGGGATAGAGCAGCATAGGCAGGGACAGTGACTTTTATTTCTTTCTTGCTTAACCTGGATTCCTTTAGTTTAGGGAAAGAGAAGGATAGGTAGGGAGAGTGTCAGTGTGTTTTGTGCTTGTGCTATAGTGTGCTTAAAAAAAACATTTTTTCTAGGGACAGAAAACTGTAGGTAGGGAGAGTGTCAGTTTCTTTCACTGTGCAAGTCCTTGTTTCTAGGGACCTGGAAGGACAGTGAGTGAATTCTCCTTGTGCTATATTGTGCTTAAAAAAAACATTTTTTCTAGGGACAGAAAACTGTAGGTAGGGAGAGTGTCAGTTTCTTTCACTGTGCAAGTCCTTGTTTCCAGGGACCTGGAAGGACAGTGAGTGAATTCTCCTTGTGCTATATTGTGCTTAAAAAAAACATTTTTTCTAGGGACAGAAAACTGTAGGTAGGGAGAGTGTCAGTTTCTTTCACTGTGCAAGTCCTTGTTTCTAGGGACCTGGAAGGACAGTGAGTGAATTCTCCTTGTGCTATATTGTGCTTAAAAAAAACATTTTTTCTAGGGACAGAAAACTGTAGGTAGGGAGAGTGTCAGTTTCTTTCACTGTGCAAGTCCTTGTTTCCAGGGACCTGGAAGGACAGTGAGTGAATTCTCCTTGTGCTATATTGTGCTTAAAAAAAACATTTTTTCTAGGGACAGAAAACTGTAGGTAGGGAGAGTGTCAGTTTCTTTCACTGTGCAAGTCCTTGTTTCCAGGGACCTGGAAGGACAGTGAGTGAATTCTCCTTGTGCTATATTGTGCTTAAAAAAAACATTTTTTCTAGGGACAGAAAACTGTAGGTAGGGAGAGTGTCAGTTTCTTTCACTGTGCAAGTCCTTGTTTCTAGGGACCTGGAAGGACAGTGAGTGAATTCTCCTTGTGCTATATTGTGCTTAAAAAAAAATTTTTTCTAGGGACAGAAAACTGTAGGTAGGGAGAGTGTCAGTTTCTTTCACTGTGCAAGTCCTTGTTTCAAGGGACAGAGAAGGACACCTGAAGGTAGCCCTTATTGCTTTTTTCCCATCTCCCTGCAGGCCATCTATTAGAATGTCTGGAAGGCAAACAAGGAGAGGCAGACAGTCAGGAGGCAATAAAAGAGGACAAGCAGGCTCTGTGTCTGGGGGCAACAGTGCTGGTCGTGGACGCGGTGCATTGTCATCAGCACATGGCCATGGGACACGCTTGTCCTTCTTTTCGGCAGCTGGACATGTTGAGCCACATCATGCCGAAGACTTGGTAGAGTGGATGACCAAGCCCTCCTCCTCCTCCTCATCCTCTCTCACCCAGGCTCAGGGTACTGGCAAAGCAGCTGCCAAAGCGTCCTCTTCCCTGGTATCAATGTCAGACTCATCATCAGTCACTCCTTCCCTAGACCCACCATGTCCTCCTCCTGAGGAGTCCCCCGAACTGTTTGAGCACAGTGTTGGGTACATGCTCCAGGAGGATGCCCAGCGTTTCGAAGGGTCTGATGATGAAACCCAGCTACAGGAAGGCAGTAGGGTGAGAGCAGACAGAGGGGATGCTCAAGAAGGACACCAATCTGGCAGTCATGTTCCAGCAGCTGCAGCATACTGCCAGATTGGGTCCAGTGATGAGGAGGGAGGGGATGATGAGGTCACTGACTCCACGTGGGTGCCTAATAGGAGAGAGGAGGAGGAGGATGAGGAGGAGGCACATCTCCAACGAGACAGGATGCCCTTTGGTGGCCAGCGTAAGGGCAGTACACCGACGGAATCACACCGCAGAGCTCCGCCTGTGTAGGGCGCTGCCTCTGCCCGTCATTCAAAAAGTTCCTTGGTGTGGGCCTTTTTTGAGGCTAGTGCATCAGATCGCACAGCTGCTGTTTGCAACATATGTCTCAAGCGTATATCGCGTGGCCAAAACATCAGCCGCTTGGGTACCACATGCCTGACCAGACATATGTTGACCTGCCATGCAGCTCGTTGGCAAGCCTACCTCAAAGACCCACACCAAAGAACAAAGCGGACCTCTCCTTGCACCGCATCAGCTGGGATCTCCAACCCCACTATAACTTCAGTCCTCTCTGAAACATGCACTGAGAGGAATGAAGGTGTAGAATTAGGTGTGTCACAGCCAAGTACTTGCGGCCACTCTGCTAGCAGTACACCGACGTCTGATTCTAGCAGGCAAATTTCCCTGCCCCAGCTGCTGGACCGTCGAAAGAAGTTCACTCCCAGCCATCCACATGCCCAGCGGTTGAATGCTAGCTTGGCTAAATTGCTAGCGCTTCAACTGCTGCCTTTTCAGTTGGTAGACTCGGCCCCCTTCCGTGAGTTTGTGCAATGTGCGGTTCCTCAGTGGCAGGTTCCCAAACGCCACTTTTTCTCACGGAAGGCTATTCCGGCTCTCTACCGGCATGTGGAAGGCAATGTCTTGGCCTCGCTGGACAGGGCGGTCAGCGGTAAGGTGCATATTACCGCTGACTCATGGTCCAGCAGGCATGGACAGGGACGTTACCTTTCTTTCACGGCCCATTGGGTCACTCTTTTGGCAGCTGGGAAGGATGCAGGACAAGGTGCAGTAGTGTTGGAGGTTGTCCCACCGCCACGCCTCCAAAATGCTACTACTGGTTGTGACACACCTCTCTCCTCCACCCCCTCCTCTTCTTCTTCCTCCATGGCCTCTTCCTGTGGTTTGTCCTATGAACCAGCGGTGCTCCGTAGCCGTTCACGGGGCTACCCAAGTACGCAGGCAAAAAGATGCCATGCCGTGCTTGCGCTGGTGTGTTTGGGGGACAGAAGCCACACTGGGGCAGAGGTCCTGTCTGCTCTGCAGGGCCAGGCCGAGAGGTGGTTGACGCCACGCCAGCTTAAGCCAGGAATGGTGGTTTGCGACAATGGCACCAACCTCCTCTCCGCCCTCCGACAGGGACAACTGACCCATGTGCCCTGTGTGGCTCACGTCCTTAACCTGGTGGTGCAGCGGTTCTTGGGCAGGTACCCGGGCTTACAGGATGTCCTGAGGCAGGCCAGGAAAGTCTGTGTGCATTTCCGCAGATCTTATAATGCCAGTGCTCGCCTGGCTGAGCTGCAAAAGGAGTTGAACCTGCCCAAGAACCGCCTTATATGTGACATGCCCACCAGGTGGAACTCAACGTTGGCCATGCTGCAGCGGCTGCACACGCAGCAGAGGGCCATCAATGAGTACCTGTGCGACTACGGCACCAGGACAGGGTCAGGGGAGCTTGGTTTTTTTTCTCCACGCCAGTGGGGCATGATCAGGGATGCATGCACTGTCCTGGCACCATTTGAGGAGGCCACGAGGATGGTGAGCAGTGACAGTGCATGCATCAGTGACACTGTACCTCTTGTCCACCTGTTGGAGCACACGCTGCGTGGAATAATGGACAGGGCACTTGAGGCAGAACAGAGGCAGGAAGAGGAGGACTTCCTTGCCTCTCAAGGCCCCCTTTACCCAGACAGTGTTCCTTCTGTCCCACCCATCGCACAGGAAGAGGAAGAGGAGGAGGAGGAGGAGGAGGAGGAGGATTGTGTCAGCATGGAGGTGGAGGCTGGCACTCAGCATCATCAGCAGCAGTCTTTTAGGGATGATTTACAGTCCCAAGAAACCAGTGGACTTGTACGTGGCTGGGAGGAGGTGACTGCGGATCATGTCGTCCTTAGTGACCCAGAGGACTCCGGAGCGAATGCCTCAGCAAACCTACGCTGCATGGCCTCCCTGATCCTGCAAAGTCTGCGGAAGGATCCTCGTATTCTTCGGATCAAGGAGAGGGACCATTACTGGCTGGCCACTCTCCTTGATCCACGGTACAAGGGTAAGGTTGCGGACCTTATCTTACCGTCGCAGAGGGAGCAGAGGATGAGACAACTCCGGGAGGCCTTGCAGAAAGGTCTGTGCAACGCGTTCCCAGAGACTGGGAGGTTACAAACTCCTGGTCCAGGACAACGAGTTGCTGAGGCTTCGGCCAGTCAAAGAAGGAGCGGTGGGGAAGGTGGCCGTCTGACCGATGCGTTCAGACAATTCTTTAGTCCGCAGCCCCAAAGTATGATTGGTTCCAGCAACCATCGCCAGCGTCTGATAAACATGGTGCAGGAATATCTAGGGGCAAGGTCAGACTTGGACACCTTCCCCACCGAAAATCCTCTGGCTTACTGGGTCTTGAGGATGGATCACTGGCCAGAGCTTGCACAGTATGCAATTGATCTACTGGCCTGTCCTGCATCCAGCGTTCTTTCGGAACGCACATTCAGTGCTGCTGGAGGATTTGTCACAGATCACAGGGTGCGCCTGTCCACCGACTCGGTTGATCGACTGACTTTCATCAAGATGAACCAGTCTTGGATCACCACCAGCTACCACACACCTGATGCTGATATAACAGACTAATTGATTTTAACATGTCACGTCCCTTCAAGACTGATGCTGATGCTGAGTGCCTGTGCTGTTATGTTGACTGGCTATCCTCCTCCTCCGAGTCCTCAATGATACGATTGATGATGATAGCTTGGAAGATCATTTTTGTTTATGGGTGCCGCCACCAGTGGCTAAGGCCCAATTTTTCAGCCCCTGTTTTACAGGGGCGTGTACTTACAATTTTTTTAGCAATAATTTGCCATAGGGCTCATTGCTGTGCTCCAAGTACAGTATCTGTGAGGGGTTGTAGTGTTGTGCCACCAGTGCCTAAGGCCCAATTTTTCAGCCCCTGTTTAACAGGGGCGTGTCATTACAATTTTTGAAGCAATACTTTGCAACAGGGCTCATTGCTGTGCTCCAAGTACAGTATCTGTGAGGGGTTGTAGTGTTGTGCCACCAGTGCCTAAGGCCCAATTTTTCAGCCCCTGTTCAACAGGGGCATGCAATTACAATTCTTGATGTAATAATTCACAGCAGGGCCCATTCCTGCACCCACCAAGAGTAAGTCTGAGGGCTTACAGTGTTGTGGCAACGCCACCACCACCACCACCACGAAAGGCCCAATTTTTCAGCCCCTGTTCAAAAGGGGCATGTAATTACAATTCTTGATCTAATAATTCACAGCAGGGCCCATTCCTGCACCCACCAAGAGTAACTCTGAGGGCTTACAGTGTTGTGGCAACACCACCACAACCACCACCACCACGAAAAGCCCAATTTTTCAGCCCCTGTTCAACAGGGGCATGCAATTACAATTCTTGATCTAATAATTCACAGCAGGGCCCATTGCTGCACCCACCAAGAGTAACTGTCAGGGCTTACAGTGTTGTGGCACCAGCACCACCATCAAAGCCCCAATTTTTACTACCACTGTTCAACAATTATATGTAATTAAAATTCCTGATATAATAGTTGACAGCAGGGCGTTCCAGCACCAACCAAGAGTAACTGTGAGTGCTTACAGTGTTGTGCCAACACCAACAACTAAGGGGCCTATTTCTGCAGAGTATATACGGCAGGTCCCTACTTTCAAACATCCAACTTACAAACGACTCCTACTTTCAAACGAAAGAAGACAACAGGAAGTGAGAGGAAATCTACCCCTAGGAAGGAAAATTCTCTCCTGTAAGAATAAATATGGGAGAAAGGTGTCTCCTCTGTACTGATGTTTTATCAGCAATCCTTGTTTCAAGAAAAACACCACATTTCAAAAACAGTTGTCATTGGGACGGAAAGTGAGGTGAAATGTTCTGAACAGGGGCACAGACAGCAAAACAAATGTTACAGGGGTGATAACCCTTACCTATGTTTCCCAAAAAGTTTAAAAATAGATTTTTGGGCTGGAGCTACACTTCAACAATGTACCTGTTCAAAATTACAAACACATTCTACATAAGAACAAACCTACAGTCCCTGTCTTGTATGCACCGCCTGTATACGGCTGTTCAGAGTATATAGGGCCTTTTTTATTTTATGTGCGGGGTTCCCCTTAATATCCATACAAGACCCAAAGGGGCTGGTAATGGGCTGGGGTAGGGGGGGGGGCATGGGGTAGCTATGCCATTTTTCTTAAAGATTTTCATCCATATTACCTGGACCAGACATTACATTAAAGCCGCAAGAAGTTTTAAATGGCTTTTTTTTCCTTTAGAAGTGTCATTTTGTGCAGGGACAGTTCTAAACACGGGAAACACGTGGCACTTCACAGGCATACTTTAGACACCCCCCAGGTACGAACTTTCGGTCCGTTCGCGGGTTCTGGTGCGAACCGAACCCGGGGGTGTTCGGCTCATCACTATTCAAGAGGACCTTGTGGATGAAGAGTGAGAAGTCTGAAGCATTGTGAGTGGAACTGCATACAGATGTGCGTAGTTCAAAGTTAATCATTGGAGTTTGTTATAGACCACCCAATGTTAATGAGGAGGTGGAGACTCGGCTCCTTGCACAAATGGAAAGGGCTGCGAGGGCTGGGACGATGATAATAATGGGGGATTTTAACTACCCAGAAATTGACTGGAGTAATGGCACTGCTGGGACAGTTAAAGGGCAAAAATTTATAAACCTATTGCAGGACAATTTTATGGTCCAGTTTATTGAGGCCCCAACTAGGATTGATGCTCTGTTGGACCTGGTAATCTCAAACCATGCAGAGCTTATTACTAATGTTCAGATAAAGGAACACCTGGGTAGCAGTGACCATAACATGATTTCATTTGATGTTAGCTGTAAGCAAAAATCACATATGGGAAAGATAAAAATACTTAATTCCAAGAGCAAATTTTCCAAGGATGAGGGCTGCTCTCCAGGTCTTAGACTTGGAGGGAATATTGGCATCAATGGGCACAGAACAGAAATTAGAATTATTCAAAAAGACTGTTTGTGAACTCACTGCAAAGTATATTCCCATGGGCAATAAGTTTAAAAGGCTAAAAATAAAACCTATGTGGCTTACGGCCAACGTTAAAAAAGCTATAAACTACAAGAAAGGAGCTTTTAAAAAATATAAAAATGAGGGAACACTAGTGTCATTTAAATGTTACAAAGAATATAACAGGATATGTAAAAAGGAAATCAAGGATGCAAAAATTTAAAACGAACGACAGATTGCAAAAAATAGTAGGACAAACCCCAAAAAATTCTTCAAATATATTAATAGTACAAAGGTCAAGTCTGAGCATGTAGGCCCTTTACAAAATAATCTAGAGTGGGTGACTGGGGACAAAGAGAAGGCCAATTTATTAAATACTTTCTTCAGCTCTGTGTATACAAAGGAGCATGGGGGAGCTCATGTCCAAAAATGGGGGTGAGCCACAATGGCTCAAAAGTGATATGGTCCAGAAATATTTAGACAGAATAAAGGTGGATAAAGCACCTGGACCAGATGGCATACACCCACGGATCCTAAAAGAATTGAGCTCTGTCATTTCAAAGCCATTGTATCTCATTTTTAGGGACTCCTTAATGACAGGAATAGTACCACTGGATTGGCGCAGGGCCAATGTGGTGCCTATATTTAAAAAAGGAACAAAGTCTTTATCAAGTAACTATAGACGTGTTAGTTTAACTTCTATAGTTGGAAAGATACTGGAGAGATTAATAAAAGACCACATAGATGAGTTCTTGCTGTAAAAAAAATATTTCTCTTACACCGTCCATGGACTGACACAGCATCTTCAATCTTGACAAAGTGGGTTATGTCCCTGCTCATAGGAGAGGACTAGGCAGAATGTTACATGTTTTAACATACATTCCCTTAGCAGAGCTGAACAGGGGGCGGTCCCTCCGGACATAACCCTCCTACCTGCAGCCAGCAGCCCCAGTTTTTTTCTGCCTAGCAGAGGAGAGGAAGTGGCTCTCTTCAGAGCCAGTCTCTTGAAGAAATGTTTTCTTTTTTGAACTTTTATTGTTTTATTTTTGTGATTCTTCTATCAACTGTCGGCTGGGCAACAGGTTGGGTAGTTTACTATCCTCGTAGTCTTCCCTGTCCGACCATCGAGCGTGCTGATCCTTGCTCTATGTGAGATCAGTTCACGACATGACCCATGGCTCCTGGGGTGGCCGGTGAGCTTTTTGCTCCAGGGTCCACATAAGATTGAACAGTTCTGTATCTTTCGCGGTGGACTGGCCGACAGCTACTCAGTACTGCACTAATAGGCCTGTCAGGAACACACCAGTGGGTCCTAGCTGGACGGGTAAGTACGGTTTCCCTGCCTCAGAAGGTGAGTACATGCTGTGTTCCTATGGTAGGGGGTTTTCCCTGTCTCCCCTTGTTTTTTTTGCTACTCTGTCGCCTATGGCGGTGCGCTGACTGGGGGTGCCTGGGGGTCTCTCTGTCCTGGTGGGGGTCCACAGGGGTCTGCATTGAGGTGTGGGGGTTTAGCTGTGTCAGCTTGGGCCTTGCGCGCTGTTTGGCGCCATGTTTTTCCTGTGTTTTACTTTACATTGAAAACCGCATTGGCGGCCATCTTGCCGTAGCCGCCCTATGACGCAATTGTAATTGCGGCGGCCATTTTATTGTAGCCCCCCGCTCTTTTGTGCTGGTTTGACCTTTATCACTCACTGGAACGGCACAATTCTCCTCAGTCTCCTCGCTGTTCACTCGCTGCGGGCAGACACAGGCAGCAGAAAGCGGAACCGAGCGGTCCTGGCCAGGTTTGTGAGTCCCCTTGGTAACCCCCCACAGTCAGTGCAGCCGGAGGTTAGACTTTCTTTCTCATATGGACAAAGTCTCAGAGGGTGGTGGTATCATGGAGTCAGTGTCACCTGCTTCCCCTTTCATGTCAGAAGCAACTGGCAGTGCTGCTGCCCCTGCGGTCCCTATGGAACAGTTGTCGGCAATCCTGGAATCATTTGTTGCCAGGATGGAAGCAGCGTGCGAGCGCAAAGGGGCTGTAAAGCGCCCTCTCCCCCCACCATCTTGTGAGGAAGACTCCTTATCTGGGTCAGTACATGACAGGACACTTGTTAGTTAACTCATTGATGCTGTGAGGGACACTCTCAAGCTGGATGCTGCGGCTGAGGAACCTGTGGTGGAGTCAGTCTCCTTTGGTTGTTTTCAAGCTAAGCCTTCTAAAAGGGTTTTTCCCTATACACCTTTTTTTTGACAGATTCATAGACCAGGTTTGGGACAAACCACAGAAGACCTTTGCGGTCTCGCAGCGTCTGGCGGTTAGGTACCCCTTTGAGGACAGCCTGAAAAAATGGGCCTCTCCTCCGGTGGTCGACCCCCCCCCCCGGTCGCCCGGTTGAATAAAGCCACAACTCTCCCGGTTGAGGGGACCCCTGCTTTTAAGGACCCTACGGATAGGAAGTCAGAAATGGTGAGCAGAGCCATGTTCACCATGCTGGGATCCGCGCTGCGTCCTCTTGTAGCGGCTACCCTGGTGACTCAGACGCTCACGGAATGGGCGAAGCTTATGCACCAGTATGTGCAGGAGCATAATCTACCTCCGGAATGCATTACACTGGCAGACCAAATGGTACAGGGCCTGGTGTATGTGTGCGATGCCACTATGGACGTTGCCCCCCTAAAATCTAGGGCCTCAGTGTCTGCGGTGGTTTTGCGTCACCTAATCTGGTTGAAATGCTGGTCAGCTGACCTGGCCTCTAAGAAGCTCCTAACGGATTTGCCTTTCAAGGGCAGAAGGCTATTTGGTGCTTCCCTGGATGACATTATTAAAAATGTCACATGGGGGTAAGAGCACCATTCTTCCTCAGCCTCCTAAGGCGAAAGAGCCGCGCCGTAAGCCGGGTCCTTCCTTTCCCACTCAGAAGAGGTTTTTTCGTCAGTCAAATCCCAGGGAAAAATTCTCCCTGACTGACAAGGTTGCGGCCGGGGGACAGAAGCCTCCCTGGGTGCGTAAGCCAACCAAGCCAGCAAGCAAGCCACTGCATGAAGTCTTGCCCCCGCCCGACTCTGGGGTGGGGGACGACTTTGCAGGTTCACGGATCGGTGGACCTCCCGGGGTACAGGATAGAGTTCCTTTCCTGACCACCAGACAGATTTTTTCCCTCAAATCTCTCTCTCCTTCCAGTGCGTCGGGCTGCCCTGTTAGGGGCAGTGGAGGACTTGCTGAGGTGCGGAGTAATTGTGCCGTCAAAGGAGAGGTTTCAGGGATTTTATTTGAATCAAGGATGCCTACTTGCATGTCCCAATCTGCGCGGGTCACCAGAAGTTTCTGCGCTTCGCAATAGGCGAAGACCACTATCCGTTGGTGGCTCTTCCCTTCGGTTTGGCGTCAGCACTGCAGGTTTTCACCAAGGTGCTTGCCCCTATTCTAGCTTTGCTGAGACAGCGAGGCATTGCTATCGTGAGCTATCTAGACAATCTTCTGAGAGCAGACTCTGGCTCAGAATTGGAGGAAAATCTGGTGATAGCCAGTCAGGCACTCCAAGAATTCGGCTGGCTGATGAACATTCAGAAGTCGGTCCTGGTTCCGACTCAGGGTCTGGAGTACCTAGGATTGATCCTGGACTCCTCGGAGGCAAGAGTATTTCTACCCTTAGACAAGTTACAGACGCTTCAATCTGCGGTACGGGTGCCGACGTCCCGCAAATGGTCGTCGCTCCGTTTTTGCATGAGGGTCCTGGGACTCATGGTGGCTTCCTTCGAGGCGGTACCGTATGCCCAATTCCACACTCGAGTCTTTCAAAAGGAGATCCTATCTTGCTGGAACAAGTCTCCATTATCATTGGATTGTCAGATCCAGGTGAGTCACCTGGTCAGGGCATCCCTGACGTGGTGGCTGAATTCCCCGGCCCTTCGGTCAGGGAAGTCGTTCCTTCCTGTTGAGTGGACTGTGATCACAACGGACGCCAGTCTTTTGGGCTGGGGCCGAGTCTCGGGAGTTCTGTCAGCCCAAGGGCTCTGGTCTCTGGACGAGTCCCGTCTGCCGATCAATGTCCTGGAACTCCTCGTGGTCGAGGAGACTGCAGGGACGCTCGGTCAGGATCCAATCGGACAACGCCATGGCGGTGGCTTATGTCAACCATCAGGGGGGAACTCGGAGCTCAGCTGCGGCGTCCGAGGTCGCTCATATCCTAAGGTGGGCGGAAAGAAGCGTGCCGGTTCTGTCAGCCATTTACATTCCAGGAGTAGACAACTGGCAGGCGGACTATCTGAGCCGCCAGATGTTGGACCAGGGGGAATGGTCCTTGCATCTGGAGGTGTTTCAACTCCTTTCCTGGAGGTGGGGCACGCCGGATGTGGACCTCCTGGCCTCTAGACTCAATTGCAAGGTGTCGAGATTCGTGGCCAGGTCCAGGGATCCCTGGGCAGACGCGTTGGTGGCCCCGTGGGATCGGTATCGGCTGATTTATGCCTATCTTCCACTGAAGCTGCTTCCTTGATTGCTTCGCAGGGTGGAGGCCGAGGGGATTCCGGTAATCCTCATTACTCCAGATTGGCCTCGGCGTCCTTAGTACGCCGATCTTGTGCGCCTGGTGGCGGACGTTCCATGGCGACTGCCGATGCGGGAGGACCTTCTGTCTCAAGGTCCCATACTTCATCCTGCTTTACAGTCACTGGCTTTAACGGCATGGCTATTGAAAGCCAGGTGCTGAGAGACCGGTGTCTCTCGGATTTGGTCATCTCGACCATGCTGAGGGCACGGAAATCTTCCTCCAGAAAGATATACCACCATACCTGGAGGGCCTACATCGCTATGTCCGAGGAGCTGGATTAGCGTCCACGGACGTATTCCGTTCCCAGGATCTTGCTGTTTTTACAGCGTGCTGTGACCCAAAAACTTGCCTTAAGCACCATTAAGGGTCTGATTTCAGCTTTGGCTATTTTCTTTCAGAGGCCGCTAGCGGGCCATTCTTTGATTAGTACCTTCATACAGGGGGTCCGACATGTGCTCCCCCCTGTTAAACCACCTCTTCCTCCTTGGGATTTGAATTTGGTGCTCTCGGTTCTTCAGGAACCTCCTTTTGAAAACATCAGAGAGATTCCTCTCTTAACCTTATCTCAGAAGGTGGCTTTTCTGGTAGCCATTACTTCTGTCAGAAGGGTTTCCGAGTTGGTGGCCTTGTCTTGCAAACCACCATACTTGGTCCTCCATAGGGATAAGGTGGTGCTACACCCGCAGCCTTCTTTTCTCCCGAAGGTGGTCTCGGCCTTCCATCTCAATGAGGACATCGTGCTTCTGTCCTTATGTCCTCGTCCGTCGCATCCCAGAGAGTTTGCGCTCCACACGTTAGACGTGGTACATGCCCTGTCTGCTACGGCTTCGATTCGGAAGTCTGACTCGCTGTTTGTGTCTGTGTCTGGTCCAAAACAGGGCCAAGCGGTTTCGTCTGCCACCATTTCTCGGTGGATCTGGCAGACTGTCATACAGGCCTATGCCCTTAAGGGGCGGGTGCCTCCTTTTCCGGTTACGGCACATTCAACCAGGGCAATTGGTGTTTCCTGGGCTTTCCGACATCAAGCGTCTGTTGCACAAGTGTGCAAGGCGGCGACCTGGTCGTCCGCACATACCTTTTCAAAGTTTTATAAGGTTGATGTGGATGCATCTTCTGATGCTTCCTTCGGCCGCAAGATTTTGCAGGCGGCTGTTTAAAGTTGCGACTCCTCCGTTGAGGAGCTCTGCTTGTTTGGGGTGAAGTTTGGTTTTTTCCTTGATACTGTTCCCACCCCTCGTTCTTTGACACTGCTTTGGGACGTCCCACTTTGTCAAGATTGAAGATGCGGTGTCAGTCCATTGACAGTAAGAGAAAATAGTTTTTTTTTGTACTCACCGTAAAATCCTTTTCTCTGACGTCCATGGACTGACACAGCACCCACCCCTCCTTTTTTGAGTTTGGGGGACAAAAAAGGAAGCGCCACCTAAGTGCAATATGTCAGATAAAAATGTTTAATCTCAAAGGAAATGCACTTACAGGACACAAGTACAAACAAGCCTGTTGTTTCTTGTCTCACCTTCCTTCCGGTGCTCTCCTTGGTTCTGGTTTCCTGTGACGTCATCATCTGTGCTTCTGGCTGTTTCCTGGTGGCCACAGGATGGACTATCCTTTTTGCCTGCAGACCCGTGGATCCAGATGGACCTGAGACCGGACCGCACCGCGTTTTATGAGACCGTGATGTGCCCTGTTTGTACTTGTGTCCTGTAAGTGCATTTCCTTTGAGATTAAACATTTCTATCTGACATATTTATCTGACATATTGCACTTAGGTGGCGCTTCCTTTTTTGTCCCCTTATCTTTCCTTAACAGAGTTGGCTTCTCTCTGAGGACAGCTACCGCCCACCATTCTCATCATCTCCTTCCTTTTTAGGACTGGTCATTTGTACCACCATATGGACTATTGAACTGTGACTGTTTTTTTAGATATATGCATTGCCGTATTTTAAGTGTTCAGTAATACCAGTGTGTGCGCTGACAGTTCACTTTTATCCTTTTTTGAGTTTGTACTGCTTTAATACAAACTGAGGCTGCTGGCTGCAGGTAGGAGGGTTATGTTCGGAGGGACCGCCCCCTGGGCGGGGCTGTTCAGCTTTGGTAAGGGAATGTATGTAAAACATTTAACATTCTACCTAGTCTTCTCCTATGAGCAGGAACATAACCCACTTTGTCAAGATTGAAGATGCTGTGTCAGTCCATGGACGTCAGAGAAAAGGATTTTACGGTGAGTACAAAAAAATCCTATTTTTAACAGACAGCATGGATTCATGAAAGGCCGAAGTTGTCAGACAAACCTGATTTCTTTTTATGAAGAGTTATGTAAAACCTTGGACAGAGGGGTGGTGATGGACGTGGTAATCTTGGATCTGGGGGTTTTGGTAGATCATAAGCTCAATAATGGCATGCAATGCCAAGCTGCAGTTTCCAAAGCGAGCAAAGTCCTTTCTTGTATTAAGAGAGGTATGGACTCCAGAGAGAGATCATTTTGCCCCTGTACAAATCATTAGTAAGACCTCATCTGGAATATGCAGTTCAGTTTTGGGCCCCAGTTCTCAAAAAGGATATTGAGGAACTGGAGAAAGTGCAGAGAAGGGCAACCAAACTGATAAGAGGCATGGATGAGGTCAGCTATGAGGAAAGATTAGAGGAACTTAATTTATTCACTCTCGAGAAGAGGAGATTAAGGGGGGATATGATCAACATGTACAAATATATAAGGGGTCCATATGGTGAACTTGGTGGTATTATTCACTTTATGGTCAACACAAAGGACAAGGGGGCACTCTTTACGTTTAGAGGAAACGAGATTTCACCTCCAAATACGGAAAGGTTTCTTCACAGTAAGAGCTGTGAAAATGTGGAATAGACTCCCTGCAGAGGTGGTTCTGGCCAGCTCAGTAGATTGTTTTAATAAATGCCTGGATTCTTTCTTAAATGTACATAATATAACTGGGTACTAACATTTATAGGTAAAGTTGATCCGGGGAATATCCGATTGCCTCTCGGGGGATCAGTAAGGAATTTTTTCCCCTGCTGTAGCAAATTGGATCGTGCTCTGCTGGGGTTTTTCGCCTTCCTCTGGATCAACTGTGGGTATAGAATTGGGTATATGGGATTGTATGATATTATTTTATTTTTTTATGGTTGAACTGGATGGACTTGTGTCTTTTTTTCAACCTAACTATGTAACTATTTGCAAGCCTGTAGACTTTACCTTACACCAGTGGCGGCCCATCCATAGGGGGCGCCCGGGCGCCGCCCCCCCCCCCCTCCTGTGGTCACCAAAAAAAAAAAAAAAAAAAACGGGCCCTCTAATGCCGCGTACACACGGCCGTTTTTCCCGTCGAAAAAAACGACATTTTTCCCATTCGACGAGAAAAACGATAGTCTGTGGGCTTTCTGTCGTTTTTTTCGATGAGAAAAACGGCATTAAAAACGACAAGAAAAATTAGAACATGTTCTAATTTTTCTCTTCGTTTTTTTCGACATGTTTTCCGCGGCAGTGTTTCCCATAGGGAAACACTGCCGCGGAGCCCACACACGGTCGTTTTTTTTCGACCAAAAAAAAATGACATTTAAAACGGCCGTGTGTGAGGGGCTGTTCCTCGTTTTTAACGTCGATTTTCTTGACGGTGTTTTCACCGTCGAAAAAATCGATCGTGTGTACGCGGCATCAGAGTTTTTTTTTTTTTATGTCTAGTGGGCGCAGAAGCGCCGCTACCGCTCGCTTCTGCGCCCGGCCGTCACTCACCACAACAATACATAGGTTCATGCATTGCATGAACCTATGTATTGCTGCCGCCCACTATTCAGATGGCCGGCCCCTTGAGCGCCGGCCATCTGAGTCACAGCATCTGATTGGCCTTTAGAAGTGCCTATCAGAGCCAGCAGGCTCTGATAGGCTTCCCGACTATAGCCTGAGGGCTGTAATCGGCTTCTAAATACCTAATGAGAGGACGCACAGGGGTGCGTTCCCTGGCCAATCAGGTTCACCGGGTCTGGTTACCGGTAACCTGATTGGCTGAAGTGACATCGAGGGCGGGAGAAGACATCGAGGACGGAAAAAGGACGGCGCTGACTCGAGGAAGGTAAGTGCAGGGCTGGGGGGGACAAACTGGCTGCATTATGCGGGAGAAACTGGCTGCATTATGCGGGAGAAACTGGCTCCATTATGCGGGAGAAACTGGCTCCATTATGCGGGAGAAACTGGCTCCATTATGCGGGAGAAACTGGCTCCATTATGGGGGAGAAACTGGCTGTATATTGGGGGAGAAACTGGCTGTATATTGGGGGAGAAACTGGCTGTATATTGGGGGAGAAACTGGCTGCATTATGGGGGAGAAACTGGCTGCATTATGGGGGAGAAACTGGCTGCATTATGGGGGAGAAACTGGCTGCATTATGGGGGAGAAACTGGCTGTATATTGGGGGAGAAACTGGCTGTATTATGGGGGAGAAACTGGCTGCATATAGGGGAGAAACTGGCTGCATTATGGGGGAGAAACTGGCTGTATATTGGGGGACAAACTGGCTGCATATAGGGGAGAAACTGGCTGCATTTGGGGGAGAAACTGGCTGCATATAGGGGACAAACTGGCTGTATTATGAGGACAAACTGGCTGCATTATGGGGGAGAAACTGGCTGCATTATGGGGGAGAAACTGGCTGTATTATGGGGGAGAAACTGGCTGCATTATGGGGGAGAAACTGGCTGCATTATGGGGGAGAAACTGGCTGCATTATGGGGGAGAAACTGGCTGCATTTGGGGACAAACTAGTGGCGTTTGGGCACAGTGGCTGCGTTTAATGGGCACAGTGGCGGCAATTGATGATTTTTTTTTTTTCAGTTTGTTTGCGCCCCCCCAAAAAATTTGAGCACCATCCGCCACTGCCTTACACATTAGCCGTGTGTGGGGAACTATGTCAAACGCTTGTGCAAAATCCAAGTATACCATGTCCAAAGTCACTCCTTTGTCTAAGGTTTTACTTACCTCCCCATAAAAAAGAAATTTGGTTTGTTTGACAACTTCTGTCTTTCGTGAATCCATGCGGTCTATTGCTTAAAATATCTGTTCTAGCAAAGACTCACCCAAAATGTTTTACCCTTAATGCAGGGAATTCATTAAGGTAAAAAAATTCTTTAGCTTTAGAAAACACTTTGAGGTGAAAGGTACCTCAGTTGTACTCTGTTGTTTTTTGACGTACTTGTTAGCACTTGTTAGCATTTGCTGTGTTTACAGTCCCTCATTTGGACTACTTTTTGATGCCCCCCTTGTCTCAGAATAAATCCTTTTGTCTTTTAATGAACAATGGAGAAAATAGGATTTTTGTACTCGTCAGGGACTGTTGGTCCGTGACCTATTCTTACTATGACTTTTCCAGAAAAAAAATAGCGCATTAAACCGGCGTGGGATGGAATGTATCTGGCTGATTAAAAGTTTTGCTAGTGTCCAATCTGTTGTAGGCAGTAGCCTTTGTATTAACCCTGTATCCTCTAATGCAGTCCAACAAAAGCCTGCAACAGATATTAAAATAAAATCTATTTGTTTTGCTTTGCTTTGAGTGCAATTTGGTACCACATTACAGGTTAACTGAACAGTCAATTTGAGCCTAATCAAGGGTTTCAACAACTTTATAGATGGGAGATTTGAGAATATGTATCGAAGGGAAGCTGATTTTGCAAGGTAGTGTAATTATGAAGGTGCTACTAATCTAGCTATCTTAAACTAGGATCAGTTTTAACAGACAACAAAAAAAAAGGTATGCCTGTTATATGCTAGCCTGCATATTCACTACTTTTTTTTTTTATTTCTCAGTTGCTAGGTTACACTGAAAAAACTGTAAATCTACAGATGTTTATTGGAACAGCTGATGAACGTTACCTGAGGCCTCATGCATTTTACCAGGTACAGTGCCTTGCGAAAGTATTCGGCCCCCTTGAACTTTTCATCCTTTTGCCACATTTCAGGCTTCAAACATAAAGATATAAAATTTAAATTTTTTGTGAAGAATCACCAACAAGTGGGACACAATTGTGAAGTGGAATGAAATCTATTGGATATTTTAAACTTTTTTAGCAAATAAAAAACTGAAAAGTGGTGCGTGCAAAATTATTCGGCCCCTTTACTTTCAGTGCAGCAAACTCACTCCAGAAGTTCAGCGAGGATCTCTTAATGATCCAATGTTGTCCTAAATGACTGATGGTGATAAATAGAATCCACCTGTGTGTAATCAAGTCTCTGTATAAATGCACCTGCTCTGTGATAGTCTCAGGGTTCTGTTGAAAGCGCAGAGAGCATCATGAAGACCAAGGAACACACCAGGCAGGTCCGTAATACTGTTGTGGAGAAGTTTAAAGCCGGATTTGGATACAAAAAGATTTCCCAAGCTTTAAACATCCCAAGGAGCACTGTGCAAGCGATCATTTTGAAATGGAAGGAGTATCAGACCACTGCAAATCTACCAAGACCTGGCTGTCCCTCTAAACTTTCAGCTCAGACAAGGAGAAGACTGATCAGAGATGCAGCCAAGAGGCCCATGATCACTCTGGATGAACTGCAGAGAACTACAGCGGAGGTGGGAGAGTCTGTCCACGGGACAACAATCAGTTGTACACTGCACAAATCTGGCCTTTATAGAAGAGTGGCAATAAGAAAGCCATTTCTCAAAGATATCCATAAAAAGTCTTGTCTAAAGTTTGCCACAAGCCACCTGGGAGACACACCAAACATGTGGAAGAAGGTGCTCTGGCCCGATGAAACCAAAATCGAACTTTTTGGCCACAATGCAAAACGATATGTTTGGCGTAAAAGCAACACAGCTCATCACCCTCAACACACCATCCCCACTGTCAAACATGGTGGCAGCATCATGGTTTGGGCCTGCTTTTCTTCAGCAGGGACAGGGAAGATGGTTAAAATTGAGGGGAAGATGGATGCAGCCAAATACAGGACCATTCTGGATGAAAACCTGTTGGAGTCTGCAAAAGACCTGAGACTGGGACGGAGATTTATCTTCCAACAAGACAATGATCCCAAACATACAGCAAAATCTACAAAGGAATGGTTCACAAATAAACGTATCCAGGTGTTAGAATGGCCAAGTCAAAGTCCAGACCTGAATCCAATCGAGAATCTGTGGAAAGAGCTGAAAACTGCTGTTCACAAACGCTCTCCATCCAACCTCACTGAGCTTGAGCTGTTTTGCAAGGAAGAATGGGCAAGAATTTCAGTCTCTCCATGTGCAAAACTGATAGAGACATACCCCAAGCGACTTGCAGCTGTAATCGCAGCAAAAGGTGGCTCTACAAAGTATTAACGCAAGGGGGCCGAATAATTTTGCACGCCCCACTTTTCATTTTTTTCTTAGTTAAAAAAGTTTCAAAAATCCAATAGATTTCGTTCCACTTCACAATTGTGTCCCACTTGTTGGTGATTCGTCACAAAAAATTTAAATTTTATATCTTTATGTTTGAAGCCTGATATGTGGCAAAAGGATGAAAAGTTCAAGGGGGGCGAATACTTTCGCAAGGCACTGTACATCGAATCACTGGGAAAACGGTAGCTACTGCTAGCCAAGAAATTGTCATAGCTAGCACCAAAGTCTTGGAAATTCCACTCTTACCAGAAAACAACATGTGTGCAAGGTATGTTCAAATTTTTTTTTTTATTATGATATCCGCCCACTTCTCCACCTTGGCAAATCAGAGGCAGCCTTTTAATCATTAAAAAAAATACAAAGCTTCCTGTAAATGGTGTTTATAGTGCTCAACTAAACTCCATTTTGTTTCATGGACAGGACAGGACAGGAAGTCCTTGTACTGCTGCTGGAACACATCGCTGTATACTATACATCGATAACAGCCACTGCATTAATAAGGCAATAATTTGTTTTAATCTGCTTGCTTCAAGCTATTTAAAGTCATAGTATTCCTAGAGTTAGGATTTAAAGCCAAACTCTAGCTCAGACTTTTTAAGCAGTTGCGGCAGCAGTTTTTTTCTCTTGCATTGATTGACGAACACAGCTTTTTCTTACTCGACCACCGATCTACAGAAATATTACCACCTACAGGAGTAGGATAATAGGCAGAAAAAACTACACAGCACTGCCTGTCGGCAGTCCTAACTGGTAGTCAATCCCCTCTCTGCCATAAGCAGCTCAGTTCTTTACTTTTCCACATTTTCCTGGGATTTTTTCCTGTGGAGATGTTCAATCAACAGCCAGGCTGGGCACTAGGCTGGATAATTTAGATCCTTGTAGTCACCCCAGCCTGGACAGCGAGTTTGTGCAGGCATTAGCTTCACGCTGGGTTGCCTGCAACAGGCCCCATCTTGGACCGGGGTGGCCAGTGAGATAAACGTCTCATGGGGACACACATGACTGAGCACTGGAGTCCATGTCAGTGTTACCTTGGCCAACAGCCCCCCCACCCACCTCAGTACTGTCTTGGGAGTAATGCCTGCAATGGCATGCTGGGTCAGGAAGTAGAAAAGACACAATGTAGTGGCTTAAACCTTGTGAGGCTATCCGTGTAAAAAAGTCCACAGTCTAAGTGCTAGGTGGATAGGTGCATGTGCAGGATAAGTTCATCCAGGTGACGGGATTGCAGAGTCACAGGGATGTCGGCAATTTAGGGCCAGCCACATGTAAGGAGCAGAAGTGATCTACGTAAGGCATGCAAAAGAGAAGATCTCTAAAAGCAGACTGTTAAGATTTTATTGTTGTTCTCCTGTTTTTCCAAAACTCCCTTTCTAGAATTGACCTATGTCTGTGCACACCCCAAACGACACACCTGTTGGAGGACCTTAGATACCTGGTGAGGGGGGCTATCAGATCACTCCCCACTATTGGTCTCCTTAATTGCTAGGCCTGCCGCAGATCTGCCTATGGCTCCGTGGAAGCTCAACGCATTTTGGCTCAACTTATTCCCT
The DNA here is from genome assembly GCA_029206835.1 of Rana muscosa. Classification (NCBI taxonomy): domain Eukaryota; kingdom Metazoa; phylum Chordata; class Amphibia; order Anura; family Ranidae; genus Rana; species Rana muscosa. Next base: position 5,882,969 of record JARGYO010000198.1, on the reverse strand, counting down.
TCCCATGAACGGGTGGCGGCTGAGATCTCTGGGTTTTGGCGGCGCCACGAGGATCACTCTGACCTGGGGTTAACCTGGGAGATGTTTAAAGTGTTTCTCAGGGGACTCTTGATCACAGAGGTCGCAGGTATCAAATCTAAAACGAATGACTTTGGAGAAAAAACCGAACAGTTGGTGAGCAGGCTGGAGGCAGAATTTATTGCAGACCCCTCTGATGCAGATAGGGAAGCGTGGCTGGCTGCACAGGAGGCAGTGAATCGGATCACTAGGGAGGCAGCAGACCGGAAAAGGTTTATCAATAAACAAGCCTTCTATGAGGACGGTGAGCAAACTGGCCGTTTGCTGGCAAAAATAGTAAAGACCTCCCAAACGTCTCCATCCATTGGTGCACTGTGCAGGGGGGGAGGGAGGCTGGTGAACACCCCTATGCATATTATGAAGGAATTGGTCAGGTTCTACTCTGACTTGTATAGGTCTCGGGTGACTTACTCGACCACCGATCTACAGGAATAAAGTAAATAATGATCAGCGCAACTAATAAAAGGTGAATAATATATGTGAAGATCAAGTGAGCAAAAGTCCAAATAAGATGGGATTGCTGGTGCTGATAATACTCTGTCCCAATGTTCAAACAATCTTCTAGAAAGTGTCCTGTGTAAACCAAATCTTCTATGGGGCGTCTTCTTAATCCTAAATGCTCAGAGCGCTTACCTCACACCAGAATGTATGTAGCCTTCAAGATATCCTGGATATCCAAGCCTGCAGCAGCTGACCATCTCCACACGATGTCCGTGCTCCTGATGTTATGGAAAGGGGTTGCTGGTGGTGCTGTAGGTATCTGGACTCGCCGGTGCCAGTGGGTCTCCCAATGTGTGAATCAAAAGATAAGCAGAAAATCTCCCGGAGTGTAAAACCGTTGATGTAAAGCAATTTGATAGCCAAATGGGCTCTTGCATTAAAACAGTAGTAACAAGCATAAAGTACAAACCGCACGTTTAGTGGACGATACCAGCGTCACTTCCGGTTAGCGATCGTACATCCGGTCCTTGCGCTTTGCGTCACACCACGTGACTTTATCAGAGGAACCTGATTGGATGTGAAGTGTTTCCTTTAATTTACTAGAACAGGAAGTGGTTCAGCGGCCATTTTTGCGGAGAAAATGTCTCCGTTATGGTGGCGGCCATTTTGTTGGTTGGTTAAAAGCAAACTACGTCTGCCATTTTCTTGGAGTTTAAAATTGAACAAAATATATAGGTCTCAATTCAGTTGGTGGCCATTTTAATGGGTGCAGGGTCTATGATATATACCAAAGGTAATGATGTATAGAGTGTGCATAACTATAGCGACAACCGGTGGCGTTGTGTACCCGGAAATAAGGTGGGTAACTTCCATAGCATATGTCAACGCATGTGACTAATACATTACATCATTATAAATAGAATTACTAAATGGCTAAAAATATAAAAATAGAAATATAAAAATTCTGAAAAATGTTGATGCATAAAAATACATAAATTATTTAAAAATTACTTAAAAATTACTTAAAAAGCAGTTCAAATCAAATTCCACATTAAGCCCATCTGGCACAAGAGTATGTAAGGTGTGTATCATCTGGATTCCTTTTGACTGATGGGTCTCACCATGTGTGCCCCCCTCCATGGTCTAGTGTATTTTTCCACCCCCCAGAAAGTTAATTGTGTGGGATCCTTGTTGTGGAATTGTGCGAAATGTCTACTGACATTGTTTAGGAAAACCTTTTTTAATGTTTTGAATATGTTCCCTAATACGCACCATGAGAGGTCTTTTCGTTTTGCCATTTAGTAATTCTTTTTATAATGATGTAATGTATTAGTCACATGTGTTATATGCTATGGAAGTTACCCACCTTATTTCCGGGTACACGACGCCATCGGTTGTTGCTATAGTTATGCACACTCTATACATCATCGTTACCTTTGTATCATAGACCCTGCACCTATCAAAAATGGCCATCAATTGAATGGAGACCTATATATTTTGTTCAATTTTAAACTCCAAGTAAATGGCCTCCGTAGTTTGCTTTTAACCAACAAACAAAATGGCCACCACCATAACGGAGACATATTTTCTCTGCAAAAATGGCTGCCGAACCACTTCCTGTTCTAGTAAATTAAAGGAAACACTTCACATCCAATCAGGTTCCTCTGATGAAGTCATGTGGCGTGGCGTGACGCAACGCGCAAGGACCGGATGTACGATCGCTAACCGGAAGTGACGCTGGTATCGTCCACTATACGTGCGGATTGCACTTTATGCTTGTTACTACTGTTTTAATGTAAGAGCCCATTTGGCTATCTAATAAATTGCTTTACATGAATGGTTTTACACTATGGGAGATTTTCTGCTTATCTTTTGATTCACACATTGGGAGACCCACTGGCATCGGCGAGTCCAGATACCTACACCACCACCAGCAACCCCTTTCCATAACATCAGGAGTAGAGGTCGACCGATATGGGTTTTTCTCTGGCCGATGCCGATATTTAGAAATCGGGGCGGCCGATGGCCGATATATGGTGCCGATTTTTGTGGCCGATATTTAAGGCCAATTTTTGGATGGGGACGCATTGTTGAGGGGGATGGATGGTGCTGGGCGTGGGTGGGGGATGCATTGTGAAGGGGGATGGATGGATGGTGCTGGCTGTGGGTGGGGATGCATTGTGGAGAGGGATGGATGGATGGTGCTGGCCGTGGGTGGGGGGATGCGTTGTGGAGAGGGACGGATGGATGGTGCTGGCCGTGGGTGGCGATGCAATGTGGAGAGGGATGGATGGTGCTGGCCGTGGGTGGGGGGATGCGTTTTGGAGATGGATGGATGGTGCTGGCCGTGGGTGGGGGATGCGTTGTGAAGGGGGATGGATGGATGGTGCTGGCTGTGGGTGGGGATGCGTTGTGGAGAGGGATGGATGGTGCTGGCTGTGGGTGGGGATACAATGTGGAGAGGGATGGATGGTGCTGGCCGTGGGTGGGGGATGCGTTGTGGAGAGGGACAGATGGATGGTGCTGGTCGTGGGTGGGGATGCAATGTGGAGAGGGATGGATGGATGGTGCTGGCCGTGGGTGGGGAATGCGTTTTGGAGATGGATGGATGGTGCTGGCCGTGGGTGGGGGAAGCGTTGTGAAGGGGGATGGATGGATGGTGCTGGCTGTGGGTGGGGATACAATGTGGAGATGGATGGATGGTGCTGGCCGTGGGTGGGGGATGCGTTGTGGAGAGGGATGGATGGATGGTGCTGTCCGTGGGTGGGGATGCAATGTGGAGAGGGATGGATGGATTGTGCTGGCCGTGGGTGGGGGATGCGTTGTGGAGAGGGATGGATGGATGGTGCTGTCCGTGGGTGGGGATGCAATGTGGAGAAGGATGGATGGATGGTGCTGGCCATGGGTGGGGATGTGTTGTGGAGAGGGATGGATGTTGCTGGCCGTGGGTGGGGATGTGTTGTAGAGAGGGATGGATGGATGGTGCTGGCCGTGGGTGGGGATGCGTTGTGGAGAGGAATGGATGAATGGTGCTGGCCGTGGTTAGGGATGCGTGTGGAGAGGGATGGATGGTGCTGGCCGTGGTTAGGGATGCAATGTGGAGAGGGATGGATGGATGGTGCTGGCCGTGGGTGGGGAATGCGTTTTGGAGATGGATGGATGGTGCTGGCCGTGGGTGGGGGATGCGTTGTGAAGGGGGATGGATGGATGGTGCTGGCTGTGGGTGGGGATGCGTTGTGGAGAGGGATGGATGGATGGTGCTGGCCATGGGTGGGGGATGCGTTGTGGAGAGGGATGGATGGATGGTGCTGGCTGTGGGTGGGGATGCAATGTGGAGAGGGATGGATAGATGGTGCTGGCCGTGGGTGGGGGATGCGTTGTGGAGAGGGATGGATGGATGGTGTTGTCCGTGGGTGGGGATGCAATGTAGAGATGGATGGATGGTGTTGGCCGTGGGTGGGGGATGCGTTGTGAAGGGGGATGGATGGATGGTGCTGGCTGTGGGTGAGGATGCGTTGTGGAGAGGGATGGATGGATGGATGGTGCTGGCTGTGGGTGAGGATGCGTTGTGGAGAGGGATGGATTGTGCTGGCCGTGGGTGGGGGATGCGTTGTGGAGAGGGATGGATGGATGGTGCTGTCTGTGGGTGGGGATGAAATGTGGAGAAGGATGGATGGATGGTGCTGGCCGTGGGTGGGGGATGCGTTGTGGAGATGGATGGTGCTGGCCATGGGTGGGGATGTGTTGTGCAGAAGGATGGATGGATGGTGCTGGCCATGGGTGGGGATGTGTTGTAGAGAGGGATGGATTGATGGTGCTGGCCGCGGGTGGGGATGCGTTGTGGAGAGGGATGGATGAATGGTGCTGGCCGTGGGTGAGGGAAGCGTTGCGGAGAGGGATGGATGGTGCTGGGTGGGGATGAAGATGATTGAGTTGCATTGTGAAAATGCTCTCCACAAAGTAACTCTCATATCCACTTTCACAATGCAATTCATTATCCATTTTCACAATGCAACTCAATGCCAGCTTGTCAGCCTCAGCCAGTCCCATCAAAGGAGATTAAATAAAGTCGGCAGGGGGCACAGCAGCACACATTACATTTTTGTGACTTACCCTCCATCCATGCTGCTTTCTGGTATCTATCTGCATGCACCTGATAGGGCTAGGTGCATGCAGATAGACGCTGATGAGCTGACCGGCCAATAGCATAACTAGTGCAATAGAAGCAGGCAGCAGGCTCTGCCTCAGCAGGGAAGGAAGAGGAGCTAGTTAGTGCTGGCCACGATCACCTGCTGGGGGGAGTTACTAGTCAGACAGGCGGCAGCTTGGGCTTGTGACGCGACGATAATGATGCTTTCTTCCTCTGCTACAGCCCACTGAGGTAGGGGGGTGGGGCTGGGCGGTGCTAGTGAAACTTTCTCTTCTCACCTATAGGGGCCGGCCGCCGCGCAGGCTATCGGCGGCGCGGGTGAAGGATTAATTTCACGTGCTGCTGTAGGGGGAGCGGGGCCCCTGGTCAGTACTGCTGGCAGCCCTGCGGGCCGGGTTAAGTGTAGCAGCCGCAAATCGGCCTAATTTTCACAATAATGCAGCAGCTGACCGTCTTAACACGATGTCCGTGCTCCTGATTAGAGGTCGACCGATATATTGGCCGGCCGATATTTGACAGTTTTTAAGAAATCGGCATCGGCCGGCCAATATATCGGTCGACCTCTAATCAGGAGCACGGACATCGTGTTAAGACGGTCAGCTGCTGCAGGCTTGGATATCCAGGATATCTTGAAGGCTACATACATTCTGGTGTGAGGTAAGCGCTCTGTGAGCATTTAGGATTAAGAAGACGCCCCATAGAAGATTTGGTTTACACAGGACACTTTCTAGAAGATTGTTTGAACATTGGGACAGAGTATTATCAGCTCCAGCACTCCCATCTTATTTGGATTATTATTTATGTGGACTCATTTTGCACTTTTGCTTACTTGATCTTCACATATATTATTCACCTTTTATTAGTTGCGCTGATCATTATTTACTTTATTCCCTTGTTTTGTGCACATGTACACATTTAGATTTAGCAGCAATTAATTTATTCTATTTCATTTTATTATATTTATCACATTGAATTTCACGTTTCACGTTATAAGGTAGCGCGAAAGACGCACCTTATTCCGATCTACAGATATACCTGCAGGGAATTTACTTGCCTGGTCTATCGACTTCCTAGCAGGCATTCCTTGACTCCCCAATTAAACTTGAGGAATTACAGGAGGCTCTTAGCCTCTTCCCTAATTCTAAGGCTCCAGGGGATGATGGTCTTCCCATGGAAGTTTTCAAACAATACGGGGGGATTATCTTGCCGCGTCTGTTAAAAGTCCTTAACTTTGCTAGACGGTGCCTGCCTGACTGACTAGAGCTAATATTGTGCTCCTTTTTAAAACCGGGTAAGGATCCACTGGACCCGGGCTCCTACAGACCAATATCGCTCTTACAGAGCGACATCAAGCTTTTAGCGAAGGTCCTGGCCCTGCGACTCAACAGGGTCATCTCCTCTATTATTCACTCGGACCACTCAGGCTTTATGCCCCAAAAATCCACGACCATCAACCTCCGTAGACTGTACTTGAACCTCCAGATGCAGTCAGAAAACATGGGGAATAGGGCCCTACTGTCACTAGATGCTCAGAAGGCATTTGACAGCATAGAATGGGGGTACATTTGGGCTGTCATGGGCAAATTTGGCTTTGGCAAAAGGTTCCTGCCGTGGGCTAAGCTGCTGTATTGCTCACCCAGGGCGGTCATTAGAGAGGCGGGGCATGTTTCTGAACCTTTTACCCTGCATAGGGGCACTCGTCAGGGGTGCCTGTTGTCCCCACTCCTCTTCGCCATCGCCGTTGAGCCCATGGCAGCCTTGATTAGAGCAAACCAGAGAGTGCGAGGATTTCAATATGGGGGCATTCAGGAGAAACTCATGTTGTACGCCGACGACACCATGCTGCTTCTGGGGGACACAGATGACTCCCTGAAGGAAGCTATGGCAGTGATTGGCAGGTTTGGGTCCTATTCAGGTCTTATCAATTGGACCAAGTCCTCGCTTCTGCTGCTGGATACCAATCTGGGCAGCGGGGAATGGACGATGCACAAGGTACCGGTGTCTACCGGTTTCAAGTGTCTAGGAATCCATATCACCCCAGAACCACGCGATTTTTATCTCACTTAACCTGTCCCCGCTGCTTAATAGAATCCGAGATGGAGCCAAAATATGGTCCCGTCTTAAGATGTCCCTGGTGGGAAGGGTTAATCTCATAAAGATGATTTTCATGCCCCAGCTCTTGTATATCCTCCACAACAGACCTATGGTTATCCCTCTAAAAATGTTCAGGATTATTAACTCTCTTTTTAGGGCCTTCATATGGCTAGACAAACCCCCTAGAGTGAAACTGGAACAGTTACAAAAACCCAAGGCAGCGGGTGACCTCGCCCTCCCTAACCCTTGGGTCTATTACCTAGCAGCTCAGGCGCAGCATATCGCCCGGGCTATGCCAGACAATCAGGGGATGGAGGAGGGTAGCGTACAATCTGACCCCATTAGGGCCCTAATGTGCTACGCCGCTGGCCTCGACGGCGTACCCACAGGTATGGAGGCCCTGGCGTATGCAATGTCCAATAAATGATTTCCCACATATGTATTGATGCAAAAAATATGGAATAAACTTAGGCAGCTGCAGGAAGTAGAGGGATTCACCGGTTACAGCCCGATATGGGCTAATGGGTACTATGAGGAGCTGCTCTCATTGGATTGCGGAGCGCGGTGGAGGAGGCACGGAGTCACACACATGAGACATATATTCGCAGCGGGTAAACGAATCCCCCTTCCCAGAACTGAGGGAGCAATTTCGCCTCCCGCAATCAATGCTCTTCTATTACATGCAGTTGCAACATGCAGTGAAGGCACAGGCAGGGGGGACCCCGTGGATTCTAGCTGACTCCAATTTTCAAATATATGGCTAACGTATCCCAGTTTAAGGGTTTCATTTCTAGAACCTATTCCATGATTCTCAATGTCTACCTGGAGGGATTTCCCCGTACAGCGTCAAGCAAATGGGAAAGGGATGTGGGAACATTCGAGGATGAACAATGGGAGGAGGCACTCCAGGCAGTGCAACTTTGTTTCTTAACCACTTCAATACAGGGCATTTATACACCCTTCCTGCCCAGACCAATTTTAAGCTTTCAGCGCTCTCACACTTTGAATGACAATTACTCAGTCATGCTACATTGTATCCAAACAACATTTTTATCATTTTGTTCTCACAAACAGAGCTTTCTTTTGGTGGTATTTAATCACTGCTAGGTTTTTATTTTTTGCAATATAAGCAAAAAAATAGAAAATTTTGAAAAAAAAACACTTTTTTTTGTTTCTATCTTAAAATTTTGCAAAGAAATAATTTTCTTCATAAATTTGGGCCAAAATGTATACTGCTACATATCTTTAGTAAAAATAACCCAAATTAGTGTATATTATTTGGTCTCTGTGAACGGTATAGAGGCTACAGGCTATCATTGAAAATTGATCACACCTGATGTACTGACGGCCTATCTCATTTCTTGAGACCCTAACAAGCCAGGAAAGTACAAATACCCCCCAAATGACCCCTTTTTGGAAAGTAGACAATTCTTGGGAAAATTTAAGAATTTTTTTCATTTTTTTTTATTTTTACACAAAATTGTCATAATAACAAGTTAGTTCTCTCACACAGCACATGCATACTTACAATGACACCCCAAAATACATTCTGCTGCTCCTCCTGAGTATGGCGATTACCACATGTGTGAGACCTTTACACACCCTGGCCACATACAGAGGCCCAACATGTAAGTAGCACCTCCAGGCATTCTAGGAGCAGAAATTACACATCTCATTAGCTGACAACCTATCACATTTTTGAAGGCCCTGGAGCACCAGGACAATGAAAACGCCCACAAAATGACCCCATTTTGGAAAGCTAACACCCCAACGTATAATCTATGAGGCATAATGAGTCTTTTGAATGGTTCATTTTTTTCCAGAAGTTTTTGGAAAATGTGGAAAAAAAATGAAAACGCATTTTTTTTTTTACACAAAGTTGTCTATTTATAAGATATTTCTAACACATAGCATGTACATAGCAAAAATAACACCCCAAAATACGTTCTGCTACTCCTCCTGAGTATGGCAATAGCACATGTGTGAGACTTTTACACAGCCTGACTACATACAGAAGTCCAACATCCAAGTAGCACCTCCAGGCGTTCTAGGAGCATAAATTTCACACGCAAATTCTTGCCAACCTATCACATTGTTCAAAGCCCTTCATATTTCTAACCCATAGCATGTACTGTACATACCAATTACAAACCAAAATACATTCTTCTGAGCAAAGAGTAAAGAAAAGATTACCTGCGGTTTTAGTAGTGCAGTGGTCCATAGAGGAGAGCATCGGTCCAGGTAGCAGGTGGATGTGGTCAGCAGCAGCGAAAGGATCGTCCATGCAGCAAGCAGGAATACTGTCCATAGTACATGCAGCAGGCAGGAATACTGTCCATAGTACAAGCAGCAGGCAGATATATGGTTAGTTCAGCCAGAGTATTGGTCCAGGCAGCAGGCAGGACCATCAAGTTTAGGGCCTCGGTCAGGAAAGTATGGGGACAGGGGTAGAGGCTTCTCCCACCCAAATCGCTTTGAAGCCTCCGGGACACCAGACCCTGTTCTGGGAACACAGAAAAACAAAAACAGTTTTTCTCAACTCGGAACACTATTCTGGAGCCCATCACATATGCGAGACCCCTGTGTAGCAGGGTGAAAGATCAGTCCAAGGGGCAGGCAAAAACATGGTCAACAAGCCGAGGTCAGTGCAGACGGTAGGCAGAGGCATAGTCAATACAGTCCATGGTCAGTTCATGTGAAAGGCAGAAACATGGCAGATAAACAATGCAGACGGCAGGCAGAGGCATAGTCGATAAACAGGCCAGGGTCAGTTGAGTTGAGGCACTAGGTTGGTTGGTTGAGGCAGCAGGGAAATAATCAGCACAGAAATTGAAACTGGGGAAGTGGTAGTCTTATAGAAATTTTGGCTAATAATTTTCGAGAGTGTGATATCGCTTGTAGCATTGTCCGATACATAGGCCAGGTTGGGAGGGACTGTCCGGACAATGGTAACTGGGTGTCTTTCCTAATTCCACTTTTGCTGCACACCCGACATTTTTTTTGGCATCTTCTTCCGGTTGCTGATGGTGGGATATGGTCAAGAAAATGGCGCTCATGCAGTTTGCTGACACAATCGGAGCGAATGCTTTGTGGGGCGGAGCCTTGCTGATGGATCAGGGCAGTGACAACATTTTCATTAAATCTGATAAAGGGGATGGGCATTTCTGTTTGATTTTTGATAAGTGACGTATGCATTATAAAGGGCCATATGGAAGAAGTATATTGCAACTTTTTTGTACCAGAATATAGACTTTCGTGTTGAAAGATAGGGCTGCAGCATTTGATCGTTTAAATTCACCCCCCCCCCCATGAACTTATTGTATTCGTTGATACAGCAAAGCTTTTGAACGGTACCGCGTCTTCTGTGAAGTTCCACCGAGGTGTCATTGTGGATAGTGGACATGATGTAAACATCTTTCTTATCCCTCCACTTCACGGCCAACACTTCCTCGTTCCTCAGGCTTGCCGATTCCCCCCTTTGTAGCCTTGTGGTGACTAAACTCTGTGGGAATCCTTTCCTGTTTTTTCTTGAAGTACCACAGGCCAAAGTGTCCTTCAGGAATAGGTGGCGAAAAAGGGGCAAACTAGTATAGTAATTGTCCATGTATATATGATACCCCTTTTGGAGGAGTGGGAATGCCAACTCCCATACAATTTTCCCGCTTATTCCCATATATGATGGACACTCAGGGGGCTGGAGCTGGGAGTCTTTGCCTTTGTACACACGAAAGGCATTCACATATCCGGAGGAGCTCTCACAGAGCTTGTTGAGCTTCAAGCTGTACCTCACCATCTTACTGGGAATATACTGCTTGATTCCCTGCCGGCCTGTGAAATGGACCAGGGATTCGTCTACAGAGATGTTCTGTTCCGGGATGTAAAGTTCGGCAAACCTCTTATTAAAAAAATCTATTAGGGGGCGAAATTTTAAACAATTTATCAAAGTCCGGATGATTTCGGGGGGGCACTGCAAGTTGTCACTGAAATGCAGGAACCGCATGATCATGTCAAAGCGGGACCTGGACGTCACAGCTGAAAAAATTGGCATATGGATGATGGGCTTTTTAGACCAATATGAATGAAGTAAATTTTTTTTGTAAGCCCCATGTTCAGTGTAAGGCCTAAAAACAATCTAAGCTCCTCCATTGTTAGGGGTCTCCATTCGAAAGGGCGGGCATAGCATGAGTTGGGGTTGTTTTGTATGTAATGACGAGCAAAAAGATTTGTTTGGTCTAAGATGCTTTGAAGGAACTTATCAGGGAAAAATAAATGTAAAAAATCGATTTTCAGAGAAACCTTCGGTGTTGGCCTGCACACCTGGCTGTTCTGTGAAAGGGAGGATTGTGGCTGACCCTGTGCTAGAAGGCAGCCACAATGGGTTGGCCAAGGCATCCGGAAGATGGGTTTGGGCCCTTCTTCCTCGGCGTGGAATTCAGGAGCTTGTACTGGGGTCTAGCAGCGCTTATACTGGGCCTTTCCTCCTGGGATCTAGCAGCGCTTATACTGGGCCTCTCCTCCTGGGGTCTAGCGCCGTTGGCATTTGCTGATTGGCCATTGGGGTGTTTGGCGCTGCTGGTAGCTGCCTGGAGTTCAGACCTTCTTCTTTTTGTCCGGACTACTTCCTCCGATTCGGATGTACTGCTTTTGGGGGGCTCGTATTGCGAACCAGAATCAGAACTGTACTGGGGCGGTGAGAGCTCCCCGCTGCTCTCATCGCTCTGGGTTAGTATTGGTATGCCTCTTCTGGGGTGTATAATCTTCTGGACATGGTGGCTGTATTACAGGGCTGCACGACGGGGACTAATTGGCTGTACGTCAGCTAGAAATTGGCTGCGCGTCAGGCACTGCTGGGCTCACTGGACAGGTACTCCTGATGGAGGTGACGGGTACTCCTGATGGAGGTGACGGGTACTCTTGATGGAGGTGACGGGTACTCTTGATGGAGGTGACGGGTACTCCTGATGGAGGTGACGGGTACTCTTGATGGAGGTGACGGGTACTCTTGATGGAGGTGACGGGTACTCTTGATGGAGGTGACGGGTACTCCTGATGGAGGTGACGGGTACTCCTGATGGAGGTGACGGGTACTCCTGATGGAGGTGACGGGTACTCCTGATGGAGGTGACGGGTACTCCTGATGGAGGTGACGGGTACTCTTGATGGAGGTGACGGGTACTCCTGATGGAGGTGACGGGTACTCCTGATGGAGGTGACGGGTACTCCTGATGGAGGTGACGGGTACTCCTGATGGAGGTGACGGGTACTCTTGATGGAGGTGACGGGTACTCCTGATGGAGGTGACGGGTACTCCTGATGGAGGTGACGGGTACTCTTGATGGAGGTGACGGGTACTCTTGATGGAGGTGACGGGTACTCTTGATGGAGGTGACGGGTACTCTTGATGGAGGTGACGGGTACTCCTGATGGAGGTGACGGGTACTCCTAATGGAGGTGATGGGTACTCCTGATGGAGGTGACGGGTACTCTTGATGGAGGTGACGGGTACTCGGGTACTCTTGATGGGGGGTGATGGGTACTCCTGATGGAGGTGACGGGTACTCCTGATGGAGGTGACGGGTACTCCTGATGGAGGTGATGGGTACTCCTGATGGAGGTGACGGGTACTCTTGATGGAGGTGACGGGTACTCGGGTACTCTTGATGGGGGGTGATGGGTACTCCTGATGGAGGTGACGGGTACTCCTGATGGAGGTGACGGGTACTCCTGATGGAGGTGACGGGTACTCGGGTACTCTTGATGGGGGTGACGGGTACTCGGGTACTCTTGATGGGGGTGACGGGTACTCTTGATGGGGGTGACGGGTACTCTTGATGGAGGTGACGGGTACTCTTGATGGAGGTGACGGGTACTCCTGATGGAGGTGACGGGTACTCCTGATGGAGGTGACGGGTACTCCTGATGGAGGTGATGGGTACTCCTGATGGAGGTGATGGGTACTCTTGATGGAGGTGACGGGTACTCGGGTACTCTTGATGGGGGGTGATGGGTACTCCTGATGGAGGTGACGGGTACTCCTGATGGAGGTGACGGGTACTCCTGATGGAGGTGACGGGTACTCGGGTACTCTTGATGGGGGTGACGGGTACTCGGGTACTCTTGATGGGGGTGACGGGTACTCTTGATGGAGGTGACGGGTACTCTTGATGGAGGTGACGGGTACTCCTGATGGAGGTGACGGGTACTCCTGATGGAGGTGACGGGTACTCCTGATGGAGGTGACGGGTACTCCTGATGGAGGTGATGGGTACTCCTGATGGAGGTGATGGGTACTCTTGATGGAGGTGACGGGTACTCGGGTACTCTTGATGGGGGGTGATGGGTACTCCTGATGGAGGTGACGGGTACTCCTGATGGAGGTGACGGGTACTCCTGATGGAGGTGATGGGTACTCCTGATGGAGGTGACGGGTACTCGGGTACTCTTGATGGGGGGTGATGGGTACTCCTGATGGAGGTGACGGGTACTCCTGATGGAGGTGACGGGTACTCCTGATGGAGGTGACGGGTACTCCTGATGGAGGTGACGGGTACTCTTGATGGATGTGACGGGTACTCGGGTACTCTTGATGGGGGGTGATGGGTACTCCTGATGGGGGTGACGGGTACTCGGGTACTCTTGATGGGGGTGACGGGTACTCGGGTACTCTTGATGGGGGTGACGGGTACTCGGGTACTCTTGATGGGGGGTGACGGGTACTCGGGTACTCTTGATGGGGGGTGATGGGTACTCTTGATGGGGGTGACGGGTACTCTTGATGGGGGGTGACGGGTACTCTTGATGGGGGTGACGGGTACTCCTGATGGAGGTGACAGGTACTCCTGATGGAGGTGACGGGTACTCGGGTACTCTTGATGGGGGGTGATGGGTACTCCTGATGGGGGTGACGGGTACTCGGGTACTCTTGATGGGGGTGACGGGTACTCGGGTACTCTTGATGGGGGGTGACGGGTACTCAGGTACTCTTGATGGGGGGTGATGGGTACTCAGGTACTCTTGATGGGGGGTGACGGGTACTCGGGTACTTCTGATGGAGGCGACAGGTACTCCTGGTGGGGGTGACGGGTACTCATGTAAAGAGGTGGTAAAGAGCCAAATTTTATTGGCTCTTTACACTGATCGGGGACGGGCTGTGTCCGAGGGGCACGCCTCGTCACCGATCGCCACGATGCGGGCCCCCAGGGACCCGCAGTAGCGGCAAGAAGGGCAGGACGTCATATGACGTCCGCCCGGAGGGAGAAAGAGTCCATGCCGGCGTCATTTTACAATGGTATGGAAGGGGTTAAACGTGGCCCAACGGTTATCCCAACTGTACATTTTTCTTAGAGTACATTATAGGCCCGACAGATTGTTTAGGATGGGGGCGAGACTGGATTCCAACAGCCCCAGATGTGCGAGAAATCATGGGGACCTAATCCATCCGCTATGGCGGTGCCCCAAGCTTAATTTATTCTGGACAGGGGTTTTAGCCACCGTTAACAGAGTATCAGACTGTCATACCCACTGACCCGAAACCGTGCATACTTGGGATCTTGGATGACATTCCCATGGAAGACCATTCCAAACAGGCCATATTGAGGGCTCTCTTTCAGGCCCGCAAGCTGATCCTTGGACATTGGAAGGCGGTTGAGCCCCCAACGTTGAAGGAATGGATTGTCCAGATGGGTGACACCATAAGGCTGGAGAAATATATCTACCAATACCAACACAGGGGTTGCTCGGGAAAGTTTTGAGAGGCTGTGGGCACCTTGGTTGGATACCCCCGGCCTGTCCCCGGGTTGATCTGGTAATGGATAGGCTGCTGAGGTAGAAGGCGGGTCAGTGGTTGAGCTACAACGCGGGCGGGGAACATGATTTGCTTAATGTATGCATATCAGATTGTAGGGCAGACTTTTGATTGTGCAGTCCCTTTAGAAGCATTGCCTCACTTGTATAACTTGTGATGGTGGAGGATGCTATGCATATTGTCTGAATGTACCTCTTACACTGATTATAGAACAGTATGACTAACTTTGTGTCCTACATGTGAGCTGTGAAGTTTTCCTATTTGTTCTGTTGTGTTTTCTTTCTGTTTTTTGTTTCAATGAACGTCTCTGATTAAAAAAAATATATATATTTTATTGTAATAAAAAAGGTATAAAATCCACTCAGGTGAGGGCAGCAATCGTGCTGTGGGTGTAATCACGGCCATGTATGTGTAAAGTAATTGTTACATCATTAAAATGCAGCAGGGGGTCTAAGGGGGTACGCGCTGACGTCACCACGCTCGTTTGGACGGGAGTTTGCTTTACAGCCGGCCGGCTTTTCTTATATGTCCTGTTTGCACTTATTTGATGTACGTGTAATTTTAATCTTTTTTTAATAAATAAGTGACGTTATCACACTATCCAGTCCTTACTTTCTTTTGGGTACAATATCCTGTGGGCTCCTTGGAGTCACTTCGTTGAAACTGGGAGCCACATTCATCCGATATAGCAGCCTTGGCCATAGGGAGAAATCTATATCTGTACATCAGTCTCCTGCTGCCAGTGGATTTGTTTTGCCTACTACTTGATGATATCTGGTAAGGAGACTATTTGTAAGGTGGCGGTTCACTTCGTGGTGGATTTTTACCCTTTTATTATATTGATTAATGCTTGTAATCACCTCTGTCTGGTAAGGAGATTACTTATAAGGTGGTGGTTCACTCCTAATGAAATAGCACACACCTGGTGTTACGTCTTCTTTACTACATAGCATATATCCAATCTAGGATTACTTTATGTGGCAGGATTACGCTATGTTTTTTTCTTTCTTTTGTTAAAACATTTTGGATACATATACCTACCCATACTGTGGAGTCGTCCTTCCATTGCTACAGTTTATCATCATCGAGGAAATTAGCACTGGTGTGTTAACCAAAGGCCTAGGCTGGGTTATAGCCATCTGCTTGTTTGGCTTACTATCTGGTAAGCACATATTCACATAAGTAAATATAGGATTTTCGTGTGTTTTTTGGCATTTGTCTACTCCAGCACTTCCAATTGGAATTTTCTGGACTTTGGGAAATTACAACAATTTTCTTTAAAAATGCTACACTCACCCTCTGACTCTCTAGAAACACTCTCTATCTCACATCTCCCTCTCTTCTGGTATCTTCTCCAACTCTCTAAAACATGCGCTAGTCACCCCCATCCTTAAAAAGCCCTCACTGGACCCCACCAAGCTTCACAACCTACGCCCCATCTCCTTACTCCCTTTCTCCTGCAAACTTCTTGAACAAAACTTCTTGATGCCCTTCAGTCCGGATTTCGCCCTTGTAACGGATCTCAGATACCCCAGATGGGCACATCCGCCAGACTTGTGTCTCCTGTCCTCCAAACGCACCCGCAGCCTGCAGATTCGCCATAACCAGCCCTTAACCCCTCAATCACGAGACAATCCACACAGGTGTTGAGGGTTAAACATGCAGAGCATCAACTGTTTATTAAATCCAAAACATACACTTTTACACACAGTTAGGGACACTCCCCTTAGCCTTGTCATAGAGGGGGGGTAGGGGACAAGGAAGAATCAATGGGAACTGAACACTTGTACATTGAAACAGAGACTACAGATAAACAAAGGGATTATGATAAGCAGGCAGCCCCTCAATACACATCCCCTGCGGAGAGATGTCTGCAGTCCAGACCATTGTCTGTGTGCCATGACTCAACACAGCTAAACACAGCAACAAGAGGGGGGGGGATGGGGGAGAAGGGATGTAGCATTACATTACATTATCTCAATGCCAGCTTCTCCCCGAGTCTCCAGTCTCCTCTGGGCCATAATCTGTGGGTAGGAGGCCCGCCCTCAGTCCCTTCCAAAACACACAGTGACAGTGGGTTCTGTCACAGCCCTCAACACTCCACGGAAACTGCTCTCCTTAAAGTGGTTGTAAACTCAATAATGTTTTTTTTTTTTACACAACCTCCTGTAAGAGAAAGGCATAATGAGCTATTATGACTAGCATAATAGCTCATTATGCATCACTTACCTTAGATCGGGGCCCCCGAAGCCGTCCTCGTCTCCCTCTTTCAGCCGCATCCATCGCTGCGGCGATAGCCGGAAGGTTACTTCCGGGTATCGCCGCTGCAGCCAATCACAGCACCGCTCCGGCGCGCGAGAGCCGTCACAATCGGCTACGCCCAGCTATTGCTGGGAAGTAGCCGATTTTGTGAATGGGATTAACCCCATGAATGCGCCGTTGTCTACGGCGCGCATGCGCCATAGACAGCGGCGCCTGTCTTTTTAGTAAATATCTCCTAAACCGTGTAGGTTTAGGAGATATTTCTTGCACCTACAGGTAAGCCTTAATCTAGGCTTACCTGTAGGTGCAAGTTGAAAAAGTGGGTTTACAACCACTTTAAACTCACAAACGACCGAACGGCTAAAACCAATGGACACTATTCTGTACTACTACTCCTGGACCTCTCTGCTGCCTTTGACACAGTGAACCACCCCCTCATCCTCAAAAAAACTCTGCTCCCTTGGTCTCCATGACTGAACTCTTCACTATGTCTCATCCTACCTATCTGAACGCACCTTCAGTGCCACTTACTACTCTACTTCCTCCTTTCCTCACTCTTCTTCCTTTCTCAGTCGGGGTCCCCTAAGTTTCTGTTCTTGGACCTCTCCTCTTCTCAATCTACACCTCCTCCCTGGGTCAGTTGATTGCCACCCATGGCTTTCAACATATCAGCCTGGATGTCACATCACTTCCTCAAACTCAACCTATCCAAAACTAAACTCATGATATTGCTCCCCCACGTGCCATTTCTCTTTCAAAATCAACAGCTCAATTATCAACCAGCCCCCCCATGCCAAGGTCCGAAGTGTAATCCTTTCAGCCCCACATCCATTTGCTGTCCAAAGCTTGCCGCGTCAACCTCCACAACATCTCCAAGATACGCCCTTTCCTAACCAAAGACACCACAAAGCTTCTAATCCACTCCCTGGTCATCTCTCATTTTGACTAGTGCAATTCCTCATTGGCTTGCCTTTAAATAAGCTAGTCCCCCTTCAATCAATCATGAACGCTGCTGCCAGGCTCATCCACCTTACAAACTGCTCGGTGTCTGCTACCCCTCAACTAACAAATTAAATTCAAGATGCTAACCATAACTTACAAAGCCATCCATAACTTGGCCCCCAGCTACATCACTAACCTGGTCTCAAAATACCAACCAAATCATTCTTTGTTCCTCCCAATACCTCTTGCTCTCTAGCTCCCTTGTCACCTCATCCCATGCTCGCCTCCACGAGTTCTCCCAAGCCTCTCCCAACCTCTGGAATGCTCTATCCCAATCTGTCTGACTATCTCTTACTTTGTCCACTTTCAAACGATCCCTGAAAACTCATTCCTTGAGAAAGCCTTTCTGACCCCCACAGTTATTACCTCTTGTATCTCTTGACCCTCCCTCTTAGATTGTAAGCTCTAAAGAGCAGGACTCTCTGATTCTTACTGCTTTAAAGTGTATTTTAGTTGTACTGTCTACCCTCAAGTTGTAAAGCGCTGCATAAACTGTCAGAGCTATGTAAATCCTGTGTAATAATAAAAAATACATACATGATATAGAAAATCACCACTTCAATACAGGGCACTCTCCCCCTCTTCCTGCGCAAACCAATTTTCTCACACTTTGAATCACAATTGCTCAGTCATGCTACACCGTACCCAAATTATCATTTTTTTCACACAAATAGAGCTTTCTTTTGGTGGTTTTTAATCACCACTGTTTTTTTTGTTTTTTTTACATGTGCGCAAAAATAGTGGAAATTTAGAGAAAAAAATTGTTTTTTAATTTGTATTATAAAATTTAGCAATTTAAGTAACTTTTCATAAATTTGGGCCAAAATGTATACTGCTACATATCTTTGTTAAAAATAACCCAAATTGGTGTATTTGTGATGTTTGTGTGGGATCACTGTGAACCTTGACCCTTTTCTCCTGATGCATGCTGGGGGAGGGGCTGTACCAGGAAGTCAGTCACAGTGTGTGTGTGTGTGTGTGGGGGACTTGAAGCAGCAGCATGATACATAGAAGGGATTACAGAGGCCTGTTGTATTAAGACTCCTCCATGTAAGAAAGTCATCATGTTTCTGAGTGAGTAATAAACCCTTTCCCTGGTTAAGAAGTGCATCTGGCCTGTGTGTAACTTGCTGAGCAGATACTGGCAGCATTGCTAGCAGCACCCTGAGAGACCCTGTGTCTAAGGGACATAACAGTGGTGACGAGGATTGTGGAGTTTAGCACACATGGCCTTCATAGGGTTTATTCAACCATTTGATCCTACTGCTGAATCATGGAGCTTCTGGGTGGAGAGGCTGGAGCAGTATATGGAAGCAAATAGTGTGGCTGTAGAAAACAAAGTGACAGTTTTCCTTACAGCATTGGGTCAAGCTTCATATGGCACTCTGAGACCTCATTTCGCCATACAAGCCGGCCTCTAAGCCCCTGCCTGAGCTACATGAGCACTACAACCCAAAGCCATTAGAAATTGCAGAGCGGTTTAAATTCTACAGTAGAAGGCAGCATGCCGGGGAGGACAAAGACTTGTATCATTGCTTTATGTAAACTAGCTGCCACTTGTCAGTTTGGAGACTACCTGCAGACGGCTCTCCGCGACATGTTTGTCACGGGACTCTGCGACCCAGCCATACAGAATTATTTACTCACAGAACCCGACCTGACTGACGAAAGCCACTGACCTTGCTACGGTCATGGAGTTGGCTACACGGGACGCCACCCTACTGAAGGCTCCAACTGAAACTCCTGCAAGCCAGGGAGAGGAAATATTCCACTCTATCACCCGACACCCACGACAACCGTCCACAAATCAGCCTAAACCTCGCCACCCTAATTCTTCTGTCTCTAGGATACCGACTTGCTACCATTGTGGTAACACTAACTGTGCACCTTCTTGCAAGTTCAAGGATGTCGTTTGTTTTCTTTGTGGAAGACTGGTCATATTTGGCGTGTTTGCCGCAGCTCATGCTCCCCGAACACTACCTCAAAAGGTAGACGTAAACAGACATTTCATGTGGATACTGACAATAACTGCTCCAGCTCAGATAAGGAGACCTGTGTCCAGCATGTTGGACTGTTTCGGGTAGCTGGGAGTACGCCTGCGATAAAAGTGGATGTCACACTCTGGCTGTCCTGTCTCCATGGATGTTGATACGGGGCGGCTGTGTCTGTCATTTCATGGACTGATTTAAAGGCATTGTGTCTGTCCCTACCTCTCCAACCTACAAATCTCACACTACAAACCTACAGCAAGGAACTACTACAGCCCTTGGATTATGTGAAACCCCTTGTTACATTAGGCAACCGCAGTCAAACTCTACGCCTGTATGTTGTAAGTAAAGGAGGTCCTCCGGTGTACGATAGGGACTGGATCAAAGCCCTGGGCATGCCTCCTCTTGCCAATGTACATTGCTTTATGAGGTAAACTATTGGGTGGAATCCTTGAAGTCACGCTTTAGGGGGGTTTTTGAGGACTCTTTGGGCACAGTAAAAGGAAAAATGGCCCACCTCCTCTTGAATCCTGGTGCTACACCTCGTTTGTTAGGCAAGATCAGTACCTTTTTGTCTTGCGGAAGAAAGTGGAAGCAGAGCTTGACCACCTATTGGCTGAATTAGGTAAGCTATTAACTAAAGTTGATAGAAGTGAATGGGAATCGCCAATTGTACCTGTCGAAACAAATGTAGGCATTAGAATTTGTGGAGATTTCAGGGTTGCCCTGAACAACCAACTTCTTGTTCATCGATACCCATTGCCTCGACTTGAAGATCGATTTAGCTCACTGGCTGGGGGGCAAAAGTTTACAAAAATAGACTTAAAGCAAGCTTACCTGCAACTACACCCAGATTCACGCCATCTATTGACCATTAACACCCATAGAGGATTATTCCAATATAACCGCATGGTTTTTGGCATAGCACCAGCTCCAGCCATCTGGCAGCGAATCATGGATGAGGTCCTGGCAGGCATACCTTTCACCCAATGTCTACTAGATGACATGCTCATCACCGATCCCACTGATGAAGAACACAGAATGTTGAAGCTGTGCTAGAGAGACTCCAAAGGTATGGTTTATGTGTCAATCTTTCAAAATGCAAATTTCTAAAGTCTCGACTGGAATTTTGTGCCCACAATGTGGACCGACATGGGTTACACACTACTGAAGAAAAGATTAAAGCCCTTGCCCCTACGCCCCAGAATGTCACACAGCTCAGGTCCTAGCTTGGCCTCCTAAATTACTACCACCGTTTCTTGCCGAACCTAGCACACCAGCTTTAGCCCTTTACGTCGCTTACTGAATGCAAGAGCTAAATGGATATGGACAGCGAAATGTAACGAAGCGTTTCGGCTTTCTAAAGAACTCATTCTGTCTTCTCGGGTTCTGGTCCACTATGATTTAAAGAAACGCGTCACCTTGGCTTGTGACACCTCGCCTTATGGACTGGGTGCTGTGCTTTTCCATGTCATGCCAGATGGCATGGAGCGCCCCATTTCTTTTGCCTCCAGGTCTTTAACCTCAGCAGAACAAAACTACTCCCAGATAGACAAGGAAGCTTTGGCCATTGTATGGGCCACAAAAAAATTCACACGTACATCTATGGTCGGGAGTTCACACTTCTCACTGACCACAAACCTCTGTTGTCAATACTGAACCCTCAGAAAGGAATTTCTACAACTGCATCTCTCTTACAAAGGTACGCTTTATTCTTGGGAGCTTATACTTATTCTATCAGATACCGCTTACATGATGCCCATGGCAATCCAGATTGCCAATTGGAGACCACCCACCAAGAGACGTACACATAGTGGAAATACTCAGGCCACAATCCTGCATGTCCACCTCCCTAATTGCCAGACATGCAGCCACAGATCCCTTCCTGTCTCAGATATTCTCATATGTTCAGGCTGGATAGCCAGAGAAAGTCCCAGCTGAATTTCGTCCGTACTTTGCCAGAAAATGTGAGCTTGTGACTAATGTTGGTTGCCTACACTGGGGCAATAGAGTGATTATACCTCAGTATATGCAACCAACCATGCTAAGGATACTGCAAGAGGGCCATCCTGGTGTGGTGCGCATGAAGCGGCAAGCCTGGAGCTATGTTTGGTGGCCACAAATGGACACCGCAATTGAAGCTTATGTGGCTCAATGTCCTGGGTGCTGTCAAGCTCAGCGACCCCAAAAGAAAGGAACCCTGCTACCCTGGCCATGGCCGACAGAGCCGTGGTCAAGACTCCATCTTGATTTTCTTGGCCCAATCCAGGATAAAATGTATTTGATCGTGGTAGATGCACATTCAAAACCCCCAGTTCTTATTACTGTGTATTTCCCCCTTTAACATCAATGACAGCTTGAAGTCTTTTGTGGTATTTGTCAATGAGGTTCTTTATCTTCTCAGGTGGTAAAGCTGGCCATTCCACTTGGCAAAAGCCCCCAGTTCCTGGAAATTCTTGGGCTGTTCTGCATGAACACAGAGTAAACACAGTTGATTGATAATAAATGGCTTCAGCTAAATACTAACGATGAGTGAAAAAAAGTTTTTCTTTATCGTACATCACAGGACACAGAGCAACCATTATAATGACTATATGGTTTTTACCCCATAATGGTGGATGGACACTGACAAATAGTCAAACAGGAAATCCACCCCTATATAACCCCTCCTACACAGGAAGGACCTCAGTTTTTTTTTCACCAGTGTCTAAGGTGGAATGGTCCTGGAGGTCAGGACGGTTCTATTTATAATCATGGACTTCATTCGGATCCATTCGAAAAGCTATCAGCCAAAATGGATGGTACCCAAGCCTCATTGGAAGGAGAGAACATTCCTCTAGGTTTTGCCTGTAATGCAGCCTTATGGCGCTGGACCCTGTGTAATGGAGCCCTGTGCAGTGTTTGTTCTGACCAAGGCGCTTTCCTGCAGGGTGCTATACATGTCCAAGGGAGTGGACCCCATATTAAGGGGGACCCAGTACCTAAAGGTCTTTTATGACAAAGCTCACCGTGATGGGTGAAGATTGGACTCCTGTTATGTTCAGAGTCCTGCAGCAGGAATGGTAAGTCTGCATTTTTGCAGTTTCTCTTTAAAAATAAAAAAGCGAGATCTGACTGTTCTCCCAGGAGCCACTGGGCAGTGTGCTGTTTTATCATGCGGTGTACTACTTAGTCGTGTGGGCTGCTTTTCCTCCTCCAGCCACTAGAGTGCGCAGGCTCGCTCAGTATGGCCTATTTTTATATAGGAAGGAAGTGGAAGGCCAGTCATGTTACCATGACGTCACTTCCGCCCGGATGCCACGCTAGTACGGCATCCCCCGCTGTGTTGGCGAACCTCTCGGGAAACAGATGGGAAGTCCTCCCACTTGATGCGCATTGGGAAGGGAGTGAGGGCCTGATATTCAGACCTGCACCAGCCCCTATATGGGGAGAAGCGGTGGCTATAAGGCATCTCAGCATTGATTCCCCAGACGACACCTAGCTGTACACTTTAGCACAAGGCTATATGGATAACTCAGAGTTGTGCTATTTTGAAGAGGACTAGCCATACTGATCTGGTCTGAGTATCCAACTGGAGCGGTAACGTATGACTGATGTGACATTACCTGCATCGTTTACATACTCCAAAAAAGCGCCTACTAACCTTGTTGCTAGGCTAACTCCACACCGGGGTTTGGCATATAAGGAAATTTCCACACCTAGCTATTTTGAGTAAATGCCACAGACTATGCTGGGTGTTTTCCTGATGGACCTTTTGCCCCTATGTTATTGACTAAACCATAGTCTGTCTATAGGTTCCTTGCTTGATTGGCACTTCCGGCCCCTCTCCTTCCCCCCTCTCCCCTCCTTCCCCATGGCTCGAGCCTCCAGCGGGTTGGTATTTGGTTGTTCCACCTACAGCATTTGCCGATTTAATCAGCATTGTCCGAGTGAGTGCAACCTGTCCCAATATACCTGGCGTCCAGACGTTTTTGAAATGAATGTTACATGTTTTGTGTTGTATATGTTTGGCCAGTCTATTGTGACTAGCTACACTATTTTATGAGCAAGTCCTGCACTAGTAACCACAGTTAACTACCATGTTTTATATTTAGGAATAAAGTGTTTATACTTTACTTAACCACTTGCCGCCCGCCCTATAGTGGATTGACGGCGGCAAAGTGGTTTTAAAATCCTGACTGGACGTCATATGACGTCCTCAGGATTTTAAGCCACTGCGCGCCCCCGGGGGCGCGCATCGCAGCGATCGTTGTTGCAGGGTGTCAGTCTGACACCCCGCAACACCGATCTAGGTAAAGAGTCTCCGACAGACTCTTTACCACGTGATCAGCTGTGTCCAATAACGGCTGATCACATGTAAACAGGAAAAGCCGGTGATCCGCTTTTCCTCACTCGTGTCTATCAGACGCGAGTAGAGGAGAGCCGATCGGCTGCTCCTCTGACAGGGGGGGTTTGTGCTGATCAATTATCAGCACAGCCCCCCCGAGGATGCCCACACTGGACCACCAGGGATGCCACTGGACCACCAGGGATGTCCATTACCAGGTATGCCTCCCTAGACCACCAGGGATGCCAAAATTTTCGGTCTTTTTTAAATTATTTTAGCAGAAAATAAAAATCGCAGAGGTGATCAAACACCACCAAAAGAAAGCTCTATGTGTGGGAACAAAATGATAAAAATTTAGTTTGGGTACAGTGTAGCACAACCGCGCAATTGTCATTCAAAGTGCAACAGCGCCGAAAGCTGAAAATTGGTCTGGGCAGGAAGCTGTATAAGTGCCCTGTATGGAAGTGGTTAATTAGTGACGTGTTTCTGTCATTCTATGAGCCCTTGCTCTCTCTTCTATTTTGCAGTGACGTAAAGCAGTGCCTGTGTAATCTTGAGTATAATACAAATGACGGCGCAAAAGAAAGGAACAAAAACCTAACTGATAAAAATAGATCAAATGGAAATCAATAGGGTTTAAAATATGAAAGTCTCTCTCTTAGGAAGTCCATATAATGCTAAAAACAAGTCTTATAAACATATGCACTGTTGGCAGCAATTGTAGAGCGAAGCAGACTCTATATGCAGCAAAGAAAAGAAAAAACAATGCGCCTACTAATTGCAGTATGTTAGGAATTTATTTGAGAAAAGATTAAAATAACAGCCAAATGGCTACTCACAGGATGGAAGTGGAGTATAGGCATGAATATCTTTCTAAGTTGTCTGCGGAGGGCATGAGTCAATCCGTGTATCTGTAGTCTCCCAGTGGTGGAATACTGCCAAGATGAAAAAGTAGTGCACTATAATGTTGCTGCAGCGATGGGGAGATAGCAGAAGAGCGGTAAATGCAAGAAGAGCTGTCCCTCTATACCGGTGTGGACATCAGTTCCCCACGGCGTACGGCGTGCGGTTCACGCTGGAGCGCAGTCAGCTTCGGCAACCGGACGTGACGTCAATAGCAGGCGATGACCGATGACGCGTTTCAATGCTTCCGCAGGAAAATGCCGCCTTATCAGTGCTCGTCAGTGCAGCCCCATCAGTGCCCATCAGTGAAGGAGAAAACGTACTTATTTACAAAGTTTTGTAACTGAAACAAAAAAAAATGTTTTTTTTTCAAAATTTTCGGTCTTTTTTAAATTCTTTTAGCAGAAAATAAAAATCGCAGAGGTGATCAAATACCACCAAAAGAAAGCTCTATGTGTGGGAACAAAATGATACAACTTAGTTTGGGTACAGTGTAGCACAACCGCGCAATTGTCATTCAAAATGCAACAGCGCCGAAAGCTGAAAATTGGTCTGGGCAGGAAGCTGTATAAGTGCCCTTATAAGTGCCCTTGCATTTACCGCTCTTCTGCTATCTCCCCAGCGCTGCAGCAACATTATAGTGCACTACTTTTTCATCTTGGCAGTATTCCACCACTGGGAGACTACAGATACACGGATTGACTCATGCCCTCCGCAGACAACTTAGAAAGATATTCATGCCTATACTCCACTTCCATCCTGTGAGTAGCCATTTGGCTGTTATTTTAATCTTTTCTCAAATAAATTCCTAACATACTGCACTTAGTAGGTGCATTGTTTTTTCTTTTCTGTGTAATCTTGAGGTCTATGGACCTCAAGTCGCGCCAAGGTCGGACAGGAGTGGTGAAGGGGCTGCTTTGAGGTCACTGCGACTTGAAGATGCACGAATGTGAAGGGTACTTATTGGAAATTGTGGGGTGCGACTTGTCAGGCGACCTTGCAGTCCCAAGTCGTATGGCGGGTCATACAGGTGGAAGCAGCATCGAGGATACCTATGTACTTGGCTAATCCTGACTATAACTAGGGCCCAGGTGCAGTTGAACAGGTACAGCACATGCTTGCTTACTTGCATAGAACACAAGCCTGCATAGGCACATGTTTGCAGAGGAATAATGAAAAAAAAATAATTGGAGTTTAATCCTGGAGGTTCCTACCACATCCCAGAAATATACTTGGGGGGGGAGGGGGAAGGAAGTGCCCCAAGGGATAGCGCGGGCAGGAAACCATATCAGGATAAACAGAAAAATGTAGGAGTAAAAAAACAAGTACATTTTTTTAACCACTTTACAACCACCTGCCGACAAATAACGTCGACAAGGTGGTTGCTTAACTCTGGGAGGACGTTATATAACGTCCTCCCAGAATGGCGCTAAATCCCGGCAGATCACGAATCGCGGTAAATCGCCGCTGATAGCGGCCGTTTACCACGTGATCGCTCCGTCACATAACGGAGCAATCACTTGTAAACAGACCGGCGTCATGTGATGACGCCGGTTCCTCCCTCCCCTCTCTGTACCGATCGGTACAGTGTGAGAGGAGGGGGGAGGGAGTGGATGGCAGCAGCAGCTCTGTGGGCTGGATCTGTGACAATTGCAGTCACAGATCCAGCCATCCATCCATCCCTGCTCAGCCATCCCTGGTGCAATACCCTGCCAATACTCTGCAATGCACCCTGCCAATACTCTGCAAAATACCCTGCGCAATACCCTGGCGCAATACTCTGCAATACCCTGGCGCAATACTCTGCAATACCCTGGCGCAATACTCTGCAATACCCTGGCGCAATACTCTGCAATACTCTGCAATACCCTGGCGCAATACTCTGCAATACCCTGGCGCAATACTCTGCAATACCCTGGCGCAATACTCTGCAATACCCTGGCGCAATACTCTGCAATACCCTGGCGCAATACTCTGCAATACCCTGGCGCAATACTCTGCAATACCCTGGCGCAATACTCTGCAATACCCTGGCGCAATACTCTGCAATACCCTGGCGCAATACTCTGCAATACCCTGCGCAATACTCTGCAATACCCTGCGCAATACCCTGCGCAATACCCTGCAAAATACTCTGCGCAATACCCTGCAAAATACTCTGCGCAATACCCTGCAAAATACCCTGCACAATACTCTGCAATACCCTGCGCAATACTCTGCAATACCCTGCGCAATACTCTGCAATACCCTGCGCAATACTCTGCAATACCCTGCGCAATACCCTACACAATACTCTGCAATACCCTACACAATACTCTGCAATACCCTACACAATACTCTGCAATACCCTACACAATACTCTGCAATACCCTGCGCAATACTCTGCAATACCCTGAGCAATACCCTGCGCAATACTCTGCAATACCCTGCGCAATACTCTGCAATACCCTGCGCAATACTCTGCAATACCCTGCGCAATACTCTGCAATACCCTGCGCAATACTCTGCAAAATACTCTGCAATACCCTGCGCAATACCCTGCAAAATACCCTGCACAATACTCTGCAATACCCTGCGCAATACTCTGCAATACTCTGCAATACCCTGCGCAATACTCTGCAATACCCTGCGCAATACCCTGCAAAATACTCTGCGCAATACCCTGCAAAATACCCTGCACAATACCCTGCAATACCCTGCGCAATACTCTGCAATACCCTGCGCAATACTCTGCAATACCCTGCGCAATACTCTGCAATACCCTGCGCAATACTCTGCAATACCCTGCGCAATACCCTGCGCAATACTCTGCAATACCCTGCGCAATACTCTGCAATACCCTGCGCAATACTCTGCAATACCCTGCGCAATACTCTGCAATACCCTGCGCAATACTCTGCACAATACTCTGCAATACCCTACACAATACTCTGCAATACCCTACACAATACTCTGCAATACCCTGTACAATACTCTGCAATACCCTGCACAATACTCTGCAATACCCCCTGTGCAATACCCCTTGCAATACCCTGCCATACTCCGCAATACCCTGCCATAGTCTGCAATACTCCGCAATGCCCGGCAATACTCCGCAATGCCCGGCAATACTCCGCAATGCCCGGCAATACTCTGCAATAACCACTTCCCGCCCGCCGGCCGTCATATGACGTCCTTGACTTTGTGCGGAGATATCTGAATAATGGGTGCAGCTACAGGCATCATTCAGATATCAGCTTTTTCAGCCAGCGATTCCCTACACCACAAGAACAATCGTAGCGGCTGTTCCGCTGCTTGATCATTCTTACGGGAGGCGAGAGGGGATGTCCCCCCCTCCCGCTGCCCTCCGGTGCTTCTACCGACTCACCGCTACGATCAAAGCCAGGATTGTTGGGTTTTTTGGGGGGTTTTTTCAGGCTTCCCAGCCTAGAGGTGAGATGTGGGGTCTTATTGACCCCATATCTCACTGTAAAGAGGACCTGTCATGCCATATTCCTATTACAAGGGATGTTTACGTTCCTTGTAATAGGTATAAAAGTGATCAAAAAAAATTTTGGGGCGGAAAAACATGTCAAACTAAAATAAATAAAGTAAAATGAACAATAAAAAAATATATATTTTTTTAAAGCGCCCCTGTCCCCGTGAGCTCGCATACAGAAGCGAACGCATACGTAAGTCCCGCCCACATATGAAAACGTTTTTCAAACCACACATGTGAGGTATCTCTGCGAACGTTAGAGCGAGAGCAATCATTTTGGCCCTAGACCTCCTCTGTAACTCAAAACATGTAACCAGTAAAAATATTTAAAGCGTCGCCTATGGAGATTTTTTAAGTAGCGAAGTTTGGCGCCATTCCACGAGTGTGTGCAATTTTTAAGGGTGACATGTTAGGTATCTATTTACTCGGCGTAACTTCATCTTTCACATTATGCAAAAACATTGGGCTAACTGTACTGTTTTTTTTTTTTTTAAGCACAAAACATTTTTTTTCTGTAAAAAACGCGTTAAAAAAATCCACCATTATATTTTCTAAGGTCTTTGCTAAAAAAACATATATAATGTTTTGGGGTTCTATGTAATTTTCTAGCAAACAAATGATGATTTTTACATGTAGGAGAGAAATGTTAGGCCTCGTACACACGACCGATTTTCTCGGCAAGAACCAGCAAGAAACTTGCTGGCAGAGAGGTCTTGCCGAGTAAATCGGTCGTGTGTACGCTGCTAGCGTGTTTCTCGTCGAGAAAACCGACAAGAAACCTCGACGAGAAAATAGAGAACCTGCTCTCTATTTTCTCGTCGAGATTCTCCTCGGCGTGTTTCTCGACGAGAAAAGTGAGTGTGTGTACACTTACCTGTCCGCCCGGAAGCCCGCGCATGTTCGAAATGAATTCGACGCATGCGCGGTAGCTTCCTAGGCATACGTAGGGTATACCAAGATGGCGGCGACGGCATCGAATGTGACGAGCGCATGCTCGACGTAGTCGATGACGTCACCGCGTACACTCCTTTCAAAGAACCGCGGGTTCTTTGAAACGAGCGTGTGTACACTCGGCCGGGACAAGTTTCTTGTCCAAGAATCTCGTCGAAAAAAACGACATGTTTTTCTCAACGAGAATCTCGGCCGTGTGTACGAGGCCTCAGAATTGGCCTGGGTGCTCCAGAATGCCTGAAGGTGCTCCCTGCATGTTGGGCCTCTCTATGTGGCCACGCTGTGTAAAAGTCTCACACATGTGGTATCGCCATACTCGGGAGTAATAGCAGAATGTGTTTTGGGGTGTAATTTGTGGAATGCATATGCTGTGTGTGAGAAATAACCTGCTAATATGACAATTTTGTGAAAAAAAAAAGAGAAAAAAAAAATCTTGATTTTGCAAAGAATTGTGGGAAAAAATGACAACTTCAAAAAACTCACAATGCCTCTTTCTGAATACCTTGGAATGTCTTCTTTCCAAAAAGGGGTCATTTGGGGGGTATTTGTACTTTTCTGGCATGTTAGGGTCTCGAGAAATGAGATCGGCCGTCAGTACTTCAGGTGTGATCAATTTTCAGATATTGGCACCATAGCTTGTGGACTCTATAACTTTCACAAAGACCAAATAAAATCCACCAATTTGTACTTATTTTTACCAAAGATATGTAGCAGTATAAATTTTGGCCAAAATTTATGAAGAAAAAATTGTAATTTGCAAAATTTTATAACAGAAACGAAAAAAAAATCTTTTTTTACAAAATTTTCAGTCTTTTTTCTCTTATAGCGCAAAAAATAAAAAACCCAACAGTGATTAAATACCACCAAAAGAAAGCTCTATTTGTGTGAAAAGAAGGACAAAAAATTCATATGGGTACAGTGTTGTATGACTGAGTAATTGTCATTCAAAATGTGAGAGCACCGAAAGCTGAAAATTGGTCTGGTTATTAAGGGGGTTTAAGTGCCCAGTGGTCAAGTGGTTAAAGATATAAACATCTAAAAACAATCATTGAAACAGAACATGATTATGAAAACACAGCTGCTCAATGCTGTGATACACAATGCGTTTATAGACATAAAGTCATTTACAAACTGTGATAGCAACAACAACCCTACATGTTTCGGAAAACATACGTTTTTTTTTTTTTCTCTTTTGTGATATGTGTATTTCCTTCTTCAGGGGTTGGATAAGAGCGTGCTGGTATATTTCTATTAGGGAACGGTATGTAAATATAAATGTACAAAAAAGACCATGAACAGTAATTTTACTTATAACCATTAATTTTGGAAAGGCAGACATATACATTATATTTATGAAAGTGAATACTCACACATATGTTCCTAGCAATAAGTGATGCACAGTATCATTGCAGGTAGATGGTGTCACAAGTCTAATGCGGCGTACACACGATCGTTTTTCATGCCATTTTTTAAACCAACGTTTTTCTCGTCGTTTTTTTTTTCATGTTTCCTCTCAAGCCTGTCTTGCGTACACACGATCATTTTAAAAAACATTCAAGCAAAGCGCAGTGACGTACAACATGTACGACGGCACTATAAAGGGGAAGTTCCGTTCGGATGGTGCCACCCTTCATGTTAGTAAAGTTTGTTGAGCGACGATTCGCGCTTTTCAGCCTCCTGCTTTTCAGTCCGTTACAGCGTGACGAATGTGCTATCTCCATTACAAATGCTAGTTTTACCAGAACGTGCGTTCCCGTCTCATACTTGATTCTGAGCATGCGCGTTTTTTTTCACCTCGTCAAAGCATACACACCATCGTTTTTCACGTCGTTAAAAAAAACGACATGAAAAACGACGTGAAAAAATGTTCGAAATTTTTAATGGCCGTTTTTCACGTCGTTAAAAATGCTCTGGAGCATACACACGATCGGTTTCAATGCCCATTTTTAAAAATGGCATTTTTAACGGCATGAAAAACGATCGTGTGTATGGGGCATAAGGATCCGATGAGTTGCTTAACAGCCACTTGAGAGTGAAGTGGTGTGGAGACGCAGGAGTCTATTCCCCAATCAATGGGAACTTGCTACACTCTTTGGTGAAATATAGAACAAATGTTGTCCAGATCTGTATTGGAAGCTGACATGGACTTAGCCCCTAAGGTGAAGCGGCAAGTCAGAGCTCACAAGAGCTAAGGACAGGAGGGCGCAAATCTGACAGGCAAAAGAGAAGAAAAAATATATATGTAATCTAATGTTTTAATGTATATAGATAGTCGTTATGTTTATATAGCATTATCCAGAGGCGGAACCCACAGGCTAAGTGTATACAAAGATGGTCAGACATTCCGTTGGGATATACACAGCTTACATACGCAGCTCTCACCGGGATTGGCTATCATCCTCAACCACTCCCACTTCCCCAGGTATTTAGTATTGGCATGTGCAGCACATGATTGCTGCACAGCCAAGATGGTAATTTTCATTGCTTAAATCTGAGAGGAACACTCTGGAAAGGCGAGCGATCAATACCCCATCTTTTTTTCCCCGTACATATTCTCCAGTTATGGCGATACCCTCCCTCTTCATTTTTACAATCTTGCAACCCTTTGACCTAAACTCTTCCCTGGGACTCTCCCTGTTTTATTACTTGGGAGACTATTTTAAGCCCATATCCCATATATTTCCTTTATACATTAAAACATGTACATATATATTTTTTCTTCTCTTTTGCCTGTCAGATTTGCGCCCTCCTGTCCTTGGCTCTTGTGAGCTCTGACTTGCCGCTTTACCTTAGGGGCTAAGTCCATGTCCGCTTCCAATACAGATCTAGACAACATTTGTTCTATTTTTCACCAAAGAGTGTAGCAAGTTCCTATTGATTGGGGAATAAACTCCTGTGTCTCCACACCACTAAACTCTCAAGTGGCTGTTACACAACTTATGGGACCCTTAGACTTGTGACACCATCTACCTGCAATGATACTGTGCATCACTTATTGCTAGGAACATGTGTGAGTATTCACTTTCATAAATATAATGTATATGTCTGCCTTTCTGAAATTAATGGTTATACGTAAAATTACTGTACATTGTATTTCTTGTACATTTATACTTGTATACCTTTCCCTAATAGAAATATACCAGCACGCTCTTATCCAACCCCTGAAGAAGGAAATACACATATCATAAGAGGAAAAAAAAACTTTTATGTTTTCCGAAACATGTAGGGTTGTTGCTATCACAGTTTGTAAATTACTTTGTCTACAAACACATTGTGTATCGCAGCATTGAGCAGCTGTGTTTTCATAATCATGTTCTGTTTCAATGATTCTTTTTAAATGTTTATCTGTAACCACTTGCACTTAAACACCCCTCCTGCCCAGACCAATTTTCAGCTAACAGTGCTCTCACGCTTTGAATGACAATTACTCAGTCATGCAACACTGTACCCAAATGATTTTTTTTGTCCTTTTTTATTTTTTATTTTTTTTTAAAGGTTTATTGTGATTAGAAGCAGTACAATTGTCAAGAAAAGAGGTAGCAAAAGACCCCAACTGAGGTCGGTACAGAATACAATCATCAGATACAAACAAGAGAAGGTCACTTGGAAATGTGTTCCATCACAATATCATAGACCACAGTACATAATATATAGGGTAGAGCGGACTCTGCATACAAAGAAATAGGTGCCAATAAATTTAAAGTAGGTCCTGAGGGACAACGGCCCTACGTCTGCTCCCGACCAGTCCATGCACCCCAATTGGGATCCTGCTGTGCACGGAGTGATTGGGAATAGAACACCCAGGGAGGGATATGAACAAAGGGCTTGGCGGCCCGCCCGCCTGGCCTGGTTGTTGACCCCTGAGGGGGCGTACCATCCGGGGAGAGTCTGAGCTCAAACCTCTGCAAATAGTCCGAAGGGGTTAAAGAACCCAACTAATGGAATAGCTTCCAAAGCCTGTAAGGTGGACCTGGCTGTACCCATCAACATAACAAAGGAAGACTGATCAGATGTAATCCCTGAGTAGCCAGGGACAGTCTAAGACAGAGATTGAAAGTATGAAGAAAAGAGAAGAAGAAATAGGGATAGGGAAAGTAAGAGGGAGCGAACTAGAGAATGAGAGGGAAAGGAGGGGGGAACGGGGGAGTCAGGATTCCTCGCAGAGAGGGGAGAAGAATGACCAGGTACAGGCCAAATAGGGGTTGTCCAGTGCTCACCTATTGGGGAAGAAGGGATATGCCTACATGTGTAGCCCAGGATTCCCAGATAAAACTGAATTTTTCTGGAGTGTCTAGTAAGGCATTAGAGATCCTTTCCTGTGTCATTATCCAGGAAATCTTGTGTTTTAGCTTGGCGAAATGACACAGAGGGCGACTTCCAGGCGTGGGCTAAGGTAATCTTGGCCCCCAGAAGGATAAAATGTATGAGAGAGCGGGACAATTTAGGGACCTTAGGGATAGCATCATTAAGGAGGGCAATAGTAGGGCTCTGCTTCACCTCGAGACCAGTGACTTTGCGAATGAGGCTGAAAATTCTGTTCCAGAACCCCCTAATTTTAGGGCATTCCCAAAGGGTGTGGAGGAGAGAGCCTAAAAGGCCACATCCTCTGAAGCAAAGGGGGGAAGACTGCGGGTAGAACTTAGTAAGGCGGGTAGGGACCAAGTACCATCTGGAGATAACCTTAATGTCCGCTTCCATCAGGGAGGTGTTTAAGAGACCTTTAAATGAGCGGGAGAAGTTTGGGTGCCAAGTGTCCAGGTCCCATTCAAACTGCAGGTCATGCTCCCATTTCAACATATAGCTCACTTTGCCCTGAGGGTCAGCTAACGCTGAGTAGATCAGGGAGATGCCCCCCGACGCCCATGGCTGAGGAGCACCAAAGCTCATATTGAGTAACAGAGAGTGGGTTGTCGGAACTTTTCCAGACCCCCCGCAAGAAATGCAACAATTGATAATAGCGTAAAGTTTCGGAAGAGGGCGTGTCCAGTTTGGAAAATCTGTATTTGAGCGAGATGGGGCCATCGGTGTTAAAATATTGTCCTATTCTGTATAGACCCTTGTCGAGCCACCACCCAAAAGCCTTGATGTTTAGACCCAGGGGGAATTGGGGGTTGTGGAAGATATGAGCAAGGGGAAGCCAGGAAGAGGACAGTGAGGGATGTTTATGAAGGGTATCACAGAGGGCAATTGAGTGAGAAAGGGTGGGTGACAGGATCGAGGGGCGGTCCTTACGTGGTCTGCAGGCTAAATAGTCCAATGTGTGGTTGGGGGTTGCCTGCCTTTCTATGTCTACCCAATCTGGTTTAGGTCCTTTAGTATATATCGCTGAAAATTGACCGAGTTGGGCTGCTTGGTAGTACCACCACATATTAGGGAGACCCAGGCCTCCTTTCTTCCTTACCCTATACAGAACCTTTTTAGATAAACGATGTCCCTTGCCCCCCCAAATGAACCATATGATTCTGTCCAGTGCTCGTTTTTTGACAGGGATAGGCAGGGACCGGAAAAGATAAAGCAGTTTGGGCAAGAGGGTCATCTTGACCGAGTTGACTCTACCCAGCCAGGACAAATTATAGAGAGACCATTGTGTAAGTTCATCTGTGAGTTTCTTGAACATGGCTAGGTAATTGTGTTGGAATAGGAGCTCCACTTTAGGGGAGAGGAATACTCCCAAATAGGGAAGAGAAGAGGTGCACCAGGAGAAGGAGAAGTTAGTTTTGAGCCTATCGATTATATCCTGGGGTGTAGTGACGTTCAGGGCCATTGACTTTGCCATGTTGACCTGAAGGCCTGAAACCGTTTCAAATGTGTTGAGGAGTTGGAGAATATTAGGGGTCGACTTGAGAGGGGAGGTGATGAACAGGAGGACATCGTCCGCAAAGAGGGCACATTTGTGTGTACGATGACCACATTGAACCCCATGAATGTCAGAGTGTTGTCTAATTGCTAGAGCTAGGGTTTCTATTGCTACAGCGAAAAGAATAGGGGAGAGCGGGCAGCCCTGTCTGGTGCCTTTAAAGATTGGGAATTGGTCGGAGAGATGTCCCTGCAGTTTGATCTGAGCTTTCGGGGAGGAGTATAGAGACTTCAGGGTTCTTAGGAATTCTGGACCAAAGCCCCAATGGCTAAGGATGGTAAACAGGTATGGCCAGGTGACCGTATCAAAGGCCTTTTGGAGGTCTGGAGAGAGTAATGTATCCCTTCTGGGGGGAACCGCCATCCCAGGCGGATTGCATGAGGGAAATCAGATCTACCGCTCTCCTGATCTGGTCCGGCCCCTGTCTCCCGGGAATGAAACCCACCTGATCCTTATGAACATAAGAAACAATGAAGGAGGCCACTCTGTTGGCCAAAATCTTGGTCATGATTTTCAGATCATTATTGATCAATGAAATTGGCCTATAGTTGCCTACATCACTAGGATCTTTTCCCTGTTTAGGGATCACAGAGATAAATGCAAGATTGGCAGCGGGTTTGAGAGTGGAGCCTTCACGTAGGAAGTTAAAGAGACGGGCCAGACGAGGAGAGAGGACACCAGAGAAGGTCTTGTAATAAAGAGCGAAGAAGCCATCCGGCCCTGGAGCCGAATCTGTTTTGAGGTTTTTGATAACTTCCTGGACCTCCTCAGTGCGGAATGGTGATTCCATCAAGGATCTATGGGACTCTGAAAGTTTGGGGAGATCAACGGTAGCCAAAAAGGATTTCAAGGGAACAGGGTCAGCAGAGGAGGGGGAGGAGTACAGTTTGGAGTAGAAAGCCTGGAAGGTTTCTAGGATTTTATGGGGGTTTTGGGTGAGAGAACCCAAAAGCGATTTAATCTTGGGTAAATTACCATATTCGCCAGCACACCACAAATCGTATCAACTACGTCCAAAAAGTTTTTATTGTTTTAAAACATCACAAAAGTAACGTTTCGGAGCCACGTAGGACCCCTTCATCAGACAAGTTAATCTTGGGTAAGGCGAAATTTTTGATCTTTGGGGAGAGTTTGGCTACCAAGCGTGGGCTGATTTTATCAGCTTGTAAGTAGAATTTGCCGCTTAGCCAGTTCAAGTGCTTGTCTGCGTTAGAAGTCAGGGCAAGATTCAAGGCAATGCGAGCGGATTCCAACTTGTCCAGACTGGCGGGAGGGGGATTAGACTTATGGGCTTTACTAAGCAGTTTAAAATCCCTTTCCAGGTTTTCCACATCTACTTGCCTACCCTTTTTCAGGTTGGAAGCCATTTGAATCATCTTCCCCCTCAAGACGGCTTTATGAGCTCCCCAAAGAGAACTAGGGGTTGTGTCCCCGGTGTCATTGAGGGAAAATTCTTGGATGTCCCTTTCCAGCATGGTGCAGTGGATCGGGTTGGCAAGTAGGGATTTACTCACATGCCACTGAGCAGGGCCTGAGGGTGATAGGGAGCAAGAGATTCTAAGGGTTACCAAGGAGTGGTCCGACCACGGAAATTCTTGTATGGATGAATGAGTGGCTGTGTGAATGTCCGAATTGGGTATAAAGATGTGGTCAATCCTGGCAAATGTTTTGTGGGGGGCAGAGTAATGGGTGAAGTCTTTGGCTGTGGGGTTCAACTCCCTCCAAGAGTCAATCAGGCCCAAGTCGTGAAGGAGACGGGCGATTCTGAGGCTTTGTTTGGAAGGTCTCTTAAGGCGTGGTCTGGGGATTTGTCAAGTGTGTGGTCGAACGTGATGTTGGAGTCACCCCCTATTAGGATTCTACCTTCTAGATGAGAGGAGAGGGTTGAGAACATGGATGCGAAGAAATTTGCCTGGCCCTGATTGGGGGCATAGTATAATACAAAAGAGTACGTAACCCCGTCTATGAGCCCTTTGACCAGCAGGTACCTACCATCTTTGTCACAAATTGTGTGGGTGTGGGTGAATGGGATACGCTTAGCCAAGAGAATAGCCACCCCTCTCTGTTTGTTTGGTGTCAGCACTCGCAAGGAAGAAGGTGGGGAAGCTGCGGTGGAGGAAGGAAGGGTTGTAGGTAGCGGAGAAGTGGGTCTCCTGGAGAAGGACAACATCAAGGCTTCTGGCGGGGTAGCTCTGAAAGGCCTTCCGGCGTTTAGAGGGAGAGTTAAGTCCATATGTGTTGTGGGATGCTACCTTCAGAGGCAGCTTGCTAGTGTTAGTCTCAGCCATGGGCGCCCGAGTGAGGATGCGAGGATGTAAAAGGGGAGCTTACCTGATGAGAAGGGAGAATCCGGACATCCAGCGTGAAGCAGGTTCTCAACAAATGCCCTGGAGCAATGTCTGGGGGAGATCTCCGCGAGGAGTCCTGGAGGAGAGGGGAGGAGGACACAGGGGGGAGGAGAAAAGACGGGGGTGAAGAAGAAGAGACAGAGGAGAAAAGATCAGAGATATCATTATGTCGGTTAATTAAATCACAAAAAGAAAACAAAACAAACATATGCGAGAATTCAAAAACATTCAACAGAACCGGCTAGCCGGATCAAAGTCCAAGGACTTCTGTAAGAGGGGTCTTGGAGAGGGTGCAACCCCACTAGGGGTTGTCTACCTGATGTCACCAGAGGGGTTAAAAGTCCCTCCGCGTCCCAACAGAGAGAGTGACATGATAAGCCGCTCCGGCCGTCAGAGCCCCCAATGGGGGTAAAACAGTACTGGAATGGCCAAAGTACATATAATTCTATAAACAAACAAATATAACGTTCCGTAAAATTGTGTAACCAGAACATAACCAATGTAAGGAGTGGAACCTGCAAGGGATGGGAAGGGAGG
This sequence comes from Rana muscosa, assembly GCA_029206835.1. Lineage (NCBI taxonomy): Eukaryota > Metazoa > Chordata > Amphibia > Anura > Ranidae > Rana > Rana muscosa. Next base: position 5,844,749 of record JARGYO010000198.1, on the reverse strand, counting down.
GAGGGAGGGAGGGGAGGAGGGGGAGAGGGAAGTGGGGGGGAGGAAGAGAGGGAGGAAGAGAGGGAAGTGGGGGGGGGGCGGGAGAGGGAAGTGGGGAGGGAGGAAGGGTAGAGGCTACTAGGCCTAACCATATATGCAAAAAGTCAAAAATAGTGTCCTCCTCATCGAGGAGGGAGGAACAGCAGGGATTGGGTGTCCCAACTAGTCATAAAATGGGCAAGTGGGGCCCAAACAAAAACAGAACAAGACCCTGGTCCGACTGAAAAAAGTCAGGGCTGTGCGGGTCTGTCTACCACCATACTAATGGGGGAGAGTAGTTAGCTCTCTGAAACATTAGGGGTGGTCATAAACAAGACATCTCCCGTCCGGGAGTAAAAAAGAAGTCTCTCATCTCGGGGGGCGGGATTCTCTGTCTCTTCGTTTGTTGTTTGTTCCATAACGGGGTCAGAGGACTGCCTGGGGGTGGACGCTTTGAAGTGCCTGATTTGTCTGTCGCTTGATATGTAGCAAGTTCTTGGGAAATAAGACCAAGTTGAAGCACGAGACGTTCGTCATCTTGAAAGGTGGAAAAGCCAAAGGATTTGTCCCTGAAGTGAAATTGTAGACGGAACGGAAAAGCCCAGTGGTACTTGATGGAATTCTGGGTGAGGACCTGGGCGGGGGGGGCTGGAGGGCTCTGTGAGCCCTGTCAAGTTCCAATCTGTGATCCTGAATGTCTGGTATGAGTTCTTTAATGAACAACTTGACAGTGCTGGGAACGTCAGAAACCGATTGAGGGATCCCACATATACGGAAATTCTATCTCCTACTTCTGTTCTCTAAATCATCGATTTTAGAGAGAGCTGTCTCAAGTTGATCTTGTAAGGTTTGGATGCAGGTAGTATTTTGGTTAGTACGAGCGGCAGTGTTATCCACAGCCTGCTCAATTGCATCCATGCGGGCCCCCAGGCTCTGCAAATCAGCTTTAATGGTAGCAGTGATCTGTGTGGCGTTGTGAGCTAATCCTGTGGTTAGCATTTCAGAAAAGTTCTGCAGCATGACTTGCATGTCAGAGGAGTGGACTGGCTGCAAGGGGGAGGAGAGGTGGGGGCCTGCCAGGCCTAAGGGGGATCGCAGCGTGGGAGAGATCTCCAAAAGTACGATTCAGCAGGGACTCAGTGGATGCTGGGGAGATCCCTTGGGGGTTGCAGGTACTCACAGGAGTTGCCAGCAAACCGTTCTGGTAATGAGATGGAGGATCCGCAATGGAGTCCGGGTCCTCCATGCTTCCTCGTGCTGCAGCCGCCATCTTGGATGAAGCAGGGGCTGCCAGTGTAAAGTCCAGCTGGCGCCTCACCTTGCTTTTTTGCGAGCCGCCCGGCATGTAAAAGTGTGCCTGGTTCACCCGGGAGGCGATGGGGTCAGTTCTGGCCGGTTCCCGCTCGGTCTGAAAGCTCAGGGGGCTGCGAGAGGCCGGAGCGGTGCGGAGCTCCCGTTCAGAGCGTCTTCCCTGAAGTCCCGCGCATGCGCACCCCTTTTGTCCTTTTTTTCATACAAATAGAGATTTCTTTTGGTGGTATTTGATCGCCTCTGGGTTTTTTTATTTTTTGCGCTATAAATGAAAAAAGACCAAAAATTTTGAAAAAAAGCAAATTTTTCTTAGTTTCTGTGTTAAAATTTTGCAAATTATAAATTTTTCTTCATAAATTTTGGCCACAATTAATACTGCTACATATCTTTGATAAAAATAATCCAACATTTTTGGAAATTATTTGGTCTGTGTGAAAGTTTTAGAGTCTACAAGCTATAGTGCAAATCATAAAAAATGTATCACATCTGATGAACTGGCGGCCCATCTCATTTCTTGAGACCCTAACAAGCCAGGAAAGTACAAATGCCCCCCAAATAACCCCTTTTTGAAGTTGTAATTTTTTCCCACGATTCCTTGCAAAATTAAGATTTTTATTTCATTTTTTTCCTCAAAATTGTCATTGTAATAGCTTATTTCTCTTACATGGCTTGTGCATACCACAAATGACACCCCAAAATACATTCTGCTACTCCTCCTGAGTATTACGATACCACATGTGTGGGACTTTTTTACTGCCTGGCCACATACAGAGGCCCAACATGCACCATCAGGTGTTCTAGGAGCATAAATTACACATCTAACTAGTTGACTACCTATTACACTTTTGAAGACCCTGGAGCACCAGGACAATGGAAACACCCACAAAATGACCCCATTTTGGAAAGCTAACACCCCAACATATAATCTATGAGGCACAATGAGTCTTTTGAACGGTTCATTTCTTTCCAGAAGTTTTTGGAAAATGTGGAAAAAAAAAAGGAAACCGCTTTTTTTTTTTTTTTACACAAAGTTGTCAGTTTATAAGATATCTCCAACACATAGCATTAACATAGCAAACATGACACACCAAAATACATTCTGCTACTCCTCCTGAGTATGGCGATACCACATTTGTGAGACTTCTACACAGCCTGGCCACATACAGAGATCAAACATGCAAGGAACACCGTCCGGTGTTCGAGGGACACATAGCATGCACATACCAAGAATTACACCCCAAAATACATTATGCTGAGCAAAGCATAAACAAAAGATTACCTGTGGTTTTAGTAGCGCAGTTCTACACAGCAGGATAGCACTGGTCCAGGCAGCAGGCAGGGACTTGGTCAGTAATGGCATACACAATTGTCCAGGCAGCAGGCAGGGATACTGTCCATAAACAGTCCAGGGTCAGTGCAGGCAGAGATAAATATTGGTCCTGGTAGTAGGCAGGAACATGTGGTGTGGTCAGTGCGACAGGCAGAAACATAATGGAAGTCCTACAGGCAGCAGTAGTACCTCGATCAGGACAGAATGGGGACAGGGGTAGAGGCTTCTCCCACCCAAATCTCTTTGAAGCCTCCGAGTCTCCAGACCCTAATCTAGGATGAGAAAACAAAAAAAAAAAATTTTTTCATCCAGAAAATATTTTCTGGAGCCCCTCACATATGTGAGACCCCTGTGTTGAATCCCACTAGTCCAGTAGCAGGGTACAAGATCAGTCCATGAGGCAGGCAAAAACATGGTCAAACAGTCCAAGGTCAGTTCCAGATCAGGCAGAGGTATTACAGAATCGTTAGGCAGAAGCATGGTCGAAAAACAGTCCAGAGTCAGTTCCAGATCAGGCAGTGGCATAAGGGGTGTGAAGGCAGAAACTGAGGATTATATTTACCATACTTTATTAATAATTTAGTGAAGTATGGTAACGGCGAAAACAGTCTACTACACAGAGGCCTGGTTGGGAAGGACATTGGGCACAATAATAAACTGTGTCTCGTCTGACTCCTCCACTGGTACACGCCTTACATTTTTTTGAATGTTGTCGGCCTGTTGCTGTGGGAGGGACTTTATCGGGAAAGTGACGTTCGGAGAGTCGACTTAGAACATCTGATTGGATGTTTTGGTGTGGGCCGTTCGGGAATATAAGGGCAGTGATGAGGTCCTCCTGGTAGCCAAGGAAACGTTTGGGGTTTTGGGTGGAGGTGCGGTATATGATATATGAATTGTATATGGCCAGTTGAAAAAAATTAATTGCAACTTTTTTTGTACCAATGGTATGTCCATCTTGTGGCAAGGTAGGGTTCGAGCATCTGGTCATTGAAGTCGACTCCCCCCATGAACAAATTGTAGTCCTGGATGCATCTGGGCTTTCGGATGGGTCCATTCCTACTGGGGAGTTCAACAAAGGTATCATTGTGGATGGAAGATAACATGTATACATCCCTTTTGTCCCTCCACTTCACTGCCAGAACCTCCTTGTTTCTCAAGACTTGCCGATTCTCCTCTTCTCAGCTTCTTATTTACAAGACTTTGAGGAAAGCCCTTCCGATTCTTTCTGCTGGTGCCACATGCTGGCGTCTGCTTCTGGTGAAGGTTGTGGAACAGGGGAAGTGATGTGTAGAAGTTATCTACATACAGATGGTAGCCTTTTTCCAGTAGGGGGTATATGAGGTCCCACACAATTTTCCCACTTGATCCCAAGTAGTCTGGGCAATTAGGGGGATTCAGCTGGCTGTCCTTCCCTTCGTACACTAAGAAGGCATACGTGTACCCTGTGACTCGGTCGCATAATTTATATACCTTCTCACCATAGCGTGCCCTTTTGCTGGGAATGAATTGTTTTATTTGAAGCCTGCCACTAAACTTAATAAGGGACTCGTATCCACGCATATGTGCTGGTCCGGGGTATACAACTAGGGGAATTTTTCTGAAAAATAATTCAGTAAGGGCCGAATTTTGAAAAGCCTGTCAAAATTTGGGTGATTTCGGGGATGGCACTGAGTATTATCATTAAAATGTAGGAATCTCATGATTATGAAGTATCTGGTTCTGGGCATTACGTTGGAGAATATTGGCATGTGGTAGATGGGGCATTTTGACCAAAAAGAACGCAAAGTGTTTTTTGGGTTGAGTCCCATACAAAATGTGAGGCCTAAAAAAATCTTCAACTCCTCAACCGTTAGGTCTCTCCACTCGTAAGGACGGGAATAATATGATGTAGGATTGTTCAAAACAATGTTGTTGGGCATATAGGTTGCACTGGGTCACAATGTTGGATAGCATGTCCTCTGTAAAAATAAGATCAAAAAAATAGATTGGGGAAAAATTCTCCGTGTCCACCTGGACTCCTGGCTGGGCAGTGAAAGGGGAAATGTTGGCTTCTCCTGAATTAGGAGGAAGCCACAAGGGGTTCTGAAGGGCATAGGGAAGGCTGGCATGGGTCCTTGGCCTTTCTTGCCGAGGCACTGCGGTGCTAGTGGATGGCACTGCGGTGCTGGTGGATGGCACTGCCTCCTCACCAGAACGCCTTCGTTTGGCGGGCCGACTATCTTCCTCCTCTGAGTCACTCAGTGTTGCACTGAGGACTGGCTCATAATTGATGTCCGACTCAGAATCAGAATTGAAAAGGGAATCTGAAAGAGAGAGCTCCCCGTTGCTCTTGTCGGACGTAGAAAGAATTTAGTATGCCCCCTCGGTGGAAAATACTCTTTTTGACATGGTTGCTGGTGAGGTGGCACAGATGGGCACTGATGAGGCGGCGCAGATGGGCACTGATGAGGCAGCGCAGGTGGGCACTGATTGGTGGCACAGATGTGCACTAATTGCACAGATGGGCACTGATGAGGCGGAGCAGGTGGGCACTGATTGGCGGCACAGATGGCCACTGATTGGCAGCACTGATGAGGTGGCGCAGATGGGCACTGATGAGGTGGCGCAGATGGGCACTGATGAGGTGGCGCAGATGGGCACTGATGAGGCGGCGCAGATGGGCACTGGTGGCACAGATGTGCACTGACTAATTGCACAGATGGGCACTGATGAGGCGGAGCAGGTGGGCACTGATTGGCGGCGCAGGTGGGCACTGATGAGGTGGCGCAGATGGGCACTGATGAGGTGGCGCAGATGGGCACTGATGAGGTGGCGCAGATGGGCACTGATGAGGCGGCGCAGATGGGCACTGATTGGTGGCACAGATGGGCACTGACTAATTGCACAGATGGGCACTGATGAGGCAGAGCAGGTGGGCACTGATTGGCGGAGCAGGTGGGCACTGATTGGCAGCACAGATGAGGCGGCACAGATGTGCACTGATGAGGTGGCACAGGTGGGCACAGATCCCTATAGGCACTGTATGGGCACTGTATTCACTTACTCTGTCACTGACTGTATCACTCGCAAATGACAATGTAACAGATCGCTCTCCCTCCTGTGACAGCAGGAAGGTAAAGTCACCTGGTTGCATCCAGGGGGGTAGATATATTTCGCCCAGATTCAGGCTTTACGCCGACTTATACAACTAGGTGGAGAGTTGTATAAGGCTAGTGGGCTCATGGATGACTCATACCTCTAGGGAGAGGGCTGGGCGTCGTGCAGACAGGGAGTTGATGAGACCAGCTGAAGCTTGTCAGCTCATTTAGGCCTCTATAAGAACTCCCAGCTTCATTAGATGTTAGCTCATGCCTGGACCCAGACCTGTGTGGACTGTCTAGGGAGAGTGAACCCCTGTGCGGTGAGACAAAGCCTGTGTGGCTATTTGCTTGGACATTTAAAACCAGGGACTTAGGGACTAGGACAGCACTAGGCTGATCCCAGTTGTTAGTTAGGAAACCTGTATGTTTAGTCAGAGGTCAACTTGACCAGGATTTATTTTGGTTATGTTTCTTTTGCTTTGCTGTGTTTTGTCACTGTAAATAGAAAATAAACCGCACCTTTTTGATTTTGAAAACCACAACCTCCGTTTGCTGGGCCTGTTTTGTGTGGGGAGCCCATCCCGGGGGTCACACACACCCGCTGCCGAGCTAACCCCCTCACAGTTGGTGGAGAATGCGGGCAGTTTTTTTTAAGCCAGCATGGAGGAGATACTGAAACAGCTGGCTCTAGCAAATGCCAATCAACAGCAGACAAATGCAGGTTTGCAAAGGAGCCTTGCAGCCCAGCAGCAAGCTCATCAACAAGCCCAGCAGCAATCTGAGGCCCGCTTCATAGACCTGTTACAGAAGCAAGAGCAGAGACTACAACAAATGGAAGCAGTAATGCAGCAACGTCCGCAGACCAGTGAGGAAAGCCGTCCCACTAATACCGCGTCCTTTGGGGTGAGTCGTTTATTGACAAAAATGACTGGAGAGGATGATCCAGAGGTATTTTTGACCACATTTGAAAGGACTGCTGAAAGAGAAAAGTGGCCTGAGGAGCAGTGGGCTGGACTGGTGGCTCCTCTGTTAACTGGTGAATCGCAGAAGGCTTACTATGACCTAGAGCCTGACCAAGCAAAAGACTATGTGATGCTAAAAGCTGAAATATTGGCAAGGCTGGGTGTCACCCAGGCTGTCCGGGCTCAGCGTGTGCATAACTGGACTTTCCAGCTTGGAAAACCCCCCAGGTCTCAAATGTATGATCTCATTCACCTGAGCAGAAAGTGGCTACAGCCAGAGACTTTGTCCGCACCAAAGATTGTGGAACGTGTTGTAATGGATCGGTTTTTGAGAGCTCTTCCTACTGCCATCCAAAAATGGGTAAGCCATGGAGACCCAGAGACGGCCGATGGTCTTGTGGATCATGTGGAGAAATACTTGGCTACAGAGAACCTGACGGCCTCTTCCAGAGACACTCGGACTTTCCACCCTAAGACCAGACCATCCCCAGGGGCGGATAAGAGGATTCCAAGGGGTGAGGGTGGAGAGAGTGAGAGGGTGGGAGCTCTACCCCAAGTTTGGCGAGAACAGCCTGGGAAATCAGCGGCTCAAGAGGCGGCAAGAAGGATCGTTTGCTACCGCTGCCGGCAAGCGGGACATATTGCAGCCAATTGCCCGGTTGTGGAGGAACCCATGCAGTGTGACTTTCTGACGGGCAGACGTCAGTCGCTGTGTGCGACAGTCGCATGCACTGCCATTCGAGGAACTGAGAAACATTTATGCAAAATGTGTGTTAATGGTAGAAATGTTGTGGTATTGCTGGATTCAGGTAGCCTTGTGACCCTGATAAAGGCTGAGTTAGTTAAAACAGAGGTCTCTGGGAATAGCAAGGTAGCTGTTATTTGTGTGCATGGGGACACCCGAGAGTATCCAGTGACTACAGTGTGTTTCGAGACCCCCAAAGGTACCCTCTCTCATCCAGTGGGCTTAGTATCTCAGTTACCGTATGACGCCATTGTGGGAAGGGATTTTCCGAAGTTCTGGGAACTGTGGGATGATCCTGAGCCCCTCACTGGTGCCCCTATGTACCAGGAATGTGATAGCCAGAACTCCCCTGAGAGTGGTGAGGACTCTCCGGAATTTCCCTTATCAGTATTGGCAGGGGAGACTCAAGAAACTGGAGAGGAGCCCACCTCCTCAGACGAAAACCTACCGTCTGTGGAGTTTTCTGATCTTGAGGTTCACAGGGAAAACTTTGCCACAGAACAGTTGAAAGACCCCGCCCTAATAAAGGCACGGGAAAACGTAGTGAAAATAGATGGCGAGTTAGTGAACCCAGATAATACCTGCACTTACCCATACTTCAGCGTAGAGAAGGACCTACTGTATCGGGTGGCAAAAAGGGCAGAAGAAACCGTTGAGCAGCTTGTGGTGCCCAAACCTTACAGGAAGTTGGTGTTGGAGTTGGCCCATGGGCACATTCTTGGAGGTCATCTGGGGACAGAGAAAACCCGAGAGAGGGTATTACAGAGATTCTATTGGTCGGGGGTGATGAAGGACGTAGAAAATTATTGTTCCTCTTGCCCTGTGTGTCAGAGGTTGGCCCCGATGCCACATTTCCGTAGCCCGCTGGTCCCTCTACCCATCATTGAGGTCCCGTTTGAGAGGATCGCCATGGATTTGGTAGGTCCTATTATCAAGTCCGCTAGGGGGCACCAGTACATATTAGTTATAATGGACTATGCCACCCGTTATCCAGAAGCGATCCCTCTCCGAAATACCTCGGCCAAAACCATAGCCAAAGAGCTATCTCTTGTTTTTAGCCGGGTGGGTATTTGTAAAGAACTGCTTACGGACCAAGGTACACCCTTTATGTCCCGGGTTATGAAAGAGCTGTGTAAATTGTTCAAAGTGACGCAATTGCGTACGTCTGTGTATCACCCCCAAACCGATGGGCTGGTTGAAAGATTCAACAAAACCCTAAAACAAATGTTGAAGAAAGTGGTGGATAGAGATGGAAAGGATTGGGACTGTTTACTTCCTTATTTGATGTTTGCTATTAGGGAGGTGCCCCAATCCTCTACGGGATTCTCCCCCTTTGAGTTACTGTATGGGAGACACCCAAGAGGGCTGTTGGATATTGCCAAGGAAACTTGGGAAAGTGAGAGTTCTCCCCACAGGAGTGTGATTGAGCATGTCGCCCTGATGCAAGATCGAATTGCACAGGTAATGCCCATCGTGAAGGAACATTTGGCCCAAGCGCAGTTGGCACAGCAGAGAGTGTACAACCGTGGAGCCAAGACCCGTACCTTTTCCCCGGGGGATAGGATATTGGTACTTGTCCCTACGGTTGAAAGTAAATTCCTTGCCAAATGGCAAGGCCCCTACGAGATAATGGAAAAAGTGAGCGAAGTGAATTACAAGGTCAGACAACCAGGAAGGCGAAAGCCCGAACAGATCTATCACGTTAATCTGTTGAAAGCCTGGAGGGATAGAGAGTCCCTAGTCGCAGACACTTGGTCACCAGCTCAAACTGGTTGCGTGATTCCTGAGGTTGGAATAGCAGCCACCTTGTCACAACCCCAACAACAGGAGGTTAAGGAGTTTGTGCTTCGCAACAAGGAGGTATTCTCTGAGCTGCCGGGACAAACATCTGGGGTAGAGCATGACATCATTACCCCACCCGGTGAAAGGGTGAAGTTAAAACCCTATCGGATCCCAGAGGCTCGACGGGAGGCAATACAGAAAATGCTGAACTTAGGGGTGATAGAGGAGTCCCAAAGTGATTGGTCTAGTCCCATCGTGTTGGTGCCTAAACCGGATGGGAGCTGGCGATTTTGTAACGATTTTCGTCAGTTGAACAAAGTTACAAAATTTGACACCTACCCCATGCCACGTATAGATGAGTTGATCGACCGGCTGGGAACAGCCCGATACATGACGACTCTTGACCTCACAAAAGGGTATTGGCAAATCCCCCTGGCCAAGTCGGCCAAAGAGAAAACCGCATTTGTAACCCCAGACGGGGCGTTCCAATATAAAAGAATGCCGTTCGGGTTACAGAATGCGCCGGCCACATTCCAGCGGAAAATGGACCAGATGCTGAGGCCCCATCGGAAGTATGCTGCGGCTTACCTGGATGACGTAATTGTCCATAGCACAGATTGGGCCTCACATCTGCCAAAAGTGCAAGCAGTCCTGGACTCTGTTCGGGAAGCGGGGTTTACGGCTAACCCCAAGAAGTGTACCATTGGGCAGGAGGAGGCCAAATATCTTGGGTACACCATTGGGAGGGGAGTAATAAAACCCCAACTCAACAAAGTCGAGGCCATCCAGAGTTGGCCACGTCCCAACAGCAAGAAGCAGGTACGAGCCTTTCTGGGAATCGCTGGGTATTATCGGTGATTCATTCCCCACTTTGCTTCTAAGGCTGTGCCCCTAACCAACCTGACGAAGGGGAAAGGGTCGGTCATGTTTAAATGGACCCCCGAGGCTGAGGCAGCATTCCAATTCTTGAAACAAGCCTTATGTAGCCAGCCAGTGTTGTACTCACCCGACTTCTCTAAAGACTTTGTCGTACAAAGTGATGCGTCAGATGTGGGGTTAGGAGCAGTATTGTCCCAGGTCTGGAACGGGGAAGAGCACCCAGTCATTTACCTCAGCAGGAAGTTGAAGTCCCATGAGGTAAATTACGCCACCGTTGAAAAGGAGTGTTTAGCGGTGAAGTGGGCTCTAGATTCCCTTCGGTACTACCTGCTAGGTAGGCACTTTGACATGGTTACGGATCACGCTCCGTTAAAGTGGATGGCTCAAAACAAGGAAACAAATAGAAGAGTGAATAGGTGGTTCCTGGCCCTCCAGGAATTCAACTTCACAGTAAAGCATCGCCCTGGCGTTCAAATGGGGAATGTGGATGCTTTGTCTCGAGTACATGAATGCCTGATTGCTGGTGTTCCAACCCCGAGGTTAAAACAAGAGGGGGGGTATGTGACAGCAGGAAGGTAAAGTCACCTGGTTGCATCCAGGGGGGTAGATATATTTCGCCCAGATTCAGGCTTTACGCCGACTTATACAACTAGGTGGAGAGTTGTATAAGGCTAGTGGGCTCATGGATGACTCATACCTCTAGGGAGAGGGCTGGGCGTCGTGCAGACAGGGAGTTGATGAGACCAGCTGAAGCTTGTCAGCTCATTTAGGCCTCTATAAGAACTCCCAGCTTCATTAGATGTTAGCTCATGCCTGGACCCAGACCTGTGTGGACTGTCTAGGGAGAGTGAACCCCTGTGCGGTGAGACAAAGCCTGTGTGGCTATTTGCTTGGACATTTAAAACCAGGGACTTAGGGACTAGGACAGCACTAGGCTGATCCCAGTTGTTAGTTAGGAAACCTGTATGTTTAGTCAGAGGTCAACTTGACCAGGATTTATTTTGGTTATGTTTCTTTTGCTTTGCTGTGTTTTGTCACTGTAAATAGAAAATAAACCGCACCTTTTTGATTTTGAAAACCACAACCTCCGTTTGCTGGGCCTGTTTTGTGTGGGGAGCCCATCCCGGGGGTCACACACACCCGCTGCCGAGCTAACCCCCTCACACTCCTCACACGCGGTCTCTGTGTGAGGAGGGAGAGCCGGCAATGAGAGATGATCTCATATGTTTACATTTGAGATCATCTCTCATTGGCCGTACAGATCGCATAGTAAATGGCCACTCCGATTGGCCATTCACAGCGATCTGTAATTGGTTGTGTCACAGGGACCCAGGCAGCACAGAATTTCCCCGCTGCGCGCACGGGGAAAGGGAAGGCCGTATAATGACGGCCTCCTGGATTTTCAGGTCCGCGCTGAAGCCGTCATTCGGCTATAGCGCGGGCCTCAAGGAGTTCATAAAATTTACATATTTTTATACTCCTACATTTTTCTGTTTATCCTGATATGGTTTCCTGACCGCACTATCCCTTGGGGCACTTCCTTTTTCCCCATGTTTGCAAAGGGCCCCGCGGCCCTTGCACCCGACAAGCGGGCGACACTCATCTGCCCAGCATGCAGCCCTCCAAGGCTGGCCGCGACGGCACGTTTGCTTGGATGCATGTTGCGTAGACGCAGGTTTTTATAAGCATATGTTTGTATAGATGTGTGGGCATAAGTGTGTATGTATGTTGTATAGATATACGTGTTTACGTGAATGCATGTTTGCATAAACACATGGTGCATAGACGCATGTTTGCATACTATGTTGCATAAACACGTTTCATAAACGCATACTTGCTTAATCCGTAAATGCATGTCTCCATGGGCACGTATTGCGTAAGTGCGTGTTTGCATGGACAAACGCTTTCATGTTTTGCCTAAACGCATGCTTCAATAAACGCATACCTCCATACATGCATATTGCTTAGGGATACATACATACAGTATGTGCTTATTTTCCTTGGGATACATACATATTTGCTTATTGCCTTGAGCTGCATACATAGATGCATGAATACTTGTATACCTGCATGTTTGCATACCTGAATACCTGCATACTTGCATACCTATGGGGTTGTATAGCGGTAGACCAACATTGTCTAGGCCTGCATCCTTGTGTAACAGTGTATTTGTTGTCTAATACAGTCACTTTATTATGTATCTGTTAGACTAACTAAATTACTTAAAAAGGTGAAGCAGGTACACTGCCCTCAGGTTCAGTGGTCTGGCAATGTTCATGTCTCCTGTTGGACCAATGGTATCAGGGTGATCTGATCCACTGTGGCGCCTGATCTCGGATCAAGCCTGGTTAGTACTTGGATGGGAGACTGCCCAGGTTTCCCTTCTAAGTGAGGGAGGCATCTGAGGTTGCTGTGTTTGAGTATCTCAGACCATAAGATTTTAGCACAGTCTCTGAGGTGGTTCGCTCCTTCCTTAGTTGGGTCAGTCTTTGCCTTGCGTTGGGTCTTGGAGCAAAAATTATGCGCTCCATTATTGTAAAACAATTTAAATGGTAGCAGCTTCAAAACTGAATAGGGACATGAAGTCTATCTTAAAGGGGTTGTAAAGGTTTGTTTTTTATTTTCTAAATAGGTTCCTTTAAGCTAGTGCATTGTTGGTTCACTTACCTTTTCCTTAGATCTCCCTTCTAAATATTTTTTTTCTTTGTTTTTTGTCTGAATTTCTCACTTCCTGTTCCTCCTCAGTAAGCTGTTCAGTAAGCTGTTCTGGCTGACTCCATACCCCTCGGATGATGGTGTGAAGTTCAGTGAGGAGAAACAGGAAGTGAGAAATTCAGACAAAGAAAACAAACATTTAGAAGGTAAATCAAAGGAAAAGGTAAGTGAAGCAACAATGCACTAGCTTAAAGGAACCTATTTAGAAAATAAAAAACAAACCTTTACAACCCCTTTAAGATCTCAATCCGCTGGGCCTCCCTCGGTTTCAGATAGGCCCGGTTTGTTCAGTGATGACCTCTCTGCAAGAGGTAGATTGCGGGGGCCCTTAATCAGGAAACACACAGCTTCATGTGCCGGTGCCGGGTTGTTTTCAGCCTCGTCAAAGATTTCTGTAATTGCCGTGGAAAGTCGTCCGTTTTCTTTTTTGTGACCATCCTTCGGGCTGGCCACAGCTTTTGAGGTTCACAAAGCTCCTAGTTCTGGTACTGGACTTGCTAAAGATGCAGGAGGTGTCAATCTCCGTATACCTCTATAACCTTTGCTCAGGAAGCAGTTGGTCCCGATTTTTCCTTTGATACATTTTGCAGTAGGAAGCTGTGGCTAGGTCGAAGCACATTCCTTATGTACAGTCCTACTCCATGTCTTGGTAGAGGATTGTTCTCTCTGTCTGGAACTTGAAGATCCAGGCATTGGATTCCCGGAGGGCTCTGTTCCCGGGTGTTGCACAGCTAAAGGTTTTTGGTTGATGGTTCAGAATCTAGAAAGGTTGAATACATCCTTTCAGAAATTGGAAGATGACCACTGATGCCAGTTTCTCCGTTTTGGTTTGAGGGTGGCTACAGTTCAGTGGACTTGGTCTCCACAGGAGAGAATACTGCCCATAAATGTCTTGGAGCTTTTGGCCAGTACGCCTTGCTCTGGATTATGGTACAAACCAGTTCTATCCGGAAAAGCCTCTGCAGGGGCATATATATCAACCACCAGGAGTCATGCGGCTCAGAAAGGTGAACCACATTCTGTCTGGGACACCACAAGTGCTGTCTCTATCGTCGGTGCATATTCCAGGTATAGCATAGTGGCAGGGGGAACTCTGCAGGTGAATCTACTAGTTTACAAGTTCTACAACAGGTTGGGACAGGTTGTGTCCGGGATGAGGGTCCCACTGGCAATAGGTGTAGATGCACCAGTAAAGCCTTAGGGACCAGTTCTCCCTTATTTAAGGCTTTCCCTCTGTTTCGACTTCTGCCACATCTTTTGCGAAGAATCCGGAAGGGGGTAACACTGATAATGTTAGCCGAAATTAGCCCAGGAGGGCTTGGTACACTGACATAGCGAGTCTTGCGGGGGACGCTTCTGAGACACTTCCAGTCCAGTGGGACCTAATGATTTTGAGTCCTGTATCTCAGCACTGTTGAGTCCCTGGAAGCCAGCTTTGGGGAACTTCAATTACAGGACTTGGAAATATTTTTTTGCCTGGGGTGAAGCCAGGAAGGGACACCCGCAGAAATATGTGAGTGGGAGATTTTCTTATCCTTTCTCCAAACGGTAGGGTAAAGGAGATTGGCCTTAAGTACCGTTAAGGGTCAGAGTTCGTCCCTATACATTTTTTTCCAGGGGTGGTTTCTCACTCCTTTATTGATACTTCATTCAGCGTGTAACGTAGACGGTCTCAACTGTCAGGACATTCTTGTGTCTTTGGGACTTGAATTTGATCTTGACTGTCCTTGCAGGGGCCACTTTTTGAATGGGGAGATTCTGTTTAGTCCCTTATCTCAGAAAGTGGCTTCTTTGATTGCGATCACTTCACTATGTGGAATGTTTCTCGTTTGCGGCTTTTTCATGCAAGGAGCCATTTTTGGTCTTGCATCATGTTAAGGTGATGCGTCCTCATCCATTTTTTCCCTAGAATGGTGTCTAGTTTTCGCTTGAATCAAGACAATGTCTTGCCTTCTTTTCTGTTCCTCCGTTGGCAGGAGTTAGATCACTGCATACTCTGGAGGTAGTTCTAGCGGTCAGAATTGCTTGATTTGTCGGTACAGGTTTGTGCTGTCAGTAGAGCCCAGGATGGGCAGGAGGCATCCAAGTTATCTATTTTCATTGGATTTTCCAGTTAATTATTCAAGCCTATGGCTTGAAAGGGGAAGGTCCTCCTCCCCTTATTTTTTTATTTTTTTTGGTAAAGGCAGGTATGTGGGGGCATCTTGGGCCATCCACCATCAGGTGTCAGTGGCTCAGGATTTAAGGTCATTACATGGTCTTTTCTTCATGCATTCACAGAATTTTACCAGATGGATATCAAAGCCACGGAGGATACTGCTTTGGTCACAATATGTTTTTTGGGCGGCAGGAGTCCTCCTCAGCTGGCAGTTTATGTGATTGTATCTCTCTCCCCTCAAGTACATTGCTTTAGGACATCCCATATAGTCATTATTATGGTTGCTCTGTGTCCCGTGATGTACGATAAAGAAAATAGGATTTTTCTTGTCATACTTGCCTGTAAAATCATTTTCTTGGAGTACATCACGGGACACAGAGGTTTTTGGGTTATTCATTGCTTTGCTACAAAATTGACTATCTGCTAATGTCCATCCACCAGTAGGTGGCATATAAGTCATTATTATGTCATTATTATGGTTGCTCTGTGTCTCGTGATGTACTCCAAGAAAAGGATTTTCAGGTAAGTATGACGAAAAAAATTTTTTTGTGTTTCATAAATTCTGCCAGGGTATGTGTGTGTATATATAGCGATACCCCCAGCTAAGAGGGCTGCTGGTATATTTTTGGGCCCTGTAGTGCACCACTGTCAACCCCTGGCAATCGGCTCTACCCTCCCTTGGCACAGTTAGTAGGGGATGATAGGACTGTGTGGCCTGCAACTTACGGTGACACAATCCTATGGCAAAAAACACACAGCAATAAATCACTACTATATTTAACCAGCACTTCTGCTAAGTAAATGACACCAACACCAGTATACTTGACCCTTATGTATTTACTCAAATTAGTGGGTAAGCAAAGGAACAGTGTACATGTCATGTGCAGAGCCCTGCAATAAAACCGTATTTAAATGAGCAGACAGTATACTTGTAACCCCCAATGTCCCCGCTGCAGCTATTCTCCCTCGTGGACAAGATGGCACCCCGCAATGTCTACGCTACCCAGTCAGGCCTGACTGAACTAAGTGAAAGTCTTGCAGAGAAATCTTCGCTAGCAAACGGTGGTGCACTTTGAAGAACAACTTGTAATCCACAAGGGTAACAGGGAAACTGTATCTGCCTCTGAGCAGGTGCTCTCTCACCCAACCGGACCAGTCCGTGTCCGTTTCTTCCGCTGCTGTGTCTAGTTACACAGGTCTCTCGACATCCGGGTCTACGGTCCTCCTGGCAACGATGCAGCTTCGATGGAGAGACGTCCCTCAGGTTCCTTGGAGAGAGCGGAAGGCTCTTTGGAGAAGAGCCCAGGCTTCGGGCCTAACGTCACAGCAAACTCGGACAGGAGTTCCACTTACCGGGCGGGCGGTGTCCAAAGAGAAAGATTTCCGCTCCGCCTTCTCTTATAAAGTCCACCCCAGCAGTCCCTGCGCGGGGCAATGCACCCTGGGTGTCCCAATGTCTACTGGGTAATGTAGTCTCTGCGGGGTTGAAGAGCAATACCCCGCTACACACTCCCCCCACTTAGAATCTTTGGTCCCCAAAGATAATCCAAACATTATCTAATAGTAATGCAATTTATGGTGGCAAAAGAACTTGGCAGGAGAACCTCCCACCAAACTTGATATGGGGGTTTACTCTGACCACAGGCCACATTAACCGAAGTGACCTGCCTAACTGTTCCAGAGAATGAGCTGGGGTTGTCCTCCACCAAATGTACAGTGGGGGGGCCAGGTTTTTGTGTTGTCCTTCTGGCTGTCGTCACAGTATCCTCAGAACTTTCTCCCATTTGAGTGTATGTCAACCTCCGAGGAGGGCGGATAAGTCTCTTCACTCTTTGCTCCCTGGGAGTTACTGGCTCCGGTAGCGTAGGTATTTCTACCAAGGCAGGCGTGGGAGGATTTCCTGCTTCCAGGACATCTGACTCAGGCGCAGGAAGGTACAGAGAGTTCCTTGGATCTTCATCTGGGACAAATTCCAATGCATCTTCCCACTCATGACTCGGAACACTGGATGGGATAAACTCAGCAGCTTCTGCATTCAAAGTGTCATTTATGGAGAAGTCAGGGCATGAAGGATCCACCATCAGGGGCTCAGGGGCCTGGGACAGTCACAGCCAGCTGGGATCTACTTCCTCCTCTTCGCTGTGGTCAGAAGTTTCTTCCTCCCTTGGTAGAGTCGTTTGAGACCTAGTGTTGGGTCTAGGAGTATGGGGGGTGGAAGGTAACTCGGGGGAATCCAGAGTAGGAGGCATCCTGACGGCCTCAGAGAGGGGTAGCAGATGGTTCCTGTGCCAGGTCTTTAGTGGGCCCTCTCTTCCCTCAGGCTTCAGCTGGTACACTGGCAAGCCAGGCAACTTCTTGTAGATTACATAGGGCTCTGACTTCCATCTGTCTGCCAGCTTGTGTTTCCCTGGAACACCTAGATTTCTCAGCGACACTCTGTTTCCAGGCTGCAAATCTTAGATCCGGACCCTGAGGTCAAAGTTTTGTTTATTCCGGGCTCCCCTCTGGTCAGAAGTTGATTGGGCCATCTCATAGGCCAACTTTAAGCTCTTCCGCAGCCTGTCTACATATCCCTTGTGTGAGGCAGCTGATGTATGGTCTGTTGAGATGCCAAAGACCAGATCTACGGGTAGTCTTGCTTCCCTGCCAAACATAAGTCTATAGGGGGAATACCCTGTGACATCACTGGTCGTGCTGTTGTATGCGTGAACGATTGCAGCTATGTGCTTCCCCCAATGTGGCTTTTCTTCGCTGTTCAGAGTCCCCAACATATTTAGTAAAGTCCTATTGAATCTTTCTGGTTGAGCATCACCTTGGGGGTGATAAGGGGTAGTACGAGTCTTCTTTTTACCCAAAGAGTCTAACAACTTTCGGATCAGTCGGCTCTCAAAGTCTCTCCCTTGATCCGAGTGAAGGCGTTGAGGTAAGCCGTAATGCACAAAGTACTTCTCTACCAGTATTTTGGCTACAGTGGAAGCTTTCTGGTCTTTAGTTGGAAAGGCCTGGGCATAACGGGTGAAATGGTCGGTTATCACCAGAACATTTCCATGTCCACTCAAGTCAGGCTCCAGGCAAAGAAAGTCAATGCATACCAAGTCCAAGGGTCCTTGACTCTGCAGGTGGCCCATTGGGGCAGCTTGATGTTGCAATGTCTTTCTCTGAATGCAACAAGCGCATGAGTGACAATATTCCTGCACTTCAGCTCGCATACAAGGCCAGTAAAACCTACTTCTTACAAGCTGGAAGGTTCTTTCGGCTCCCAAGTGGCCATGGTTGTCATGTAGGGCAGCTAGGACAGTCTTTCGATGTTTTTCCGGCAAAAACAGCTGCCACTTATCCTCCAGGTCATCAGAGGGGCCCCTTCGGTAGACCACCCCTTGTCCCATTCTTTGTGGACTAATCGAGCCTCCTTTGAGGAATCCTGTAAGAGCCTGGCCGGATCCTGGTCTTCCAGAGCTTCCAAGGCTAATCTTCCCCAAGGGTTTTCCAGTTGGTCCCGCCTTAGGTCCTTCTTGGACAGTTTTGGCAAGTTGTCTTTGCCAATCTGGGTCACATCACAATAGCATTTGGGCACTCCCACCACCGAAACTCCAATCTCTTCTGCCCTGGATCCACCACTAGCTTGAAGCTGTGCTCCCTGACACAAAGCTCGCACCCCATCTGGGGCCACCTGGGTCCAGTCTTCCTCTGGGCAAGTGGGGGTATGGGACCTTCTGGATAACGCATCAGCATCTCGGTTCCCGGCTCCCGGCCTATACCTGAGGCTAAAGTTAAATCCAGAAAGGGCTGCCAACCAACGACGGTGGCCAGTGGCATCCAGCTTGGCTGTGGTGAAAAGATAAGTAAGTGGGTTATTGTCTGTCTTTACAGTAAAGTCAGCTCCATACAGGTAGTCTTTGAGCTTGTCCACCACTGCCCACTTAAGGGCCAGGAACTCCAACTTGTGAGTGGGATAATTCTTTTCCGCTGGTGTTAGACTCCTACTCACATAGGCGACTGGCTTCAACTGTCCTTCATATTCTTGGTATAGCATGCCTCCCAGAACATCATGGCTGGCATCTACATGTAGTTCGTATGGTCTCTTGGTATCAGCATAGGCCAAGAACGGGGCAGTGGTCAGACTTTTCTTCAGCATCTTGAACGCCTCTTCCCACTTCTCTGTCCACTGTTCTTCCACTGACTCCCCGGGCTTCCTGGGCCCAGTGTCATCCTCCTCTCCTGTCTTCAGTAGCTCGTTCAGAGCTCTGGCAATTCTTGCAAACCCTTCCACGAATCTGCGGTAGTAAGAGCAGAACCCCAGGAAGGATCTGAGCTCAGTTACTGTAGTTGGTCGGGGCCAGGAGGTAAATGTTTCCAGCTTGTCAGGGTCTGTAGACACTCCCTCTTCAGACACTGTGTCCCAGATAGTGGACTGAAGACTGATTGAACTGACACTTCTCCCTGGAAAGCTTGAGTCCCTCTTCACTGAGCCTCTTCAGGACTTTCTCCAGCCTCTCTTCGTGCTCCTCCAGAGTCTTCCCGAAGACAATGATGTCGTCTAGGTACACCAGGACTTCAATGAGATTCATGTCCCCCACTGTCTTCTCCATCAGTCTCTGGAAAGTGGCAGGAGCCCCCGACAAGCCTTGAGGCATCCTGTTAAACTCGTAGAATCCCACTGGGGTGATGAATGCAGTCTTCTCCCTGTCCTCTGGATGCATTGGGATCTGGTAATACCCACTCTTCAGGTCCATTACACTAAACCACTTAGCCCCAGACAAACTCTGTAAGGCATCTTCTATCCTGGGGGTAGTATACTGATCGGGTATGGTCCTCCTATTGAGAGTCCTGTAGTCTATGCAAAGTCTCAGTGACCCGTTCTTCTTCCGGACTACCACAATAGGGGAGGCATATGGGCTTCTGGACTCTCGAATAAGTCCAGTTCTCTTTAATTCCGCAAGTTGTTCACGCAGGTCTTCTAAGTCAGCCAGGGGAACTCGCCGGACTCTCTTCCGGAAAGGCTTATCTTCTTGCAGACGGATCTTATGGGTGGCACTCCTTGCACACCCCACGTCAAATTCGTCCCTTGAGAAAATTCTCCTCCATCTAGTCAGTTGGGCCTTGGCTCTCTCCTTCCACACCGGTGGTAGGGTGGTGTTCTCCAGGCAGAGCGTGTCCAGGGTGGGTTCCCCTCCTTCAGTCTTCTCTAGGTTAGACAGGGCCAATGGGGTAGCAGGGTTTACTTTTCCCAACAACATCCGGGCCGAAATCTTCACAGGGGAACCGCTGATATTCCTGATGCTCACTGGGATCTGCTCCTTCGCCTTCTTCAAAGCCCTTAACGGGACCACTTCGGGGACCACTTCCAACTCTGGGTGGGTGTCTAGAGGGTCTGGTTCCAGAACCACAAAAGGGCCAGGTTGTTTCCATGAGAGCTTCACAGTAGCCTTCAGGCAGGTCATCTCGCCAGGCTGCAGCACTTTCTCCTTTTTGGACAATTTCCAGACTTTCTCCACCCCTTCATCCGGGGCCTTCTGTTCTAGGACCAATCTTTGGTAGGCCTGCTGCAACATGGGGTGGATCCTGGCTTCTGAAGTACCCTGCTCCTGTGCTAGGGAAGCCAGTAGTCTCCTGACCAGGTCAGTGTTGGTCCATATAATCAGGGAATTCTTGTTGGCTCCTGGTGGGCGGGGGCAGACTACTGCCAAGGTGTCAAAAACTTCCGCACTTCCGGTCACTGAGGGGTCGAAAGCCAGCCTGATTGAGACTTAACCGTCGTAGAGAAACCTTTGAGTACCAATTCCCCATATTTCTAGGTCTTCCAACTTCTGTAAGGGCACGTGGCTTAGGTGTTTTTGATAAAAGTCTCCGTATAAAAGGGTCACTTGGGCTCCAGTGTCTAGGATGGCCCTTGTGTAGACTCCCTCCACTTGAATAGGGACCACAGGGGAGGGTCCCACCAACTTGGCTGGAAAACTCTCCTTGGGAGCCTTCTTCTTTAAACTTAGGACTTTTCCCTTTGGGGATTTCTTTTTTTTTCCATTTCTTTCTGGATCTCAACCCCTATTGGGCCTGAAATGCACTGACTTCCTGCAGATTGTTAGATTTTAACTCCTGACAAGAGGTATTGAGTATTTTTGGAGGGGCATTGTTTCCCTTCTCTTTCTTCACTTCCGGCTTTAGGATCTGGTTGGAGCTTTCTGTAAACAATGGGCGCCCGGCTGACTCCTTCACCGGGGCCCTCTGAAGTTTTCCACCGGCTGGTGGTAAGTGCCTCGGTTCTTCCTTGGACTGGGGCATTCTTCCAAAGTGGCCGACTCCTCCACAGTTGAAACCGACAGTTCCTCTTCTCCCCTGCGGGGAGGTTGGAGTTGAGACACTCTGGTATGGTTCATTTCTGGTCTCCTTTTGCTCTTTGGCTCCTGAGTTCTTAGCCAGTAGAGAGGTCAAAAGGTCCAGCACTTGAGTCATCTGGGACTTCAGGGTCTCCACTTCTGAGTCCCGTTCAGTGGCTGTTGCTGATCTGACTCCCACCGAGGGGAGGGGAGTAGTCTTCTCAGCCGCCTGTTGGTCCTTCAACAGGGCTTCTTCATCCCTTATGATCTGCACAAGGTCCGGGTAACTCAGATCCATGACTCCTTCAGAGGTCTTCAAGTGGAGCCAAACTGGATCCGAACGCAAGGCTCCTCTCAGGATCTACTTCATCCTAGCGTCTATGACTTTAGGCAGCATTCCCTTTTTAAGGACAATTTGGCACAACATCCTATTCAGCCTCCGGACGTATTCGGATAATTTTTCTCCAGGCTGTTGAAGGGTATGTTCGAACTGGTACATCAGTTCAGTCACCTTTTCCAGCTGGCCAAACTCCTCCTGCAACATAGCCAGATAATCCATTGCAGTACAAGCAGCATTGCTGAACCTAAGATTCTTCACCGCTTCAGCAGCAGCACCCCTCAAGCTTTCACTTATGCGCTGCTTCTTTTGTGCTTCGGGTACTTCTCATCATTCTACAGCCAGCCTGCATTGCCTGCTTAATCCAGGTGTCAAAGTCTTCTTCCCCGACTGGCACAGGTTGCTTCCCTGAGAAGATCCGGAGCTTCCGGTACCCAGCTTCTACATGCACCGTATTGCTCTTCTGGCACTTAGTAATGAAATCTCCCAGAGCATTCAATAATTCCGGTCCTATAGCAGCCAGAGGCGTCATCACTTCTTGGGAGCTTTCTACTTTGGGGAAAAGCACTGGGGATGATGGCAGGGAGATCTGTGGAGATTCCTTCTTCACGGCCCTCGTATGAACTAAACGGTATGTCTGATTATCTATGGCCCGTATGTTCTGACCTCTAAAGTCTTCCGGGACTTCTCCCCTCCATTCCACTAGTGCGTATGTACACAAGATATCTGGCTTTATATCCATCACCCATGCTTTCCAGCTCGGAGACAGCGACATTATGAGCTGTGTTATCTCTTCTTCTTGCCAGATCCCCCCCGGGAGTTCAACAACTTCCGCCTCGGTGAAATCAGCGCCAACCGCTGCGCACCACTGTGTCATTGCTAGCGGGTCCATGCTGGTGCTTCTGACCGGCTTGATTGCAGCGTGCAGTATACAGGGATCCCGGACTCGAGCCCCCATGTATAGCGATACCCCCAGCTAAGAGGGCTGCTGGTATATTTTTGGGCCCTGTAGTGCACCACTGTCAACCCCTGGCAATCGGCTCTACCCTCCCTTGGCACAGTTAGTAGGGGATGATAGGACTGTGTGGCCTGCAACTCACGGTGACACAATCCTATGGCAAAAAACACACAGCAATAAATCACTACTATATTTAACCGGCACTTCTGCTAAGTAAATGACACCAACACCAGTATACTTGACCCTTATGTATTTACTCGAATTAGTGGGTAATCAAAGGAACAACAGTGTACATGTCATGTGCAGAGCATTGCAATAAAACCGTATTTAAATGAGCAGACCGTATACAGTATATTTGTAACCCCCAATGTCCCCGCTGCAGCTATTCTCCCTCGTGGACAAAATGGCGCCCCGCAATGTCTACGCTACCCAGTCAGGCCTGACTGAACTAAGTGAAAGTCTTGCAGAGCAATCTTCGCTAGCAAACGGCGGTGCACTTTGAAGAACAACTTGTAATCCACAAGGGTAACAGGGAAACTGTATCTGCCTCTGAGCAGGTGCTCTCTCACCCAACCGGACCAGTCCATGTCCGTTTCTTCCGCTGCTGTGTCTAGGTACACCGGTCTCTCGACATCCGGGTCTTTGGTCCTCCTGGCAACGATGCAGCAACAATAGAGAGACATCCCTCAGGTTCCTCGTAGAGAGCAGAAGGCTCTTTGGAGAAGAGCCCAGGCTTCGGGCCTAATGTCACAGCAAACTCAGACAGGAGTTCCGCTTGCTGGGCGGGCGGTGTCCAAAGAGAAAGATTTCGGCTCCGCCTTCTCTTATAAAGTCCACCCCAGCAGTCCCTGCACGGGGCAATGCACCCGGGGTGTCTCAATGTCTACTGGGTAATGTAGTCTCTGCGGGGTTTGAAGAGCAATACCCCGCTACATATATTTATGTGTATATATGTGTATATGTGTGTGTGTGTGTGTGTGTGTGTGTGTGTGTGTGTGTATATATATATATATATATATATATATATATATATACACATATACACACACACACACACACACACACCTTTTTTTCAGCAGGAACGCAGTTCGGGCACCTCCAGCACCGAATGTACCATATTTATCGGCGTATAACACGCGCCGGCGTATAACACGCACCCCAAGTTTAGGAGGGAAATTCAAGGAAAAAAACCTTACATTTAAATGCAGCATGCATCCTTGCCCAGTGTCCATCTGCAGCCTTGCCCAGTGTCCATCTGCAGCCTTGCCCAGTGTCCATCTGTCCATCTGTAGCCTTGCCCAGTGTCCATCTGTCCATCTGCAGCCTTGCCCAGTGCCTTTGCAGCTTGTCAGTCTCGGCGTTTTTAAAATTTGGCGGCAATTTCTGTGGAGAGGAGCGAGCGGGGCCGAGTGTACTTCGGCTAGACTCGGCTCCTCTCGCAGTCCCGCCCATCTCCACTGACTGCGCCGCTGACATAGAGAAAGCCGAGTGTACTTCGGCTAGACTCGGCTCTGCTCACAGTCAGGGGCAGGACTGCGAGAGGAGCCGAGACTAGCCGAAGTACACTCGGCTTTCTCTATGTCAGCGGCGCAGTCAGAGATGGGCGGGACTGCGAGAGGAGCCGAGTAAAGCCGAGTGTACTTTGGCTCCGCTCGCTCCTCTCGCTCGTTTCAGCAGGGGAATTCGACGGAGTATCGGCGTATAACACGCACCCACGATTTTCCCCTGATTTTAAGGGGAAAAAAGTGCGTGTTATACGCCGATAAATACGATATGTAATGGCAAGGGGTTCAGGATGCTAGCTGCTGGAGGATATTAATTTTTGTGGGACGAGGTCTATTGTTGCTGGTGGGGGGGAAGGGTCTAGTGATTCTAGCTGCAGGAAAATCTGTTGTTGCTGCTGGGGAGGGGTATTTTGTTGTGGCTGGTCCATTGTTGTTGGGGGGGGGATCTATTGTTACTGCAGCATCTGATCTATTTTACTGCTTTTCTTGTTATTAACAAATTCTATACAAATTACTTAGTAACACAATTGTTACTTGATTCTGTATTCTCTAAAAGGGGCAGTATTGGGAGGTGGGTATGGGGTGGAGCCAAGGAATGGTGCAGGAGGTAGGTAGGGGGTGGAGACAGAGGGTGACTCGAAAAGGAAGAGTTCCTGCACCTATTGTCCGAGAAAAAAAAAAGCCGTGTGTGTGTGTATATATATATATATATATATATATATATATATATATATATATATATATGTGTGTGTGTGTGTGTTGTGTGTGTGTGTGTGTGTGTGTGTGTGTGTGTGTGTGTGTGTGTGTGTGTGTGTGTGTGTGTGTGTGTGTATAAAAAAATATAGTTGTGCTCATAATTCTTTTTTTTTGTCCTTTTTTTACACAAAGTTGTCATATTAACCACTTAACGACCGCCCACTGTAAATATACGTCGGCAGAATGGCACCGACAGGCAGAATCACGTACATATACGTGATTGCCTTTGTATAGTTGGGGGGTCCGATCGGACCCCCCTTCTTTACAGTGGGTGGTCGTTTTACCTTCGGGAGCGATCCGGCATGAGGGGACGGCCGTTCGATTCCGGCCACCCCCTCTCGATCGCTCCCGGCGAATGAGAGAGCTTCCCCTGCCTGCCAGGCAGGAGGAAGTGATGTCATCTCTCCTGGGGCGCTCACATATACCGAGCACCGTACAGGAGAAGATGCAGGTTAGTGCACACAACACTACACTGACACCAGGACACATAGGCACATAAATCGCCCCCCCAGGCCCCCCCAGATCACCCCCCAGCCCCCAGTCACAGTGTCACTGATTGCAGTGACCATTTATTTAGTGATCACTGCAATCAGTGACATTTGTGACTGTAAAAGTGTCACTACATTTAGTTTTAGGTCCAGTGTAGCCCCCTAACCCCCCCCTAATAAAGGTTTAACCCCCTGATCACCCCCCAGATAACCCTTTCACCCCCTAGCACCGCCGTCGCTATGCGATCATTTTTCTGATCGATGTCTTAGCGTCGGTGATGCTGATCGGTAGCCAGTAAATTTTTTTAGGTTTGTCGCAGGTTTTTATAGCGTCGGGTACCCCCATATATTACCTAATAAAGGTTTAACCCCCTTGATCGCCCCCCAGGTAACCCTTTCACCCCCTATCACCACTGTCACTAAGCGATAATTTTTCTGATCGATGTTTTAGCGTCGGCGATGCTGATCGGTAGCCAGTAATTTTTTTTAGGTTCGACGCAGGTTTTTATAGCGTCGGGTACCCCCATATATTACCTAATAAAAGTTTAACCCCCTTGATCACCCCCCAGGTAACCCTTTCACCCCCTAGCACCGCCGTCGCTATGCGATCATTTTTCTGATCGATGTCTTAGCGTCGGTGATGCTGATCGGTAGCCAGTATTTTTTTTTTAGGTTCGCCGCAGGTTTTTATAGCGTCGGGTACCCCCATATATTACCTAATAAAGGTTTAACCCCCTTGATCGCCCCCCAGGTAACCCTTTCACCCCCTATCACCACTGTCACTAAGCGATAATTTTTCTGATCGATGTCTTAGCGTCTGCGATGCTGATCGGTAGCCAGTAATTTTTTTTAGGTTCGCCGCAGGTTTTTATAGCGTCGGGTACCCCCATATATTACCTAATAAAGGTTTAACCCCCTTGATCACCCCCCAGGTAACCCTTTCACCCCCTAGCACCGCCGTCGCTATGCGATCATTTTTCTGATCGATGTCTTAGCGTCGGTGATGCTGATCGGTAGCCAGTAATTTTTTTTAGGTTCGCCGCAGGTTTTTATAGCGTCAGGTACCCCCATATATTATCTAATAAAGGTTTAACCCCCTGATCGCCCCCCAGGTAACCCTTTCACCCCCTATCACCACTGTTGCTAAGCGATCGTTTTTATGATCGTTGTCTTAGTGTCGGTGATGCCGATAGGTAGCCAGTAATTTTTTTTTAGGTTCGCCGTCAGGTTTTTATATAGCGTCAGGTACCCCCATATATTACCTAATAAAGGTTTTAACCCCCTAATTGCCCCTAGTTAACCCTTTCACCAGTGATCATCATATAAGTGTTACGGGTGACGCTGGTTAGTTAGTTTGCTTTTTATAGTGTCAGGGCACCCGCCGTATATAACCCAATAAAGGTTTAACCCCCTGATCGCCCGGCGGGTGATATCAATTAGGTTTTAGCGTCAGAGAGGGTCTGCGTCACACCCCAGGCAGCGTCAGGTTAGTGCCAGTAGCGCTAACACCCACGCGTGAAGCATACACCCCCCTTAGTGGTATAGTATCTGATCAGCTCAATATCTGATCTGATCAGATCTATACTAGCGTCCCCAGCAGTTTAGGGTTCCCAAAAACGCAGTGTTAGCGGGATCAGCCCAGATACCTGCTAGCACCTGCGTTTTGCCCCTCCGTCCAGCCCAGGCCACCCAAGTGCAGTATCGATCGATCACTGTCACTTGCAAAACACAACACACATAACTGCAGCGTTCGCAGAGACAGGCCTGATCCCTGCGACTCCAGTGCTGTAGGAGGTGATTTCACCACCACAGTTAAAAAAAAAAGCATATATGCCGAAGCATTGGGGCAGCAGGAGCGGAGAAGCGATTTTGCTCCTAATGCCGCGTACATACGGTCGAAATTCCGACGGAGGCTTGCCCGTGGAAAAGTCTGACCATGTGTATGCGGCATAACTTTTGCGAGAAGATGCCCCCATGCTTCGGCATATATAAATGGTGCATGTATGCCCATCATTAGAAGTGGGTGGATGAAGGGCGGTATTCTAATGGTGGGCATACCCACCGATCAATCTTTTTTTTTCGTTCAGCCAACAGGCTGCATGAAAAAAAAGATTACAATACATGTCCAACAAGGACCAGCAACGTACTGGTATGTTGCTGGACTTTGAATGTTTATACCAGAATGATGCCTGCGGGTTTAGGTATCATCTTGGTATCATTCTTTTCAGCCAGCGGCCGGCTTTCATGTAAAAGCAATCCTAGTGGCTAATTAGCCTCTGGACTGCTTTTGCAAGCAGTGGGAGGGAATGTCCCCCCCCCCCCGGATATAAAAAGCGCCATTGGGAAATTGGGAAAGCATTTTATCACACCGATCTTGGTGTGGTCAGATGCTTTGAGGGCAGAGGAAAGATCTAGGGTCCAATAGACCCCAGTTTTTTCAAAAATGAGTATATTTACATTCCCTGAGATAACAATAAAAGTGCTAAAAAAAAATAAAAAAAAATATGGAAGCAACAGTTTAAAAATAAAATAAAAAAGCAAAATTAATAATAAAAATAAATAAATAAATAAAAAGCACCCCTGTCCTGCCCTGCTCTTGCCCAATGGCGAACGCAAGCGTCGGTCTGGCGTCATATGTAAACAGCAATTGCACCATGCATGTGAGGTATCACCGCGAAGGTCAGATCGAGGGCAGTAATTTTAGCAGTAGACCTCCTCTGTAAATCTAACGGGGTAACCTGTAAATGCTTTTTAAAGGCTTTTAAAAATGTATGTAGTTTGTCGCCAATGCGCGTTTGTGCGAAATTTTAAAGCATGTCGTGTTTGGTATCTATGTACTCGGCCTAAGATAATCTTTTTTATTTCATCAAACATTTGGGCAATATAGTGTGTTTTAGTGCATTAAAATTAAAAAAAGTGTATTGTTTCCCCAAAAAATGCGTTTGAAAAATCGCTGCGCAAATACTGTGTAGAAAAAAAAATGCAACACCCACCATTTTATTCTGTAGGGCCTTTGCTTTAAAAATATATATAATGTTTGGGGGTTCAACATAATTTTCTTGCAAAAAAAAAAAAAATTTTCATGTAAACAAAAAGTGTCAAAAAGGGCTTTGTCTTCAAGTGGTTAGAAGAGTGGATGTAAGCTTCCTAATGTTGTGTATAAAATGCCAGAACAGTTCAAAACCCCCCCCAAATGACCCCATTTTGGAAAGTAGACACCCCAAGCTATATACTGAGAGGCATGTCGAGTCCATGGAATATTTTATATGTTGACACAAGTTGCGGAAAAAATAATTTTTTTTTTTTTTTTTTGCACAAAGTTGTCACTAAATGATATATTGCTCAAACATGCCATGGGCATATGTGGAATTACACCCCAAAATACATTCTGTTGCTTCTCCTGAGTACGGGGATACCACATGTGTGAGACTTTTTGGGAGCCTAGCCGCGTATGGGACCCCAAAAACCAAGCACCGCCTTCAGGCTTTCTAAGGGTGTCAATTTTTGATTTCACTTCTCACTGCCTATCACAGTTTCGGAGGCCATGGAATGCCCAGATGGCACAAAACCCCCCCAAATGACCCCATTTTGGAAAGTAGACACCCCAAGCTATTTGCTGAGAGGTATTGTGAGTATTTTGCAGATCTTGCTTTTTGTCACAAAGTTTTGAAATTTGAAAAAAAAAAGAAAAAAAAATGTTCTTTCTTCATTTTCAAAAACAAATGAGAGCTGTAAAATACTCACCATGCCTCTCAGCAAACAGCTTGGGGTGTCTACTTTCCAAAATGGGGTCATTTGGGGGGGTTTTGTGCTATTTTGGCATTTTATGGCCTTCAAAACTGTGATAGGTAGTGAGGAGTGAAATAAAAAATTTGCGCCCTTAGAAATCCTGAAGGCGGTGCTTGGTTTCCGGGGTCCCGTACGTGGCTAGGCTCCTAAAAAGTCCCACACATGTGGTATCCCCGTACTCAGGAGAAGCAGCAGAATGTATTTTGGGGTGCAATTCCACATATAACCATGGCATGTGTGAGCAATATATCATTTAGTGACAACTTTTTGTAATTTTTTATTTATTTTTTTGTCATTATTCAATCACTTGGGACAAAAAAAAATGTTCAATGGGCTCAACATGCCTCTCAGCAATTTCCTTGGGGTGTCTACTTTCTAAAATGGGGTCATTTGGGGGGGTTTTGTACTGCCCTGCCATTTTAGCACCTCAAGAAATGAGATAGGCAGTCATAAATTTAAAGCTGTGTAAATTCCAGAAAATGTACCCTAGTTTGTAAACGCTATAACTTTTGCGCAAACCAATAAATATACGCTTATTGACATTTTTTTTACTAAAGACATGTGGCTGAATACATTTTGGCCTAAATGTATAACTAAAATTGAGTTTATTCGATTTTTCTTATAACAAAAAGTAGAAAATATCATTTTTTTTCAAAATTTTCGGTCTTTTTCCATTTATATCGCAAAAATGAAAAATCGCAGAGGCAATCAAATACCATTAAAAGAAAGCTCTATTTGTGGGAAGAAAAGGACGCAAATTTCGTTTGGGTACAACATTGCATGTCCGCACAATTTACAGTTAAAGCAGCGCAGTGCAAAATTCTGAATTCACCTCTGGTCCTTTATCTACCAAATGGTCCGGGGCTTAAGTGGTTAAGTTATTTCTCTCACACAGCATAGGCATATTTGAACCCAAAACACATTTTGCTACTCGTCCTGTGTATGACGATACCACATATGTGAGACTTTTTCACAGCCTGGCCACATACAGAGGCTCAACATTCAAGTAGCACTTTCAGGTGTTCTAGGGCCATTACACATCTAATTTCCTGACTACCTATCCCACTTTTGAAGGCCCTAGAGCACCAGGAGGATTGAAACTCCCACAAAATGACCCCAATGTATATTCTATGAGGCATTATGAATCTTTTGAACATGTCATTTTTTTCCCCCACAAGTTTTTGGAAAATGGGGAAAGAAAATGAAAACTTTAACTTTTTTTTTTGTTTGTTTTTTTACACAGTTGTTAATTCCTAACATATTTCTAACACATAGCACACACATACCAAAAATAGCACCGCAAAATACATATCTAGTGATACCACATGTCTAACACATGTGAGACTTTTATACAGCCTAGCCACATAGAGAGACTCAACATCCAGGTAGCACCATCAGGTGTTCAAGGGACATAAATTACACACAATTCCTGACAACCTATCACATTGTTAAAGGCCCTTCATATTTCTAACATACAAATTGCACCCCAAAATACATTCTGCTGAGCAAAGGGTAAACAAAAGATTACCTGTGGTTTTAGTAGGCAGCAGGCAGTAACATCGATGCCAAAAAATTGTCCAGGCATCAGGTAGGAATACTGTCCATAGTCGGTGCAGGCAGACATATGGTCAGTACAGCCAAAGCATTGGTCCAGGCAACAGGAACATGGTCCATAAAAAGTCCTGTGTCAGTGCAGGCAGAGATATTGTACAACCAAAGTATTGGTCCAAACAGCAGGCAGGACCATCAAGCTTAGGACCTTGGTCAGGAAAGAATGGGGACAGGGGTAGAGGCTTCTCCCACCCAAATCACTTTGAAGCCTCCAGAATCCAGACCCTGTTCTGGGAATTACAAAACCCAGAGAAAAACAAAAAATTGTTTTTCTCAACTCAGACCACTATTCTGGAGCCCCTCACATATGCGATACCCCTGTGTTATCTTAAATCCCACTACTACAGTAGCTAGGTGAAAGATCAGTCCAAGTGGCAGGCAAAAAAACATGGTTGATTAACAGGCCAGTGCAGGTAAAAGCCAGAAATGTGGTTATTAGTCCAGGGTCGGTTCACTTAAAAGGCAGAAACATGGCGGATAAACAATGCAAATGCAATGCAGAGGCATAGTCGATAAACAGGCCAGGATCAGTTCACATGGAACGCAGTGATATGGTTGGTTGAGGCACCAGGGAAATCGGCACAGAAATTAAAAACGGGGAAATGGCAGTCTGAAATGTGGGCTAATTCGTTTAGGAAAGTGTGATAACGTCTGAAGCATTCTCCGATGCATAGGCCAGGTTGGGAGGGACATTGAAGACAATGAAAACTGGTGTCTTTCCTAACGCCTCTTTTGCTGCACACCCGACATTTTTTTTAGATGCCGTCTTCCGGTTTCTAATGGTGGAATTTTCTCAGGGAAATGGCTCTCATGCAGTCTGCTAAAAACATCAGAGCGAATGCTTTCTGGGGGGGGGGGGGGGGGGTTCTTTGCTGGTAGATCAGGTCAGTGACAATATCTTTGGTAAATTTGAAGACGGTGTTGGGTCTTTCCATTGACTTTTAATAGGGGACGTATGCGTTAAAAATGGGCAAATGGAAACATTTTATTGCATTTTTTATTTTATTTTTATACCAGAAGAGGGACTTGTGTCGATAGGGCTGCAGCATTTGATCGTTTAAATCCCCCCCCCCCCATGAACTTATTGTAATCGTGGATACACCCAAGCTTTTGAACAGGTGTCATCGTGGATGGTGGACATGATGTACACATCTCTCACATCTCTCCTATCCCTCTACTTTACGGCCAACGCTTCCTCGTTCCTCAGGCTTGCGGCTTTCCCCTTTCGTAGCCTTGTGCTGACTAGACTCTTTGGGAAGCCCTTCCTGTTTTTTCTTGCTGTACCGCAGGCCAAAGTTTTCTCAAGGTACAGGTGGTGGAAAAGAAGCAAACTCGTATAATAATTGTCCATGTAAATGCAATACCCCTTTTGAAACAGTGGGACCATTTTTCTACTTACTCCCATGTACATGGGGGAACTCAGGCAGCTGAAGTTGGAAGTCTCTGCCTTCGTATACACGGAAGGCATGTACATATCCAGTGGTGCTTTCACAGAGCTTGTTGAGCTTCAATCTGTACTTGGCCCTCTTACTGGGAATGTACTGCTTGAATCCCAGGCGGCCTGTCAAATGGACCAGGGATTCGTCCACAGAGATGTTCTGGTCAGGTTTGGCAAAACTCTTAGAAAAATAAATAAATTAGGGAGCAATTTTTTTTATAGTTTATCAAAGTTGGGATGATCTCCGGGAGGGCACTGAAATGCAGGAAGCGAATGATCATGTCCATGTGGGATCTGGACATGACTGCTGAAAAAATTGGCATGTGGTGGATGGGGTTGGTAGACCAATAAGCATGCAATTTGTTTTTTTTGTAAGGCCCAAAAAAATCTACACTCCTCCACTGTTAGGTGTGTCCATTCAAAAAGGATGGGCATAGCATGAGTTGGGGTTGTTCTCTATTGTCTGGCAAAAAGTTTAGTTTGGTCCATGATGCATTGAAGTAACTCGTCGGGGAAAAATAAATAAAAAAATCTCTCAAATTTACACCTTTACACCCGGCTGTGCTGTGTTGTTGACCCCGAGCTATAAGGCAACCACAATGGGTTTGCTAAGGCATCTGGAAGATGGGTTTGGACCCTAATTCTTTGGGTCTGGCGTGAAATTCCAGTGCTTGCATTCAGCCTTTTCACCTGGGGTCTATGCAATTGGGGTGTATGGCGCTGCTGGTGGTTGCCTGGTCTTCAGAGCTGCTTCTTTTAGGACGGACTGCTTCCTCCTTCAAATCGGTCGCTGATCTACTGCTTTCAACGATCTTGAATTCTGAACTGGAATCGAATAATGAGAGCTTCTGCTGCTCTCGTCCATCAGGCTTAGAATTTGATAGGCCTCTTCAGTAGTAAAAAATGTTTTGGACATGGCTGTATGACGGCTGACACTGATGGGATGCATGTCAGGTACTGCTGGCCTTCATTCCACCTTGGCTGGATTGGTGCTCCAGCATATCCAATGACTTGGGTGCTCTTTGTTCATATGTGTCATCATGCTACATATTTTTATTAAGTTATTTGTATTTGAACCCTTTGGGCTATGGGCTAAGAGAAATAACAACATTTTATTGGTTATCTCTTGTTGCACCTCGTAATTAGTCCCTTAGTCTGCCTTTAAAGTCCCTATTAGGGGAACCATTCTCTCCTGCTGGGCTGCACGACTGGTGCTCTGACGGACAAGCCACATCCCCGTTCACCGCGCTAGGTGCTTCCGGAGGTGCGCATGAGTGGCGTGTACAAAGACCTGGCAAAGACCTCACATGTGGCCGGCTGTGATTGGACACAGCCAGTCAAGTGGTAAAAAGGCAGTTTTCATTGGCTATTTACCCTGTCCGAGCAACACTCCTCATCCCAGACTGCCGCAATGCACTCCCCGGGGGAGCGCACTAGCGGCGAGAACGGGCAGACGTTGTGTCACCCATTCGGAGGGATGAGTTTCCCGTCTGCATCATTTTACAGTACGCTGGGCGGGAACTGGTTAAAACAATCACATTTTGTTGCTTTGCAGCCTGAAATGAAGACACAGTTGTTTGATTCAGCTGTGTTTACTAGTGCAATTTATAACCCCAACATGTCAGACTAAAATGGAATTATTTGGCCTCAACAACGATATGTTTGCTGGAAAATCCTGACTATCCAAATAACACTAATCCTACAGTAAATAATGGAGGTGGTAATATCCTGTTATGGGGGTGTTTCTCTGCAGCAGGAACTGGAGCACTTCTCAGACTAGAAGAAAAATGGATGGGGCAAAATGCCATCATTCTTGAGGAAAATCTGCTGCCCTCTGCCAGAAAGTTGTCAATGGGAAGAAGGTTAACCTTCCAACATGACAAATGACCCAAAGCACACAGCAAAAATGACCACACAGTGGTTGAAGGAGAAAAGGGTGAATGTCCTTGCATGGCATAGTCGGAGCCCAGACTTAAACTACATTTAAAATCCATGGAATGACTTGAAGACTGCAGCCCACAAACTGTTACCATCAAATTTAACCACTTTCTTACTGGGCACTTAAACCCCCTTCCTGCCCAGGCCAATTTTCAGCTTTCAGCGCTGTCACGCTTTGAATGACAATTGCGCGGTCGTGCGACGTGGCTCCCAAACAAAATTGACGTCCTTTTTTTCCCACAAATAGAGCTTTCTTTTGGTGGTATTTGATCATCTCTGCGGTTTTTATTTTTTGCGCTATAAACAAAAAAAATGCGACGATTTTGAAAAAACACTATTTTTTACTTTTTGCTATAATAAATATCCCAATTTTTTATTTTTATCTTTATTTTTCCTCAGTTTAGACCGATACGTATTCTTCTACATATTTTTGGTAAAAAAAAAAAAATCGCAATAAGCGTTTATTGATTGGTTTGCGCAAAAGTTATAGCATTTTTATTCATTTTTTTTTTTTTTACTAGTAATGGCGGCGATCAGCGTTTTTATTTTATTTTATTGTGACTGCGACATTATGGCGGACACATCGGACACTTTTGACACCATTTTGGGACCATTGTCATTTTTACAGCGATCAGTGTTATAAAAATGCGCTAGTTACTGTAAAAATAACACTGGCAGGGAAGGGGTTAAATGTGTAACCTGGGAGTGATTACTACTGTGTGGGGGAGGGGACTGACTGTGGGAGGTGACCGATCTGTGTCCCTATGTACAAGCGACACAGCATCAGTCTCCTCTCCCTGACAGGACGTGGATCTCTGTGTTTACACACAGAGATCCACATCCTTGTCTGTGTACCGGCCGATTGCGGGTGCCTGGTGGACATCGCGGCCGCCAGGCACGCGCACAGGCATCTCAGTGATGCGCCGGGCGTGGATTTGTAGAGCCACCTTGAGGCCGTCATTTGTCTATGGCCCGGCTCTCAAGTAGTTGACTAAACCTAAGCAGTTCTGCAAAGAAAAGTGGGCAAATATTGCAAAATCTAGATGTGCAAAGTTAGTAGAGACATCAAAACAGACTAAAGGCTGTAATTAAAGAAAAAGGTGGTTCAACAAAATACTGACACAAGGGGGAGAGCTTTTTTTCAGCTCAGAGATTTCTGTTATATATATATATATATATATATATATATATATATATATATATATATATATATATATAGTAACCTGGGGGGCAGGTAGCGGGTACAAAAGCTCCCTGGGATGAGCAGGCACAGATACCAAGTCCATTGGATCAGTGAAAACACAGTGTTATTTATTGGTGCTATATACAAAGTCAATGACAGGTGCTGTACAGTGTGCAGAAAACAAACAGAAGAAAAAATAGCTAAACAAAAGCCTAGCCGTGTCTCGGCTCTAACTACACAGTATTTACAAGCCCTCACTACTAGGCTGAACAAGCCTAACGCTTGTCAGCTTCCACATTCACAGAGTAACAAGTTTTACCAACCTTCTTGCTCTCACAGACCAATGCTGTCTGTGTTTCCCAGGCTGAGCAAAGGCTGTCTGCTCAGGTGAGCTTTTAATTAAGCTGGTGGAGAGAACCAACACCTGAAGTGGATCCTGGCTCAGAGATCCCTGAATGTATATGAGAGGAGCCTGGGAGATGTATAAACCCTGAACAGGACTTTCCCAAGCTCTCTCTGGGACGCTCTGCCACAATATATATATATATTGTGACAGCAGGAAGGTAAAGTCACCTGGTTGCATCCAGGGGGGTAGATATATTTCGCCCAGATTCAGGCTTTACGCCGATTTATACAGCTAGGTGGAGAGTTGTATAAGCCCAGCTGAGACTAGTGGGCTCATTGATGACTCATACCTCTAGGGAGAGGGCTGGGCGTCGTGCAGACAGGGAGTTGATGAGTCCAGCTGAACCTTGTCAGCTCATTTAGGCCTCTATAAGAAAGCCCAGATTCATTAGGTGTTAGCTCATGCCTGGAAGCAGACCTGTGTGGACTGTCTAGGGAGAGTGAACCCCTGTGCGGTGAGAGAAAGCCTGTGTGGCTATATTTTGCTTGGACATTTAAAACCAGGGACTAGGACAGCACTAGGCTGATCCCAGTCGTTAGTTAGGAAACCTGTAAGTTTAGTCAGAGGTCAAGTTGACCAGGATTTATTTTGTGTTTGTTTTTTTTTGCCTTGCTGTGTTTTTATCACTGTAAATAGAAAATAAACCGCACCTTTTTGATTTTGAAAACCACAACCTCCGTCTGCTGGGCCTGTTTTTGGGTGGGGAGCCCATCCCGGGGGTCACACATACCCGCTGCCGAGCTAGCCCCCTCACAGTTGGTGGAGAACCAGTGGCAGTTTTTTTTTAAGCCAGCATGGAGGAGATACTGAAACAGCTGGCTCTAGCAAATGCCAATCAACAGCAGACAAATGCAGGTTTGCAAAGGAGCCTTGCAGCCCAGCAGCAAGCTCATCAACAGAGCCTTGCAACTTTACAACAGAGTCTGGAGGCTCAGCAACAAGCCCAACAGCAATCTGAGGCCCGCTTCATAGACCTGTTGCAGAAGCAAGAGCAGAGACTACAACAACAGATGGAAGCAGTAATGCAGCAACGTCCGCAGACCGGTGAGGAAAGCCGTCCCACTAATACCGCGTCCTTTGGGGTGAGTCGTTTATTGACAAAAATGACTGGAGAGGATGATCCAGAGGTATTTTTGACCACATTTGAAAGGACCGCTGAAAGAGAAAAGTGGCCTGAGGAGCAGTGGGCTGGACTGGTGGCTCCTCTATTAACGGGTGAATCGCAGAAAGCTTACTATGACCTAGAGCCTGACCAAGCAAAAGACTATGTGATGCTAAAAGCTGAAATATTGGCAAGGCTGGGTGTCACCCTGGCTGTCCGGGCTCAGCGTGTGCATAACTGGACTTTCCAGCTTGGAAAACCCCCCAGGTCTCAAATGTATGATCTCATTCACCTGAGCAGAAAGTGGCTACAGCCAGAGACTTTGTCCGCACCAAAGATTGTGGAACGTGTTGTAATGGATCGGTTTTTGAGAGCTCTTCCTACTGCCATCCAAAAGTGGGTAAGCCATGGAGACCCAGAGACGGCCGATGGTCTTGTGGATCGTGTGGAGAAATACTTGGCTACAGAGAACCTGACGGCCTCTTCCAGAGACACTCGGACTTTCCACCCTAAGACCAGACCATCCCCAGGGGCGGATAAGATGATTCCAAGGGGTAAGGGTGGAGAGAGTGAGAGGGTGGGAGCTCTACCCCAAGTTTGGCGAGAACAGCCTGGGAAATCAGCGGCTCAAGAGGCGGCAAGAAGGATCATTTGCTACCGCTGCCGGCAAGCGGGACATATTGCAGCAAATTGCCCGGTTTTGGAGGAACCCATGCAGTGTGACTTTCTGACGGGCAGACGTCAGTCGCTGTGTGCGACAGTCGCATGCACTGCCATTCGGGGAACTGAGAAACATTTATGCAAAATGTGTATTAATGGTAGAAATGTTGTGGTATTGCTGGATTCAGGTAGCCTTGTGACCCTGATAAAGGCTGAGTTAGTTAAAACAGAGGTCTCTGGGAATAGCAAGGTAGCCGTTATTTGTGTGCATGGGGACACCCGAGAGTATCCAGTGACTACAGTGTGTTTCGAGACCCCCAAAGGTACCCTTTCTCATCCAGTGGGCTTAGTGTCTCAGTTACCGCATGACGCCATTGTGGGAAGGGATTTTCCGAAGTTCTGGGAACTGTGGGATGATCCTGAGCCCCCCACTGGTGCCCCTATGTACCAGGAATATGATAGCCAGAACTCCTCTGAGAGTGGTGAGGACTCTCCCGAATTTCCCTTGTCAGTATTGGCAGGGGAGACTCAAGAAACTGGAGAGGAGCCCACCTCCTCAGACGAAAACCTACCGTCTGTGGAGTTTTCTGATCTTGAGGTTCACAGGGAAAACTTTGCCACAGAACAGTTGAAAGACCCCGCCCTAATAAAGGCACGGGAAAACGTAGTGAAAATAGATGGCGAGTTAGTGAACCCAGATAATACCTGCACTTACCCATACTTCAGCGTAGAGAAGGACCTACTGTATCGGGTGGCAAAAAGGGCAGAAGAAACCGTTGAGCAGCTGGTGGTGCCCAAACCTTACAGGAAGTTGGTGTTGGAGTTGGCCCATGGGCACATTCTTGGAGGTCATCTGGGGACAGAGAAAACCCGAGAGAGGGTATTACAGAGATTCTATTGGCCTGGGGTGATGAAGGACATAGAAAATTATTGTTCCTCCTGCCCTGTGTGTCAGAGGTCGGCCCCGATGCCACATTTCCGTAGCCCGCTGGTCCCTCTACCCATCATTGAGGTCCCGTTTGAGAGAATCGCAATGGATTTGGTAGGTCCTATAATCAAGTCCGCTAGGGGGCACCAGTACATATTGGTTATAATGGACTATGCCACCCGTTATCCAGAAGCGATCCCTCTCAGAAATACCTCGGCCAAAACCATAGCCAAAGAGCTATCTCTTGTTTTTAGCCGGGTGGGTATTTGTAAAGAACTGCTTACGGACCAAGGTACACCCTTTATGTCCCGGGTTATGAAAGAGCTGTGTAAATTGTTCAAAGTGACGCAATTGCGTACATCTGTGTATCACCCCCAAACCGATGGGCTGGTTGAAAGATTCAACAAAACCCTAAAACAAATGTTGAAGAAAGTGGTGGATAGAGATGGAAGGGATTGGGACTGTCTACTTCCTTATTTGATGTTTGCTATTAGGGAGGTGCCCCAATCCTCTACGGGATTCTCCCCCTTTGAGTTACTGTATGGGAGACACCCAAGAGGGCTGTTGGATATTGCCAAGGAAACTTGGGAAAGTGAGAGTTCTCCCCACAGGAGTGTGATTGAGCATGTCGCCCTGATGCAAGATCGAATTGCACAGGTAATGCCCATCGTGAAGGAACATTTGGCCCAAGCGCAGTTGGCACAGCAGAGAGTGTACAACCGTGGAGCCAAGACCCGTACCTTTTCCCCGGGGGATAGGATATTGGTACTTGTCCCTACGGTTGAAAGTAAATTCCTTGCCAAATGGCAAGGCCCCTACGAGATAATGGAAAAAGTGAGCGAAGTGAATTACAAGGTCAGACAACCAGGAAGGCGAAAGCCCGAACAGATCTATCACGTTAATCTGTTGAAAGCCTGGAGGGATAGAGAGTCCCTAGTCGCAGACACTTGGTCACCAGCTCAAACTGGTTGCGTGATTCCTGAGGTTGGAATCGCAGCCACCTTGTCACAACCCCAACAACAGGAGGTTAAGGAGTTTGTGCTTCGCAACAAGGAGGTATTCTCTGAGCTGCCGGGACAAACATCTGGGGTAGAGCATGACATTATTACCCCGCCCGGTGAAAGGGTGAAGTTAAAACCCTATCGGATCCCAGAGGCCCGACGGGAGGCAATACGGGAGGAAGTACAGAAAATGCTGAAC
Organism: Rana muscosa; assembly: GCA_029206835.1. Lineage (NCBI taxonomy): Eukaryota > Metazoa > Chordata > Amphibia > Anura > Ranidae > Rana > Rana muscosa. The sequence goes on along the minus strand of JARGYO010000198.1, from coordinate 5,805,156 downwards.
TTAGGGGTGATAGAGGAGTCCCAAAGTGATTGGTCTAGTCCCATTGTGTTGGTGCCTAAACCGGATGGGAGCTGGCGATTTTGTAACGATTTTCGTCAGTTGAACAAAGTTACAAAATTTGACACCTACCCCATGCCACGTATAGATGAGTTGATCGACCGGCTGGGAACAGCCCGATACATGACGACTCTTGACCTCACAAAAGGGTATTGGCAAATCCCCCTGGCCAAGTCAGCCAAAGAGAAAACCGCATTTGTAACCCCAGACGGGGCGTTCCAATATAAAAGAATGCCGTTCGGGTTACAGAATGCGCCGGCCACATTCCAGCGGAAAATGGACCAGATGCTGAGGCCCCATCGGAAGTATGCTGCGGCTTACCTGGATGACGTAATTGTCCATAGCACAGATTGGGCCTCACATCTGCCAAAAGTGCAAGCAGTCCTGGACTCTGTTCGGGAAGCAGGGTTTACGGCTAACCCCAAGAAGTGTACCATTGGGCAGGAGGAGGCCAAATATCTTGGGTACACCATTGGGAGGGGAGTAATAAAACCCCAACTCAACAAAGTCGAGGCCATCCAGAGTTGGCCACGTCCCAACAGCAAGAAGCAGGTACGAGCCTTTCTGGGAATCGCTGGGTATTATCGGCGATTCATTCCCCACTTTGCTTCTAAGGCTGTGCCCCTAACCAACCTGACGAAGGGGAAAGGGTCGGTCATGATTAAATGGACCCCCGAGGCTGAGGCAGCATTCCAATTCTTGAAACAAGCCTTATGTAGCCAGCCAGTGTTGTACTCACCCGACTTCTCTAAAGACTTTGTCGTACAAAGTGATGCGTCAGATGTGGGGTTAGGAGCAGTATTGTCCCAGGTCTGGAACGGGGAAGAGCACCCAGTCATTTACCTCAGCAGGAAGTTGAAGTCCCATGAGGTAAATTACGCCACCGTTGAAAAGGAGTGTTTAGCGGTGAAGTGGGCTCTAGATTCCCTTCGGTACTACCTGCTAGGTAGGCACTTTGACATGGTTACGGATCACGCTCCGTTAAAGTGGATGGCTCAAAACAAGGAAACAAATAGAAGAGTGAATAGGTGGTTCCTGGCCCTCCAGGAATTCAACTTCACAGTAAAGCATCGCCCTGGCGTTCAAATGGGGAATGTGGATGCTTTGTCTCGAGTACATGAATGCCTGATTGCTGGTGTTCCAACCCCGAGGTTAAAACAAGAGGGGGGGGTATGTGACAGCAGGAAGGTAAAGTCACCTGGTTGCATCCAGGGGGGTAGATATATTTCGCCCAGATTCAGGCTTTACGCCGATTTATACAGCTAGGTGGAGAGTTGTATAAGCCCAGCTGAGACTAGTGGGCTCATTGATGACTCATACCTCTAGGGAGAGGGCTGGGCGTCGTGCAGACAGGGAGTTGATGAGTCCAGCTGAACCTTGTCAGCTCATTTAGGCCTCTATAAGAAAGCCCAGATTCATTAGGTGTTAGCTCATGCCTGGAAGCAGACCTGTGTGGACTGTCTAGGGAGAGTGAACCCCTGTGCGGTGAGAGAAAGCCTGTGTGGCTATATTTTGCTTGGACATTTAAAACCAGGGACTAGGACAGCACTAGGCTGATCCCAGTCGTTAGTTAGGAAACCTGTAAGTTTAGTCAGAGGTCAAGTTGACCAGGATTTATTTTGTGTTTGTTTTTTTTTTGCCTTGCTGTGTTTTTATCACTGTAAATAGAAAATAAACCGCACCTTTTTGATTTTGAAAACCACAACCTCCGTCTGCTGGGCCTGTTTTTGGGTGGGGAGCCCATCCCGGGGGTCACACATACCCGCTGCCGAGCTAGCCCCCTCACAATATATATATATATATATATATATATAATATACACACACACAGTATTTAAACCCCTGCTGATTTTGTACATTTGCCCACTGACAAATGATCAGTCTATAATTTTAATGATAGGTTTAAAGGGAGTGCTCCTAATCTCAGCTTGTTACCTGTATGAAAGACACCTTGGTGACAGAAGCAATCGATCAGATTTCAATCTCTCCACCATGGCCAAGACCAAAGAGCTGTCCAAGGATGTCGGACAAGATTGTAGACCTACACAAGGCTGGAATGGGCTACAAGTCCATTGCCAAGCAGCTGGGTGAGAAGGTGACAACAGTTGGTGCGATTATTCGCAAATGGAAGAAACGCAAAATAACTGTCAATCTCCCTTGGTCTGGGGCTCCATGCAGGATCTCACCTTGTGGAGTTTGAATGATCATGAGTACGGCAAGGAATTGGCCCAGAACTACATCAGCTGGGACCATAGTCACCAAGAAAACAATTGGTAACACACTACACCATAAAGGACTGAAATCCTGCAGCGCCCGCAAGGTCACCCTGCTCAAGAAAGCACATGTACAGACCCGTCTGAAGTCCACTAATGAACTGGGGGAAAGTGTTGTGGTCCGATGAGACAAAACTCGAGATATTTGGCATCAACTTAACTCGCCATGTTTGGAGGAGGAGGAATGCTGCCTATGACCCCAGGAACACCATCCCCACCGTCAAACATGGAGGTGGAAAGATTATGCTTTGGGGGGTTTTTTTCTGCTAAGGGGACAGGACAACTTCACCACATCAAAGGGACGATGGACGGGGCCATGTACTGTCAAATCTTGGGTGAGAACCTCCTTCCCTCAGCCAGGGCTATGAAAATGGGTCGTGGATGGGTATTCCAGCATGACAAAGACCCAAAACACATGGCCAAGGCAACAAAGGAGTGGCTCAAGAAGAAGCACATGAAGGTACTGGAGTGGTCTAGCCAGTCTCCAGACCTTAATCCCATAGAAAATATGTGGAGGGAGCTGAAGGTTCGAGTTGCCAAATGTCAGCCTCAAAACCTTAATGACTTGGAGAGGATCTGCAGAGGAGTGGGACACAATCCTGCTGGAAATGTTTGCAAACCTGGTGGCCAACTACAAGAAACATCTGACCTATGTGATTGCCAGCATGGATTTTGCCACCAAGTACTAAGTCATGTTTTGCGAAGGGGTCAAATACTTATTTCACTCATTTAAAATGCAAATCCATTTTATAACTTTTTTTAAATGCGGTTTTCAGGATTTTTTTATTCTATCTCTCACTGTTAAAATAAACCTATCAAGAAGGTGCAAAAAAATAGGCCTAGATTGCCCTTTCCGGCGCCACAGTAGTAAAATACTAATTCACAGTCTTCCTTTAATAGCCGTGAAGCTACAAAGGGTACTGATTAAGTGTAATTAATAAATATATAAATACACAAAAGAACAGATAAAACAGAGTTAATAAATCACTAAATGTAAAATAAATACCATAGACTAATATTACACTGGATAAGAGCAATAAAAGCCAGCCGGCTGCTGTTTAAAACTCAAATGAGAAACCCCATAAAAGTACATACATAAATAAAAGTTATCAAAAAGTCCTGAGACATAAAAGTCCAGATGATAAAACAGCGCTATAGTTGGATAAATGTCCACTTGCATAAAAACATTCAGGTGATGATACAGTAGTAAGTCTTTAAATCCGTGAGTGCGTGTAAACAGTTGATTAAAAGTGCATCCTACACCTGTTCCCAGACTTCACCACACGTGAGGCACTCTCACCCGTCGGGGTGCAAACTCACCACAATGATGACACAATTGGGCCTGAGATATTAATACTGGTGGGCTCTCTCACTCGACCATCCGTCATCACCAAGCAGGGGACAGCAAGGGTTAACTCCATATACCATTCATATAAAACACAAAAGACACTAACATAGTGTAATCCTGCTTTAATGAATAAAAAATACCCCCATGCAGTAAACCCCCTGCTACAAATGCGCGTACAGAAAAAAATCAGTCAAACAGCATGTGTATGTGTATATTCACCGCTTTGCATTTGACCACAGCAGCGTCTGTATTCCTGGGGAATTACTTCCTTGTTGTGGCCAGTCAGCAGGGAACAACATCCATTAGTTCTTAGTTAGAGAAGTGTCATTGTAGCCACGCCTTGACCGGTTTCGTCCATTCGACTTCAACAGAAGGCATGGCTACACAGCACTAGTATGCTGATCTAAATACCCACTCCCAGCCGTCAGTTGGTCAAAAGATTCGACGTGCACCCGCTCTGATTGGTGAGTCTCAGAGCGGATGACAGGCAGATCACAGACCCTATAGGGGACGGAGAGAGGGGAGACAGCAGACTTCATTATAGAACACCGCACAGTGTCAGCAACCAGAGGGCCATGTCACGGCTAGTAACCCAGCCAAAACTACAGCCGTTCTGGAGCATAAAAAAGGAGCTAGATTTAATTAAAAATAAATATATATATATATATATATATATATATATATATATATATATATATATATATCAAACATAATCATTACAAGTTTAAAAACATATTGGCTTGCACTGCACAGGTATTCTATCTAGTATACTACAACTGCAGCCGTGACAGACCTGACCCCTGGCACTATTTAAATCAATGCTGACAGAATGTAATAGGCAGTAACCTAGTGCAGAATTAATATTGCATTAAAGCGGAGCTCTGCCGGAAAAAAAAAATATTAAAAGCCAGCAGCTACAGCTACAGCAGCTGCTGGCTTTTAATATTTGGACACTTACCTGTCCTGGAGTCAAGCGACATCCGCAGCAGAGGACGAGCGACCGCTCGTCGCTCTGCTGCTCCCTCCGCCATCCTCGCTGAGGGAACCAGGAAGTGAAGCCCTGCGGCTTCATGACCGGTTCCCTACGGCGCATGCGCGAGTCACGCTGCGCCGTTCTGATTGGTGCTCCTGTGTTCTGGGAGCCGAGTGTCTCCCAGAACACCAAGGGAAGTCTGCGGGAAGTGACGTCACTCCCGCAGATTCCCGGAGACAGGACTCCCGGATGTGGGTGAAAATACCTGTCTTAGACAGGTATCTTCACCCCCCTGAAAGGTGTCAATTGTGACACCGGAGGGGGGGAGGGTTCCAAATAGCAAAAGTTGCTATTTAGGGTGGAGCTCCACTTTAAAATACTCAGCATTATCTGTTAGTATTTAGAAGATTATCCTTATTTGATTAAATCAATGAGTTTGAGAATATAGATCAATGATGATCCATAAATAAGGGAAAGAAAAAAAATTAATTAAAATAGACTAAAAATGCAGGAAAAAATTACAGGAAAATTGTATATAGGTACATGTGATACAGCATATATAGAGCTACCATACATATGTGTAAAACAATGATAATCATAGTAGATGGAGGCAAAGTAAATGAGCCACAGGAGGTGCCACACCTTCCTAGTTATGTATCAAAATTTGAAATATTAAAATATTAATGATATATTTAAATACTAAAAATATTGAAAATATTAAAAGTATTAAAGTTATGAAAAATATATATTGAACGTTAAAATGTTAGAGGGGCACTAATTCAGTAATCACTAATGAAACAATTTATGTTGAGGTCAACGTTTAACCCCTTAGGGACCAAAGTGTCTACCGAATGGATCCATTGGGTCTCGAGCTTGGATATCTCCCTAACTAAATTAGCCCCTCTCCATGGTGGTTTAAGTAAATCCACCCCCCAAAATTTCAGTCCAGCAGCAGGGTTCTGATCGTGAAAAAGTTTAAAATGTAAAGAAACGTTATGATCTTTAAAATCTTAATGTTCGCCACATGTTCTGCAATCCTTATCTTGAGCATCCTTTTTGTGCGACCAATATATTGTAATTTACAAGGACATTCCAATATGTAAACTACATATGAGGAATTGCAGGTTATAAAGTTTTTTATCAAAAACTTTGCATTGTTGGATGTGGATGTAAAACTATCCAATGCTCTCAAAGGTGTATTCACTTCCTTACATGGGCGACACTTCCTACAAGCAAAAAAGCCATCTTTATCCCAAAACGTGGGTGGTCTGCTTGGTGGGTCAAGGATTTTCTTCACTACCCTGTCTCCATAGTTGGGGGCTTTTCTATAAATAAAAGTTAGTTTATCTGGAATGACGGTTTTTAGAACTCTATCTAAAAATAAAACGTGCCAGTGAGAAAAAAAAGATCTTTTCTACTTCCTTAAATTGGGAATGATACCCAGAAATAAAACTCCATTCGTGACTAATCTTGTTACGACCAGGGAGGATATCATCAGAGTGTTGGGTACTTGGTACTACTAGGAGTTCTTCAATAATCTTGTCCAGTTGACTCTCATGGTAACCTTTCTCAATGAATTTCCCTTTCAAAATACATGCTTGGGAAATATAGTCAGCATCTGTTGAACAATTACGTCTTACTCTCGTAATCTGTCCTTTGGGTATATTCCTTAGCCATGTAGGATGGTGCCCACTTTGTGTGGGAAGATAACTGTTAGCGTCAGTGGGTTTAAAATAGACTTTTGTCCCTATTTTGTCACCATTCCTATATATGTTAAGGTCCAAGAAGTGTACGCTTACAGAATTATATTCAGACGTAAGAATAATATTTTGCGTGTTACTATTCAACTCCTCTAGAAAGGTTTCCAGTGAGGTTGTTGATCCTGCCCAGATGAAAAACAGATCATCAATGTATCGCCGATAGAGGATTAGTTCTTCTCTTTTTTTATTAAAAATGGTCTTATCCTCCCATTCGGCCATAAATAAATTCGCTATACTGGGAGCGAACTTGGCTCCCATTGCCACGCCTCTTCTCTGAGAGTAGAAGGACCCATCGTACCAAAAATAATTGTGCCCTTAGCAGAAGTCAAGTGCATTCCGTAAAAAGATTTTTTGGGGATATGGAATATCATCCCTCTGGCTTAATGCCCAATTGAAAGCCAATAAGGCATTGTCGTGTTGAATCACCGTATAGAGTGATGACACGTCTGCCGTCACAAATAATACTTAATCTTTCCCTGATAGATCTACCCCTTGTAATAGTAGTAGCAGGTCTTTGGTATCTTTTAGGTATGCATGTGTGAGTAGGACACTCTTCTGAAGGTAATAATCTAGATATTGGCCCATCCGGGATGTCACTGATCCAATACCGTTTACGATGGGCCTTGCGGGAGGGAAGTTGAGGTCTTTGTGGATTTTGGGCAATGTGTAAATAGTAGGTATTCTACTACTACTTGGCACCAAATACCTCCTTTCTTTCATAGAAAAAGCTCTTGTTTGGTAACCCATTTCCACTAGAACTTTAAAATTTTCCCCATATTGTGGTGTAGGGTCTTTATCCAACTTGTGGTAAGTATCTTTGTCCATTAGCATGTTTGACAGTTGGTCGTGGTAAAATTCCTTTGTTAGGATAACCACTCCACCGCCTTTATCTGCCTATATCCTTCCTTTTTTCTAGTAATTCGATACCTTCTTTTATATGTCGTGGATTGACATTTTTTTTAGGTATAATATGCTCCAAATCACGTAACACTAACCCCTTAAAGACATCCAAAGGTTGGTTACTTCCCACTAAAGGGTTAAATAAAGATTTGTTACGAATGCCACACAATCCGTTTGTCACTGGATTTGAGTTCTTGTTTAGTAAGTATTTTTTCATATTTAATTTTCTCGTATACTTGTGCACGTCGATAAACACATTAAATTTATTTATTGGGCGGTGTAGACCACATTTCAATCCCAAATGTAAGATATTGTTTTCTTTATCAGTTAAGGTTACATTGCTTAGATTGAAAATACCACCTAAACGTACTCCTTCTCGTATTCTTTCCTTCCTCTTTTTTTGGACCTTTCGTCCAGCCCTGCAGCCTCTGATTCTTCTCTCCTTAATAGAGGTTGTTGTGTTCTTTCTAGAGGTCGACCGATATGGGTTTTTCGCTGGCCGATGCCGATGCCGATATTTAGAAATTTGGGCGGCCGATGGCCGATTTTTGTGGCCGATTTTTGTGGCCGATTTTTGTGTGGCCGATTAAAAAAAAAAAAAAAAAAAAAAAAAACCTCACCCACTCCACTCCTTCCTGCTTACTCCCGTCACTCTAGCACCCACTTGATGTCCTCAGTACAGGTGGCACTGGCAGGTGGCACTGGTTTGGAACTGGCAGGTGGCACTGGTGTGGAACTGGCAGGTGGCACTGATTGGCACTAGCAGATGGCGCTGGTTTGGAACTGACAGTTGGCACTGGCAGGTGGCACTGGTTTGGAACTGGCAGGTGGCACTGGCAGGTGGCACTGGTGTGGAACTGGCAGGAGGCACTGATTAGCACTGGCAGGTGGCACTGATTGGCACTAGCAGATGGCGTTGGTTTGGAACTGGCAGGTGGCACTGGTGTGGAACTGGCAGGTGGCACTGATTGGCACTAGCAGATGGCGCTGGTTTGGAACTGACAGTTGGCACTGGCAGGTGACACTGGTTTGGAACTGGCAAGTGGCACTGGTGTGGAACTGGCAGGAGGCACTGATTAGCACTGGCAGGTGGCACTGATTGGCACTAGCAGATGGCGCTGGTTTGGAACTGACAGATGGCACTATTGGCACTGACTGGCACTGATTGGCACTAGCAGGTGGCACTGGTTTGGAACTGACAGATGGCACTAGTTTGGGACAGATGGCACTGATTGGCAGAGGCGCTGGCTGGCGGTGGCGCTGGCTGGCGGTGGCGGGTGGCGCTGGCTGGCGGTGGCGCTGGCTGGTGGTGGCGGGTGGCGCTGGCTGGCGGTGGCGGGCGGCGCTGGCTGGCGGTGGGTGGTGCTGGCTGTCGCTGTGGCGGCGGGTGGTGCTGGCTGGCGGTGGCGGGTGGCACTGGCTGGAGGTGGCGGGTGGCACTGGCTGGCGGTGGCGGGTGGTGCTGACGGTGGCTGGCGGTGGCACTGGCTGGCGGCACTGACAGATTGCACTGATTTTGCAGACCCAGCAGCTAAATTACATCAGCCAATGATTGGGCTGCTTTAGAAAGGGGGCGGGGCCACATACACATAGCGACCCGCCCAGATACCATCCCATTAGCTGGTGTAATATAGCTGCTGGGTCCCGCCCACCCCGGCCGGGTCCCGCCCACCCCGACATCGAGCTGACAGCTCCTCTCTCTCTCTCCTTTCTGCTCACACACTCAGCGGCTCTGGCTGCATCAAGCGCCGCGCTGAGTGTGTGAGCAGAGAGGAAAGAGAGACAGAGAGGAGCTGTCAGCTCGATGTCGGGGTGGGCGGGACCCGGGGTGGGCGGGACCCAGCAGCTATATTACACCAGCTAATGGGATGGTATCTGGGCGGGTCGCTACGTGTATGTGGCCCCGCCCCCTTTCTAAAGCAGCCCAATCATTGGCTGGTGTAATTTAGCTGCCGGGTCCCGCCCACCCCGGCCGGGTCCCGCCCACCCCCGACATCAAGCTGACAGCTCCTCTCTGTCTCTCTCTCCTCTCTGCTCACACACTCAGCGCGGCGCTTGATGCAGCCAGAGCCGCTGAGTGTGGAGAAGGAAGAATGAGCGGGGGTCAGTCTGAAATATCGGCCTAATCTTGATAATAAATCGGCCGATGCTGATTTATCAAAAATGGCCAAATATCGGCCGATATATCGGCCAGCCGATATAGCGGTCGACCTCTAGTTCTTTCCCGTTCCCAATGTGGTGGATCCCTCCACGGTGGGGCTCGCTGAGTGGGTCCTTGTTGTGATCCTCTGGATTGAGGTGTCTGTTGTGGGTACGATGCTGACTATATTTCCCAAGCATGTATTTTGAAAGGGAAATTCATTGAGAGGTTACCATGAGAGTCAACTGGACAAGATTATTGAAGAACTCCTAGTAGTACCAAGTACCCAACACTCTGATGATATCCTCCCTGGTCGTAACAAGATTAGTCACGAATGGAGTTTTATTTCTGGGTATCATTCCCAATTTAAGGAAGTAGCAATGATCTTTTTTTCTCACTGGCACGTTTTATTTTTAGATAGAGTTCTTAAAACCGTCATTCCAGATAAACCAACTTTTATTTATAGAAAAGCCCCCAACTATGGAGACAGGGTAGTGAAGAAAATCCTTGACCCACCAAGCAGACCACCCACATTTTGGGATAAAGATGGCTTTTTTGCTTGTAGGAAGTGTCGCCCATGTAAGGAAGTGAATACACCTTTGAGAGCATTGGATAGTTTTACAACCACATCCAACAATGCAAAGTTTTTGATAAAAAACTTTATAACCTGCAATTCCTCATATGTAGTTTACATATTGGAATGTCCTTGTAAATTACAATATATTGGTCGCACAAAAAGGATGCTCAAGATAAGGATTGCAGAACATGTGGCGAACATTACGATTTTAAAGGGGTGTTCCAGGCAACCCCGTGCAAAAAAAAAATAATTAAAAGCCAGCAGCTACACATACTGCAGCTGCTGGCTTTTAATAAATGGAGACTTGCCTGTCCTGGTGTCCCTCGATGTCGGCACCGCAGCTGATGTTTCACATCAGCTGTCGGTGCTTCCGTCGCCATTGCGGGTAAGAGAACCCGGCAGTGAAGACTTTAGGCTTCACGTCGGGAACCCTACTGCGCATGCGCGAGGCCCGCTCCTCTCTCCTATTAGCCCAGCGGCCAGGGGAGGAGGAGGAGGGAGCCTCGCGCGACTTCACCGCAGCGGCCGGACTGCAGTAATTGTGGCACCGGAGGGGGGGAGGAATCCGATAAGCGGAAGTTCCACTTTAGGGTGGAGCTCCGCTTTAAAGATCATAACGTTTCTTTACATTTTAAACTTTTTCACGATCAGAACCCTGCTGGACTGAAATTTTGGGGGGTGGATTTACTTAAACCACCATGGAGAGGGGCTAATTTAGTTAGGGAGATATCCAAGCTCGAGACCCAATGGATCCATTCGGTAGACACTTTGGTCTCTAAGGGGTTAAACGTTGACCTCGACATAAATTGTTTCATTAGTGATTACTGAATTAGTGCCCCTCTCTAACATTTTAACGTTCAATATATATTTTTCATAACTTTAATACTTTTAATATTTTCAATATTTTTAGTATTTAAATATATTATTAATATTTTAATATTTCAAATTTTGATACATAACTAGGAAGGTGTGGCACCTCCTGTGGCTCATTTACTCCATCTACTATGATTATCATTGTTTTACACATATGTATGGTAGCTCTATATATGCTGTATCACATGTACCTATATACAATTTTCCTGTCATTTTTTCCTGCATTTTTAGTCCATTTTAATAACAAAAAATTATTTCCCTTATTTATGGATCATAATTGATCTATATTCTCAAACTCATTGATTTAATCAAATAAGGATAATCTTCTAAATACTAACAGATAATGCTGAGTATTTTAATGCAATATTCATTCTGCACTAGGTTACTGCCTATTACATTCTGTCCGCATTGATTTAAATAGTGCCAGGGGTCAGGTCTGTCACGGCTGCAGTTGTAGTATACTAGATAGAATACCTGTGCAGTGCAAGCCAATATGTTTTTAAACTTGTAATGATTATGTTTGATATAAATATTTATTTTTAATTAAATCTAGCTCCTTTTTTATCCTCCAGAACGGCTGTAGTTTTGGCTGGGTTACTAGCCGTGACATGGCCCTCTGGTTGCTGACACTGTGCGGTGTTCTATAATGAAGTTTGCTGTCTCCCCTCTCTCCGTCCCTGATAGGGTCTGTGATCTGCCTGTCATCCGCTCTGAGACTCACCAATCAGAGCGGGTGCACGTCGAATCTTTCGACCAACTGACGGCTGGGAGTGGGTATTTAGATCAGCATACTAGTGCTGTGTAGCCACTCCTTCTGTTGAATTCGATTGGACGAAACCGGTCAAGGTGTGGCTACAACGAGACTTCTCTAACTAAGAACTAATGGATGTTGTTCCCTGCTGACTGGCCACAACAAGGAAGTAATTCCCCAGGAATACAGACGCTGCTGTGGTCAAATGCAAAGCGGTGAATATACACATACACATGCTGTTTGACTGATTTTTTTCTGTACGCGCATTTGTAGCAGGGGGTTTACTGCATGGGGGTATTTTTTATTCATTAAAGCAGGATTACACTATGTTAGTGTCTTTTGTGTTTTATATGAATGGTATATGGAGTTAACCCTTGCTGTCCCCTGCTTGGTGATGACGGATGGTCGAGTGAGAGCCCACCAGTATTAATATCTCAGGCCCAATTGTGTCATCATTGTGGTGAGTTTGCACCCCGACGGGTGAGAGTGCCTCACGTGTGGTGAAGTCTGGGAACAGGTGTAGGATGCACTTTTAATCAACTGTTTACACGCACTCACGGATTTAAAGACTTATTACTGTATCATCACCTGAATGTTTTTATGCAAGTGGACGTTTATCCAACTATAGCGCTGTTTTATCATCTGGACTTTTATGTCTCAGGACTTTTTGATAACTTTTATTTAGTTAAAATAAACCTACCATTAAAATTATAGACTGATAATTTCTTTCAGTGGGCAAACTTACAAAATTAGCAGGGGATCAAATATATTTTTTCCCTCCCTGTATATACTATATTGTCAAAAGTATTTGGACGCCTGCCTTTACACGCACATGAATTTTATGGTTATAAACCGCCGATGTTCAAAAAAAACATGCAAGGCAATGGCATAATGTGCTAGTATGCATCACATACTAGCACATTATGAAATACCTTGGAACGAAGCCCTCAAGCACTGTAAAGTCACCGCTGAGAGGGCTGACATGTTCCCCATGTCTTCCGAGGTCGTGCGCTCTGGCTATGTAATTGGCTGGAGCCACAATGACGTCACTCCCGCACATGCGCACAGCAGCCGCGGTTTCCGGCACAGCTCTGAAGGTCCAAGACTTGAAGCCGGACCTTCAGAGCGCATGTGCCGATGATGGCATCGGCTGCATGCACTCTGAATATCTCCTAAACTGTGCAAGTTTAGAAGATATTCACAGTAACTACAGGTAAGTCTTATTATAGGCTTACCTGTAGGTACAAGTGGTTGTACAGAGTTTACTACAACTTTAATGGCATCCCAGTCTTCCTCCGTAATGTTCAATATTGAGTTGGCCCACCCTTTTGCAGCTATAACAGCTTCAACTCTTCTGGGAAGGCTGTCCACATGGTTTAGGAGTGTGTCTATGGGAATTTTTGACCATTCTTCCAGAAGAGCATTTGTGAGGTCAGGCACTGATGTTGGACGAGAAGGCCTGGCTCTAATTCATCCCAAAGGCGTTCTATCCGGTTGAGGGAAGGGTAGTCAAGTTCCTCCACCCCAAACTCGCTCATCCATGTCTTTATGGACCTTGCTTTGTGCACTGGTCCAAATCATTTGGTGGAGGGGGATTAATGGTGTGAGGTTGTTTTTCAGGGGTTGGGCTAGGCTGCTTGGATCCAGTGAAGGGAACTCTTTTAAGGCGTCAGCATACCATACTATTTCAGGGGATGTGTGGGGAAGAGATCTCTGTACTGGAATGGGGTAGGGGGGTGAGCTCTGCACTGGGGGAGAACTTGGTAGTGCACAGCGCACCTCTCTGCCCTGCACTCTGTGCGTAGCGCACCTCTCAGCCCTGCAGTGTGTATGTAGCGCATATTTACTTGACAAGATATTAATGATGTGTACAGTGCCTACAGTAGCCAATTATAGTTTATCCTTACTTTGTTTTGCATAAAGATTATATAAAAAAAATAACATGTCACAGTAAGCATTTCTATATATGTAAAAAAAAATCTCTAGGACATGTATAATACATGCAAGCACACAAAATACATCTACCTACCATTAGCGCATCCCATTAATAGATGACAGCAACCTTGGAGGCATAAACAAAGACCCAAAACATGAGAAACAGTTAAACAAGTAGGTTCTGGAATCACTCTTAGACTGTCAAAGACAGTTCGAGAGCTATGTTTGGTAACAATGTGGCCCTGAGGGCCCTGCCATTGAGGGAGGGGGCCAAATGGGGCCATCATACCTCAATTGTCCACCACCACAGAAGCCACAAACAGAAATATTTTAAGTACTGGAAAGGAGGAGTAGGATCATCCTAAAATGCGGTGACCTCGCCTACCATGGCAAAATGTTGGGTCAATATGTCAATTTTGTGCACTTTGAAACAGGAAAAGATAAAACAAAGAAAAATCAGGCACGTACCAAAGAATGTTCGCTGTTGGTCCAATCGCTCACACCAATGCCAGCTGATGTGCTGTAGAGAAGGTGGTAAAGAGTGATGGAGAAGAGCCATTCCTAGGCCTGGAAAAAGCTCCAGCTCACTGTTTCTGAGAACGCCTTTATTGTCTGAGAGGGTTCCGCCAACTCCAGAAGCCCCTAATTCAGACTAGAAGAAACTAGCCCTGGGTCTGCCCATATGCTAGTGAAGAGTTTGCGCATGCCCTTGCAGGTTGCTATCCAGTTTTCTGGCGTCCCTGATCATTCACCCCTCGTATCCACTTCACTCTACTAGGAATTTGTGCGCATTTCCAATAGATTGTGAGCAAGCGCTTAGCCCCATTCAGAAGATGAGGCTGTGCACTATTCTTATACTGACTAGTCCACAGAGGAGGGACATGGAAGAGAAAATGTAATGGGGATAGGGGAACGTCTAGACCAAGACTATCTTGTATCTGGCTTTAATGTCCTTCCAAAAGGGTTCTATCACAGGGCATTCCCACCACAGATGCAGCAGTGTGCCCCTATGGCCACAGCCACACCAGCATATTTCAGGGGTAGAGGGATACATTTGCGACAGGTCAGCAGGCACTCTTTACCATTGTGATAGAATCTCTTGCATTTTTTAATCAAGTGAACTAGAATGAGTAAGCTGGTACAGGTGGGTCAGCTGAGCCTCAGAGAACTTGAGCACCAAGTCACGTTCCCATGCCCAGACAAACAAAGGCTTGGCGTCGGGAGTGGCGGAGCCCAATAATTGATAATGTTCGGATATCCTATGAGGTATAGGTTCTTCAGCTATAGAGACATTCAAAAGGTGTAAGAGAGGCTATGTCTCTAATTGCACGGCCATGCTTTGCAAAGAAATGATGGAGTTGTCGAACGCCAGAAGTCCATAGGAAAGCGACCACGTCAGGCCTTTAGAAACTTAAAGGCCAGCAGGTTACCGTTCTCCGTGAATTTACCACAACTAGCATTGCCATTATCCACCCATGGTCCATAGAAAGTGATTTGTTCGTCGGGGGAAACCACAGAAACCCCCCCCCCGCGAAGCAAATGGGGACACGGGGGGCCATGTTCCACAACTGATTAATTTGATCCCAAACTCTAAGAGCATGGGTCATCAAAGGAGAAGTGCTATCCGGTAGCCCCCTGTGCTCCCGTGCCAGCCACAGGGTGTATGACAAGTTTGTGCCTGCCATACATTTTTTCCAAGGATACCCATAGCTTAGATTAAGTATGGAAACACCAGTTCAGGATCCGTTAAAGCACTATGGCCCTGTAATACCTCTGGACATCTGGGATTCCCAGACCACCCTGTTTCTTTGAGCACCACAGCGTTCTCCGCTCATTCCACACAAACCTGGTCAACATACTGGTAAGTTGGGTAAAGAAACCCCTGGGTAAGGCAGGGGCAGATCCAGGGGGGGGGGGCAACAGGGCAATTGCCCCCCCCGAGACCATCTGTCACACTCACTTGCTCTGTTTTTTTTTTTGCGCCCCCAAACGTGGCACACACGTAGCCACATGTCTCCTCTATAAGTGTGCAAAGTTTGGTGTCTAGGGGACCTACAGCCGGGGAGCACTGATTTTTTAAATCCGGGCACCCCTTCCATAGACTCCAATGGTAAACGGTCATTTCTCCAGTAATTTTGCGGACCCGTTACCGGCCAGTTGTAGGTCCCCTGGACCCCAATCTTGGCACACGTGTAGCCCCATGTCTCCTCTACAAGTGTGCAAAGTTTGGTGTCTGGGAGAACCAATTTTTCAAAGCCGGGCACTCCTTCCATAGACTCCCATGTTAAACATCAGTCTAGTCATGGGCACAGTGAGGCATGGGCACAGTGAGGCATGAAGATGGACACCCTAGGCTTATACTCAAATCAATACGTTTTCCCAGTTTTTTGGGGTAAAATTAGGTGCCTCGGCTTATATTCGTACTTGTTCTGCCGCTGCCTCTCTGAGTCTCTCTCTGTTTCTCACATCAGCCGATCAGCAGCACCGAGAGAGAGACTCGTCTAATGTAGTTACGCGGCGCACTGACACAATACCAGGAGCGGAGGAGGAAGTGGGTGGAGCCTCTTCCCTGCACTCGTTGCTAACGCGTGGGCCGCTTGGCGTCTAACAACAAGTGACGTCAGTGAGTCACGTCGGGCCGCTCTGCGGGCAGGTGCGATAGCGTGCGGCTCCACAGACGGGTAAGAAGGCAGGCGGCTCCACAGGTGAGAGTGAGAGAGCAGTCTCAGTGTGGCAGCTGGCCAATCAGCTAGCCGTGAGCGGGGGAGCAGAGAGATGAGATCATGTCTCACCGCCCGTGCCTGCCCTGCATTCCTGCAGTGACTTCCGCCCTCACTCTGCAGGCAGCAGAGAGATTACATTATCTCTCTGCTGCGTGAGTCTGGGACACAGCAAGAGACAACCAAAACTACACCTTAGCAGGCAAATTAGTGACAATCCGCAAATTCTGTCAGGTGACGTGGCAAATGACAATCTGCATCTGGTGGCAGGCAAGTGACAATCAGCAAGGTGTGGCAGGTGACGTGGCAAGTGACAATCCGCAAGGCGTGGCAGGTGATGTGGCAAGTGACAATCCGCAACATGTGGCAAGTGACACGCTAAGGTTTTTCCACTAATTGCAGGCGACGGTGACAAGTGACACACTCGGGGCTCCCACTAATTCTGCATTGAACTATTTAATTTTATATTACAATGTAATAATAGAAATAATGCGCTTCAATCATCCTGACACCATAACAACCATGGTGCCGGGATGATTGAAGCGCCGACACCAGCCAAATTCCACCGATACATTTCCCACAAAAAAAAACATATTTTTTGGCAGTGCCCCTCCCGAGAAAAGACTCTGGATCCGCCCCTGGGGTAAGGGGTATCAGCACCATCTGCATATAGAAAAGTATCCTTGGGAGAATATTCATTTTTTTATATATTTACCCGTCCCACCCGAGTGAAGGCTTTCTTAAGTGGGATCTAGCCTTCTGGACAAACTGTGGCTAACAACGTGGGATAATTGTTAGCATATAGGGTATCAAAGCTGTCAGTGAGCCGAATGTCCAAATACTTCAAAGAGGATTTGGTCCAAGTAAAGGGGAAGGCTGCTTGCTAGGGGAGAAAGCAGCTGGATAGGTAAGATCTCTGATTTTGTAAAATTAATTTTAAAATGTGAGAGCGTCCAAAACCATGAAGTTCTCGCATCAGGTTGGGCAATGAGACGGGGATTTGGAAGGTGAAAGAGCACATCATCTGCATAGGCTGAAAACTTATGCTCAGTATTGCCCACTGTCAGAACCTTAATATCTGGGTTCGTCCTTACGAAAGAGGGCACCCCTGCCTTGTGCCATTACTGATGGGGAACCTGGGAGAAAAAAGGGCATTTACTTTAACCTGGGCACTAGGAGCTGAATACAGGGCCATGATTTATGCCAACATGGTCGATCCCAACCCCAGGGTTTCAAGGACTGCCTTAAGGTAGGTCCAGTCCACAAAATTTAACACCTTTTTTTTTGTCTCTGTCGATAGGATCAGGTATGGCATGGGGTCCTAACGTCTGCGAGCCCAATGTATAAGTTGAATAGCCCTGAGGGAATTATACCTTGCCCCACAACCCACAGTACATTTTGTTTGGTCCGGAAGAATAAGATGTTTAAGGCGATTCGCCAGAATGTTTGCGTATCAAAAAAGGGTTAAAGGGGTAATATAATATGCCTTGGTGTATCCATCCAGGCCAGAGCTCTTTCCACCAGGCAAGGATTTCACTATGGATTCAATTTCAAGGGGAGTAATAGGGAACCTCCAAAGTGGATCGCTGATCCTTATTTTATTTATCAGTCAGATCAATGAAATATGCTTTGTTAAAGTTAATATATATTTTTTGTAACTTAATTCTGCATAAAACATTTTACAGTAAAATTTAATGAGATAATTTAGAAGGTTGTGCTTAGGGGTGGAATTAGGGTGGGGCAACTAGTGGTGAGTAACTCTTAAGGCCTGGCTAGTAGCTCAGGACTTGAAATTTTTGCCAAGATAATTACAATACTAGCAAATTGCATATAAGGAAAATCTAAAAATATTATGTATTAACCGCTTAAGGACCGCCTCATGTATATATACGTCGGCAGAATGGCACGGACAGGCACAAGCACGTACAGGTACATCCTCTTTAAGATGCCGCCGCGTGGTCGTGCGCGCCACCGCCGGCGCGCTCACGACCCTGCCGCTTTCTCCGTGAGCCCGACCGTGGGTCCCGCGGACTCGATCTCACGGAGAGATAGAGCGGGGAGATGCTTATGTAAACAAGCATCTCCCCGCTCTGCCTAGTGACAATGACAGTGATCACCGCTTCCTGTAATCGGAAGTGGTGATCACTGTCTTGTCACACACAGCCCATCCTCCCTACAGTTAGAAGCACTCATCAGGGCACACTTAACCCCTACAGCGCCACCTAGTGATTAACCCCTTCACTGCCAGTGTCATTTTCACAGTAATAGGTGCATTTTTATAGCACTGATCGCTGTAAAAATGACAATGGTCCCAAAAATGTGTCAAAAGTGTCCGATGTGTCCGCCATAATGCCGCAGTCACGATAAAAATCGCTGATTGCCACCATTTCTAGTAAAAAAAAAAATATTAATAAAACTACCCCCTATTTTGTAGACGCTATAACTTTTGCGCAAACCGATCAATAAACAAATTTTTTTTTTACCAAAAATATGTAGAAGAATACGTATCGGCCTAAACTGAGGGGGAAAAAAAAAATATTTTTTGGGGATATTTGTTATAGCAAAAAGTAAAAAAATAATGAATTTTTTTCAAAATTGTTGCTCTATTTTTGTTTATAGCGCAAAAAATAAAAACCGCAGAGGTGATAAAATACCACCAAAAGAAAGCTCTATTTGTGGGAAAAAAAGGACGTCAATTTTGTTTGGGAGCCACGTCGCACGACCACACAATTGTCAGTTAAAGTGACGCAGTGCCGAATCGCAAAAAGTGGCCTGGTCTTTGACCAGCAAAATGGTCCGGGGCTGAAGTGGTTAACCACTTCCCGCCCAGTCAATAGTGAATTGACGTCCGGGAAGTGGTTGCAATATCGATACTGGACGTCATATGACGTCCTGCAGGATAATGCCTTGCGCGCGCCCGCGGGGGCGCGCAGCGCGGTGATCGGGGACGGCATGTGTCCCTCGGACACAGCGCTTCCCCGATCACGGTAAACAGCCAATTTCATTGGCTGTTTACCATGTGATCGGCTGTGTCAAAGTCACAGCCGATCACCTGTCAAAACAAACTCGGCGGCGCGCTCCGTGCGCGCCGCCACAGGCTTGCAGAGCGGGGATCGGGGAAGGCGAGTGTCCCTTGGACACAGCGCGTCCCCGATCAGAGTAAACAGCCAATGAATTGGCTGTTTACCACGTGACCGGCTGTGTCCAATCACAGCCGGTCACAAATGTAAACAAACTCCACAGGAGTTACTACCTGATCCCTGCTCTCTCCTCACTCACTGATCTGTGAGGAGAGAGAAGAGATCAGTAAGTTAGCTCAGTGTAGTTTGTCTACATAAGTTTACAGTGCACAACACGCCCCCCCCCCCCCCCATAAAGAGGACCTGTCAATCAGCCCAGCACGTCAATCAGCCCAGCACGTCAATCAGCCCAGCACGTCAATCAATCAATCAGCCCATCTGTCAATCAATCAATCAGCCCATCTGTCAATCAATCAATCAGCCCATCTGTCAATCATCTGTCACAGGCCCACCTCCATCGGTACCGCCATTGGCACCGCCACACAGGCTACCAGTACCGCCATCGGTACCAGTACCACCACCAGGCCCAGCATCTATACTGCCACACAGGCCCGCTACCAGTATCACCACTAGTGCCGCCATCGGTACCACCACCAGTACCACCACCCGTACCACCGTCCGTAGTGCCACCACCACCTGTACCGCCATCGGTACCATCACCACCCGTACCGCCATTGGTACCACCTGTACCGCCATTGGTACCACCACCACCTGTACCGCCATTGGTACCACCACCACCTGTACCGCCATTGGTACCACCACCACCTGTACCGCCATTGGTACCACCACCACCTGTACC
Source organism: Rana muscosa (assembly GCA_029206835.1). Taxonomy (NCBI): domain Eukaryota; kingdom Metazoa; phylum Chordata; class Amphibia; order Anura; family Ranidae; genus Rana; species Rana muscosa. The sequence continues at coordinate 5,784,971 of JARGYO010000198.1, read as the reverse complement.
GCCATTGGTACCACCACCACCTGTACCGCCATCGGTACCACCACCACCTGTACCGCCATCGGTACCACCACCACCCGTACCGCCATCGGTACCACCACCACCCGTACCGCCATCGGTACCACCACCACCCGTACCGCCACCTGTACCGCCATCGGTACCGCCGCCACCACCACCACCCGTACCGCCATTGGTACCACCACCACCCATACCGCCATCGGTACCACCACACAGGCCCACCACTAATACCTCCATCGGTACTACCACACAGACCGCCACCATTACCACCAGCAGTACCATTACACAGGCCCACCAATAAGCACTGCCATAATGTCCCAAAGGGTTTATACACCTGAGGAGGCATATGCCATTCTTGCCATGTCGGATGATGAGAGCAGCGGGGAGCTTCCATTATCCGATTCTGGTTCGGAATACGAGCCAGTGGAGGATAGTGGCTCAGAGTCCGAGTCCCCAGAGGAAACCGTCCCTCCCAAAAGAATGCGATCGTCACCAAGATCAGCACCAAGATCAGGAGAACTGCCCACCACCAGCAGCGCCATACCCCAGGAAGAGGAGCCCAGTACAAGCAATGGAAATGCACGCCCAACCCGAAGAATCCAGCCCCAATCATACCTTCCCGATGCCCTGGCAAACCCCTTATGGTTGCCTGCCAACTCAGGATCCGCTATCATCCCCCCTTTCACCGCACAGACAGGTGTGCAGCCCGACACTACAAATTTTTCTAAATTTGATTATTTTTGTTTATTTTTCCCACAAGATTTGCTGTAGAATATAGTGGATCAAACAAATCTGTATGCATCCCAATTTATTGCTGCCAACCCCGATTCTTCCTACGCCCGCATGTTCCAGTGGCGGCGTCTAACATTGGAGGAATTTAAATTATTTTTGGGCCTTATGTTCAATATGGGGCTTACAAAAAAGAACGAAGTCCATTCATATTGGTCCAAACGCCCCATCCAACACATGCCCATATATTCCGCTGTCATGTCCAGGAAAAGATACGACATGATTATGCGCTTTCTCCACTTCAATGACAATTCACAGTGCCCTCCCCGAGATCATCCCAACTACGACAAATTGTACAAGATACGCCCCCTAATCAATGCCTTTTCCCAGCGATTTGAAGAAGTTTTCATCCCAGACCAAAAAATTTGTGTGGACGAGTCCCTCGTACATTTCACCGGCCGACTGCAGTTCAAGCAGTACATACCAAGCAAGAGAGCCAGGTATGGGTTAAAATTAAATAAATTATGTGATCGAGCCACTGGATACGTCTGCAAATTCAGGATCTACGAAGGCAAAGACTCCCAGCTCCAGCCCCGTGATTGCCCCACATATATTGGAACCAGTGGGAAAATTGTCTGGGAGTTGGCATACCCCCTGTTCGGAAAAGGTTACCATTTATATGTTGATAATTATTATACCAGCCTGCCCCTTTTTCGCCACCTTTACAGTAAACAAACCCCGGCCTGCGGTACCTTAAAAAAAAACCGGAAGGGATTCCCACAAAATTTATTGACAAAAAAATTGCGACCTGGAGAATCGGCATCCATGAGGAACGAGGAGGTGTTGGCCATGAAGTGGAGGGACAAGAAAGATGTCCACATCCTCTCTACGATCCACAATGACACCATGGTGGAGATCCCAAGAAGACGCGGCTCCATTGTAAAGCCTGAATGTGTCCACGACTACAATTTGTACATGGGGGGGGGGGTGGATTTAAACGACCAGATGCTACAGCCCTACTTATCAACCAGAAAGTCCCATTATTGGCACAAAAAAGTTGCGTTTCACCTGTTTCACATGGCCCTTTTTAATTCGTTTGTCTGCTACCAAAAAGCAACTCAAAATCACCGACTCCACTACCTCCAATATATCGAAGATATCATCGATGCCCTCATTTACCAACAAGATCCCGCCCCAGGAAGCATTCGCTCTGATAGTGTGAGTCGGCTTCACGAGCGACACTATCCCTTTAGCATCCCCCCCACAGAATCTGGAAGAAGACGCCAAAAGAAATGCCGTGTATGCAGCAGAGGAGGAGTAAGAAGAGCCACCAGCTATTATTGTCCCGATTGTCCCTCCCAACCTGGCCTGTGCATCGGAAATTGCTTCAAAAAATATCATACATCCATTAGTTCCCCTTATTATTAACAGACTGCCATTTCCCTATTTGCCTGCTACCATGTTACTAACTACCTTCCATGTTAATTAACTGACCCTGGCCTGTTTACCGACGATGTCTTTGCTTGCCGATTTAAACCACGTTTCTGACTTCCACGTGTACCGACCTTGGCCTGTTAATCAACCATGTTTTTGCCTGCCACTTGGACTGATCTTTTGGCCATCTACTTTTAGTTCACAGGGGTCTCACATATGTGAGGGGCTTCAGAATAGCGTTCTGAGTAGAGAAAAACAGTTTTTCGTTTTCTGTGCTCCAAGAACAGGGTCTGGTTGCCCGGAGGCTTCAAAGCGATTTGGGTGGGAGAAGCCTCTACCCCTGTCCCCCTGGCCCTAAGCTTGATGGTCCTTCCTGCTGCCTGGACCAATAATTTGGCTGTGCTGACCATATTACTGCCTGTAATGACCCATGACATTATGGACCATGTTTCTTCCTGCTGCTTGGACCAATACTTTGGCTGTGTTGACCATATATCTGCCTGCTGCCTCTACTGACTTTGGACAGCATTTCTGCCGGGACACCTCTGCCTGCTACCTGGACCTGTGCTCTGGCTGTGCTGACAGTATCTCTGCCTGTGCGAACTATGGACAGTATTCCTGCCTGCTGCCTGGATGATTGCTTTTGCTGTCGCTGACCTCATTGCTGCCTGGACCGATGCTCTCCTCTGTGGACCACTGCACTTCTAAAACCACAGGTAATCTTTTGTTATTTGGTATGTACCTGCTATGTGTTAGATATATGAAGGGCCTTCAAAAATGTGATCGGTAGTCAGAAAATGATATGTGCAATTAATGCTGCTAGAATGCCTGGAGGTGCTACTTGGATGTTGGGCCTCTGTATGTGGCCAGGCTGTGTAAAAGTCTCAAACATGTGGTATCGCCATACTCAGGAGGAGTAGCAGAATGCATTTTGGGGTGTAATTTTTGCTATGTACATATTATGTGTTAGAAATACCTTATAAATTGACAACTTTGTGTAAAAAAAAAATGCATTTTAATTTTTTCTCCACATTTTCCAAAACCTTCTGGAAAAAAATGAACCGTTCAAAAGACTCATAATGCCTCATAGATTATACGTTGGGGTGTGTGCTTTCAAAAATGGGGTCATTTTGTGGAAAATTCTATTGTCCTGGTGCTCCAGGGCCTTCAAAATTGTAATAGGTGGTTGAGAAAGGATATGTGCGATTTATGCTTGTAGAACGCCTGAAAGTGCTACTTCAATGTTGGGCCTCTGTATATGGCCAGGCTGTGTAAAAGTCTCACACATGTGGTATCACTACACTCAGGAGGAGTAGCAGAATGTATTTTGGGGTGTAGTTGCAATTATGCATATGCTGTGTGAGAGAAAAAAACTGTTAATATGACCAGTTTGTGTAAAAATAAATAAATAAAATAAATTAAAATTTCCCAAGAATTGTGGGAAAAAAATACAACTTCAAAAAACTCACCACGCCTCTTAGTAAATACCTTGGACTGTCTACTTTCCAAAAAGGGGTAATTTTGGGGTATTTGTACTTTCCTCGCTTGTTAGTGTCTCAAGAAATGAGATATCCCTTCAGTACATCAGGCGTGATCAGATGTGATAAATTTTCAGTGATTGCCACCATAGTTTGTAGACTCTATAACTTTCACAAAGACCAAATAATATACACTAATTTGGGTTCATTTTACCAAAGATATGTAGCAGTATACATTTTGGCACAAATTTATGAAGAAAAATTACTTATTTGCAGAATTTTACAATAGAAACTAAAAAAAAGTGTTTTTTTTTTTTTTAAATTGCTGTTTTTTTGCTTATATCGCAAAAAATAAAAAACCCAGTGGCGATTAAATACCACCAAAAGAAAGCTCTATTTGTGAGAAGAAAATGATAAAAATTTTGTTTGGATACAGTGTAGCATGACTAAGTAATTGTCATTCAAAGTGTGAGAGTACTGAAAGCTGAAAATTGGTCTGGGCGGGAAGGTGCATAAGTGCATGGTATTGAAGTGGTTAAGGTAGATATACTTTGTTTTAGTCTGTGAACAATATTATTATAACCATTTAGCTAAAATTTTAAGCTAAATATATACACTGCTCCAAAAAAATTTAAGGAACACTTTTTAATCGGAGTATAGCATCAAGTCAATTAAACTCCTGGGATATTGATCAGGTCAGTTAAGTAGCAGAGGGGGTTGTTAATCAGTTTCAGCTTCTTTGGTGTTGAAATGAAATTACCAGGTGCATTAGATGGGCAACAATAAGACGACCTAAACAGGAATGGTTTTACAGGTGGAGGCTACTGACATTTTTTTTCCCCCAACGCATCTGACTTTTTCACTAGATTTGCATTTGGCTAGGGTCAGTGTCAATACTGGTAGCATGAGGCGATACCTGGACCCAATAGAGGTTGCACAGGCAGTCCAACTTCTCCAGGATGGCACATCAATACATGCCATTGCCAGAAAGTTTGCTGTGTCTCCCAGCACAGTCTCAAGAGTATGGAGGAGATTCCAGGAGACAGCCAGTTGCTCTAGGAGAGCTGGACAGGGCCGTAGAAGGTTCTTAACCCATCAGCAGGACCGGCATCTGCTCCTTTGTGCAAGGAGGAACCAGATGAGTACTGCCAGCGCCCTACAAAATGACCTCCAGCAGGTCACTGGTGAGAATGTCTGACCAAACAGTCAGAAAAAGGCTTCATGAGGGTGGCCCAAGGGCCCGACGTCCTCTAGTAGTGGGCCCTGTGCTCATTGCCCCGACACTGTGGAGCTTGATTGGCATTTGCCATTGAACACCAGAATTGGCAGGTCCACCACTGACACCCTGTGCTTTTTACAGATGAGAGCAGGTTCACCCTGAGCACATGTGCCAGACATGAAAGGGTCTGGAGAAGCCGTGGAGAACGTTATGCTGCCTGTAACATCGTTCAGCATGACCGGTTTGGTGGTGGGTCAGTGATGGTCTGGAGAGGCATATCCATGGAGGGATGCACAGACCTCTACAGGCTAGACAATGGAACCGTGACTGCCATTAGATATCTGGATGAAATCCTTGGACCCATTGTCAGACCCTACTCTGGTGCAGTGGGTCCTGGGTTCCTCCTGGTGAACGACAATGCCCGGCCTCGTGTGGCGAGAGTATGCAGCTAGTTCCTGGAGGGTGAAGGTATTTATACCATTGAATGGCCCCCACACTCGGCTCGCTTAAATCCAATAGAACACCTCTGGAACATTGTTTGTCTATCCGATGCCACCAGGTTGCAGCTCAGTCTGTTCCCAGGACACCATCTGTCCACTCATTGGGAGCATACCCCGACTTTGTCAGGCATGCATACAAGCACGTAGGGGCCATGCAAACTGCAGAAGTACCATTTTAAGTTGCTGCAATGAAATTTCAGCAAAATGGACTAGCCTGCTGCATCAAATTTCAAGTTGATTTTCAGCCCTCTGTAAGTTGATAATTTTCGCTTCCATCAAATGATGTGGCATCCTTTAGTTTCTAACACATTACCCAGTCCATATCAGTATAGCTATCCAGCATGATGTTTTTCCCTATTGAGATCTGATGTGTTTTCAAAGTGTTTCTTAAATTTTTTTTGAGCAGAGTGTGTGTGTGTGTAGTAATAATATATATATATACACACAGTATCTCACAAATGTGAGTACACCCCTCACATTTTTGCAAATATTTTATTATATCTTTTCATGTGACAACACTGAAGAAATTACACTTTGCTGCAATGTAAAGTAGTGAGTGTACAGCTTGTATAACAGTGTAAATTAGCTGTCCCCTCAAAATAACTCAACTAATTAACTCAACGCAAAAATGTCTAAACGCTGGCAACAAAAGTGAGTACACTCCTAAGTGAAAATGTCCAAATTTGGGCCAAAGTGTCAATATTTTGTGTGGCCACCATTTTTTTTCCAGCACTGCCTTAACCCTCTTGGGCATGGATTTCACCAGTGCTTCACAGGTTGCCACTGGAGTCCTCTTCCACTCCTTCATGATGACATCACGGAGCTGGTGGATGTTTGAGACCTTGCGCTCCTCCACCTTCCATTTGAGGATGCCCCACAGATGCTCAGGGTTTAGGTCTGGAGACTTGCTTGGCCAGTCCATCACCTTTTACCCTCTGCTTCTTCAGCAAGGCAGTGGTCGTCTTGGAGGTGGAGGTGTTTTGGGGTCGTTAGGTTGGAATACTGTCCTGCGGTCCAGTCTCCGAAGGGAGGGAGGGGATCATGCTCTGCTTCAGTATGTCACAGTACATGTTGGCATTCATGGTTTCCTCAATGAACTGTAGCTCCCCGGTGTCGGCAGTACTCATGCAGCCCCAGACCATGACACTCCCCCCCACCATGGTTGACTGTAGGTAAGGCACACTTGTCTTTGTACTGCTCACCTGGTTGCCACCACACACTCTTGACAAGTGTGAAAGAAAGCTCTATTTTTGGGGAAAAAAGGACGCAAATTTTGTTTGGGTACAGAGTCGCACAACTGCGCAATTGTTAGTTAAAGCGACGCAGTGCCAAATTGTAAAAAGTGCTCTGTCAGGAAGGGGGGAAAATTTTCCGGGGTGGAAGTGGTTATAAAATTTTTCAAACAGGTTATTTTGCACTGATGGGCACTGGTAGGTTACACTGATAGGCAGTACTGATGGGTGGCACTGATTGATGGCACTGATAGGTGGCCACTGGTAGGTGACACTAAAAGGAGGCACTGATGGACACTGATTGGTGGGCACTGATGGGGGTGGCACTGGTAGGTACTGGCAGATGGCACTGGTGGGCACTGTTGAGCAGCCGCCCCTTACTCTGATCTGTGATCAGCTGAGTCTCATTACTGCTCTCGATCTGATGTTCGCAGTGACACCTCACATGCATGGTCCAATTGCTGTTTACATATGACACAAAATTGATGCTTGTGTTCGCCTTTGCGTGTGAGCATGGGGGGGACAGGGGTGCTTTAATTTTTTTTTGCTTTACACTCCTTTTTTCATATATATATATATATATATATATATATATATATATATATATATATAATTTTTTTTTATTATCACACGGAATGTTTTTTTTTAAATGTGGGTTCTATTTGACTCCAGATCTCTTCTCTGCCCTTAAAGCATGTGACTGCACCAAGATCGGTATGATAAGATGCTTTCCCAATTTAAAAATAGCGAAACGGAAGTGATGGAATGCTCATAGCTTCCGGTTTCTTAGGCCATAAAGATGATTGGAGACATTCTTGTCTCTGATCAGTACTGTGGTCAGCTGGCGGAACCAGCAGATGCATTCTCTGGTTCCCTGGTGGAACAGGAGAGCTTGAGAAAACCGTGGAAAATGGCGGGGGGGGGGACATCCCCTCCCACTGCTTGTAAAAGCAGTCTAGCGAGTAATTAGCCATTAGAATTGTCTTTACATGAAAGCTGACCGTCGGCTGAAAAACGATAAGATGTCTAAACCTGCAGCCACTCAAAGTCCAGCGACATACCAGTACATTGCTGGTCCTTGTAGGCCATATATTGTATTGTATTGAACGAAAAAAGAGAGCCTAACAGATTCCTCCATTCACCGATCGATGTGGATGAAGAAATCTCTGCCAGAAAGTGTGTGGTATGCCCACCATTAGAAGGCACGCACCCGGAAATGTCCGTGAACGTCAGGTTCAAAAGACTCATTCTGCCTCATAAAATATATGTTGGGGTGTTTACTTTCCAAAATGGGGTAATTTTTTGGGGTGTTTCCATTGTCCTGGTGCTCTATGGCCTTCAAAAGTGTAAGAGGTAGTCAACAAATTATATGTGTAATTTATAACGGGGCTCCCTGCATGTTGGACCTCTGTATGTGGCCAGGCTGTGTAAAAGTCTCACACATACTCAGGAGTAGTATTTTAGGGTGTAATTTGTGGTATGCATATGCTGTGTGTGAGAAATAACCTGGAAATATGCCAATTTCAGCTTCAAAAAACTTGCCATTCCTCTTACTAAATACCTTGGACTGTCTACTTTCTAAAAAGGTGTCATTTGGGGGGTATTTGTACTGTCCTGACTTGTTAGGATCTCAAGAAATGAGCTAGGCCGTCAGTACATCAGGTGCGATCAATTTACAATGATTGGCACCATAACCTGTAGACTAGGGTGACCAGATATCCCTGGTTTCCGGGGACAGTCCCCAAATTGAAGACACTGTCCTCGGACCAAGTATGTCCCCAGTTTTGTCCCCAGATTGGATTTGAACAGGGGCTGGGGCAATTTCCAAGACAGTCAGTGCAGAATTAAAAAAATTCTAAATTACACACCCCTGCTCTGCCGCTCCTACTAGCTTGGGGGAGTGTATTTTTTTCCATTATCTGTGCCCATTTCTGATGATCATGTACTGGTCGGAGCGAAATAAATATTTCTTCAGTTTCGGGTGCATGCCCATTCAGCTCTGCTCGCATGTTCTTCTACCTTGGCTCAAGCCCCGACCAGCCGCCTGCCTGCTTATCTCCTTGCCTTCCCTGGCGGATTGATCTTCCTCCGCTCCCCATCCAGTAGTAGCCGGGGCCCGGAGATTAAGACTTGACAGGCTGTGAGGCGGGCGGCGATGGGACGGGCAGAGAGTCACAGATTTCCGCCATTACTAGTAAAAAAAAAATATGTCCCCGGATTTCATTTTAAAAATCTGGTCACCTTACTGTAGACTCTATAACCTTCACAAAGACCAAATAATATGGACTTATTTGGGTTATTTTTACCAGATATGTAGCAGTATAAATTTTGGACAAAATGTATGAAGAAAAATTACTAATTTGCAAAAATGTCATAACAGAACCGAAAAAAAAAATTAAACAAAATTTACGGTCATTTTTCATTTATAGTGCCAAAAATAAAAAAAACAGTGGTGATTAAATACCACCAAAATAATTTGTGTGAAAAAAATGACAAAAATGTCGTATGGGTACAGTGTTGCATTATTGAGTGAGTAATTGTCATTTAAAATGTGAGAGCACTGAAAGCTGAAAATTGGTCTGGTTAGGAAGGGGGTTTAAAGTGGTTGTAAACCCTCATTTACAACTTATTGTTACAGGTAAGCTTAAGGCTTACCTGTAGCTAATAAGGATATCTCCTAAACCTTCACGGTTTATGAGATATCCCTGTATTTGCATGTGCTGACGTCATGCGGCACATGCGCACTTAAGCCAACTGAAGCAATGGCACTATGTGCCATTGCTTCAGTTTTACTGTGCCGTTATCGTGCGAATGCGTGAGAGTGACGTCACCGCGGCTCCAGCCAATCACAGCGCCGGAGCCGCGATACACGGAAGTCACTGCGGGACAACATGTCGGTGGCCAGATGGGGAGACGTGGACCGATGCGGTGGCTTCGATCTGAGGTAAGTAATACATAATCAGCTAGTATGCTATGCATACTAGCTGATTATGACTGTCTTGCAGGGTTTTTTTTTTCGTGTTTTCACGGAGGGTTTACTACCTCTTTAAGTGCCCAATTTGCAAGTGGTTAATTATGGTGCTGAAATTACCTCCTACAGTGCTGGAGTCACTGATTTAAAGTGGTTGTAAACCCACTTATGCAACTTGCCTAAGCCTAGATTAAGGCTTACCTGTAGGTGCAAGAAATATCTCCTAAACCTACATGGTTTAGGAGATATTTTCCTAAAAATGACATGCTTCGGTGTCTATGGCGCATGCCTTCATAGGGTTAATCCCATTCACAAATCCGGCTTAGCCGGAGCGACGCTGTGATTGGCTGGAGCAGCAATACCCGGAAGTAACCTTCCAGCTATCGCCACAGCGATGACTGCGGCTGGAGAGGGAGACGAGGACGGCTTCGGGGGCCCCGATCTAAGATAAGTGATGCATAATGAGCTAGTATGCTAGTCATACTAGCTCATTATTCCTTTGTCTTGCAGGTTGGTTTTAAAAATATATATTTTTTACAGGGTTTACAACCACTTTAAATGTTGTGAGAGCAAACCCTGTTGCTGTTAGAATAAACAGATCAATGCTGCAGCTGAATGGCATACCTGGCATGGCATACCTGCAAAGCAAACAATGGTTAATATTAAAACACAGTAACAATAAAACATTACAGTATAGTATAAAATACAGTAAGAAAAATTAAATAAAAGTACAACTATTTCTGTTTTTTTTTTTTTTTGTAACTATAAAAAAACTTTAAACGTTCTAGTCTAGGGTCACTCAAAATGTGAGGCCCATCTCATTTTTCGAGACCCTGTGTGAATGTCTGCCCTAGACTATGCCGTGCTGTACCCTATACTAATAATCCACTAGTGTGTGGTAGCGACGGAAACAGTCCTGGATGCAGAGACCAAGTGTCACGCCTATATCCGCTTTTGCTATAGACAACATATTTTCCCCTGTTCGTCTTTCAGGACAGCCACCATAGAGAGACCTTGGCTCCTCCCATCTCAGGAAACACCGCCTTCCAATTCAAGATTTAAGCCTCGCCGGCCCCTCAGTTATGGTGTTACCTCCGTTGGGGAGACACCGCTAAGGAGCCGGGGCTGAACAGCCGGGGAGGCTGAGGCCAAGTATTCCCTGAGAAGGGGGAGACGGTCTCTCTCTCTCTCTCTTCGCAGCCTGGTTGAATAGGGAGCCTGGGCTTACCTGCATGGCTGCATCCTGCACACCCCAGCTTCTCTTGGGGAAGGAGGAAGCCTGGGGAGGTCCACTCTTCTTCCACCCAGGGGGGCGCTGCGGGAGGTGTGCCAGGTCCCCCCTGCACTATGCAGCCAGCGTTGGAGCTCTAGTGGCTGGGCCGGATGAAGGCGACGTCAGTTCCGGTGGGGGTGGGCACTTCCGCCGGATCCGTGTCTTCTGGTTCCAGACGTGGCTTACGAAAACAGGCCAAGCGCTGGGCTGGAGTGGCCTTATCGTTTGCTGTACAGACAGCTGTCAGAGGCACGTTTGACCATTCATTCTCAGCGGGAGATGTCAGAGGCAGAAGCTTCACGAGCAGCTCCAGGAGATAACAGCACCAGCCACTCCAAGTTAAGAAAAACCCTGGGGTGGTGTTCCCTTACCTATTCCCGATAGCTCCACGGGTGTTTTCCCTCCCTGGTGGTTGGTGGGGAAGGGGAGTGCGTCTGGGACCCTAGTGGTGGTTGGTCCTGGGAAGGGCACACCTGGTGGTCCTCTGTGGTAGCGCTGGTGGGCTTAGCCATTTATGGTCAGTCTCTCTCTCTCTCTCTCTCTCTCTCTCTCTCAGCTTTCAGCGCTGTCGCAATTTGAATGACTATTGCGCGGTCATGCTACACTACCCAAACAATTTTTTTATCATTTTGTTCCCACAAATAGAGCTTTCTTTTTTGCGCAAAAAAATAAAAAGACAGAAAATTTTGAAAAAAAAAGAGGTTTTATTTGTTTATTTTTTTTGTAAATAATTAAGTTTTCTACTTCAATGACGGGCACTGATAAGGCAGCACCGATGGGCACCAGTGAGTTGGCACTGATGATGGACACTGGTGGCACTGATAATGACACTGATGGGCACTCATAGGCAGCTCTGATGGGCACCAATAGGTGGCACTGATGGGTACTTATGGTGGCACTGATGGGTAATTATGGGTGGCACCGATAGGTGGCATGGATGGGCACTGGTCACTGATAGGTGGGCACTGATGGGTGGCACTGATGACACTGATGGGTGGCATTGCTGGGCATCACAGATTTAAGGTGTTTCACAATGGTGCCAATCTGCATATTTGTGGGCACTGATTGGCACATATTTGGCATACATTTGCATATGTGGATGGCCATGGGGGATGTACCTGGCCATTCACATGCTTGGGGCATCCGTGGGGGGGCTACGCTGATAAACAATCAGCACAGACCCCCCGGTCAGGATAGCCGCCGATCGGCTCTCCTCTAATCGCGTCTGTCAATGGCTGATCACATGGTAAAGAGCCTCCGCCGGAGGCTCTTTACTGAGATCGGAGATGCAGGGTGTCAGGCTGACACCCCGCATCACCGATGGACGCGCTGCCCCAAGGCTGCCCCAACCCTGGCTGACAGCCCCCCTCACTTCCATGAAGAGGAGGATCTGTCATGGGAACCTTACCCACATGCTTTGCTGGATCGCCAAGTAGATGTCACCTCCCTTCTAGCCCCAGAAGCGATGTGGGGCATGGGTACTCCCTGGGGTGGTCGGTTCAGCTGGGTCCCCTCCTTCCCTCTGGTATTTCCTCCTGTTCTTCCGGCTGTGCTCCCTCCCCTCCTCCTTCCTCCCAGTCCCTTGTGCTTGAGCTGACTTTTTTTGGCATCCCTGGGCAATAGGGAGGCCACATTGTAGCCACCATGTGCTTTACTGTGGCAGGAGCCGCGGTGGCCATGTTGCCAGTGATTCCATGGCCATGTTGGGGTGAACAGAAAGGGTGACCATTTTGCTGTAGACCCATTCCCATTGACTTGTAAGGGAGATAGCTAGAGAAGTGCATGGTGGCCATTTTCTTGTAGCCATGAGGCGGAAGCCATCTTGCTAATGATCCCTATTGATTTCTATAGGAGCTGGCTGGGGAAGTGCATGGCTTAATTTTCTTGTAGCCACATCTTGCTGGTAATCCCCCTCTCAGACAGACTGACTATAGAGACAGTCCCTGGGACAGGAGGGCATGCTTTCTAAGACATGGTCAGCACAGCAGCGTCCACTGCTGGCTAACTGACCACATCCACAGGCGGCATCCATTGTCGCCCACAGCGTTCTTGTTGTGGTCTTGTTTTCGTGATTCCTTCCTGGGGTACCTCCCTCTCTGCTGTAGTCAGCATGGGGGCTTTTGGTTCCCATTTCCGCCCTGGGTATCCTAATTTTTTGGTGGTGTCTTGCCTGAGTGGGTCGGCCGTATTGAGTCTTAAACACACCCATATCCTCCAGATCCCCTTTATGAAAGCTGTGGATTTCTCAGGGTCCTCTGTCCCCTTAGACCTGTTGGCAGCCCTGGAGTCACTCATCTCCTGGGTGGAGGCAACATTCGGGCGTGAGGCGAGCAGAAAGCACCCTCCGTTGTCTCCATCTTTGGACGTTTCTGAGTACGATCCAGGCATCACAGCCGTAGGCTCTGCTTTTTATGCGGCCCCTGATGATGCCTACCTTTAACTCCTCAGACAGTGAGGTTGAGCCCTGTGCCTTTGTATTTGTAGAGGACAAAGCACTGGGGATCGCACTGATTACTTCTGTGCGAGAGACACTTAAAATTGAGGACATTACTGGGGCAGCTGACGATGTGCCTGTCCCTTTTTGATATGTAAAAGCCGGCTAGATATGTTAAGGTTTTTCCTTACCCCGCATAAGTTTATTTACAAAGATTGGGAACGTCTGAAGTGTCCCTTTGCAGTTTGGAAGCGATTTGCGATATGTTCTCCCTTTTGAGGAGGCCCTCCTGAAGAAGTGGACCTCGCCTCCTGTGTTGGATTATTTTGGTGTCTATTAAAGGTTACATAGTAGGTAAGGTTGAAAAAAGCAGGGTACCCACCAGGCAACAATGGATTGACCAAGTGAACAAAATGCTTATAAGGGAGAAACTGACGTACCAACATAGAAATGCACCCCGTAAATTTTCCACAATGTGGCAGGATTGGTTGGATGTACCGGGCCTAGCGCCCCATCAGCTGGTCAAGGATAGGTTGTTACAAGGATAGGCGTCGAGTTAAGAGGGATACGTTTAATTTAACTGATAAATATATGTCCTCTGAAGGATGACTGCTGGCGAAGATAGGCTGGGCAGCCCAATGGACTGAGTTATATTCCCAGGGACCTGGGAATGGTTCTATTCTTCTGCTGCACATTATGTGCTGTAGGTTGTGTTTTTTTGTGTTTTCTTCCTGTTTGTTTCCCTTTTTCCCCCTTTTTTTTTTTTTTTTTTTTTTTTTTTTTCTTTGCTTCACAATGCCACTTCAATTAAAGGATCTTTTGGTCTTTTTTTTTTTTTTTTCTTTTTGTTGATGCATAATTGTATTTTGACTGATTCAGAGGATCTCATATGCTGCATGATATCTCCTGTCTTTATGTCATTGTTTTGTATGACCTGTATGTGGCACTGTGGAATACCAAATAAAACTTTTTTCTGATTTAAAAAAAAAGGTTGAAAAAAGTCACAAGTCCAACCTGTGTGTGTACTTTTACGTCAGTATTACATTGTATATCCTTGAATGTTGTGGTCGTTGAGGTTCTTATCTAATCTGTTTTTTTTAAATGATCGGTGATCCCCGCTGTAACCACTGCCTGTGGAAGAGAATTGCACATCCTTACCGCTCTTACAGTAAAGAACCCTCTTCTACGCAGTTTAGGGTTAAACGGATCTCTTCTAATTTTGTGAATGGCCGCGTGTCTTTTTAAATTCCCTTTCGCTGAAAAGTTCTATCCTTATTGTGGGGTCACCAGTACGGTATTTGTACATTGAAATCATATCCCCTCTCAAGCGTCTCTTCTCCAGAGAGAATATGTTCTGTGCACGTAACCTTTCCTCATAACTAAGGTCTTCCAGTCCCTTTATTGGGCTTTATAAGGGCTTTGTTGCCCTTCTCTGCACTCTCTCCAGTTCCAGCACATCCTTCCTGAGGACTGGTGCCCAGAACTGGACGGCATACTCCAGGTGTGGCCGGACCAGAGTCTTGTAGAGTGGGAGAATTATAGTTGTATCTCTGGAGTTAATCCCCTTTTTAATGCATGCCAATATTCGATTTGCTTGCAGCAGCTGGGCATTGCATGCCACTGCCGAGCCTATCATCCACTAGGACCCCAGGTCCTTTTCCATCCTAGATTTCCACAGAAGTTCTCCCCCTAGTGAGTAGATTTCATTCATATTTTTGCCACCCAACTGCATTATTTAAAACATTTTAAACTTCATTTGCCATATAGAGTTGCCCACCACAATAATTTGTAAAGATCTTTTGCCAAGGTTTCCATATCCTGCAGAGAAATGATTTCCCTGGTTAGCTCAGTATCGTCTGCAAATACTGAGATTGAGACATTTATCCCATCCTCCAGGTCGTTTATGAATAAATTTAAAAAGGATTGGTCCCAGGACAGAACCCCGGAGGACCCCTCTTTCCACACTGGACCATTCCGAGTACTCCCCATTTATCACCACCCTCTGAACTCGCCCCTGTAGCCAGTTTTTAATCCATGTACTCACCCTATGGTCCATGCCGACAGACCTTAGTTTGTACAGTAAACATTTGTGGGGAACTGTATCAAATGCCTTTGCATAATCTAGATACAACACGTTTACTGGCCTTCCTTTATCTAGATGGCAGCCCACCTCCTCCATAGAAGGTTAATTGGATTGACAAGAATGATTCTTCATGAATCCATGCTGATTACTGCTAATGATACCGTTGTCATTACTAAAATCTTGTATATAGTCCCTTATCCCCTCCAAGAGCTTGCATACTATTGATGTTAGGCTAACTGGTCTGTAATTCCCAGGGATGCATCTTGGCACTTTTTTTTTTTTTTTTTTTTTTGTGCTTACTTCCTGCCTCTGCTGTCTATTTTTTTATCACAATGACAGATCTAATTTATTTAAGTAGACAGTGTGGGCTTATTATTACTATTATTATTATTATTATTATTTTGAACAGGAACTGGGTTTTACAGCAAAAACGGAACATGTACATATGATAAAATTGTGCTATCGATATATTCAGTTTTATGTATTCTCCCTACTTTATAAATTCTTTTTTTTTTTAGTTATTTTTTTATTCTTTATAAATTTTTTCTTTCAAGTCTTAACAATTCAGTAAAAATAGTCATTAACTTCATCGTAGAATTAATACGTAAGCAAAGGTGAAAGCATACCAGGTAGTGAACTAGGAGAGAATAGAATAAGGGGTAAAAAAATGAGAGGGCAAAGGAACGCCTTTATCCCCATTCCTTCACCTAGTTCCAATATTATAGACCTAGCATTGCTCACTAATCCCACCCCTCTTTTCCTCCCCTCCTGTTGCCATTCAGTTAAGCTCATAGTTAATTTCATGAATCAAATCTCACAACCCTTTCTTTCATTTCACGTGGCTTAAGTTATTAAATAAAAAACCCTGCTATGACTAGATTATCTGGTATACCATTTTCCTATCGAATTCTCTATTTTAATTGTTCTCCAGTCCTACTATGCGTTTTGCGCTCTGTCAAGAAACCGATTTTTTCCAGCCAAGGCCTCCACAACTTCTCAAATTCCTTGAGGTTACCTCTTTTTGTATAAACTGCTCTTTCCTTACATATGGTCTCATTTATTACACTGATCCAGTCTCTTACTGCTGGGGCGACGTCGACTGCCATCTTATTGCTATGATTTTCCTAGCTTGGAACAGGCAACTTAATATTGCAACTGTGGTACTCTTCCTCTCTCACCATTCCTTCCCTTCCTATACCCTAATATGCATAGTATGGCCTCCATCTCCAGTATTGTTCCAAATATATCGCCCATGGTGTTAAGCACTCCCTCCCAGTATTGGAACAACTTGGGGCATCTCCACATTATATGTATGATATCTCCAGTCCCCTGACATCTGGGGCATGTGTCATCTGATCTTCTACCAAACTTAAACAGTCGCTTGGGGGTGTAATAGGCTCTATTTATCAACATCGGGTGGGATACCTTCTGCGGGGGGTGAGACTGATACCATCGGTCCCATCTCTAGGATTCTCCTCCACTGCTCCTGTTATTTCCCCTATATCCTCTTCCCATCTCTTTCTTTATGGAGTTTCAACCCAGTGTTGACTTTTTTGCTTATCTATCCATATATTTCGGATATCAGACCCTTAGTTGAGCCTACCTGGAGTATTTTTTTTGAAAAAGGGGCGTTTTATTCCATTCTAAGGCTTGTATCCTAAATTTGGCTTCAAGGGCATGCCCCACTTGTAAGTAAGTGTAAAATGAGTGTTGCGGTATGTTAAATTCCACTGTCAGGTCCAAGAATTTTTTAAGGGTATTGCCGTCATATAGTTGTCTCAGCCTTTTAATGCCTTGTGATTCCCATTCTCTGGACTTTCCTATCAGGAGCATTTCCTGCAGGTTGCTATTATTCCAAAGTGGGGTATATTCAGTTAGCCCAGTGTATCCCATCTGTTTTTTAACTGTTTTCCATATTTTAGTTATCATTTTTATTGTTGGGTTCTTATAGCTAAAAGAGTCCGCCTCTAACACATCAATAATTGTATCATGTAATGCTCCATTTAATATTTTTCTCTTGACAATAGGCACCCCTGTCTCGTCCCCCTCTCAAGCTCAATCTTATCCTAGGGTTCGTTGTTGATTCTAAGCTTGGCACTAGGATTATCATATAGCATTTTTATCCAACCAGTAAAAGGACCAAATCCAAATTTCTCCTGCTGTATCCCCACTCCACACTGTTAAAAGCTTTGGTCACATCCAGTGACAACATGGCTCTTGATCCCTCACTTTGTCTGGGTTTGTAGATTTGGGATTGTCCTTCTAATGTTCATACTGGTGATCTGTTAGCTATGAATCCCGTCTGGTCTGGATGGATCGGTTTTGGGATAATTCTATTTAGCCTAGCTGCCAGAACCTTAGCTAATATCTTGGCATCCGAGCATAAAAGGGAGATTGGTCTATATGCGGCGGCATCTAGAGGGTCCTTCCCTTATTTTTGTTTAACTACAATGGTTGCTTCCAGCATCGACGCAGGATGTCTTCCCTCCGTGACTGCTCCATTTAGTGCTTTTATGAGCTCCGGAAGTAATATTTATCTGTAGTATTTGTACACCTCCTTGGTCCTTTTTTTTAAATATTGGTGCTGCATTGGCTTTTCTCCAACCTGCTGGTACCATTCCAGTCGGTAGACTGTTCGTAAAAATTGTGAACACTTGTCTGGCAATTACTTGACTGAGTTCCTTAAGGACCCTCGGGTGCAAGCCATCTGGTCCCGGTGACTTATTAATGTTAAGTTTTTCAAGTCTATTTCTAATTCTATCCTCTGTTAGCCATGAGGCTAACCTTTGACGTGTCATTAGGATAAACATTGAAGTTTTGGTTACTGAAGCCCCCCGTTTCCCTCGTGAAGACTGAGGAGAAGAATAAATTCAATACCTTTTGTCATCTCTCCATCCTTGGTAACCAGATTTTTTTCATCATTCTTTATGGGACCAATATGATCTGACCTCCCTTTCTTACTATTTATATACTTAAAGAAATTCTTAGGATTCTTTTTACTCTCCTCCACTATGTGCCTTTTGTGTTCTATCTTAGCCACCTTGATTGCACCCTTACATTTCTTGTTGCATTATTTGTAAAGTTGGAATGCTGATGATGATCCCTCAGCCTTGTATTTTTTGAATGCCTTCTCCTTTGCCTTTATATTCATTTTTACATTGGAGTTAAGCCACCCAGGACTTTTATTAGCTCTTTTAAATGTATTTCCCATTAGGATGCACTGGCTAATACCCCTATTTAATAGTCTCTTAAAGCATACCCATTTTTCCTCCGTGTTCTTATTCCTAAGATTTTATACCATTTAGTTTCTTCTAGCAAGGATCGTAATTTAAGGAAGTTGGCTCTTTTGACATTTGCATGATTTATACTGAAACAAATTGACCTGTGATCACTGTTTCCTAAATTGTCCCGTAGTTCCACATCCATGATCAGGTCTGTATTGGTAATCAGTAGGTCTAATAACACTTTGTTTCTAGTTGGTGCATTTACCATCTGACCCATGAAATTGTTCTGCAAGACATTTAGGAATGGCAAACATTAGATGAATGTGTGGTTCCTTCCGCCCAGTCTGTCTGGCTAATTAAAATCCCCCATTATAAAGACTTTCCATCCTTGCCACTAATCCAAATTGTTATAGGAGGTTCACCTCCCCCTCCTCCCTCTGGTTAGGGGGGCCTATAGCATACGCCCAGTATTACTTTCCCATTCTTTGATCAGAGTCCTCTAGCTTCCAGCACACATGTTGCTCCTTTGTCTCCAAGCACAACTCTGTCCCCTGCTGACCACATGCCTATTCAAAGTCCTCCCCCCCCCCCTAACTCCCTCTTACTTCTTTTTTTAAAATTCTTTATTTCTGTAACTTTTTTTTCTTTCCATACCCCATAGACAATAACAATAACATAATATTGCCCATCTCATAAAACATATTACATATTATACATCAGTAATATTTTCCTGATACACATATGAAACAAAATATTAATTGTCTATTTCTCTACTTACTCTTCCCTCCCTCCCATTATTTTACCCTAACCCCTTACACCCCGGAAACAATAACACAACAAAAGAAAAAAAAATACATTCTCTCTCTTTAAATCCCTCCCACTCTCTCTCCGACCGCCGGACATGATTAACCTCTCCCCTAGGGGGCTTCAGAGCCCCAGTCTCTATCTTCTCCCAATAATTTTTTACCCTCTTCCGACTTTACAAATCCTTCCCATGGTGCCCATATCTCATTAATTTGTTCCGTTCTTCCTACTGTGCTGGGCCATAGATTTTTCATTATCCACACTCGTCTTATTTTTTCCAGCCACATAGAAATAGGGGGTGATCGAGTTTCTTTCCAGCATAGAGATATGCAGCTTTTGGCTGCATTCACCATGTGGCATATTATTGAGTTCTTATACCTTTTTATTGGGATTTGAGAGCTCTGTAACAAAAAGAAGGCTGGGTCATCCGGAACTTGATATTCCGTAAACATTTGCGTTATTCTCTGCACCTCCAGCCAGAATCGTCTTATCACTGGACACTGCCAGAAGATATGAAAGATGGTCCCCCGTTCACCACAGCTCCTCCAACATCTATCTGATTCTTCTGGAAAAAAAATATTTAGAACTGCTGGTGTATAGTACCATCGCATTAACAATTTGTAATTCGATTCCTGTGTCTTGGTACATCTAGAACTACTCAGGGCCAGCTGTTCTATTTTCTTACTCTGTGTTGATGAAAAGCTTTGATTCATGTCCCTCTCCCATTTACTCAGACTTTTTATTTTATACTCCTCTGGAGGCGTTACCAGAAGAGCGTATATTTTAGATATAACATGGGAGATCGGTTCCTTTTCTTCGCAGTATATCTCAAACTTTGTATGTGATCTACAATATTTCTCCATTGGGCCAAGGGATACTAAAAAGTGTCTCACTTGTCGTGCCTGCCAAGCTGTCATTTCAAATTGGCCACCTTGTTGAGTCATGTTTTGTATTGTTGGCCAGTTCTCAGGATTCGTAAAGTGTGACACTTGACATAATCCTCTATCTCCAAGTCCCTGAAAGCTTCTTGCCTCCAGCCCTGGTGGAAACGCTGGGTTCCCCAGGACTGGTGTCAAGGGTGACTGTTCTGTAGTAATACTATGGTTTCGGCTTATCTTATATCCCATTTGAAGTGTAGGCCCTATTATAGGATTCTTTTTCAGTTGGGAAGGTAGAGATGCATAACACCAAATGGCTCTGTCCAAAGGAATAGTACTTATCTGTTGTTCAATTCTGGTCCATAGTTTATATTTTGAGTGCCTACACCAATCGATGATCCTGCCTAGTTGTGCTGCCTGATAATACTTGTACATATCTGGGGCTGCAATTCCACCCCGCTCCTTCGGTATTGTTAGTAATCTTCTATTAGTTCTAGGTCGTCTGCAGGCCCAGATAAATTTTGTTAACTCTGTCCCTATCTGATTAAAATAAGACCTAGGGATATATATAGGTAGCCCCTGAAACAGATATAGGAACCTAGGAACTATATTCATCTTTAAGATATTGCACCTCCCAAACCAGGAGTGCATACCCTTATTCCATTTCTTTAGCAATATTCTGACCGACACTAGTAATGGTTGAAAATTCAAATCAAAGATTTTCGTTAAATTTGATGGGATCTTTGTCCCCAGATAATTCAGTGCCGTTCTTGTCCATCTAAATTTAAAATTCTGTTGGAGAACTCTGCTTAGGTGTCCCTGCATCGCCACTCCCATAGCCTCCGATTTACCATAATTTATCCTGAAGTCAGACAGAACTCCATACTGTTCTACTTCCTTCAGTAGATTAGGCAATGATATTTGCGGAGAAGCTAATGAGAATAGTAAGTCATCAGCGTACGCCGAAACCTTATACTCTTCTCTTCCTATTCTTATTCCTACGATGTCTGTGTTCTGTCTGATCTTATTCAGGAAAGGTTCTAATGTTAGTGAAAATAGGAGTGGTGTCAAGGGACACCCCTGACGGGTCCCATTTGATATCGAAAATATTTTAGAGTATACTCCATTTACCTTTACCATTGCTTGTGGTTTTGAGTATAGCTCAGATATCCACTGCAGCATCCGACCCCCTAGCCCCATGTGTCTCTATACTCCAAGCATGAATTTCCAATTTACCCTGTCAAAGGCTTTTTCCGCATCCGTATTTATGAATACGCTAGGGTTTTTTAATTGGTTTGCTTGTTGAATTAGATTTAGCACTTTAATAGTACTATCTCTTGCTTCACGTTTGGGAATGAATCCCACTTGATCTAGATGTACTAACTGAGACACATGGGGTTGTAGTCGAGTGGCTAGAGTCTTCGTAAATATCTTTAAGTCTGTATTTAATAATATCGGACGGTAGCTACTACAGCATGTCGGATCTTTACCTTCCTTTGGTAGGATTGTAATGTGTGCTCTTAATGTGTCTGGTGTAAAGGTAGTTTCCTGACCAATAGCATTAAATAGTTTAGTCATGTGTGGACTTAATATGGGAAAAAAAAACTTTTAAAATATTGTATCGAGAAACCATCTGGTCCGGGAGCCTTCCCATGTTTTTTCATTTGTATTGCTGTAAATATTTCCTCAGACGTGATGGGTGCTTCTAACTTACTTCGAATCGGAGATAGTAGTCGGGCTAATTGTGCAGAGGCTAGATATTCATCTAGAGACAAGTGGGGCGAAGAAGGATGTACTAAGTTATACAGTGAGGAGTAATATTCCCCAAATTCCTGCGCGATATCTTTCGGGATTGAGATTTTTTGATCTCTTTTTCCTTTAATATACGGTATATACGATCGTGTTTGTTGTTCTTTCAGTTTTTTTGCTAGTAATTTGCTGCACTTGTCTCCAGATTCATATGTGGCCCGTCTCCCTCTTTGTAATACCGCCTTTGCTTTATATCGTAGAATATCTGATATCTGTCGTCTTAAATGTGCTAACTCATTTCCTACGCCCTTTTCTAATGTTTATTTATGTAATATCTCCAATTCTTGCATTTTTCCCAATAATTCATTTAATTCCTTTTCTCTGGCCTTTTTTACTCGAGAGCCATGTTTAATTAGGATCCCCCTTATAACTGTTTTATGCGCCTCCCATACAATTCCAGGGTCGCTTTCTGCACTGTCGTTTATTTCAAAATACCATGTAATTTCTTTATTCAGGTCTGCTAAGATTTCTGGTGATTGTAATAGGCTTTCATTCAGTCCCCAACTCCATTCCACCGGATGGACAGCCCCATATAATGAAATTTCTATTATGACTGGAGCATGATCTGACCAAGTTATACTACCAATTGATATATCCTGCACACAGGAGAGTAATTGCTGTGGTATCAAAAAAAGATCTATCCTTGAATATACTTGGTGTGGATTAGAAAAATATGTGTAGTCCCTCTCATCAGTGTGCAGGATACGCCAAACATCTATCAGTTGATTTTCATGAAATTTCTGAAGAATGTGTTTCCTTGCCCCGCTAGATACAGAGGAGGAACCTCCAGAGGTATCAATTCTTGGGTCTAAGGGTACATTGAGATCCCCCCCTAGAATTAGTTTCCCTTCTTTAAATTTCATCAGTTTTAATAGCATTTTCCCGATAAAGTTTTCTTGATTAATATTTGGAGTATAAATGGTAGCTAAAGTTACCTTTTTATATTCCCAATAAATCCCTATAGGAATAAATACCTCCCTCCTGAATCTGCGTATTTATCCAGCAAGGACCATGCTATTCGATTGGATATTAAAATAGCCACTCCCTTAGTTTTGGCCTCTTTATTACATGCCAAATATACATTAGGGAAATATCTATTTTGGAGGAGAGGAAATTTTCCTTCTTTAAAATGAGTTTCCTGTATCATTCCAATATCTGTTTTAGTCTGTCTCAAATCATGGTGTAGCATCCTTCGTTTCTCCGGGATATTCAAACCCTTTGTATTTATAGAGGTCACTGTAAGTCCTCCCATCTTCTATGGTCCAGCGGTCAGAGATAAGATGGAGAGAGAAAACAAGAGGGAGAAAAAAAAAAACCCGGGGTTTAGACACCGGTACCTACTTGGATTACCTATTTATCCATAGATACCGAATATAGGGGGTTTGTCCAGCAGCGGCCGCAATGGCAGAGCAGCGGTCCCCATCCCCATGACTGTTTTTTGCTTAAGTTATGTCAAGAAAGCACAGATACCAAAGTAGGAGAGGGGATTTCTGAAAATGAGTAAACTTAACACAAATAATTCATAATTCCACCCCTTCTCCCTTCTCCCTCCTCCATCCCCCACCTACCTGCAACCAACCAATGATTTCAGAGATTTTCAAATTTCAATTCCACATTAATACATTCTATATCCTCCCACCTCTCCCCACCTCTCCCCCCCCATCCCCACCCAACCCGTCCCGAGAAATATAACCACATTACCATATCATATACTATAAACATATTCCCCCCGCCCCCCCCACACCACCACGATCCCCCCACCCTCCATCCCCTCCATCTATATGTCCCCAGCCACACCGGAGTACTAATATTTATGTGAATCCCTATCCCTGTATCCCTGTGTTTTATTGAGAAATCATTCTCAATTTATTTAATTATATTTACCCGTGCTCATAAGATTTAAATAAAAATTGTGTTTATATTGTAGATCCTATTCTGTGTTATATTTGTGTTTTTCTCAACTCTTCTATTATTGCCTGTGTCTCTTCTACTCCGCCCCTCCCCTCCTTAAACAGGTAACTAATTCTCTTATGTGTTCCCTGTGTTTTGTGAAATTTAAGTGATAACGGTAAATTTTACCGAGTGTCCGTATGTCTCACTGTAGTGACCCCCCTTTGTCCCTATATCCCCTGTTCCAATTCTCTTGTGTGTCCCCCAAAACTAAATTAACCTGACACTCCCTTATTTCCAGTGTGGCATGGCACATACAGATACATACAGATACCTATAAATACATGCATATAAATGTCCCTCTCCTATATTCTCGCGCACTCCGCAATCATCCGCCTTGTCCAAGAACGGCTAAGAAGACCGCGGAAAACGTGAAGATGCAAGGAAAATAGCTGTGGGGGAGAAAGAGAGAGAGAGAGAGAGAGACAGCAGAGAAGGGGAGGCGGGGGGGTTAAAGCCCCCAAAAAAACCCGAAGAAAAAGCTCCGGGGGGGGGGGGGGAGAGGGGCGAGAGAAAGATGAGGCTGCAAAAAAGGATCATAACGAAGAGAGAAAGGAAAGGAGAGAGAGACTGCAGAAAGAAGGGGGTGGGGCCAACAAAAAAAAGGAAAATCCTTCAAAACAAAACAAAAAAAAGAAAAAAAAAGGTTTTCTTTTTCCCTTACTCCCCTTTCCCCTCTTTTCTTGGCTTTCCCGTTGCTTCATACTGATTGATCCATTTCCATATACCGTCTCGGTCTACCGAATTCATTGCCCAGTTCTAGTGCCTGTAGGTTCCTTTCTTATTAATGCCCTATTTCCTCCTCCTCGTTGTCTCCACTTAAGAGGTTGTAACCAGTCTATTATATCACATTGTTCTATCCCCAAAAATAAGAAAGCATCTGGTAAGTCCGAGGGGTCGTTCACGGAAAATAATTGAGTCTCTTTTTGAATCGTCAGGGAGATGGGGTACCCCCAGTGATAAGAGGCGCCTGATGATCTGATTTTCTCAAGGAGTGGACGTAATATAGCTCTCCGCTGGAGGGTAGCCCTTGAAAGGTCTGGGAGTATTTTTACTGTGAAACCCTCATAGGTTATTTGTCCCATATCCCATGCTTTACGTGCAATGCACTCTTTGTGGGCATAACGGTGTAACCTTCCTATCACGTCTCTAGGTCTTGCTGGGTCTATAATTTGGGGTCCCCATGCTCTATGTAGCCTGTCAAATTCAATTTCCTTCAAGCTTTCTGTTACGCCTAATTGTTGGCATATGGATATTACTACCGTCTGTATTTTATCATCCCCCACTTCTTCAGGGATCCCTCTGAATCTTAAATTATTCCTCCGGCTACGGTCTTCGGATTCCTCCAATCTTAACTGGATCATAGAGACCTGTTTTCTCTGTGATAATTGCTCCTTTTCCAATTTCGTAATACGATCGTCCAATTTGCTCACCATTATTCCCTCTCCTGTTAACTTTTCTTTCAGTGTTTGTATCTCAGCTCGTATCAACTGCATCTCCTGTCTATGCCCATCCTCATATTGAGCCATCATTGTCTCCAGATCTTTCCGTGTAGGCAGTGCTTTCAGGATCTTTTTTAACTCCGGATCTATCATCCCGAAAGATGTCCCAAAGGATTCTAATTCTATCCTCTGTTAGCCATGAGGCTAACCTTTGACGTGTCATTAGGATAAACATTGAAGTTTTGGTTACTGAAGCCCCCCGTTTCCCTCGTGAAGACTGAGGAGAAGAATAAATTCAATACCTTTTGTCATCTCTCCATCCTTGGTAACCAGATTTTTTTCATCATTCTTTATGGGACCAATATGATCTGACCTCCCTTTCTTACTATTTATATACTTAAAGAAATTCTTGGGATTCTTTTTACTCTCCTCCACTATGTGCCTTTTGTGTTCTATCTTAGCCACCTTGATTGCACCCTTACATTTCTTGTTGCATTATTTGTAAAGTTGGAATGCTGATGATGATCCCTCAGCCTTGTATTTTTTGAATGCCTTCTCCTTTGCCTTTATATTCATTTTTACATTGAAGTTAAGCCACCCAGGACTTTTATTAGCTCTTTTAAATGTATTTCCCATTGGGATGCACTGGCTAATACCCCTATTTAATAGTCTCTTAAAGCATATCCATTTTTCCTCCGTGTTCTTATTCCTAAGATTTTATACCATTTAGTTTCTTCTAGCAAGGATCGTAATTTAAGGAAGTTGGCTCTTTTGACATTTGCATGATTTATACTGAAACAAATTGACCTGTGATCACTGTTTCCTAAATTGTCCCGTATTTCCACATCCATGATCAGGTCTGTATTGGTAATCAGTAGGTCTAATAACGCTTTGTTTTTAGTTGGTGCATTTACCATCTGACCCATGAAATTGTTCTGCAAGACATTTAGGAATGGCAAACATTAGATGAATGTGTGGTTCCTTCCGCCCAGTCTGTCTGGCTAATTAAAATCCCCCATTATAAAGACTCTTTCCATCCTTGCCACTAATCCAAATTGTGATAGGAGGTCCACCTCCCCCTCCTCCCTCTGGTTAGGGGGGCCTATAGCATACTTCCAGTATTACTTTCCCATTCTTTGATCAGAGTCCTCTAGCTTCCAGCACACATGTTGCTCCTTTGTCTCCAAGCACAACTCTGTCCTCTGTCTGACCACATGCCTATTCAAAGTCCTCCCCTCCCCCTAACTCCCTCTTACTTCATATCTTGTAAAGAGCGTCCTCTGCTTAGCTCATAAACCAGTCCGACTGGTTCATTTGCATATCAATTGGGGGAGCCTTGGCTTGCTAAAAAAAGAACATGATCTTAAAAATCAAACTGTGCTATAAAATCACCCCAAAATATCCATAGAAACACAAATTAATTCCTCTATTTTGAGGTTGAATAAAGCAGCCATGATACCGATGGAGTCTCCCTTCTTTAAGGATCCTGCAGACTGCTCGGTTGCCTGTTCTGTTAACCATTGCGGGGTCTGCATTGCAGCCTGTGTTGGCCACGGCTCTGGTGTCTCAGATCCTTACTGAATGGGCCAGGGTTTTGCGGCAAAGTTTGTCAGTGGATCAGGCGTATGTCAGTTGGTCCAAGGCCTGAAGTATGCTTTGTGATGCATCCTTTTTGATGCTGCTCAGCTCCTTTCCAAGCTTGCCATGTCGGTGGTGGGTCAGTGGGTGCTTTGGCACATGCTGGTCAGACTTCTAAAAAGGCCTTGGCGTATCTACCCTTCCAGGGAGAATTCCTTTTCGGTGCTACCTTGGATAACATCATTAAGAGCCTCACAGGAGTATCTGCCTCCTACAGGCCAAGAACTGGATTGAGCCGTGTCCAAAATCCAGGCCCTTTTTTTTTTTTTGTTTGTTTTAATTTACTGCCCACAAGAAGCTTTTTTGTTCCCATGGCTCCTTTGACAAGCCCTTCAAGACCCTCAGGGGTGGTATCATGCGCTGCTGGACACACAAGTCCACCAAGTCTGCGGACAAGTCCTCTTCAGTATGAAGGTTTGCCCCACCTGTTTCCAGGGTGGGGGGGGGGTCTTCTTCACAGGTTGTTGGGCCTATGGACCTCCCTAGTCCATCAAACTGGTTGTTTCTAGCCACAGAGTAGAATTTCTCATCCACCAGAGACTCTTTCCCTCCAATCTTTGCCTTCTGCCATTGCACCTTCAGGCCTTGTGCAGGGTGGTGCAGGATCTCCTGCCCTAGGGAGCGATTATTCCTGTGCCCGAGCTGGAATGGTTCTATAGGTTTTACTCCAACCTGTTCACGTTGCCAAAAAACGAGTGGGTTTGCTCAGTTTTGGACCTCTGTGGTCTTGAATTGATGTACAGAAGTTCAAGCTGGAATCCATCCACTTGGTGGTGGCTTCTGTTTATCAGAGGGATTTTCTGACATACATAGACATCTAGGATGCATGTACATTCCCATCCATGAGGGACATCAGCGGTTACTTGGTTTTGCAGTGGGGGATGCAAATTATTGTTGGTATTAGCCTCCCGAGTATTCTCCAAATTGTGCTTTTATCCGTTTGTAACCTGGCTCCCTGCTTTCTGTTTTTTTTTTTTTTTGCATGCCTATGAGGGATCCTTCCCAGATGAGCTGTCAAAGTCTGAAATCCACCTTTTCCCGATTTGTAAAGTAGATAAATAGATGAACATTGTCCTTTTTTGTGACTTTGAGCGCTGATGGTTTTTGTGTGTTTTACAAGCCTTTGACATTGCTCTTGTGGATGGACAACGTGGAGATTAGGATGCGCTCCCTGCAAGACTTCAGATGGGTCCTGGAACTCGAGAAGTCTGCACCCGACCCGGAAGCTGGATGTTCTGGGCCTTGACTCGAAGCAGGCCACAGTGCTAATAGGCCACCTTTTTATTCAATTAGAGGACATTTGGAGGACTTATTTTTTTTTTTTCATTTAGTTCTGGTGGCGGTTTTTCAGTTTTTGGTGGAGTTTACATCCTCCGTTGTAATCTCGCAGCTCTAAGGATGCATTATTGATCACTGATTACAGGTATATACATTTATATGTACTTATATTGATTTAATGTATTTTTCAGTTTGGGGTGGAGTAGATACATATTTTGTCAATTCCACACCATTCAGAGGTTTTTGGTTATTCATAAGATAGTTGTCACATCGGCGAATGTTATCACATACCTTTTACCGGAATTCAGTTTAGGGTGGAGCACAAATATATTGTATGTAACTCATTATTTCATTAAATACGTATACGGGTGATTGATCAACATTACTTTGGAAGATTTCTTTCAGTTGTGGGCGGAACACAACTCTACACCACTTTTTTGTAGGTTTCATAAATTATTCAGTTTATGGTGGAGTAAATATATTTTTTTTAAAATTGATTGCAATCATTATTGGATTATCATTTGTGTGTATTTGGAAGTTTGAGTTTTATACCAATTTGTTGACATTGGTTCTTTTATAACAGGTTTTATTTGAAAAATAATTTGATCAGACAGATTAGGGAAACAATGAGATGGTGGCAAAACAGGAAAAAATCCCAACAAAGGGATGAAGGAAGATAAATTTTATAACTTTCGAGGTCAACTTATCATTATAGCTTAAAGTCCATAAGTCCCTTGTTGAAGAGTCTCGAGGTTACGGATTATGTTACGGGATGAACTAAATCAGAGACATCATGCATAATGTTAGAAATCGCAAAACATTTAAACAGGCCAACAGTGGACGTCAATATGTGTAAGCATTGTTAAAAGGATACGATCACTGTAACCATCCACGCCCAAACCATGCCCTTCAGCCTGGTGACCGTTAAAAGTGAACACCCACAAAAAGAAAACCTGGAGCAAAAACTGAGAAATAGAACGAAAAGGAGGAAACCGAGAAGAAAGAATAGACAAGTCCTGTGTGGTGTGTGCCCGAGCGTTACTAATTTGAAATATGCTTATTCTCAAATCTGGAAGGTTGGATATATGCATACATGGTTGCCAGACACTAAAATGTATTGTGTGCATGCGAGGCTAATCCGGTCAGCTTCTCATTCGCCCATTGCAAATGATAGGAGCACATTGGGGGTCTCTCAGAGGAGATGATTAATGAGTACAGTAATGATGTTAGGCCTGGGGAATGAGGACGGGCTCTACAAAGGCTTTCAAAAGGAGTTGATGTGTATGGAGTAGGTCGGGATTTTATTTGTTGCTGGAGAAAGTGCCTAAGTTGTAGATAACTATAATGTTCACTGAGTGGAATATCGTGAGAGGATTTAAGAGCCTCAAAGGTCATGATTCTCGTGGGGGTGAACAGAGAATGCATATTAACAAATCCATTATCAATCCACCAGGAAAACTGCTTAGGGTTTTCACATCTAGGGGGAAATAGTAGGCAATGATTGAGGCAAAGTAGAGGCAGGTGGGGAGAAATCAGACCCGCAGAGAATTTGACTAAATCCCACAAATGAAGAGCGAGTTTTACTTGGGCCTAATGTAGTCCGGCAATAAAAAGTCGGGAACCAAGGCAGGGGGGGATAGGATAAGAGTCCACTAGATCAGTGGTGGCCCACAATGACAATTGGAATGTTTGAAGATGTGATAATGGGGCTATGTTCGATGCTGTATAATAAGCTTGCAAATTGGAAACCGAGAAGCCATTATTGATCCTACGCGCGTATAAAACCTGTTTGCCAATTCAGGGACGTGTAGAACCCCAAATAAATTTCAAGAGCTTGCGATGATCGATGCGTAGAATGTACGACAGGATTGAGACTGGTAATAAAAAAAAAAAGTATAGCAGTTTCGGAAGATAAGTCATATGAACTGCCGCGATCCTGCCAAACCAGGACAACAGAAAATGGGACCAAGAGCAAGTCGGTTAGTTTTTTAAAAAGCGGTGTGAAGTTGGCCTGGTAAAGTCCTTCATACCTGGGGGTAAGCCGGTTGCCCAGGTAGGGCAAAGAAGGAAGCCATTGGAATGTGGAAGTTCTATCCCTTTTCAGTTTTAGGTGGCGCACACACATATACAGTGCCTTGAAAAAGTATTCATACCCCTTGAAATGTTCCACATTTTGTCATGTTGCAACCAAAATTGTAAATGTATTTTCTCTTTCGTTCATGGACGGACACCACCTTAATCTTGACAAGTGGGCATTAGCCTTCGTTCAGGAGTGACTAGGCAGAAAACGTGTAGAAAGTGTTAAACACATCACACCTTATACAGTACCGCCCAGGGGGCGGACCCTCTGGGTATAACCCCTCTCTCTGCATCTCGCAGATCAGTTTTTTTCTGCCTAGGGAAGAAGGACATGGCTCCCTTCGGGCCCATTGGTCTGTTTTTTTTTCTACGTTTCTTTTTTGTTCCTGCAATCCGATTATCTGCCGACTGGGTGACAGGCTGGATCCCAGATCCTTGTAGTCTCCCCAGTTTTCGGCCATCGAGCGTGGGCTGACCCTAGCTACGCACTGGGTTTTCAACGACATGCCCGTCGCTCCAAGGGTGGCCGGTGAGCTTTGCGCTCCAGGGCATGCATATGACCGGTCTCTGTGGCTGAATCACAGCATGCCAGGCTGACAGTCACCTCTGTAACCGCGCGGAAGATCGTCTGTCCGGAATTTTTTCCAGCATAATCCACACAGGAAGGGTAAGTAGCTTCCCCTGCTTCGGCAGGAGGACATGGCTGGACATTCCTGGAGAGATCAAGTAAGTGGTTTTACCCTTTCTTTCCTCTCTCCCTGCCTTCCCTCCTCCCTGGGCTCTGCGAGCTAGGCTGGCTGCTGGGTGCCAGGGGGTTCACCTGGGGGGGGGCTCCATCTGGAGAGGCAACTGCGCTGTATGTCTGCTTCTGGGATGTTAGTGGGCTGTCATTGGAAATGTCAGTTTTTCTGCTTACCTGTGTGTTTCTCCCTCCATGCTGTCGGCGGCCATTTTCTTGTGGTCCACGCCTGTTTTGGTTTCTCTTGCTCGGCGGCCGTTTTCTTGTGGTCCGCGCCCGCTTTGGCCTCTGTCTACTGCTCGGCGGCCATTTACTTGTGATCCACGCCATTCTTCAGCCACCTAGAATAGGACTGTCCCTCTATAGTTAGCTGGGTTCACCCTTTCCTTTACGTTGCCTTCAGGTATTTATCTATTTACACATTTAATGTATCCCCAGTTACTAGCAAATACTTTATATATGTTAGTTTTCCTATGTAATGTTTATATTGGTCCATTCCATAAATAATTCAAGGTCCACTGCAAGTATAGCGGACATAAGATCACACAGAGAGCAGAGGTGGTGTCATGCGGGTGGCATTTGGTCCATCCTGCAGACACTGCGTGACTTCCTCTTGGGTCTCTGGTCTGTGCTGGGCACATCTACATTGTGCTGCGCATAGATGTGGGACTCAGAGTGTAATTGGTCCTGGCCTGCCTCTGCGCCCGTATGTGGGCGACGCCATGGGGAGGATGTATCCTGGGTGGCCCTGACGGGGTGGAGGGGAAAGTTGTTGACACCGGATGCGGCAGGAGAGATCCGCTGCCGCTTCTGGGTCATCCACTGACGTCTGAATAGCCCACTATGGGGGCGGAAGTGACGTTTCTCGTGAACCGGAAGTGGCGGGTTGAACGCATACCCGCCGCCACTTACGGATATTTGGCTGGTGTGCGTCCCATCGAATGATGGGACGCACATTTCCAGCGGCATAGTGAGGAAGATGCCAGCAGTGGAACATTGTTAGCCGGGTACCTTTGCATCTACACACTACAGGTAACGCCTGTTAACCCACCTTCCCATCCCTTTTTACCTAATGAGCTGGTGTAGTACTAATACTGATGGGACAAGTGGCCTATGATAGTGAGGGTAGTGAGGGGTTAAGTGTGCATTGGCCTGCCTGTGAGTGAAGAGAGGAGTGGCCTGTGGTGGGTGGTGCTCTAGACATGTGACCATCCACACACACACATGTATTTAAAGGAGTTCAGAGAGAGGTCCAGCTACTACTACTTTTGGCTCTGAGGAAGAGTGTTCGCCCTCGCAACGCGTAAGCCGTAGCTGTATTATATGTCGTCTGGACTCTCTGGTTATCCGGTTCCAGTAGGAGACCCTCCGAAGGCATCTATCCCTTTGATGGAGTGGTTTTTATGTCTATTTTTTTACTTGCTTTGTGAGTATATATGGTCTTTTAGATCATATATCAAATAATATATCCATTTTAAATAAACCTAGCCATTGGTAATGCACTAGCTCGGTGTGCCCTTCTTTTTCCTTTTTACATTTTAGTCCCAAGAATACCAATTATTCTGAGGAGGGCAGCAAGATCCCTGGTCATACCTTTTCCAGTGGAAGACTCTGGTTGTGTCACTGAGAGATCAAGCTTCTGAGCACAGGAGACTGTCTGTGTCTCTCTAGTTTGGTGGCTGACATCACCGGCACTTCTGTCCGGGAAGTCGTTCCTTCCTTTTCACTGGATGGTGCAACCTGAGGTGGGCAGAAAGGAGCGTACCAGCCCTGTCGGCCGTATACATTCCAGGTGTGGAGAACTGGCAGGCGGACTACCTGAGTCGCCAGATGCTGGACCAAGGAAAGTGGTCTCTACACCCAGATGTTTCAGCTCCTCTGCCAAAGATGGGGCACGCCAGGCGTAGATCTCCTGGTGTCCCGACGCAATCGGAACGTATTGAGGTTTGTGGCCTGGTCAAGAGACCCATGGGCAGATGCGACGGACGCGTTGGTGGCATGGTGGGGTCAGTATCGGCTAATCTATGCCTTCCCTCCCCTGAAGCTCCTCCCTCCCCTGCTTCGCAGAGTGGAGGCAGAGGGGATTCCAATGATCCTGATCGCTCCAGATTGGCCTTGGTGTCCTTGGTACGCCAATGTAGTACGTCTGGTAGCAGACGTCCCTTGGCGTCTACCACTACTGAAGGACCTGCTGTCGCAAGGTCCCATACTTCATCCTGCTTTACAGTCGCTGGCTTTAACAGCATGGCTATTGAGAACCAGGTACTGAGAGACCGGGGCCTGTCAGATTCGGTGATCTCTACCATGAGAAGTGCTCGGAAGTCGTCCTCTAGGAAGGTTTACCATCGAACTTGGAAGGCCTACATATCCATGTGTGAGGAAATGAGGTGGCATCCGCGTACTTATTTGGTTTCCAGAGTCCTGCTGTTCTTACAGCGTGGGGTGGACCAAAAGCTTGCTTTAAGTACGATTAAGGGACAGATATCTGCCCTGGCTGTCTTTTTTCAGCGACCCCTGTTGGCTCACTCTCTCGTGAGTACATTTGTGCAGGGGGTTCGACGTGTGGCCCCTCCGATCCGTCCTTCAATACCTCCGTGGGACTTGAATCTGGTCCTCTCGGTGCTTCAAAAGTCACCGTTTGAGATTAGGGAAATTCCCTTGTTGACACTTTCTCAGAAAGTGGTCTTTTTGGTGGCTGTTGCGTCAGACGGGTTTCTGAGCTGGCAGCCTTGTCATGCAAGGCTCCCTATCTGGTCTTCCACAAGGATAAGGTGGTGCTGCGTCCGCAGCCTTCCTTTTTTCCTAAGGTCGTTTCGGCTTTTCATCTCAATGAGGATATTGTACTTTCATCCTTGTGTCCTTATCCGTTGAATCCTAAGGAGTCGGTGTTGCATTTCTTGGATGTTGTTCGAGCTCTGAGAGTATACTTCTCTGCTACTGCTCCGTTCCGGAGGTCAGACTCACTGTTTGTTTCGGTGGCTGGTCCCAAGAAGGGCCTAGCGGTCTCGTTGGCCACCATCTCGAGGTGGATCCGACAGATAGTGATTCAGGCAGGGTCGGGCACTTAAAGGGTCGGGCACCCCCCTTTCCTGTCACGGCGCATTCGACCAGTGCAATTGGTGCCTCTTGGGCTTTCCGACATCAAGCGGCTGTTTTCCAGGTGCGTAAGGCGGCGATCTGGTCGTCCGTTTACACTTTCACTAAATTCTACAAGGTTGATGTGAGTGCTTCTTTTGGCCGCAAAGTTTTGCAGGCGGCTGTTTAGAGTTGCAACTCCTCAGTTGAGGAGCTGTGTTTTGTTTTGGGGTAAAGTTTATTTTTTATGCTGTTCCCACCCCTCGTTTTTTGACACTGCTTTGGGATGTCCCACTTGTTAAGATTAAGGCTGTGTCTGTCCATGAACGAAAGGGAAAATAGGATTTTTGTACTCACCGTAAAATCCCTTTCTCTGAGTTCATGGACGGACACAGCACCCACCCCTCCTTTTTAAGTTTGTACTGCTTTTTGACGAACTGATCTGCGAAATGCAGAGAGAGGGGTTATACCCAGAGGGTCCGCCCCCTGGGCGGTACTGTATAAGGTGTGATGTGTTTAACACTTTCTACAAGTTTTCTGCCTAGTCACTCCTGAATGAAGGCTGATACCCACTTGTCAAGATTAAGCCTGTGTCCGTCCATGAACTCAGAGAAAAAGGATTTTACGGTGAGTACAAAAATCCTATTTTATGTGATGGACCAACACAAAGTGGCACATAATTGTTTTTTTTTAATATGTGAGACGTGTGGGGTGCATTTGTATTCAGTCAGTACTTTGTAGAACCACCTTTTGCTGCAAATACAGCTGCAAGACTTTTTTGAGGATGTCTCTACCAGCTTTGCACATCTAGAAAGTGAAATTTTTGCCCATTCTTCTTTGCAAAATAGCTCAAGCTCTGTCAGATTGGATGGAGAGCGTCTGTGAACAGCAATTTTCAAGTCTTGCCACAGTTTTTCAATTGGATTTAGGTCTGGACTTTGACTGGGCCAGTCTAACACATGATTATGCTTTGATCTAAACCATTCCATTGTAGTTCTGGCTGTATGTTTAGTGTTGTTGTCCTGCTGGAAGGTGAACCTCCGCCCCCAAGTCTTTTGCAGACTTTAACAGGTTTGCTTCTAAGATTGCCCTGTATTTGGCTCAATCCATATTCCCATCAACTCTGAGCAGTTTTCCTGTCCCTGCTGAAGAAAACCATCCCCACATGATGCCACCACCATGTTTCACGGTGGGGATGGTGTGTAGTGTTTATTTTTCTGCCACACAGCGTTTTTCTTTTAGGCCAAAAAGTAACATTTTGGTCTCATCTGACCAGAGCACCTTTTTCCACGTGTTTGCTGTGTCCCCCACATAGCTTCTTGCAAACTGCAGACAGGACTTCTTATGGCTTTCTTCTTTCCACTCTTCCATAAAGGCCTGATTTGTGGAATGCATGACTAATAGTTGTCCTGTGGACAGATTCTCCCACCTGAGCTGTGAATCTCTCTAGCTCCTCCAGAGTTACCATGGGCCTCTTGGCTGCTTCTCTGATTAATGCTCTTCTTGCCCGGCGTGTCAGTTTAGGTGGACGGCCATGTCTTGGTAGGATTGCAGTTGTGCCATACTCCTTCTTCTTTTTTTATTTTTTTTTCCATTTTCCTGTGATGGATTAAACCGTGCTCCATGAGATGTTCAAAGCTTGATATTTTTTTAGAACCTAAACCTGCTTTAAACGTCTTCACAACTTTATTCCTGACCTGTCTGGTGTGTTCCTTGGCCTTCATGATGCTGTTTGTCCACTAAGGTTCTCTAACAAATCTCTGAGGGCTTCACAGAACAGCTGTATTTATACTGGGTTTAAACTACACACAGATGGACTCTTTACTAATTGGGTGACTTCTAAAGGCAATTGGTTCCACTATATTTTGTTTGGTGGGTATCAGAGTAAAGGAAGCTAAATACAAATTCATGCCACACTTTTCAGATATTTATTTGTAAAAAATTTGGAAAACCATTTTATCATTTTCCTTCCACTTCACGATTATGTGCCACTTTGTGTTGTTCCATCCTAATAAAAGACATTTTTGATTGTAACATGACAAAATGTGGAAAATGTCAAGGGGTATGAATACTTTTGCAAGGCACTGTATTTCACTGATATTGATTTATTTCTTAGCATATTGATCCATGAATTGTTTTGATTATTACAGTGGATGATGGCTTCACTTTTCAGTTTTGGGTGGAGCATATATTTCATTTATTTTATTTTTTTAAATAAGTTTTCAGAGAAAAATAAAGCGTTACAGTACTGAGCCTCTGGGCGTACCCCAGCTCAAACATATGCAATCACAAAAAAAACCTGTAAAGACATTACTCTAAATAAAGAACTACTAACCTAAACTGCTTGTGACCTCTAAATGGTAGGAAAGAGTCAGGATATTAGTTAAACTAGACCTAAACATTCATCCTCAGGAGTTCCACCGTGGACGGAAGATAAGTTTTATAAAACAAAGCTGATAAAACAGCAAAGATGGCATTACTTCACTGACTGACTACTTATCGGTCTGATAGTGTTGTCTGCCGAGGTAATCTGGACGCTATTGTGTGTGGCAGATTTTTTATCAAATTTGGTTGGGCAGCACCTGGCTAGATAAGCGGCTTTGTAGAGAGAAACTGCTGAGTTGACCAACGATTTCCACATATTGAGAGAGGGTACTTCTTGTTTCCATTTTAGAGGCCGCACCTTCCGAACGTAAAACTGGAGTCCAGTTAGGGTCCTGGTTTCTCGGCGGTGGGCTAAGAAGCCCAGCAAGCAAACTGACTACGATCCACATCCCTATGAGCGTGTCAAAGTAGGGATGAAGCTGTTACCTCTGCCCAGAGGGCATGAACTATAGGACAGGACCAAAGCATGTGATTAAAATTGGCATCTCTGCTCCCACACTTCCAACAGTTTTAGGAGGAATTTGGGTAAATCCTGGATAATTAAAAGGCTATTGGTCCAGTTATTCCTTTCATTGTTTGGCTTCTTTATTACTAATAAAGATGAATATGAGCAATCCTCAGGCCACTCCTGACGGGATACCTACCCCCGATCGTAGGGGTGATTGAAACAAAGTGTTGTGATAATATGAGCGGCACCGGTTTTTCAATCCATAGGCCACTATTTTCTAGGATTGGGCAAAACAAGTTAACTACTGTTTGTCATTTCAGTTCATTGAATTTTAATTATATGCCCAATAGGCAATGCATTGGGATATTACTCTCTCTCTTCTCGCATTCCAGCCTCTGTTGAACGCCCGCACATGTTTCTCTTTGCCTTCTGGGGCTGAGTATCCCGTGCCTTTCCCCACTTCCCGGCACACAGAGGAGACCCTGGTTCCTTCCAGTGATTCTCCTCCCAAGCTCCGAGCGGCGCATTCCACTCTTGCGCCACTAGCTGGAGCCTTGTTGTGCCGGGGGCGTCCCGTGATTGTCACTGGGCGCTGTGAGCGTCGCGCACTCCCGCGATATCTATCGCATGCGTGTGACGTCAGAGCATCCGGCTGTTGCCAGAGTGATGATGGCAGTTGTCGGGGTTTACCCACCGGGACGCCGAGGGAGTCACGCCTCAGCTGCCTAATTGGCAGCATGGACATGGGGGAGTTCTCCGGGGGGGAAGTGAGTTGGGAGCACTGAGCCAGCTGATTTTCATCAGCATAATTACGCAATATTATAAAACACTACAGAGTTCTTTTGGATCCTAGAGTGATCCCTGGATGACTGTTAGAACATCGCTAGTCTCACAAACATTGATGCATGGTAAGTGTTATCAACAGACTACTATGTATGTCCTGTTTATCTGTCTTTCAACGTTGTGCAATTTGCCCTGTACCAGTATCAAACCCTTTCTAATCTTCCAATACAACACACATTGCCCAATGTTGGCTGTGGTGATAATCCAAATGATTTAAGGTAAAAAACTTTTTGTATTTATTTTATTAATAGCACTTATTCACCCAATACACCTTTTGAGCAGGTTTTTTTTTATTGCTCCATAATTTCAATAGATGCACTGTTTGCATTTCACACTATTTTCTAATTATTTTATTATATTATTTTACACATTATCTAACCAACATTGTTTTGCACTATCACTCACACACACATACACTATTTAATATAAATAAAAATTAAAATAATAAACAATATTTAAAAATGCAAAATAAAACACAAAAAAATAAATAAATGAAAAAACATTTGAAAAACAAGATAGGACTATTGGTTAAGTTGCTGGATTTATGTGCGTGCACTGGTCCCAAGACAATGTGATTGTTAATGTAATTTTAGATATTGAATTGATACCTACCATATTATTGGTTCTAGTGAATATCATTAAATTAATTACTTGCATATATATAAAACCAATTATTGGTTCCAACTAATTCTATTAAATTAAGTATTACATAGATAGATAGATATGTTGTATATATGTATATATATCTATCGTTCGACCTTGTGCGCGCACCCATATATCAGCCACAAGATCACAAAATAATATAATTGAGAGATAGATTTGCGAAGCCATTATTGATCTATTTTCAGCATCCCTCGAGCTACAGTAGAATAACATAAATTATTTTTTAAACTTTGCAATATAGAAAATTGTGGGTGCACTTTCTTCCCCCTTGTTCCACTCCCCAGTCCAAGAAAGGGGTGACTTCTTGCAGGTGACGTGAAGGTGGGGACCTATCCATGGAGGGCGGGAGGGCAGTGTGTGGACGTTTCGGGATCATCGAGGTCTGGTGTGTGTTTAGAGAAACAGCAACTTTTCTGGCCATAGGACATGGCTTTCTCATCGGAAAGTGGTAGATATACTACTCTGTTTTATTAGAATATAGTAATTATATAAATGATGTATTAATAAACATAGTCATTTGTAAATCTTTCTTTTTCATTAGAAACTAATCCCCTGAAGAGACCATTAAAGGTCGAAACACGTAGATATAGTGTGAGGCTTTACAGGAATACTAAGAGTTTACACAACATGAAGTTGTGTAGTTTCCCAATTTTTTATGAGTTTGTTGTCAATGTTAGGGCCAGAACTGTTTTATTACCTCGATTTCTATGTAACCATGGTAAAATATTTTTGCTACTGTCAAACCACTAAATAAATACCAACCAATTTTTACGTAACCTTTTCGCTTTTCAAATACTTATTTTCCTGCTAAAAAAAAAAACCCTTAAGGGATCTTTCATTCAATCCTGGATAATTTTTGAGGCGACATATTAACCTGGTGGATCAGTTTTTATTGAATCAATCGATCCCTTACGGAGATCACTTGCAAAAACGGCTATTCCCAGATGTCTTCCCAATCCTCGGAATCTAGATCCGTGATTTGGCGAACAATGACTCCATACCAAAATGTAGGGTAAAAGTTTTTTTATAAATATTAGATGTGGGTTTAACTAGTTGCTTATCCCATAACATTGATTCAAGGTTGGACTGAATGAGAATTACTGGGAGAACCAAATTGGGCAGTGTAGGCATGGCGGATTTGAAGGTATCTGAAGAATTGGCGGTTGGCAAACCCAAATTTCTCTTTCGTCCATGGACGGACACTGCTTCCTTATAATCTTGACTTGTGGGCTATGTGCCGTCTATTAGGAGAGGACTAGGCAGAAATGTAAATGGTTAAACATCTAATCTTTAGCAAAGCTGAACAGCCCCGCCCAGGGGGCGGTCCCTCTGGTCATAACCCCTCTCACTGCAGTGAGCAGTTCAGTTTTTTTTCTGCCTAGCAGAGAAGGACCTGGCTCCCTGGGGCCCATTTGTCCTGTGGATTTTTTCTTTTTTTTTTCTACTTTTTCATCCTGAGATCTACTATCAACTGCCGACTGGGTGACAGGCTGGATCCCAGATCCTTGTAGTCCCCCCAGTTTCGGCCATCGAGCATGTGCCGACCTTTAGCTACATATGACCGGGCTATATGTCTGTGTCACAGTGTGCCGGGCCGACAGCCATGCCGTAACCGCACGGATGTTGGGTCTGTCAGGAATGCCTTCAGCTAGTCCACCCAGGACGGGTAAGTAGCAGTCCCCCTGCTTCGGCAGGGTGGCACGGCTGGGCATTCCCGGGGAGGTCGATTAGGGGGTTCCCACCCTCTCTTTCCTCTCTCCCTGTCATTTCCCTCCTTCCCATGCTCTGTGGGGCTGGGCCTTCTGTACTCAACGTGGGTCTTCCAGGGGGGGGGCTCTGTGTCCTGACTGGGGGCTGTGCGAGGGGCCCAGGGTCCGCTCTCCATGAGGGGTGTTGTTTGGTGCCATGGGGGGGCCTCCGCGCTGAGGCCTAGCGTGTTTAATTTTTCCCTCAGCAGCACTCGGAGGCCATTTTGGTGGCGCCCAGCGCCATTTTATTGTAGCCCGCGCATTTTATACAGGGGCGGCTGGTGGCCATTTTCTTGTAGCCCCAGCTCGTTATTGCCTCTAGCAGTGAAAACGTCTCTTCTGGATGGCGCAAACAGTGCAGAACACCTCAGGCATAGGAAGACAACGCAGCCATGCCTGTCAGGAGACATATGGGGAGAGCGGACGGCGGCGCTGCCAGCACCTGGATCAGAGCGGTGAGTCCCCTGGGGTCCCTCACTCTGAGCAGCTAGGGGGGTGGATTTTTTTGCTGTCTTGCCTTGGTCCCTATGGGTGTCAGGCAAGTGTGGGTTTGCATGGCGTCAGAAGCTGGTGTTTTCTTTCCCTGACATCCCTGTGGTGACAACCGGTGCCCTGTACCTGGGGTGCTTATAGACGCCTTGCCGGTGGTCCTGGAGTCCCTTATTACCAGGGTGGAAGCGGTGTGCGGACGTAAGGGGGGTAAAAACGCCCCCTGCCCCCCACTATTTTTGGGGGAAACAGTTCTGATTCAGACTCGGGCCTTGCTGTGGCAGA
Organism: Rana muscosa; assembly: GCA_029206835.1. Classification (NCBI taxonomy): domain Eukaryota; kingdom Metazoa; phylum Chordata; class Amphibia; order Anura; family Ranidae; genus Rana; species Rana muscosa. The sequence goes on along the minus strand of JARGYO010000198.1, from coordinate 5,743,826 downwards.
TGTCCCCTGCTCTGACTTGTCAGACAATGCAAACCAAGACCCTTCGGACAGTGCGGAACTGCGTCCTTGCTTGCTTCCGTGTCCAGGTCAGCGCAGACAGGCGCTTGTTGGAGCACTTATTACTGCGTGCGGGATCCCCAATAAAATGGAGGTTACGGCGAGGGCATCTATTAATGGTGTCGGTCCCTTCTGGATCCCACTAGCCGGCCCGCACCGCTAGGTTTCCCTACCTAGTTAATTTGATACTTTTAAAAATAGGATGGCCGCAGCATTCCAAAAAAATTGCATGGTTGTCCGTTATCCTTTTTGGGGAGTGAATCCTGAAGAAGAACATCTCCCCCCCGATGGGCCCCCCCGGCATCCAGGGAATTACCACGGTCCGGTGGTAGGGGCCCCTGTCTTTAAGTACCCTGCAGACAGGAGGACCGAGGCGGTGATCCGGGCCTTGTTCATGGTATTGGGGTCAGCAAAGCGGCCACTGTTGGCCACGACCCTGGTGTCACTAGCGCTTCCTTAAATGGGCAAAGATTGCTGCACCATGGTTGAATAGCAACAGGCTTCCCCGGTCTGCATGATAGCGGACCGGTTGGTGCATGGCCTCAAGTATGTCTGCAATGCCACCTTAGATACAGCTCCATGGCTGTCCAGAACTTTCAGTATCTGCGGACCAGACGTCCAAGAAGACTCTGGCGGATTTGCTTTTCCAGGGTTGAGAGCCTTTTGGGGCCTCACTGGATGACATTATTAAAAATGTCGTTTGGGGTGGGAGCACGGCGCTCCCACAATCCAGAAAGGGTAAGGAGCCACGCCGTAGGCCAGGGGCCAACCCTTTTTTTCCACTCACGAGCAGTGTTTTCTTTCCGCCGGGCCCGCAGGTGAGCGTTCCCAGGCCAGCTGAGGGGTAAAAGTGTCCCTGGGTTCGCAAGCCAGACGGCCTGCAAACAAATCTGCGACTGCATGACGGGCTCTCCCTGCCTGACTCTCGGGTGGGGGGTCGCCTTCGCCAGTTTGCAGCTCGGTGGACTGCCCTGCTTTCCAACCAGTGGGTTGCGAAATGGTTTAATCAGGGTACAAGATATTTTCTGTCTTGTCCACAAAACAGATTTTTTCTCTCCATCCTTCATCTTCCTCCGGCCCGTCGGTACGCCCTGTTTGGAGCAGTGCAGGACCTGCTGAAGCGCGGGGTGATAGCTTCTGTGCCGCTGCCGGAAAGGTTTTCAGGGATCTATTTCAATCTGTTTGTAGTCCCACAATAGGACGGGTTCGTCCAATCCTGGACCTCAAAGCCCTCAACTCCTTTGTAAAAAGTACGAAGGTTCAGGATGGAATCAGTTCGCTGCTCTCCGTCCGGGTTTTTTTTCTGGCGTCCTTGGAAATCAAAAACGCATATTTACAGGTCCCCGTATATGTCGGGCATCAAATTTCTGTGTTTTGCAGTCGGGGTCGCTCACTACCAGTTTGGGGCTTCCCCTTTTTGGCCTGGCATCGGCACCAATGGTTTTTCCAAGGTGTTCATCACGATCCTGGCCTTGCTAAGACAGCGAGGAATTGCTGTTGTGGGCTACCTGGGCGACCTCCTTCTGAGGGCTACTGCATACTCAGAATTGGAGGAGGATGTGGCGATTGACAGTTGGACCCTTCAAATATTTGGTTGGGCGCTGAACCTCCTGAAGTCTGGGTTGGTGCCGACTCGGCGCCTGGAATACCTGGGCTTGATACGGGTATCTTCAGAGGAGTTTTTTTTGTCTCCCATTGAAAAAATTGTAGGCTCTTCAGATGGCGGTGAAGCTGTGGCATCCCGCTGGTGGTCGTCGCTGCGCTTTTGCATGTGAGCCCTGGGTCTTATGGTAGTCTACTTCAAGACAGTACCGTATGCACAAATTCCATACACGAGTCTTGCTACAGGAGATCCTGTCCAAATGGGACAAGTCTCCGTTGTCCCTGGATTGTCAATCCTGGGTGAGCCACCTAGTCAGACCTCCCCTGGTCTGGTGGCTGAAGTCTCCGGCCCTTCAGTCCGGAAAGTCGTTCCTTTTTCACTGGACGGTACTCAGACAACGCCACATTGGAGGACCAAGCAGCTTGGCTGCAGCATTGAAGGTCGCTCACATCCTGCGGTGGGCAGAATGGAGCGTGCCGGCTCTATCGGCCGGGTTTCATTCTGGGTGTTGAAAACTGGCAACCTGGCTACCTAGTCGCCAGATGCTGGACCAAGGAGAATGGTCGCTACACCCGGATGTGTTTAGACTCTTTTGCCTGAGATGGGCACGCCAGCCGTGGATCTCCTGGCTTCTCGATTCAATCGGAAGGTATTGAAGTTTGTGGCCAGGGCCAAGGATCCCTGGGCGGATGCGACGGACGGGTGGGTGCGGCAGAGCTTGAGATTTGTCCCAGTTTACCCGGACAAACCAGAGAATTCAGAAATCATGTTCAGAGCTGCTCGAAGTGAGGGTTCTTGGTCATTAAAAAATAGCATTAGGTCATCCGCATATAAGGCAAGTTTTTCCTCCTATACTGCTTACCTTTTTTATTCCCTTCATCGAGTCTGATCTCCTGAGAGCTGTGTCAAGAGGCTCCATAACTAAAGTGAATAGAAATGGGGAGAGGGGGCAGCCCTGTCTAGTGCCCCGCTCCACTGGCAAGGGGTCAGAAAGCAGTCCACCTATTTATTTTTTTCATTCAAGTTTTTTTGTTTATTTTCATCAGAATAGAGTCAGTACATCAGTTTTGAAAAAAAATACAAGATAGCATTACAATATAATGCACAAACGGTTAAATCCTATTATGATAGATCCAAAATTATAAAAATTTCCATGTAAAGATATATCCACATATAGAAAATATAAAAACATAAGCCATTGAAATTTACGTATCAAAAAGGAGTGACCCCCTGCCTCCCCTCCCCCCCTTTCTTACCCCACCCCCCCTCTTCCTTAACTTCCCTCCTTTTGTAAGTAAATTAGTATTACAATATATTTAGTATGGTAAGGAGATCCTCCGGTCCCCCCATACACCCCTAAAGGGAACATGCTGTGCCTGAGGGGGCAAGAAGGAACCCCCCCCCCACCCAATCTCCACAGTACCTCAAAAACTTCTGGTTGAGATAAGAGGACACAAATTCGAGTATATGCAACATCAAACATATCGGTCTATGTTATGATTAACCTGAGAACAAAAATCCATTCTCAATATGTTAAAACAAAGTCAAATATTCTGTCCCTAAAACAATAAATAGTTATATAGACCTGAGAAGTCTTAAAATAACCTAGTACATATTCATATTATTCATATTCAATAAGACAGGAATATGTAAAAAAAAAAAAGAAGAAAAAAGAGAAAAATAAATAAAAAAAATCACCCAAGGAAAGAAAAGAAAAATACTTGGTAAGAAAGAAAGCCTACCTGCTCAATGTATACGTCAATAATCAGCGATTGGTGCTGCTAATTACGTAGGGTGTAGAGAAACTCCTAAAAATTGTACCCAGGGTTCCCATATAGCATTAAATTTAGTGGTTTTGTCTAACATTTAACTAATAATTCCGTTATCCACAAAACTTTTCTCTTCATACATAAAAGATACTGTCGGTTTTTTCCATGCTGTGGAAATGGTTATTCTAGCACCTGTAAGGTTGAATAAAATCAGTTTTCTGGTAACCCTGGGAACATGCGGTAAAAATCCATTAAGCAAAGCAATCGTTGGAGATTGATGTATGGTACATCCTGTGATTTTTCGTATAATATGGAAGACTCTATTCCAAAATCCCCGGATCTTGGGAAACTCCCACCATATGTGAATCATAGAGCCTAATCCCTGACAACCTCTAAAACATAGAGTGGAGGAGGAGGGATACATAGAAGCTAATCTTGTAGAAACTAGGTACCATCTAGTAAAGATTTTAACATTTGCTTCTATAAGTGACGTATTAAGAATGCCTTTCATTGATCTAGTGAAATTTCCATACCAGTCCTTCAGATCCCATTCACTTTGAAGCTCTTTCTCCCAAGCCAACATATGAGGTAGTTTAATAGCGTTAGAAGCAAGCGACTTATAAATTACAGAAATCCCTCCCCTCCTCTCCATAGCCTGTTCACATCTCAATTTCATAAGGTGTAAGACCTCCAGACATAGACTCGTTTTCCCATAATTTATGAGTAAAATTAGAGATTTGAAGAAATCTTGATCTTTCTATAGAAGGAAGATCAAGATTATCAATTCAAATATTGCATAGGGAAAGGGCCTGAACGTGAGAAAAAAACGCCCAATGCGGTACACCCTCTTGTCACGTCACCACTTAAAGGTTTCAACATCCACGCCTGAGGTAAATAATGGGTTCTGAAACAGATCAGCCAATGGTTGAAGCTTAGAGACCAAAGAAGGAAGACCCTGAAGTGAGTCCCACAAAGCCAAAGATTGTGAAAGAGCTGGAGACATAATAGAAGGCCTGCGTTTGGGAGAGCACCATAATAAATTTTTCAACAAATATGTAGGGGTTGCTTGATCCTCTATACCAGTGGTTCTCAACTCCAGTCCTCAGGGCCCACCAACAGGCCAGGTTTGCAAGATAACTGAAATGCATCACAGGTGATATAATTTGCTGCTCAGGGATTGCAGTATTCTAGTCTGCATCTCACCAAGGTAATACTTAAAATCTGGCCTGTTAGTGGGTCCTGAGGACAGGAGTTGAGAACCACTGCTCTATACGAACCCAGTCAGGTTGTTCTTTTTTGAGGTATATGTCCGACAATTGCGCTAGTCTAGCAGCTTGATAATACCACAAAAGGTTTGGAAGTCCCAAACCTCCCTGATCGGGGAGATTAAAAAGGCTACGGGAAGATAGATGTGGACCTTTTTTGTTCCAAATAAATTTGATAATTTTACCTTGGAAGGTTTTCAGGTGATTTCTTTTAATCAGAATAGGGAGCGAACGAAAGAGATATAAAAGTCTAGGTAGGAGGGTCATCTTGACTGAATTGATTCTGCCTATCCAACCAATATTGTGTGCCTCCCAGCCACCAAGATCAGCTTCAAGTTTCCTGTACATAGGAGGATAATTAGCATGATATAAATCTTCAAACTTTGAGGTAAGATTAATACCCAAGTATTTAATGGAGGAAGTACTCCAACTAAATTTGTATTTCTTTTGTATATAGGAAACCATAGAGTCTGGAAGGGACACCTTAACCACTTAAGCCCCGGACCAATACGCAGCATAAAGACCAGGCCCCTTTTTGCGATTCGGCACTGCATCGCTTTAACTGACAATTGCGCGGACGTGCGATGTGGCTCCCAAACAAAATTGACACCCTTTTTTTTTTTTCCCACAAATAGAGCTTTCTTTTAGTGGTATTTGATCACCTCTGCAGTTTTAATTTTTTGCGCTATAAACAAAAATAGAGCGATAATTTTGAAAAAAAATGCAATATTTTGTACTTTTTGCTATAATATCCCCAAAAAATATATAAAAAAACATTTTTTTTTCCTCAGTTTAGGCCGATATGTATACTTCTACATATTTTTGATTAAAAAAAAATCGCAATTGGCGTTTATTGATTGGTTTGTGATAAAGTTATAGCGTTTACAAAATAGGGGGTAGTTTTATGGCATTTTTATATATTTAATTTTTTTAACTAGTAATGGCGGGCGATCAGCGATTTTTTTCTTTTTTTTTTTTTTCGTGACTGCGACATTATGGCGGACAGATCGGACACTTTTGACACATTTTTGGGACCATTGTAATTTTTACAGCGATCAGTGCAATAAAAATGCACTGGTTACTGTAAAAATTACACTGGCAGTGAAGGGGTTAACCACCAGGGGCGCTGAAGGGGTTAAGTATGCCTAAGGGAGTGATTCTCACTGTTAGGGGGTGTGGCTACGAGTTACATGTCACCGTTCTCCGCGCTGATTACACAGAGTGGAGATCGGTGACAGTGTCAGTAGGCGAGCCGGTAGATGTTGTGTTTACACTAACATCTCCCCGCTCCATCCCTCCGTGAGATGATCGCGGGGAACCCTGCGGCGATTGAGTCCGTGGGACTCGCGGTCTGACTCACGGGGGTGACTGCAGGGTCGCGAGCGCGCTGCTGGTGGCGTGCGCACAACCACACGGCAGGCAGTTAAAGGGCCACGTACAGGTACGTGATTGTGCCTGTACGAGACATTCTGCTGACGTATATATGCCGTAAGCAGTCTTTAAGGGGTTAAGGGCTCTAGATTTGGCCATATTAACTTTGAGGCCCGATACTTTGGAAAATTAGTGAAGCAGGGAGTAAATCTCAGATAAAGAAGAGATTGGAGAAGTTACAAATAATAATGGATCATCTGCAAATAATGCACATTTTGTGATCGTCTTGATTACACTGGACCCCCCTGATATTCGGATCATTCCGGATTGCAATCGCCAATGATTCCATAATAACAGCGAATATCAGGGGAGACAGAGGGCAACCCTGACGTGTACCCCCACTAATCTTAATGGAATCTGAAAATAGTCCCTGCAGTCTAATTTTAGGTTCAGGTGCAGAATATAGGGCAGATAAGATACCTAAAACCTTCGAACCAAAACCCCAGCGTTTCAGAACTGCAAACATTATACGGCCATGAGACTGAATCGAAGGCCTTCTGAAGGTCCAACGATAAGAGCATACCTTTCTGTTTTTGTTCTACCCATTTAGATTGCAATATCAATATAAGATCTACTGCTCTTCTCACCTGGTCCGGACCCTGTCTACTGGGGATATATTGACCGATAAAGGTGGACAATCTATTAGCTAGGATCTTAGTTAATATTTTTAGGTCATTATTAGAGATTGGTCTGTAATTTTTGATTTGACTGGAGTCCTTGTCTGGTTTTGGAATTACAGATATATATGCCATGTTGAGCTGATTACCTTCAGTCATGAAATTAAAGAATCAAGTGAGATAGGGAGTCAGGGTCTCTGAAAATGTTTTATAGTATGGTGAAGAGAAACCATCAGGTACAAAAGCTTTATCGCTTTTTAATGCTTTTATAACTTCTGATACTTCCGTTGTAGATATGGGAGTTTCCATTTCCTCTCTGTGCATCAGCCAATTTGGGTAAATTTAAGCAATCTAGGTACTCCTCCACTCTATTGGAAGTAGAGTGTCCTTCTGAGCGATGTAATTTAGAATAGAAATTTTGAAAAGCTTCCATTTATACGCTGGAAGTTCAGGGTAAAGGAACCATCAGCCTGTTTGATCTTGGGAAGGACCCTGGACAATGCCTAGGGGACAATTTGTGAGCCAACATGGGACCTATCTTATCTCTCATTTGATTAAAATTTGGCCCCAGACTATCTAATAGACCTATCTGCTTTCACCGTGAGACTTAGATTCAGAGCTGTCCTAGCAGCATCCAATTTGGAGGTAGGGACACCAGAGGGATCTTCTTTTTCATGTTTTTTACTCAATTCAATAAATTCTCTCTCCAGTCTCTCTACCTCCAAGCTCCTCGTCCTTTTTTGTTTAGCTGCAATCTGTATCAATTTACCTCTAATTATTACCTAGTGAGCCACCCACAAAGTTTCTGGAGAAACTTTTTCTCCCTATCATTAAGATCAAAATAATCTTTTATAGCTTGTTCAATTTCAGTAACTATAGTAGGATCCTTTAGTATAGATTGATTAAAGGGGTTGTAAAGGTTCATTTTTTATTTTCTAAATAGGTTCCTTTAAGCTAGTGCATTGTTGGTTCACTTACATTTTCCCTTCGATTTCCCTTCTAAATGTTTTTTTTCTTTGTCTGAATTTCTCACTTCCTGTTCCTCCTCAGTAAGCTGTTCTGGCTGACTAAACACCGCTCGGATGATGGTGTGAAGTTTACTGAGGAGAAACAGGAAGTGAGAAATTCAGACAAAGAAAAAAAACATTTAGAAGGGAAATCGAAGGAAAAGGTAAGTAAACCAAGAATGCACTAGCTTAAAGGAACTGTAACGGATCTCCGATACCCCAGATGAGCACATCCGCCAGACTTGTGTCTCCTGTCCTCCAAACGCACCCGCAGCCTGCAGATTCGCCATAACCAGCCCTTAACCCCTCAATCACGAGACAATCCACACAGGTGTTGAGGGTTAAACATGCAGAGCATCAACAGTTTATTAAATCCAAAACATACACTTTTACACAGTTAGGGACACTCCCCTTAGCCTTGTCATAGAGGGGGGGTAGGGGACAAGGAAGAATCAATGGGAACTGAACACTTGTACATTGAAACAGAGACTACAGATAAACAAAGGGATTATGATAATCAGGCAACCCCTCAATACACATCCCCTGCAGAGAGATGTCTGCAGTCCAGACCATTGTCTATGTGCCATGACTCAACACAGCTAAACACAGCAACAAGAGGGGGGGGATGGGGGAGAAGGGATGTAGCATTACATTACATTATCTCAATGCCAGCTTCTCCCCGAGTCTCCAGTCTCTTCTGGGCCATAATCTGTGGGTAGGAGGCCCGCCCTCAGTCCCTTCCAAAGCACACAGTGACAGTGGGTTCTGTCACAGGAACCTATTTAGAAAATAAAAAACGAACCTTTACAACCCCTTTAAGAGTCCAATGAGATACTCTTTGACTAGTATTATCATTTCTCAATGACAATAGAACCATAGAGTGGTCTGACCATGCTACATCTATAATGGAGGATGTAAGAGCTGAAGGGATGTGTTGTGTAGAGATCATTATGTGATCTATACGTGAGTATGATTGGTGAGGATTTGAAAAGTGAGTAAAATCTTTTGTTTTTGGGTTTAGTTCCCTCCATATATCAGTCAATCTGGATTGGTGAAATAGACAAGCAATTTGTGTACTGGCCTTGGTTGGTAGGATCAATTTTGTCTTCAATGGTTCAGATTTGTCTAGACCCGTATCAAAGGCTATGTTGGAATCTCCTCCCATAATAATTAGTACCAGCCATGGAGCTAAAGGGGAATAATACCAAGCAACCCGCTGTCCCATACTTTACTCAATCTAAGATAAATCTTAAACAAGATAGTCAAAAATAATGGGCAGAGATCAGCATAAACATTGACATATCTCCTATGGCACCAACATCCCTGAATTATTAATCAATCAGGATATGGGATTTTAACGGTGCTGTGTACAAGAACATACTTAACAAAATGTTGTATATAAAAATAAAAGATATATTTATTAATAACAATAATGATTTAAAAAAAACGGATAAATACATATCACAAACCAGTCGTAGGCATACACCTAATACCCAACAGATGACAGTAATGGATAGTATTCAGTTTGAGCTAGCGTCCATTTATCGACAGTTTCGCCTATAAGGCTTCAGGATTAGAAGCAGAAAGCACTCAATTGGATATACAAAGATTTTTCCAACTTTAGGTGAGAAAATAGAAGAGAACAAATCAATTACTTACATTACACATAAATTGATATCACCTCTTGGTGAGGCATACATGCATGTCAACTACTAAGATGCAACTGGACAAGTGAATTCTCGCTACCTCCATGATTCACGGATGTGCATACACCGGAGAACAATCTTTCTCCCTCTCTCCAGATGCTCGTGCATGCATTCCACTCAGCCCCTCTGTGGTTTATTTTAGACTAGTTTGGATAGAATTCTGCTTTGATGATGACACCTATATAGTGTCCCTTGGTTCCTATGGGCTCCCATATTGGTTTTACATCTGAAACACCAACACCTAAAGTTGGAAACATCTTTGTATATCCAATTGAGTGCTTTCTGCGTTTAATCCTGAAGAAGCCTTATAGGCGAAACTGTCGATAAATGGACACTACCTCAAACTGAATACTATCCATTACTGTCATCTGTTGGGTATTAGGTGTATGCCTACGACTAGTTTGTGATATATATTTCCCATATACTGATTGCTTAAGCAAGATAGGATCATTCACCCAGTTTAGATTTTATAACTTCAAGTACATCTCATAGAAACCTCTTATTGGCAGGTAGGCTAAGAGAGAAAAAGACATTAAAGAAAGATTAGATAAAACAAAAATTATACAAACTTATTAGCGAAATATAGAATAGCAAAAGGCCAAAATACGGCCCAGAATGAGGGGAGGAATAAGACTCCCTTCCCTCATTCAAAAAAATCACAGTAGTATAGCCCATATAAAGGGCTAAGTACCCACCCCCCAGAGCGGTAAAAAAAGGTCTAAAAAGTAGGTGGAGGCCCAATGCCTCATCACCGGCCAGTGACAGCATCTCATAAAGTATGAAAACGGTATAGAAAGCAGATTCAACCAATTAGAAACTGTAAATTCATACAAGTCTAAAATCTTTCTTCCAGGAAGGAAGGAAAAAAAAATACTCCACATTGGAGGCAAAAATAAGTCAGTATTGCATACAAAAAAAATATTTAAATTAGAGAATTTTGTAGAGAAAAAAAAAATATATAAAAAATATAAATTTAAACAATTTCCTCCTGAGAAACAAGTTAGAGAAGATATAAAGAAGAAACGCATCTTCTCCTCAGGTAGAGAGGTTTTCTTTCTCGTACATCACGGGACACAGAGCGACATAGTCATTACTAATGGGTTATATAGATACCGTCAGGTGCTGGCACTGGCAACTTCCAAAACCGGAAGTACCCTCCCCTATATAAGCCCCTCCCATCCGGGAGCACCTCAGTTTTTTGCCAGTGTCTAAGGTGTTGGCCAAGAAGAAACATGTGTTTTTCACTGAGCTTGCGTACAGGTTCTTTTGGGCCTCAGTAAGCTATTCTGGATCCGACCAAAAAAGCTTCATAGCTAAACGGTCGGTACCCGGGCCTTGCAGAGAAGAGCAAGGTTTTGCCTGTAATGCTTCTTAGGAGAGCTGGACCCTGGGATCCAGAGCTCTGGTCATACCCACGACCAAGATGTTTTCTGTGCAGGGTGCTATACAGGTCCAGGGGAGTGGAATCCTTGGGAACCCGGTCCCTGAAGGTTTGATTACAATGCCTGCCGTGATAGGTGAAGTTTGGGCTTTTGTGGACCAAACAAAGTCCTGCGGCAGGGAACAGGTAAGTGGGGGCCCCCAGGAACTTGGTTCTATTGGGGGACCCCCAAGCCTAATTTGTCTTTCTGTCTGTTACCTAATGGTATTCCCGCAAAATTCTGTGCATGCCTGTAACTACTAAAAAAAAATGTAATAATTTTTAATGGTGGTCAAGAAAAAAAAAAAAAAATTTTTTATATATATTTAAGATATTAGACTGCGGTACCTGTGTTTGTCCACTAGAGGCCGCTGTGGAATGTTTTCTTGTCATGTGGACTAGTTTCTTCTCAGCAGAGCAAGTCCAGGCAGATGGTGAGTTCTCTTATGGGAAACTGCTCCCTCTGCCATGTTGCAATGCTCGTCCATCCCCCGGCCTGCGGCAAAGAGGGGCCCTGGCTCTTGTCCCTAGTCTCCATTTTTCAAAATTAGCGCCGAAGGCGCACGTGGCCGCGCGCGTGCGCGTGCACGCGCCTCTATATATAGAGGTGAGCCAGGAAAGGGGGCGGAGCCTGGGGGATGACGCTCTGTGTGCGCCGCAGCGCTTCTGCGCATGTCCGGGCGTCCCAGCATGTAAAAACCACAGTTTTGTGTGGTGAGCTGGCTATGAAGTACAGAGACAGAGCTGGCAACATTTAAAAAAAGGGCATACAGCAAGCGGTTGATACAGGCATCCCCTAGAAAGGCACATTAGTAGACACCAACTGTGATATAGCAGCAATTGTGCTAGACTATTCTCAGTAAAAGTGGTGTATTACGGCTGGAATACCTCAGCTTTAGGCTTAGGAATATGCCGTCCAGAAGCTCCGGAACTGAATCTTCCAGGAAGCGAAGGGGGTCTCATCGGGCTCGGAGGATCTTGGGCATACTTCTGCTGCACCAGTCTCCCCTGAAGTTCAGAGGTAAGTGACCGTAGAGACCCCGCAGGGGTACTTGGTACTGTGGCTGTCCTCAGTTCACCTGCTCCTGTGTATGTAACAGAGGAGGTTTTTTCCTCAGCTCTGGGAGGATTAGAGAGAGATTGTCAACATTTATCGCTGCCTCCCTGTCAGGGAAAGCACGCCCGATCTCCGTCTCCTCCTTCAGAGTGCCTGTTAGCAGAGCAACAGTCCCATACAGGGATCGACCTGCCTGAAGGGGATCAGGATGAGGTTGATTCTGTTATAGAGGAATCAACAGTGGGGGAACCTTTTCTCAGCATCTCAAGCTGAAAGATTATGGGTTCAGTCTCTGACTAACATGGTCCGATCAGCATTTAAAAATGCACCTTGCGGAACCATCAACCACTACTGTATCCTCGTTGGGGTCGCTAGAAGCCCCCAGACTGTTTGTTCTTTTCCACTTCACCCTTTACTGAAAGGGCTCATTTACCAGGATTGGGAACGTCCTGAGAAAATATTTATTCCCCCAAGAGATTTCCGGTGGTCTATCCCATGGAGGATAAGTTCATCAAAAAAAAAAAAAAAAAAAAAAATGGAAGGTCCCTACAGTGGACGCAGCCATCTCTTGTATGTATAAATCACTGACATGTCCAGTGGATAATGTCCAAATGTTCAAGAACCCAATAGATAAAAGATTGGAGTCCTTATGAAAATCTGCTTGGTGATACAACCAGCAGTAGCAGCTATTGGGGTCTGCTAAGCAGTGAAGGATCAGTTGAAACAGGTCTTGAGGGACTTGACAGATCAGCAGGCTTTGCCCTAGCTGATCTACCTAGAGCCTTAGGCTTTGCGGTTGATGCCATAGAGGATTCAGTCCATCAGGCCTCCCGCCTTACGCTGTCTATAGTACATATGCGTAGGCTCCTATGGCTCAAAAACTGGTCTGCTGAAGCTCCCTGTAAAGAATGGCTGGTTAGCGTCCCATTTCATGGTGAACGCTTATTCAGGGAAAACCTGGACAAATATATCCAGAAAAATTTCCAGCGGTAAAAATACGCTCTTGCCGGTTAAAAACAGAGTTAGAGGTCCCTCTTTAAGAGGCCTGCTTCTCCAGTCCCTGGGGCATCGGCTGTGTAACAGTTCCGACGGCCTCCTCGGTCAATTCCCGCGGGTAAAAAACAGGGACAGTAGCAGGGTAATGAGAAACCCTGGGTCAGGGGAGGTACAAAACCTCCCCCAAAGTTAAATTCATTGAAGCCCCCACTCAGTCGGGTGGGGGGAGGACTCCAGTTGTTCGCAAGAGACCTGGCGGGACACGATCAAGACAGATAGGTGCTCTCCGCAGTAGGTTTGGGATACAGTTTGGAGTTAAAAGACTCTCCTCCTTCCCATTTTTGAGGTCAAACGTGCCAAGGGATCCCCGGAAGAGAGAGTCCCTCCTGTTGGCACTAGAACAACTATTGCTCCAAGGAGTAATTATGGAGGTTCCCCTGGAAGAATGAGGGTTCGGGTTTTACTCAAACCTCTTTACAGTCCCGAAGCAAACGCGGACGGGAGGCCCATATTAATTCTAAAAGGGCTATACAAATTCCTGTATATCAGGACTTTCCGATGGAGTCGATCCGATCGGTGGCCACTGCCCTACAAGGGGAGGATTGGTTAGCCGCGATCGACATCAAAGATGCTTATTTGCACATTCCCATCTTTCCAGTCCACCAAAAATTTCTACGCTTTGCAGTAGAAGGGCGCCATTTTCAGTTCAGAGCCTTACCCTTCGGTTTGGCCACAGCACCACGAGTGTTTACAAAAATTCTGGCCCTTTATTGGCCAATCTAAGAACACAAGGTGTAATGATAATGGCATATCTGGATGACTTGTTGCTGATAGACCACTCAGTGAAAAAACTAGACGTGGTCGTTCACAAGACAATCAAGTATCTGGAATCTCACGGTTGGATTATCAACCGAGACAAGTCAGCCCTAAAAACCAGTCAAAAGTCTGGAATACTTGGGGCTAAGGTTGGATTCAGGCCAGAGAAAAATATTCTTGCCTCGAGGAAAGGTGTTGTCTTTGAAAGATTTGATCCACTTAGTGGGTACAAAAAAGATAGCCGTCCATACGCCTGTATATGAGGCTGCTGGGAAAAATGGTGGCATCATTCGAAGCAGTACCCTACGGTCAATTCCATTCAAGGAATTTGCAAGGGGCCATACTGTCAGCCTGGAACAAAAAAGTTCAGGCCCTAGACTTACAATGTCCTTGTCCCCTTCCGTTCGCAAGAGCCTCCGTTGGTGGTTGGTTCCCCAGAATCTGGAAAAAAGGAAATCCTTCAGTCCGATTTCTTGGAAGGTGGTCACTACAGATGCCAGCCTTATAGGCTGGGGAGCAGTACTGGAGCAATAGTCTCTCCAGGGCAGATGGTCGGATGCAGAAAAGGCCCTGCCCATCAATCTCTTAGAGATACGAGCAGCCCGGTATGCCCTAGTAGCATGGACATCCAAACTCCAAGGGTCCCCTGTCAGAATTCAATCAGACAATGCCACAGCAGTGGCATATATCAATCATCAGGGGGGCACCAGGAGTCGTGCAGCCCAGAGGGAAGTAAATTACATCCTGAAATGGGCAGAAAAATATGTCCCAGCCATATCTGCGGTATTCATTCCAGGAGTGGAGAATTGGAAGGCGGACTTTCTAAGTCGCCAGCAATTAGGCCCAGAGGAAGGGTCCCTTCACCCCGAGGTTTTCTGGACAATATGTCAGCGGTGGGGAACATCGGATGTAGATCTTCTAGCATCCAGATTCAACGCAAAGGGGGACAGGTTTGTCTCTCGGACAAGGGATCCCCTAGCTTGCGGCTCGGATGCCCTAGTGTTCCCTTGGGATCAGTTCAAGCTGATATATGCATTCACACTGCCACAATGGTTACCTCGATTACTCCGCAGAATCAGGGTAGAAAAGAAACCAGTGATTCCGGTGGCTCCAGCGTGGCCCCGAAGAGCGTGGTACGCGGAGATTGTAAAATTTCAGTGGGGAGTCCTTGGACTCTCCCACGTCGTCCGGACCTGCTTTCGCAAGGACCGATATACCACCCTTCCTTACCAGCCCTAGGTTTGACGGCCTGGCTATTGAAGCCCACATTCTAAAAAAGAGAGGGCTCTCTAATGCTGTGGTATCTACCATGATCAATGCCAGGAAGCCGGTATCCAGGCAGATCTACTATAGAATCTGGAAGGCGTACATCGCGTGGTGTGAGGCCAAGAAATGGCATCCACATAAGTACGTAATAGGTAGGATTCTGGACTTCCTACAGTGGGCTGTAGATAGGAAGCTTGCCTTGAGTACTATCAAGGGTCAGATTTCGGCCTTGTCAATATTTTTTCAAAGGCCCTTGGCTTCGCATTCACTAGTCAAAGCCTTTATACAAGGAGTGATGCGTATTAGTCCTCCGGTTAATATTCCCATATGTCCATGGGATCTAAACTTGGTTCTGTCGGTTCTACAGAAACAACCATTTGAACCATTACAGCATATTTCCTTGGTGCTTCTCACCAGGAAATTGATTTTTCTAGTAGCCATTTGTTCGGCTAAAAGAGTATCGGAATTAGCAGCTATGTCCTGTAAGGAGCCATATCTGGTTATCCATAAGGACAGAGTAGTGTTACGTCCTCATCCAGCCTTTCTTCCTAAGGTGGTATCGAGGTTTCATTTGAACCAAGATGTGGTTCTTCCTTCTTTTTTCCCCAAACCTACTTCGGTAGAGGAAAAGTTATTGCATTCTTTGGATGTAGTAAGAGCAGTTAAAGCTTATCTAAAAGCTACTGCTCAGATTCGCAGAACGGATACTTTGTTTATTCTGCCGGAAGGCCCCAGAAAGGGTCAGGCAGCGTCAAAATCTACTTTAGCCAAGTGGATTCGACAGGTCATTATGCAAGCTTATGGCTTGAGAAGGAGACCGCCTCCGTTCAAAGTTAGAGCGCACTCCACGAGAGCAGTTGGAACTTCATGGGCAGTGCATCACCAGGCCTCCCTGGCTCAAATCTGTAAGGCCGCAACATGGTCTTCAGTTCACACGTTTACTAGGTTCTACCAGGTGGACGTTAGAAGTCAGGAGGATGTCGCCTTTGGGCGCAGTGTGTTGCAGGCCGCAAAAGATCCTCATGTCTGATAGCGCTCAGCTTATATATGGTGTATCCCCCCCCTCATTTGGCATTGCTTTAGGACATCCCATTAGTAATGACTATGTCGCTCTGTGTCCCGTGATGTACGAGAAAGAAAATAGGATTTTTATAACAGCTTACCTGTAAAATCCTTTTCTTGGAGTACATCACGGGACACAGAGCTCCCGCCCCTCTTTGGGGACACTTATTGCTTTGCTACAAAACTGAGGTGCTCCCGGATGGGAGGGGCTTATATAGGGGAGGGTACTTCCGGTTTTGGAAGTTGCCAGTGCCAGCACCTGACGGTATCTATATAACCCATTAGTAATGACTATGTCGCTCTGTGTCCCGTGATGTACTCCAAGAAAAGGATTTTACAGGTAAGCTGTTATAAAAATCCTATTATCCTTAACTCTCCTATGTTTGACCCTGCTCCAATTAGAAGAAGTTGGACTTATAGGAGATTGACGTTTTAATAGAGCCTTGTTGAGCAGGTGTAGTATCCATGTCAGGTTCCATAAAGATGATCTTCAGGTCCAGCAACAATCGTTCACCCTGGAAATTATGAACTGCATATTGTTTGCCATTAAATGAAAATTTTAAAGCAAAAGGAAAAGCCCAACGATATTTTATGTCTTTTTTTATAAGGGCTTCCAATAGAGGTTTCGAGGATCTTCTTCTTTGTATAGTGTAAGGAGAAATATCAGAAAATATTTGAATAGAGGTACCCTGGTACTGTAATTGTTCTTGTTGGCGAGAATTTTTCATTATATCCTCCTTGATGGAATAATAGTGTGGTTTTACTACCACATCCCGTGGTAAACCATCCATTCTAAGGGGTCCCAGGGACCTATGAGCACGGTCCAGTTCCAGTTTGTGAGCTGGAATAGATGGTATCAGGGTTTTTATGATATCTTGTACAGCATTATGTACATCAATGATGGATTCTGGCAATCCTTTGACCCTAAAATTATCTCTTCTCGAACTATTTTTGAGATCGTCAATCCTTGTTTGTGCAGATTCGAGCTGGTCCTGCATGAATTGTAAATGGTCAGTGTTCTGATTAGTTTTTGTCAGTGATATTCAATTCTATTTCCAAGGTTCTGAAAGTCAGCTTTAATTTCCCCAGTGATCCTTTCAGCATTTTGTGCTAAGTCTTTATCCAGCATTTCAGAGATTCTTGTGAACAGTTCAGACACATTGCAAGTAACATCAAGAGTCTGTTCAGCCTTTGTAAGCAAGGGGTCAGGACTATGTGTAGAGACCTAGGGGGGTTAAGTTCATAGATTCCATAGGGTTCTCCTTTTCTTTGTGTTCAGGAAATAATATACTAGGACAGGTAACAGAGCCTTGTGTCTGAGGTAGATTAGAAACAGACGTAGGAGCCATAACTTGCCTGCTAGCTGTGGAGGCCTCAGCAGCTTTCTGTGTGCGCGTCTGAGGTGCTGCGGCCATCTTGGAAAAATTCAGTTTCTCCACAGGCTCCTTATTATGTTTCTTGCCCCCTTTAATGTATTTACCCGGCATAGACGGGTGCCCTGAAGCTTCTGCTAACGTTACCCGTTAGTCACGGGTGTTTAGAGGGTCTAAATCCGCGGTTATCTCCGCTGTACGGCCGGCGGTGAGTGGAGCTCCGGTCCTAAGCTCCCATCTTAGGAGCTCCCGTGCATGCTCCTCTCTGTCAACCTATTTTAATTTGAGCTACTGGGGATTTCTATAACATGCTTATCCATTTACAGAAGGAGGGACCAAATCCAAATACTTGAAGGACTGTTACCATATAGAATTCAAAAAAGAGAAGGGGGAGAGGTCACAAGGCCCCGGGATTTTAAGGGTGTCAAAGTGCAAAATCAGGAGATTAAATACTGACTGAACACAATATGTAAAAAATATAGAATTTTTATTACAAAAATATTACTGTATAGACAACACCAAGACAATATACAACCATTATCAATTATATTCGTGTGAATAACAAACAGAGTGTACTCGACGTTTCGCTCTCAAAAGAGCTTCCTCAGGAGATTTAACCACGGCATCACAAGATATGCTAAAGACGAGATAAAAAACATGGGATGTAAAGCTTGGCATAACCAACATCAAACACAAAGATATTTTTGATGTTTTTATAGGCATATATGGAAAAGGAAACGCCTAATATGCAAAAAAGTTTTTTGGTTGTTGGTATATTTTTAACAAAGAAAGATATAGTGGAGACATACGCTCTAGTGCTCTGTATACTTTGAATGTTGCATACTATTTCATAGAGGGACCCACCTGTTGCTGAGTTGAAATTAATTGACATGTATAAAATTAAAATACTCCATAATAGGGAGTCCTAGGAAAAAATAAACTTGAAAAGGGCAATCCCATGCATCCAGTAGTAACTTGCAGACGGAAACAAAGTTGTTGAACGAATCAGGACATGTCCTAGTATACAAAAGGAAACTTGTAAAAAAATAGGAAAGGTAGATAAAGCACAGCCCAAGCAAAGAGTCATGCAATAAATACCTGCTTGATATCACAGTAGAATCAATGAGTGATAATCAAATAAAGGTTGAATTCCAAAAGTCCATGGTTTAACAGGGACCAGGAAACTTCCATGTGGTAATAGGGCTCATGACTATAAAGCCTATGAAGTAAAATTAATAAAGATTATTGCCCATAAAAAATGGGAAATGGTAATTGAGAGAAAATGAGACTCAAAAGGAGCATTAGCGTTGCCTGTTAAGGCGCAGTTGAAAGAGATGTCCTATGATCTGGAAAGGTCCGGGAGCCGCGATGTGCGCTCCACGGCCGGTTCAAGGGAATGACAGCGTGTCACAGCAAATAATGCCGTTGTTATTTCCGTCCGGTCTGCCTGCGTCTGACATCACACGCAGGCCGTGGACATATCCAAAAGCAAAGTGCGCATGCGCGATAAGGCCGATATCCGGACATGATTACACCTGGTGGAAATGGAAACCAAAACCGCCATGTTGGAAGAGGGATATTGTCCAGGATGCAAGAACCTGTCAGGATGGAAAGTAAATTTGGGTGAAAACCCAAATATGGCCACATGAACCAAGTGCGGGAGGGGATAGCCAATGAAGTGGGCTATGTTCGGGGAAAGCAGAAATTACGTCATGCATTTGTGTTGGGGGGCATATATCCAAGAGTGAACATTGATTAATTAAACCCAAAGGGGCAGCCCCGGGTGTCCATACAAGTAACAATAAGGATGCACAAGGGAATGACCAGCTCAACTACAAAAAAAAGGAAGAATCCAAATCGAATAGCACGTTTGCCAAATAGGCAAACAGGTGGGCTTATCTCTATGTTGGCAACATTCAGCAATTCAGACAATACATCCACAGACATAGTACAGGATTGCAAATGCAACAAATGTAAATACATTACAAAATATAGATATATAATACTTGATAAGCAAAAGCATTGGATCTGCTTTTGAAACACAAATTTCTCTATTTATATAACAAAATTGGATACCAAAAGGAAAGAATGAATATCGAAAATAAAAAATGAAATAAAATAAAAAATATAAAGTAAAAAATAGTTATTGAATTTATAGGAAAGGTTTGAAGCTTCATTTAGACCCGGATAAATGAGAGCATTCAAATTTGAAATCCATGTGGCCTCCAGTTCAGTGTTGCCAACCCCCTGAAGTGAAATTTACTGGCAAGGATGCCAAAATTTCTGTACGGCACCAATTTCTTACTGGCAAAAATAATGAAGATTACTGGCAGAGCCGGATTTTTTTACTGATGCTGCAAAAAAGTACCTAAAATTACGTTTTTTAGTACTAAACAGTGCAAATATCAATATTTCAACTATAAACACACAGCTAATGCTAATATCAATGTGTTTAAGTTAAACAAAAGTAAAAAAACATATTTCTCAATTCACATGAAGGTTAGGTTACTATAACCCAGCCAGCACAGAGTTCCCTCTTACATCAGAGTCTGCAGGATGCCCCCTTACAGTGCAAGGGAACTCTTATGTAAAGGGGAACGCTGCAGATCAGGATGTAAGGGGGAACTCTGATGTGGAGGGGGGCTCTGGTGAATAGAGACCACCTTCCACAGAGTGAATACACTAAGGTAAGGGGGGTACTAATATAAGGGGGAAACCTTTATATCAGTGCCCCTTACATTATTGTATTCATTCACCTCCTTACATCAGTGACCCCCCCCCTCAGAATGGCCTGGCGGCACTGTCACTTACCTCCTCTCGGGTGCACAGTGTGGGGCTCAGTCAGACGGCTCCAGCTTGGTGGCTCTGATCTCCTCTTCTCAGTCCACAGTCTGTTTCTTCCTGGGCCGTAACCCCCATCCCGGCGGCACTCCCACTCTTGACTCCTTTCTAGGATCCCCTCAGAGACTGTAGACATGACAAGAGATGGTCAGAGGCTGCAGACACACGATACAGGAGGGGGACAGAGGCTGCGGACACACGATACAGGAGGGGGACAGAGGCTGCGGACACACGACAGGAGGGGGACAGAGGCTGCGGACACACGACAGGAGGGGGACAGAGGCTGCGGACACACTACAGGAGGGGGACAGAGGCTGCGGACACACTACAGGAGGGGGACAGAGGCTGCGGACACACTACAGGAGGGGGACAGAGGCTGCGGACACACTACAGGAGGGGGACAGAGGCTGCGGACACACTACAGGAGGGGGACAGAGGCTGCGGACACACTACAGGAGTGGGACAGAGGCTGCGGACACACTACAGGAGTGGGACAGAGGCTGCGGACACACTACAGGAGAGGGACAGAGGCTGCGGACACACTACAGGAGTGGGACAGAGGCTGCGGACACACTACAGGAGAGGGACAGAGGCTGCGGACACACTACAGGAGAGGGACAGAGGCTGCGGACATACTACAGGAGAGGGACAGAGGCTGCGGACATACTACAGGAGAGGGACAGAGGCTGCGGACATACTACAGGAGAGGGACAGAGGCTACGGACATACTACAGGAGAGGGACAGAGGCTGCGGACATACTACAGGAGTGGGACAGAGGCTGCGGACATACTACAGGAGAGGGACAGAGGCTGCGGACATACTACAGGAGAGGGACAGAGGCTGCGGACATACTACAGGAGAGGGACAGAGGCTGCGTACATACTACAGGAGGGGGACAGAGGCTGCGGACATACTACAGGAGGGGGACAGAGGCTGCGGACATACTACAGGAGGGGGACAGAGGCTGCGGACATACTACAGGAGGGGGACAGAGACTGCGGACATACTACAGGAGAGGGACAGAGGCTGCGGACATACTACAGGAGGGGGACAGAGGCTGCGGACATACTACAGGAGGGGGACAGAGGCTGCGGACATACTACAGGAGGGGGACAGAGGCTGCGGACATACTACAGGAGAGGGACAGAGGCTGCGGACATACTACAGGAGAGGGACAGAGGCTGCGGACATACTACAGGAGAGGGACAGAGGCTGCGGACATGATGGTGCCCTCCTCACCCCCTTACAGTAGCCTCCTCCTCTGTCCACCACCATATAACTTCTGCACATCATCAGTGTGCTGTGTCCTCCTCCTGTGCCCCTTTCACCACTCCACAGGTCAGGGCAGCACTGTGCTGCCCTGACCTGTGAAGAGGTGAAAGGGACACAGGAACCAGAGGAGGATACAGCACACTGATGACGCTGTCCCCTTGTATCCCCCCTGTTTCACTGACCTTGAGTCCGTCCTCCTCACCCCTGGCTGGGCCCTGTCAGTGCTCCGCTCCGAGTCCTCCACCAACCACCTATGATGAGTGCATGGCATGCACTCACTGCAGGACGGTGTCCCGCCACTGCAGCCTTTTCAAAAATGGCGCCAGCGGCGCCATCACGTTCCTGCGTGTGCGCCGCCGCCGCCCGGCCGAGTTTTGAATGCGCTCGGCCGGCGCATTCGGAACGGCGCATGCGCAGTTGAATGGCCGGCTCGCGGCCATCTTTTTTATGGGCGCCGGTGCCCATAAACGGACTTTTACGTACAGCCCGAAAAAAGGGTTAAATCGCGGGCTGTACGTAAATCTACGTACGGTTGGCAACACTGCTCCCGTTGGAGAAGCGTTTTGTCAAAGTCTCCCCCCCTAATGGTCGGGGGTACGTGTTCCAATGCAAAAAAAATGCATACATGAGTCTGCAAAATCATGATGGAGACCCATATGTCTGCTGATTGGCGTCTCCATTTTTTTAGCCCGGACCAAAGAGACATGGTCCTTTATTCTATTGAAAAAATGTCTTTTGGTTTTGCTAATGTAAAATGCAGAGCATTGGCAAATCATTATGTAGACAATGCCTACTGATTGGCATGTTACTAAAAAGTTTGGTTTATACAGACGACCATCTGGTAAAAGAATGCTATTGGATGAAAAAATGTATCGACAGAATTTGCATTTATGACAAGGTCTACTGCCCAAGGATTTGGTGAGTGAGCCCTTGGGAGAAAAATGACTCTGTACCATTGAGTCTTTCAATGATTTGGATCTACGAAATGTAATCTCAGGATGGCTTTTGAGATGTTTTGAGATAAGGGGATCTCCCAAGAGGAGGTGCCAATGTTTTTCCAATAAATTGCGCATTTGGCGATGGTGACCAGAAAAACGAGTGATTAGCCTGAGACCTTCACTGGTTTTAAATTTTTTGGGACCATGGATAAGGGACCTCCGATCCAGGTGTTTTGCTCTCAAGTATGCCCTCTTGAGGCAGCGCCTGCTATAACCCCTCTGCAAGAATCTATTTTGAAGGGTTTTGGCCTCCACTTCAAAGTGGTTGTTATCACTGCAGTTACGTTTAAGCCTGAGATACTGTCCAAAAGGAATACTTGAGATCAATGAGGCCGGATGGGAGCTGTCAGCATGGAGTAAAGAGTTACTGGCGGATGGTTTACGGTATAAAGTTGTGCCAATAAGTCCTTGAGGGTCTACGTACATAGTAATGTCCAAAAAAGTTAAACTAGATTGGCTCTTTTCCATGGTGAAGGTAAGATTGTAAGTATTATGTTTAAGGCTGTCAAAGAAAAGGTTGCGGTCATCTAAATTACCTGTCCAGACGAAAAACACATCGTCGATGAAACGCCGCCAGATGGGGATCTGTTCTATAAAATGTTGTGTGCTATCCTGAAAAAATAAATTTTCCTCCCACCCACCCAGGTACAGGTTTGCGTAGCTAGGGGCACAGCGTGTCCCCATAGCTACACCCTGTACCTGGAGGTAGTGGGAGTCACCAAAGACAAAGATATTATTGGTCAATATGAACTTGAGGAGGTTCAGTACAAATTCATTGTATGCATTCGGCACCTCACCGTGATTGAAAATGAAGTCCTCCACAACCTCAACCCCACGATCGTGTGGGATGGAGTTGTAAAGCGCCTCTACGTCCAAAGCCACTAACCAAGATCCCTTGGGGATACAGAGGCCATCAATGGCCCTCAGTAGATCACTGGTATCTTGTAGGTAAGACTGTAAGCCCTCCACATGTGGTCGCAAAAAGTCATCTACTAACTGACTAGCAGTTTCAGTAAGACATCCATTTCCCGAAATGATAGGACGTCCTGGAGGGTGGGAAGGGTTTTTGTGAATTTTGGGTAACGCGTACATAGTGGGGGTTTTTGGGAATAGAATATTTAAATATTCCCAAGTAGATTTTGTGATGAGTCCCTGATGGTATGCTGTATTAATCAATTGTCTATATCGAGTAGTAATATAATGAACATGACTTTCAGGAATTTTGCGATACCATTCTTTGTTGGAAAGAAGATCCAAAACCATTTGTTCATATTTATTTGTGTCCATCACTACAAGATTGCCACCCTTGTCAGCTGGTTTTACCATTAGACTAGGGTCTAGCTGTAGAGACCTAATGGCTTTCCGTTGGACATTAGTTAAATTGTCGTTGGACAATTTTTCCCACTTGGTTGCT
The DNA here is from genome assembly GCA_029206835.1 of Rana muscosa. Classification (NCBI taxonomy): domain Eukaryota; kingdom Metazoa; phylum Chordata; class Amphibia; order Anura; family Ranidae; genus Rana; species Rana muscosa. The sequence goes on along the minus strand of JARGYO010000198.1, from coordinate 5,719,855 downwards.
TGAATGTCTTTGGTTATCTGATTTACAAAGGCACATACATTGGGATTTCGCTGTAGTGCTGGGAAAGCTCGTGAACGTGGCTTGTATTCTCTGGTAGCTGATCGTATGTGAGGGGGGACAGTCCGGACAAGATTGTCCGGGTTCAGGGATTCGGCCTCCAGGAGGTCCTCATCATTGATCTGTCCCTCCTCCCATAACTCCATCAGCTCCTCCAGAGCTTTGATATCTTCAATGGTCAAAAAACCATCAGAAGTATCAGAGGAAAGATTAGAATTGAGTGACTTGGGTTTGTCAAAAATTAAACGAAATAAAAGTTTCCGGGCAAACAAATTCAAATCTTTGATCAGTTCAAATGAATCAATACGTTGCGTTGGGCAAAAAGTCAGACCAAATTTCAAAACTGAGATCTGGTCTGAAGACAATGTAGTAGAAGAAAGGTTAACTACCCCAAAGCAGTCCAAGGTTGTTTCGGAAGAGGAAGTTCCCCCCAAATTCTTTTTGGGATCTAGTGTTAGATTGGTGAAAATTGGTGCTGTACGAAAATCCGATTGGGAGGGTAGGTCAAAAGATTGACTTACCTGGGAAGGTGAAGAGGAGGAGGAAAGTGGTTGGGTAGTTAGTGCTGGTGGAAGAAGTTGGATTGACCAACAAAGATTTGGACGTTGCAGACCGAGTGTGTATAAGTGCACAATTGGATTTCAGTGCTTGTTTGTGGTTAGAGGGTGCATTGGGCTTGCCATATGTACGTCTAGTAAATTGTGTTTGAGAAGTGTCAGCATGGTGATCCGGTGCCTGTGAAGATTGGGAAGAAGCAGAAGAGTTATCAGAGTCATTGGGTTCAGACCTGTGGCCCCTAGGTTTACGTGATTTGAAATTTCTGTTTCTAATACATGATGTCCAGTTGTAGGCCAAGTTGTATGAAAGTTTGTCCCGTAGAAACATTTTTTCTTTGGTTTTCAGAATGTCAGCTACGTATAACGTAGAACTCAAGACTAGCTTCAAGGGAGGACTCTCTGGTAAGAAATGAATCATTAGTAGTAAGACCACATGTGGAGGGCTTACAGTCTTACCTGCAAGATAGCATTGATCTACTGAGGGCCATTGATGGCCTCTGTATCCCCAAGGGATCTTGGTTAGTGGCTTTGGACGTAGAGGCGCTTTACAACTCTATCCCACACGATCGTGGGGTTGAGGTTGTGGAGGACTTAATTTTCAATCACGGTGAGGTGCCGAATGCATACAATGAATTTGTACTGAACCTCCTCAGGTTCATATTGACCAATAATATCTTTGTCTTTGGTGAATCCCGCTACCTCCAGGTACAGGGTGTAGCTATGGGGACACGCTGTGCCCCTAGCTACGCGAACCTGTACCTGGGGGGGTGGGAGGAAAATTTATTTTTTCAGGATAACACACAACATTTTATAGAACAGATCCCCATCTGGCGACGTTTCATCGACGATGTGTTTTTCGTCTGGACAGGTAATTTAGATGACCTCAACCTTTTCTTTGACAGCCTTAAACATAATACTTACAATCTTACCTTCACCATGGAAAAAAGCCATCTAGTTTAACTTTTTTGGACATTACTATCTACGTAGACCCTCAAGGACTTATTGGCACAACTTTATACCGTAAACCATCCGCCAGTAACTCTTTACTCCATGCTGACAGCTCCCATCCGGCCTCATTGATCTCAAGTATTCCTTTTGGACAGTATCTCAGGCTTAAACGTAACTGCAGTGATAACAACCACTTTGAAGTGGAGGCCAAAACCCTTCAAAATAGATTCTTGCAGTGAGGTTGTAGCAGGCTCTGCCTCAAGAGGGCATACTTGAGAGCAAAACACCTGGATCGGAGGTCCCTTATCCATGGTCCCAAAAAATGAAAAACCAGTGAAGGTCTCAGGCTAATCACTCGTTTTTCTGGTCACCATTGCCAAATGCGCAATTTATTGGAAAAACATTGGCACATCCTCTTGGGAGATCCCCTTATCTCAAAACATCTCAAAAGCCATCCTGAGATTACATTTCGTAGATCTAAATCATTGAAAGACTCAATGGTACAGAGTCATTTTTCTCCCAAGGGCTCACTCACCAAATCCTTGGGCAGTAGACCTTGTCATAAATGCAAATTCTGTCGATACATTTTTTCATCCAATAGCATTCTTTTACCAGATGGTCGTCTGTATAAACCAAACTTTTTAGTAACATGCCAATCAGTAGGCATTGTCTACATAATGATTTGCCAATGCTCTGCATTTTACATTGGCAAAACCAAAAGACATTTTTTCAATAGATTAAAGGACCATGTCTCTTTGGTCCGGGCTAAAATAATGGAGACGCCAATCAGCAGACATATGGGTCTCCATCATGATTTTGCAGACTCATGTATGCATTTTTTTGTATTGGAACACGTACCCCTGACCATTAGGGGGGGAGACTTTGACAAAACGCTTCTCCAACGGGAGGCCAAATGGATTTCAAATTTGAATGCTCTCATTTATCCGGGTCTAAATGAAGCTCTCAGCTTCAAACCTTTCCTATAACTTCAATAACTATTTTTTACTTTATATTTTTTATTTTATTTCATTTTTTATTTTCGATATTCATTCTTTCCCTTTGGTATCCAATTTTGTTATATAAATAGAGAAATTTGTGTTTCAAAAGCAGATCCAATGCTTTTGCTTATCAAGTATTATATATCTATATTTTGTAATGTATTTACATTTGTTGCATTTGCAATCCTGTACTATGTCTGTGGATGTATTGTCTGAATTGCTGAATGTTGCTAACATAGAGATAAGCCCACCTGTTTGCCTATTTGGCAAACGTGCTATTCGATTTGGATTCTTCCTTTTTTTTGTAGTTGAGCTGGTCATTCCCTTGTGCATCCTTATTGTAACTTGTATGGATGCCCGGGGCTGCCCCTTTGGGTTTAATTAATCAATGTTCACTCTTGGATATATGCCCCCCAACACAAATGCTTATGCATGATGTGATTTCTGCTTTCCCCGAACATAGCCCACTTCATTGGCTATCCCCTCCCGCACTTGGTTCATGTGGCCATATTTGGGTTTTCACCCAAATTTACTTTCCATCCTGACAGGTTCTTGCATCCTGGACAATATCCCTCTTCCAACATGGCGGTTTTGGTTTCCATTTCCACCAGGTGTTACCATGTCCGGATATCGGCCTTATCGCGCATGCGCACTTTGCTTTTGGATACGTCCACGGCCTGCGTGTGACGTCAGACGCACGCAGACCGGACGGAAATAAAAACGCCATTATTTGCCGTGACACTCTGTCATTCCCTTGAACCGGCCGTGGAGCGCACATCGTGGCTCCTGGACCTTTCCAGATCATAGGACATCTCTTTCAACTGCGCCTTAACAGGTAACGCTAATGCTCCTTTTGAGTCTCATTTTCTCTCAATTACCATTTCCCATTTTTTATGGGCAATAATCTTTATTAATTTTACTTCATAGGCTTTATAGTCATGAGCCCTATTACCACATGGAAGTTTCCTGATCCCTGGTAAACCATGGACTTTTGGAATTCAACCTTTATTTGATTATCACTCATTGATTCTACTGTGATATCAAGCAGGTATTTATTACATGACTCTTTGCTTGGGCTGTGCTTTATCTACCTTTCCTATTTTTTTACAAGTTTCCTTTTGTATACTAGGACATGTCCTGATTCGTTCAACAACTTTGTTTCCGTCTGCAAGTTACTACTGGATGCATGGGATTGCCCTTTTCAAGTTTATTTTTTCCTAGGACTCCCTATTATGGAGTATTTTAATTTTATACATGTCAATTAATTTCAACTCAGCAACAGGTGGGTCCCTCTATGAAATAGTATGCAACATTCAAAGTATAAAGAGCACTAGAGCGTATGTCTCCACTATATCTTTCTTTGTTAAAACTATACCAACAACCCAAAAACTTTTTTGCATATTAGGCGTTTCCTTTTCCATATATGCCTATAAAAACATCAAAAATATCTTTGTGTTTGATGTTGGTTATGCCAAGCTTTACATCCCATGTTTTTTATCTCGTCTTTAGCATATCTTGTGATGCCGTGGTTAAATCTCCTGAGGAAGCTCTTTTGAGAGCGAAACGTCGAGTACACTGGCACCTCTGTTTGTTATTCACACGAATATAATTGATAATGGTTTTATATTGTCTTGGTGTTGTCTATACAGTAATATTTTTGTAATAAAAATTCTATATTTTTTACATATTGTGTTCAGTCAGTATTTAATCTCCTGATTTTGCACTTAAAATCCCGGGGCCTTGTGACCTCTCCCCCTTCTCTTTTTTCAATTCCATATAATTGGGATGTGGTGTCCTTAAATTTACTCTCCCCTCCAGATTTATTTTTTACTGTTACCATATAGTTCCAAGTCACCATATCGAAAGATTTTTCTATACCTAGACAGAAGAGGGTCGGGTCTTTGTATGAAGCATGCGGATTGAGAGCCAAACAGAGCTAGTAAATCAAATAATATAAGATTTATTAAATATTATACAGTAAAATACATAAGACATCATGGTACATATTCCATCATCCAACATGATTAGTTAGTTCATTAGCATTGATTCGTAAGTGAAATGAGTAAAACAATAAAAACATGAGGTATAACTGCATGATAAGTATTATTTGGCATCTGAAGCTCGACGCGTTTCGCGGCTATCATGCCGCTCATCAAGAGCTGATTAATAATGGATGTCTACAATACAAGAACATAGTATCAATTGATAGGTTAGGCTTATATAAAGGGGGGAGAGAAATATGCACTTTAATCTACAGCCCATACTCACAGGTTGGGTGATGGCATGGGCGCGGCAGGGGGCATGTAGGCGGCCGGGGACACAGTCTGGCACGGGAGCTGAGGCGGCATGACAGGTGGCGCAGCAAGGAGGAAGTCATCCTTGTGTAAACTGAGTATGTGATCTTCACCAGGGTCAAGGGGCACATGCAGAGAGACTCCTGGACCATCTGAAAATGAAAGTGAAGTGCAAAGAAAATGGTGTGTTAAATTGCTGAGGGGTGATGAGCCCTACGTTCAGCAGTGAAAAGATGAAAAAATAGATGTGAATGAGCAGGGATAATAATGAACAGAATAGCATAGCTGAACTATATGATGGTGTAGCTATGTTGAAAGCAATAGAGTGCTCCAACGTTGAGAACGCCATCAATGAAAAGTGAGAGGGATGAAACATGAAAGAAGGGTAAATGTATGACGGTGAGCTTGTTGAGAGCAATGAGGATGCTCCAACATAGAAACACTGTCGTGAGGGGATTAAGAGAAAGGGGGGGAAAAACAGAAAGAAGAGAAGGAGAGGGCAAAGAACCTAAAGCTACCATTACACGAGATTCCGAATGAGGGTGAGGAAGCTGCAAGTGAGTGAGTGCCCTGTGTAGATTGATATCGTGGACTTCCCTGGCATAAAGCCAGTTTAATTTATGTCCACTAACTCAGGCAGGACTTTGCCAACCTAGTGGAATTTGATAAGGAAATTGGCCTATAGGAGGCGCAGTGTTTCTGGCCCTTGCCTGGTTTGGGGACAAGTATAATGTGGGCTCCGTACATAGAGGGAGGCAGAGAGTTATCTTCAAAACTTTGAGAGAAAAGTGTTGATGGCTGATTGCCCCCTCGCAGCGCTATTTTGTCTTGCGGGGGGGGGGGTCTTCCCGGCCGGCATAACACAATGATTACTGCTAAAGGCTATAGCTGCAGGCAGTAATTGCATGCAAAGAATCCTATAGGCCGGTTATGCTGAAGTCGATCAATGGACTGACTTCAGCACAACCAGCCTGCCCATACATGGATCGAATCTCAGCTGGTCCCTGCTGAACAGGCCGAGATTTGATTTATATATGGCTGGCTTAACTTCAGCAAGAAAACTCTAGGGGAAGAAGGTATCAGGGAGTGGAAAGAAGGTGCAGGGGATGTAGGGATGTTAAGCGGAGTTGGTTGACTCACTACAGTTCATGAAACTTAAAGTATTTGTTACCCCAGCATTTCACATTCCTGATATGTGGCTGCTGTACCATGTACTTGTATGAAGAAGTCTCCTGTTCTTTGGCTTCATTTGTGTGAAATACCTGGTGTTCTGCCAGTCTCTTTGCTTTCCTATTAAATACTGACCACACTAAGCAGGAGAACCCATCGTGGTCAGTTCTCTAGGTGTGCTTTGAACTCGGCCTGCTCTCCAATGATCATACTTGTCCTGATATGCCCCCCCTGGACAGCCATTCACTAAGAAGCTCAGTTTATTGTTGCTTCTCCTCCCCCTAGCTCTTATGCAGCTGAGAACAGAGGGATCAGAGGGAATGTGAGCACTTATAAAAAGGGTATTTATAATGTGTTCTTATATATATATAGATATATATATATATCTATAGATATATATATATATATATACGTTTTGCCTTTTTGTTGCAATTTTGAACTGATTTTGAACTGTTTTACAAGGTGATTAAAATTACTTTTTTTTTTTTTTATATATTATCTCCTTTTATGTATAGTTTTTTCAGTTTTAACAGCTTATAAATCAGGTGTCTCCACCTTGCATTTTCATTTCATAACCGTCCAAAACATACATTCCCTCCCCATAGACCCTCCCCTAAAAAAAAAAAAAAAAGAGATAATGGCCTACCACTCGTTCAACCTGGTCTTGAACAGTCATGCCTTAGACCACGCCCCATTTTCCCACTGAGCTCTGTCCTCCTGCGTTCCGCCCTTTTCCCTTAGCACTCCAACATCCTCATATATTCTCGTGATTGTTTAAACTCTACCCACTTCCCCCATACGTTATTGTATACTTTTAGAGAGTCTTCACTTCTATGTATTGTTTCCTCGATTGATCTCAACCAATCTATTTTTCCTACACATTCTTTCATAGAGGGGGCTTCAGGAGTTCTCCTCAGACTTTTAGCTGCGTTCAGGAGATGGGGTACCAAAGTGTTCCTATATTGGGCTATCTTTTTATCTGTATCGTGGAACAAACATTTCCACAGATCTTTCTGAATCTGTTCCCCTGTTATTTGATAGATATTATCTATTACTCTCTCCCAATAAGGCTGTATCCTCACGCACTCCCCCCATAAATGTGCAAAAGTCCCAAGAGCGCCACTGCCCCTCCAACACGTTGGTGGGATCTCTGTTCACCTCATGTGCTTTCTGTGGAGTAACATGCCATCTTGCTATTAATTTGTATCACATTTCTACTGTCTTAACATCACTAGAAGCACCACAGGCTGTCTTCAAAATCTTATTCCTATATTTATCCCCCTGTAGGGGACCTATTTTTCTTTCTCGTACATCACGGGACACAGAGTGACATAGTCATTACTAATGGGTTATATAGATACCTTCAGGTACTGGCAACTTCCAAAACCGGAAGTACCCTCCCCTATATAAGCCCCTCCCATCCGGGAGCACCTCAGTTTTTTGCCAGTGTCTAAGGTGTTGGCCAAGAAGAAACATGTGTTTTTCACTGAGCTTGCGTACAGGTTCTTTTGGGCCTCGGTAAGCTATTCCGGATCCGACCAAAAAAGCTTCATAGCTAAACGGTCGGTACCCGGGCCTTGCAGAGAAGAGCAAGGTTTTGCCTGTAATGCTTCTCTTAGGAGAGCTGGACCCTGGGATCCAGAGCTCTGGTCATACCCATGACCAAGATGTTTTCTGTGCAGGGTGCTATACAGGTCCAGGGGAGTGGAATCCTTGGGAACCCGGTCCCTGAAGGTTTAATTACAATGCCTGCCGTGATAGGTGAAGTTTGGGCTTCTGTGGACCAAACAAAGTCCTGCGGCGGGGAACAGGTAAGTGGGGGCCCCCAGGAACTTGGTTCTATTGGGGGACCCCCAAGCCTAATTTGTCTTTCTGTCTGTTACCTAACGGTATTCCCGCTAATATCTGTGCATGCCTGTAACTACTAAAAAATGTAATAATTTTAATAGTGGTCAAGAAAAAAAAAAAAAAAATATATATATATATATATATTTAATATATTAGACTGCGGTACCTGTGTTAATCCACTAGAGGCCGCTGTGGAACGTTTCTTGTCATGTGGACTAGTTTCTTTTCATCAGAGCAAGTCCAGGCAGATGGTGAGTTCTCTTGTGGGAAACTGCTTCCTCTGCCATGTTGCAATGCTCGTCCATCCCCCGGCCTGCAGCAAAAAGGGGCCCTGGCTCTTGTCCCTAGTTTCCCTTTTCAAAATTAGCGCCGAAGGCGCACGTGCCTCTATATATAGAGGTGAGCCGGGAAAGGGGGCGGAGCCTGGGGGATGACGCTCTGTGCGCGCCGCAGCGCTTCTGCGCATGTGCGGGCGTCCCAGCATGTTAAAAACCACAATTATGTGTTGTGAGCTGGCTATGGAGTGCAGAGACAGAGCTGGCAACATTTAAAAAAAAAAAAAAAAAGGCATACAGCAAGCGGTTGATGCAGGCATCCCCATAGAAAGGCACATTAGTAGACACCAACTGTTTTTATAGCAGCATTTGTGCTAGACTATTGTCAGTAAGTGGTGTATTTCGGCTGGAATACCTCAGCTTTGGGCTTAGGAATAATGCCGTCTAAAAACTCCGGGACTAAAAATTCCAGGAAGCATAGGGGGTCTCCATCGGGCTCTGAGGATCTTGGGCATGCTTCGGCTGCACCAGTCTCCCCTGAAGAATCAGAGGTTAGTGACCGTAGAGCACCCTCAGGAGTACCTGGTACTGTGGCTGTCCTCAGTTCACCTGCTCCTGTGTATGTAACAGAGGAGGTTTTTTCCTCAGCTCTGGGAGGGCTGGAAGAGAGATTGTCAGCATTGATCGCTGCTTCCCTGTCACAGGAAAAAAGCGCTCGATCTCCGTCTCCTCCCTCAGAGTGCCTGTTAGCAGAGCAACAGTCCCATACAGGGATCGACCTGCCTGAAGGGGATCAGGATGAGGTCGATTCTGTTGTAGAGGAATCAACAGTGGAAGAGCCATTCTCAGCATCACATGCTGAAAGGTTATGAGTTCAGTCCCTGACTAATATGGTCCGATCAGCATTTAAAATGCCCCTTGCGGAGCCATCATCCACTTCTGTCTCCTCGTTGGGGTCGCTAAAAGCTCCCCAGACTGTTTGTTCCTTTCCGATCCATCCTTTACTGGAAGGGCTCATTTACCAGGATTGGGAGCATCCTGATAAAATATTTACTCCTCCCAAGAGATTTCCGGTGGTCTATCCCATGGAGGATAAGTTCATCAAAAAATGGAGGGTCCCTACAGTGGACGCAGCCATCTCTTGTGTGAATAAATCACTGACATGTCCAGTGGATAATGTCCAAATGTTCAAGGACCCAATAGATAAAAAATTGGAGTCCTTATTAAAATCTGCTTTTTCTACAGCAGGATTGGTGACACAACCAGCAGTGGCAGCTATTGGGGTCTGCCAAGCAGTGAAGGATCAGTTGAAACAAGTCTTAAGGGACTTGCCAGATCAGCAGGCTCTTGCCCTAGCTGATCTACCTAGAGCCTTATGCTTTGCGGTGGACGCTATAAAGGATTCAATCCATCAGGCCTCCCGCCTTACGCTGTCTGTAGTACATATGCGCAGGCTTTTATGGCTCAAAAACTGGTCTGCTGAAGCTCCCTGTAAAAAATTGCTGGTCAGCTTCCCATTTCATGGTGAACGCTTATTCGGGGAAGACCTGGACAAATATATCCAGAGAATTTCCAGCGGTAAAAGTACACTTTTGCCGGTTAAAAACAGAGTTAGAGGTCCCTCTTTTAAGAGGCCGGCTTCTCCAGTCCCTAGGACATCGGCTGTGAAACAGTTCCGACGGCCTCCTCGGTCAAATCCCGGAGGTAAAAATCAGGGACAATTGCAGGGTAACAAGAAGCCCTGGAGCAGGAGAGGTACAAAACCTCCCCCAAAGTCAAATGCATGAAGGGTTGCCCCCACTCAATCGGGTGGGGGGAAGACTTCAGTTGTTCACAGAGACCTGGCGGGACACGATCAGAGACAGATGGGTGCTCTCCGCAGTAAATCTGGGATACAAATTGGAGTTAAAAGACTCCCCTCCTTCCCACTTTATAAGGTCAAACGTGCCAAGGGATCCCCAGAAGAGAGGATCCCTCCTGTTGGCACTAGAACAATTATTGCTCCAAGCAGTAATTATAGAGGTTCCCCTGGAAGAATGGGGGTTCGGGTTTTACTCAAACCTCTTTACAGTCCCGAAGCCAAACGGGGACGTGAGGCCCATATTAAATCTAAAAGGGCTAAACAAATTCCTACATATCAGGACTTTCCGGATGGAGTCGATCCGGTCGGTGGCCACTGCCCTACAAGGGGAGGAATGGTTAGCCTCGATCGACATCGAGGATGCTTATTTGCACATTCCCATCTTTCCAGCCCACCAAAAATTTCTACGCTTTGCGGTAGAAGGGCGCCATTTTCAGTTCAGAGCCTTACCCTTCGGTCTGGCCACAGCACCACGAGTGTTCACAAAAATTCTGGCCCCATTATTGGCCAATCTAAGAACACGAGGTGTAACGATAATGGCATATCTAGACGACTTGTTGCTGATAGACCACTCAGTGGAAAAACTAGAAGTGGTTGTTCACGAGACAATCGAGTATCTGGAATATCACGGTTGGATTATCAACCGAGACAAGTCAGCCCTAAAACCAGTCAAAAGTCTGGAATACTTGGGGCTAAGGCTGGATTCAGACCAGAGAAAAATTTTCTTGCCTCAAGAAAAGGGGTCGTCTTTGAGAGATTTGATCCACTTAGTGGGTTCAAAAAGACAGCCATCCATACGCCTGTGCATGAGGCTGCTGGGAAAAATGGTGGCATCATTCGAAGCAGTACCCTACGGTCAATTCCATTCAAGGAATTTGCAAAGGGCCATACTGTCAGCCTGGAACAAAAAAGTTCAGGCTCTGGACTTACCAATGTCCTTGTCCCCTTCCGTTCGCAAGAGCCTCCGCTGGTGGTTGGTTCCCCAGAATCTGGAAAGAGGGAAATCCTTCAGTCCGATTTCTTGGAAGGTGGTCACTACAGATGCCAGCCTTATAGGCTGGGGAGCAGTACTGGAGCAATGGTCTCTCCAGGGCAGATGGTCGGATGCGGAAAAGGCCCTGCCCATCAATCTCTTAGAGATACGAGCAGCCCGGTATGCCCTAGTAGCATGGACATCCAAACTCCAAGGGTCCCCTGTCAGAATTCAATCAGACAATGCCACAGCAGTGGCATATATCAATCATCAGGGGGGCACCAGGAGTCGTGCAGCCCAGAGGGAAGTAAATTACATCCTGAGATGGGCAGAAAGATATGTCCCAGCCATATCTGCGGTATTCATTCCAGGAGTGGAGAATTGGAAGGCGGACTTTCTAAGTCGCCAACAATTATGCCCAGGGGAATGGTCCCTTCATCCCGAGGTTTTCCGGACAATATGTCAGCGGTGGGGAACACCGGATGTAGATCTGCTAGCATCCAGATTCAACGCAAAAGTGGACAGGTTTGTCTCTTGGACAAGGGATCCCCTAGCTTGCGGCTCGGATGCCCTAGTGTTCCCTTGGGATCAGTTCAAGCTGATATATGCATTCCCACCGCCACAATTGTTACCTCGATTACTCCGCAGAATCAGGGTAGAAAAGAAACCAGTGATTTTGGTGGCTCCAGCGTGGCCCCGAAGAGCATGGTACGCAGAGATTGTAAAGATGTCTGTGGGGAGTCCTTGGACCCTCCCACATCGTCCGGACCTGCTTTCGCAAGGACCGATATACCACCCTTCCTTACCAGCCCTAGGTTTGACGGCCTAGCTATTGAAGCCCACATTCTAAAAAAGAGAGGGCTCTCTAATGCTGTGGTATCTACCATGATCAATGCCAGGAAGCCGGTATCCAGGCAGATCTACTATAGAATCTGGAAGGCGTACATCGCCTGGTGTGAGGCCAAGAAATGGCATCCACGTAAATACGTAATAGGTAGGATTCTGGACTTCCTACAATGGGCTGTAGATAGGAAGCTTGCCTTGAGTACTATCAAGGGTCAGATTTCGGCCTTGTCAATATTTTTTCAAAGGCCCTTGGCTTCGCATTCACTAGTCAAAGCCTTTATACAAGGAGTGATGCGTATTAGTCCTCCGGTTAATATTCCCATATGTCCTTGGGATCTAAACTTGGTTCTGTCGGTTCTACAGAAACAACCATTTGAACCATTACAGCATATTTCTTTGGTTCTTCTCACCAGGAAATTGATTTTTCTAGTAGCCATTTGTTCGGCTAAAAGAGTGTCGGAATTAGCAGCTATGTCCTGTAAGGAGCCGTATCTGGTTATCCATAAGGATAGAGTAGTGTTACGCCCTCATCCAGCCTTTCTTCCTAAGGTGGTATCGAGGTTTCATTTGAACCAAGATGTGGTTCTTCCTTCTTTTTTCCCCAAACCTACTTCGGTAGAGGAAAAGTTATTGCATTCTTTGGATGTAGTAAGAGCAGTTAAAGCTTATCTAAAAGCCACTGCTCAGATTCGCAGAACGGATACTTTGTTTATTCTGCCGGAAGGCCCCAGAAAGGGTCAGGCAGCGTCAAAATCTACTTTAGCCAAGTGGATTCGACAGGTCATAATGCAAGCCTATGGCTTGAGAAGGAGACCGCCTCCGTTCAAAGTTAGAGCGCACTCCACGAGAGCAGTTGGAACTTCATGGGCAGTGCATCACCAGGCCTCCCTGGCTCAAATCTGTAAGGCCGCAACATGGTCTTCAGTACACACGTTTACTAGGTTCTACCAGGTGGACGTTAGAAGTCAGGAGGATGTCGCCTTTGGGCGCAGTGTGTTGCAGGCCGCAAAAGATCCTCATGTCTGATAGCGCTCAGCTTATGTATGGTGTATCCCCCCCCTCGTTGGGCATTGCTTTAGGACATCCCATTAGTAATGACTATGTCGCTCTGTGTCCCGTGATGTACGAGAAAGAAAATAGGATTTTTATAACAGCTTACCTGTAAAATCCTTTTCTTGGAGTACATCACGGGACACAGAGCTCCCGCCCCTCTTTAGGGACACTTATTGCTTTGCTACAAAACTGAGGTGCTCCCGGATGGGAGGGGCTTATATAGGGGAGGGTACTTCCGGTTTTGGACGTTGCCAGTGCCAGCACCTGAAGGTATCTATATAACCCATTAGTAATGACTATGTCGCTCTGTGTCCCGTGATGTACTCCAAGAAAAGGATTTTACAGGTAAGCTGTTATAAAAATCCTATTATTCCTCCCATTTACCCAGGGACGGGAGATATTTAGGACCTGTTTCTTCTATCAATATTTTGTAGATTTTGCATACTCTTTCCCAAGCTCCGTGGGGAGGAGAAAAGTTTCTCCATTGGGTTCATATCACCCTTTCCCCGCAGTGGTTGGGGGAGAGTTTGTGTAAAATGTTGCATTTGTGTATATCTACATCCATCTAGTGGTCTACTACCCCATTTTTGTATTAATTCTGTGAATGTGCATATCTTATTTCCTATCATCACATCTGGTAATAATATTTCATATTTTTTTGCCCATCTAATAAAATGTGTTCATCTTTTCCGGGTTTGAAGTAGCTTGTGTCTAATAAAGAAATTAAAGGTGAATTACTTTACCCAATCCGTCCCAAACACTAAACCTGTGTTTAGTTGGGGGGTTTGTGTTTTTTGACAGTTCCCAATACTGTCGTGGAATCCACACCCTCTTCCCTAAAGCCTCGTACACACGGTCGGACTTCCATCAGACTTTTCCGTGTTTTTTTGTCCGAACGGAGTTGGTCGGGAACACCCATAGCATACACACGCTCTGACTTTTCTGCAAACTATCCCAAAACTTTTGGCAACATCACGTGGTTTTTCGGCTCTTTTGTGGTCTTTACCGCCACCCTTTGGTCAACCTCTACTATTGTTGGTTGATTTTAACATTAGTTGTTTAGTCCATCAGACAAAAGTCCGATGGTTTCCTGTACACACGGTCGGACTTTGCTCCATCGGACTTTTGTTGGGCAAAAGTTTGTCCGTTTGCAGACCCAACTTTTGTCCGATGAAAACAAGAAAAATGCAAAAAAAAACTTTGTCCGATGGAGCGTACGCACGGCCGGATTGTTGGTCCAACTTGCTCAAAATGAAGTTTGTTGGCCAAAAGTCAGACCGTGTGTACGGGGCTTTAGTCTACTTTACTTTGTGCTTTTTCAATTTCCACCCATCCTTTCCCCTCTTTATTGTGTATCCAACCTATTATCCGTGAAAATAACAATTGCCTGATAATACTTCTTAAAATCTGGTGCTGCTAGCCCGCCTGACTTTTTCGCCTTTACCAGTGTTGCATATGAGATTCTGGGACGCTTGCACATCCAAATGTATTTCAATGCTAAGGCTCTTAGTTTCGAAAATTTTTCCTGTGGGACTCTTTTTAGGATCATTTGAAATATATACGTTAATTTAGGCAAAATAATCATTTTTAAAACATTTATCCTCCCTAGTCATGACAGGGGTTTATACCTTAGATAGTTGAGTTGGTCTTTTACTTTATTTAATATGGGGATATAATTCGCCGCAAAAAGGGACTCCAATGATTCTGTCAATTTTACCCCTAAATATCCTAGTTCCTCTTTACACCAAGCAAAGGGGAAAGCAGGCTGCATTGCCCGCTGCTCCTCTTTTTAGATGGTTATGTTTACAATCTCTGACTTTGATGTGTTAATTTTGAAATTTGACATTTTCCCATATCTTCTTAATTCCTTTAATATAATTGGTATTGTTGTCCTAGGATCTGTAATAAAAAATAATACGTCATCTGCGTATGCGGCCACCTTATACTCCCTATCCCCTACTCTCACTCCTTTTATGTCCCTATTTTTCCTGATTGTGGCTAACAGGGGTTCTAGTGCTAGTACAAACAACATTGGAGACAGAGGGCAGCCCTGCCTTGTGCCATTAAATAATTATAGACTGGGGCAGAGAGTACCATTTATTCTAGTTTTAGCTGTTGGATGGAAATAAAATGCGGATATCTATCGGATCATTTTTTCTCAGATTCCCAAATATTTCAGTGTTCCCAGTATGAAGCCCCAGTCGACTGTCAAAAGCCTTTTCGGAATCTACCGACAGAAGTATGACTGGGGCCCACTTTCTCTTGCCTCATGTATTAAAAACAGGGACATGAGAGAGTTGTCTTTCCCCTCCATCCCTTTTATGAACCCAACCTGGTCACTGTGTATCCATTGTGACAATAGTGGTTTAAGTTTTCCTGCAATTATTTTTGCAAAGATTTTTATATCGGTATTTAGTAATTATATCGGTCTATAGCTATCCGGTACCATTGGGTCCTTACCCTCCTTCAGAATTAGGCTTATGTAAGCCATCAGTGCCTCTTCCCGTGGGTTCTCTCCTTCTGCTAATGCGTTAAAATATTTGCATAGTTTGGGGATCAGTAATTTTTGAAACCTTTTATAGTACATGATAGAGTACCCGTCAGGGCCAGGGCTCTTCCCCGTGGCCATGTCTTTAAGTGCTTTAAGTACTTCTTTCTGGGTGATTGGAATTTCTAGTATCTCCAACTCCTCTTTAGGCATCACTGAAAGATCCAGGCCATGCAGGTACTCTTGGACTTCTTCCTTACTCCCCCTGTTCTCTTCTTTTTGTGTAACGTTGTAAAGCTGGCTGTAGTACCAGTGGAAGACCTTTGCTATTTCGGGGGATGAGTGCATTATTTCTCCTTCATTGTTTTAGCTATAAAGGATGCATTTTTTTTCTCTTGCTGCCCTTGCTAGCCATTTCCCTGATTTGTTGCCCCGCTGATGTTTCTCTTTATCGACTATGTGGAAGGCTCGTTTTTTTCTCCTGCTCTATTAATACCCACGGTACCTTTTTTTTTTTTTTTGTTAACTCTAGCCTGTCTGGGATACCCATCGAACTCGTCTGTTTGCTCTAGCTCATTTATCTCTTTATATAAATTATTGATCTTCTTTCCCTTTTCCTTTTTGTTCCATGCTCCTATGCTTATCAAAACCACCCCTTATGTACACTTTATGAGCTTCCCCCAGAGTACCCCTTGAGATTTCAGGTGCGTCATTGGTGAGAAAAAATTCCTCCAACTCCTGTTCTATCCTCTTATTCACCTCTGGGTCTTGGATCAGGGAATCAGGCCCATGGGGGGGCCTGATGTTATTTCTAATTGTGCTAACACTGGGGCATGATCTGAGAGGGAGGTTGATTTTATAGTCGTATTTTTAAGAGAAGGTAGCCACTGATGTTCTATTAGTACGTAGTCTATTCTTGAGAGTGACCCGTGTACTGGTGAAAAAAATTTATAATCTCGGTCTCCTGGGTGTCCACAAGCTGGTATTCTAGTAATAGCTTCTTTATTTTATTCTGTCTCTGAGCTGATAAGTGGGAAAGACCCCCCCCCCCGTGGTATCTACCCGACCCGTGGGTCTATACACATGTTGAGATCTCCCCCGACTATCAGTTTCCCTTCTTTAAATTCTGATAGTTTTTTTTAAGATTTTCCTTAAGAACCTATCGGTCTCTGTTTGGAGAATAAATGTTTGCTATAGTACAATCCATATTAAATAATTTCCCTTTTATAAAAATGAATCTTTTTTCTGGGTCCGCTAACTGCTTCCTTGCCACGAACACCGTGTGTTTGTTAAATCCTTTAGCCACCCTGCGAGAGAGATTTGAGGT
This sequence comes from Rana muscosa, assembly GCA_029206835.1. NCBI lineage: Eukaryota > Metazoa > Chordata > Amphibia > Anura > Ranidae > Rana > Rana muscosa. Next base: position 5,703,160 of record JARGYO010000198.1, on the reverse strand, counting down.
CGAGTCCCCGTAGTACCATGTAGGAAAGAACTTAGAGGACAGTTTGTTCCCTTAGGAATGCGTGATATATGTTTCCTGGAGGCAAGCCACATTTACCCCATAGCGTTGTAGCTCCTTGTTTACCGCAAACCTTTTCCCTGGAGAGTTTAGTCCTTTTACATTATAAGTTACAAATTTTACTGTAGTCAGTTCATATTGGGAGTGGCTGCCCCCTTTCTCCTTCCCCCTCCCCGCATGGGGGTTCCAAGGTCTTCTCCGGAGGAGAAAAAGAGGAGAAGAAAGGGGGGGCCCAGAGAGAGAGGGACCCACAAGAGAAAGAAAAGGAAAAGCCCCCCCTGCCCAAAACCTCCACCCCCTCCCTGTTGGTGGGTGAACAAATTCCATATTTGTTCATTCCCCCATCCTTCCCTCCCAACCCCCTCCCCTCCTCCCTCCCTCCCCAATATCATGTTTATCCATGTGTGGGATCTCCGGCATCCTCCTTGATGTCGCTCGGTTCCCATATCTCCTGGGGGTCTGGATGCTCCTGCATCCTTGGTCCCCTGCTTTCCCCCTGTCTCCCTCCCCTCCGCCCCTCCCACCCGCTCCCCCACCCTTTTTTTTTAATCATCTCACAAGTTGCCCATTTATTAGAGCCTCCTCCAACCCTACCTCCTTCCGCCCCCCCTCCCCCCGGCTGCGAGTCCAGTGCATGCTGCCCAGCTCTGCCACCTGCCCATTATTTCTCTTATCGTCCATGGACTGACACAGCTCTCATCCTGATTACATGTGGGTATATGTCCCTGCTTGCAGGAGAAGACCTAGGCAGAATGTTGGATGTTAAAACATTCTAGAACAAACCAGAGCTGAACAGCCCCGCCCAGGGGGGCGGTCCCTCCGGACATTACTCTCCCATCTGCAGCTAGCAGCCTCAGTTTTTTTCTGCCTAGCAGAAGGAGAAGACGTGGCTCTCTCAGGAGCCAGTCTCCTGGAAGATTTTACTTTTAATTTTTATTCCTTTGGGAATTTTATTATTTTATTTTTTAGACCTTCAACTGTCGGCTGGGCAACAGGTTGAGTACACTGGTATCCTTGTAGTCTTCCCTGTCCGACCATCGAGCTGATCCTCGCCTTGTGTGCGTGAGACTCAGTTCACGACATACCCTGTGACTCCAGGGGTGGTCGGGTTGCTTTCATGCTTCCGCGGTCCTCTCAAGATTGAACAGTACCAGACTGACTGTATCTTTCGTGGTGGACCGGGCCGACAGCTACGCAGTACTACTCTGTGATAGGTCTGTCTGAAACAAGCCAGTGGGTCCCTCTAGGGACGGGTAAGTAGTCTCTCCTGATGCAGGTGAGTACATGCTGGCTGTGTTTCTTTATGTGGGGGTTCTCCCTGTCTTCCCCTGTTATGCTGCTCTCTGCACCCTGTACTGGTGCTGTGCTGTGTGGGGGTGCTTGGGGGGTCGCTCCGGCCTGGGGGGGGCGCTCATGGCTGTTGGTGAACTCTGGGATGTGTTCTGGTGTGGAGTTTGTGAATCTGTATTGCGTGCGCCATTAGCGCTGTTTTTTTAATTTTTGCCGCGGCTCAAATGCGCAGTTATACAGGCGCCCGGTGGCCATTTTCTTGTAGCCGCTGCGCTTTCACTTTCGATTTCGGCCTCTAGCGGCGCTGCTGACAGCGCAAAATTCCTCAGTCTCCTCACAGAATTCTTCACTCTCCTCAGGCTTCACTCGCGCTGCAGCGCGGCTCATACAGCGGAACCGAGCGGTCCCTAAGGGTGGTGAGTCCTCCGGGTATCCCCTCCTCAGCACAGCCAGTGGGTGGACTATATTATTCACTGTGATAGTGAATAAGGTCTCAGAGGGTGGCAGTATGGAGTCTGGTTCACCTGCTTCTCCACACTTGTCAGAGGCAACTGGCAGTGCTCCTGCACCTGCGGTCCCTATGGACCAGTTGTCGGCAGTCCTGGAATCATTCCTTGTCAGGATGGAAGCGGTGTGTGAACGCACGGGGGCTGTAAAGCGCCCCCTCCCCACACAATCTCCACATGGGGAGTGCTCTGACTCAGATATGGGCCTAGCTACTGCTGCTCAGGACCCTAGCTCTGAGGATTTTCATGTATTTGAACAGGACATTCCTTGCGAGGAAGACCTGTCTTGAACCACCAACTGACAGGGTGCTTGTAAGTGAATTTATTGATGCTGTGAGGGACACTCTCAAGCTGAATGTTGAGACGGAGGAACCTCAGGTGGAAGCTGTATCCTTTGGTTCCTTTAACCACCTTGCGCCGGCCGTACGACTATATACGGCCGCGAGGTGCTTCTACAAATCCGGGAGGCCGTCTTTTTACGGCCTCCGCTACTTTGGCCACTGGGGGGCACGCGAGCCCGGCGCGTCACTGTAATGCCGATGCGCGTGCCTGGCGGCCGCGATGTCCTCCAGGCACCCGCGATTGGCGGTTACACAGACAAGGACATGGATCTGTGTGTGTAAACACACAGTTCCATGTCCTGTCAGGGAGAGAGGAAACCGATGCTGTGTCCCTTGTACATAGGGACACAGATCGGTCTCCTCCCCCAGTCAGTCCCCTCCCCCCACAGTAATAATCACTAATAGGGAACACATTTAACCTCTTCCTCGCCCCCTAGTGTTAACCCCTTCCCTGCCAGTCACATTTATACAGTAATCAGTGCATATTTATAGCACTGTTCGCTGTATAAATGTGAATGGTCCCAAAATAGTGTCAAAAGTGTCCGCTGTGTCCGCCATAATGTCACAGTCACGAAAAAAATCACTGATCGCCGACATTACTAATAAAAAATATATTTTTTATAAAAATGCCATAAATCTATCCCCTTTTTTGTAAACGCTATAACTTTTGCGCAAACCAATCAATAAATGCCGATTGCGATTTTTTTTACGAAAAATATGTAGAAGAATACGTATCGGCCTAAACTGAGGGAAAAAAAATATATTTTTTTAAAAAATTGGGATATTTATTATAGCAAAAATCAAAAAATATTGTGTTTTTTTTTCAAAATTGTCGCTATTTCTTTGTAGCGCAAAAAATAAAAACCGCAGAGGTGATCAAACACCACCAAAAGAAAGCTCTATTTGTGGGAAAAAAAGGACATACATTTTGTTTGGGAGCCACGTCGCACGACCAAGCAATTGTCATTCAAAGCGTGACAGAGCCGAAAGCTGAAATTTCGCCTGGGCAGGAAAGGGGGTATATGTGCCCAGTAAGCAAGTAGTTAAAGCCGTTTCTTCAAAAAAGGTTTTTCCATATGTGCCTTTTTTTGATACATTCATTGACCAAGTCTGGGATAAGCCGCAGAAGACTTTGACGGTCCCGCGGCGCGTAGCTGTAAGGTACCCCTTTGAGGAGAACCTGGTCAAGAAGTGGACTCTCCCCCCAGTGGTCGACCCCCCGGTCGCCCGTTTGAATAAGGCTACCACACTCCCAATGGAAGGGACTCCTGCATTTAAGGATCCCGTCGACAGGAGGTCAAAAGTGGCGAGTAGAACTATGTTTACCTTATTGGGGTCCGCGTTACGCCCTATAGTGGCGGCGACGCCTGGGTCTCACACTCACGGAATGGGCAAAGATTTTGCACCAGACAGTGCAGGAGCATAATCTGCCTCCTGAGACCATTGCCCTGGCTCACCAACTTGCGCAGGGTTTAGTCTTCGCGTGCGATGCCACTTTGGATGCGGCCCCTTTTAATAACAGGGGCCTCTATCTCTGCTGTGGTGCTGCGTCGCCTTATCGGGCTGAAATGCTGGTCGGCCGACCTAGCTTCCAAAAAGCTCCTGGCTGACTTGCCCTTTAAGGGCGGTAGACTGTTTGAGGCCGCCCTGGATGACATTATTAAAGATGTCACAGGAGGTAAGAGCACCTTCCTTCCCCAGTCTATTAAGGGAAAGGAGCCCCACCGCAGGTCGGGCCCTTCCTTTCCGGTGAAGAAGTTTTTTTCGTCAGTCAGATTCCACGGGTAAGCCCGCCCAGACTGAAAAAAGTGCGGCTGGGGGGACAAAGACGTCCCTGGGTGCGTAAGCCTACCAAGCAAGCTCCCAAGCCCGCCACCGCATGAAGTCTTGCCCCTGCCCGACTCTGGGGTGGGGGGACGTCTTCGCAGGTTCTCGGTGCGGTGGACCTCCCAGATCTCCGACCGGTGGGTGTGCGAGGTGGTCACCTCGGGATACAGGATAGAGTTCCGCTCGTGGCCCCCAAACAGGTTCTTTCCCTCGAACCTCCCTCTCCTTCCTGCCCGCCGGACGGCCCTCTTGGGGGCTATTTTAAAATATGCAATATTATATCTATTAATCTATAATCTATAACTATTGCATCTATGTGTTAATTGTATAGTCCCTTATTTGCTAGTCTAACCTATCAGAGCGTGTTAGGCCTGATGATGCAATGTTAATTATAAGATAGACACAGTTGCTCAGTAAATCATGTTACATTTATTCCTTTAAAAGTAGGAAACATATCTTAACAACAGATATCAGATACAGTCTATAACAACTCTAATAATAATATGAAAGATACTTAATACTTATGGTTTCATCAGCTGGGTTCTGTATGGTGAAGGGAGTGAGCCAAAGGCTCACATGAGCAAGCCAGGAACCAAAAGTGGACAAAGAGGACTCTTACTCTTCGGTATGTGCTTTTAACATTCATTCCCCTCACCCAAAACCACCCACACTTGCTTCCTGTCCAATCAGATAATGCAAAGCTATTTCTTCTCCTCTTTGAAGCTCATAGCCACACCAGGGGGGCTGGGGACAAGCCCTTTTGTCATGCAGATGCTAATATGCTAAAAAGCTTTGACTATAAAGTCCAGAACTATGATCTTAAGCCATGTTTGCTCCTCCAACAGGGGCTGTACAGGATTTGCTCGGGTGCGGAGTAATTGTGCCGTTTCCGTCACAAGAGAGGTTTCAGGGTTTTTACTCAAACCTGTTTGTTTTCCCGAAGAAGGACGGGGTCCGGCCAATCCTGGACCTCAAGGCCCTGAATGTCTATGTGAGGGTGCTAAAATTCCGGATGGAATACATTCGCACGGTGATCGCGACACTCCACCAAGGGGATTTTTTGGTGTCCTTGGATATCAAGGACGCTTACTTGCACATTCCAATCTGCGCAAGCCACCAGAGGTTTCTGCGCTTTGCCATAGGCAAAGTCCACTATCAGTTTGTGGCTCCTCCCTTCGGCCTAGCATCGGCACCACGGGTTTTCACCAAAGTGCTTGCCCCGGTTCTAGCTTTGCTGAGACAGCGAGGAATTGTTATCGTGGGCTATCTTGACGATCTCCTTCTCAGAGCAGAAAATGGCTCAGAATTGGAGGAAATTGTGACAATAGTCAGTCAGACCCTCCGGGACTTCGGATGGCTTCTGAACACGCAGAAGTCGGTTCTAGTCCCGACTCAACGATTGGAGTATCTGGGTCTGATCCTGGACACTTCGGCAGCAAAGGTGTTTCTACCCTCAGAGAAGTTACTGACACTTCAGTCGGCAGTGCGGGTTCTGACGTCCCAAAAATGGTCGTCAATTCGCTTCTGCATGAGAGTCCTGGGACTAATGGTGGCCTCCTTCAAGACGGTTCCGTATGCCCAATCGCACATCGGGCATTGCAGAAGGGAATTCTGTCTGTTTGGGACAAGTCCCCATTAACATTGGATCTTCAGATTCAGGTGAGTCACTCTGCCAAGGCGTCCCTGACGTGGTGGCTGAGATCCCCGGCTCTTCGGGCCGGGAAGTCGTTCCTCCCCATCCAATGGACAGTGGTCACGACGGACGCCAGCCTGACGGGCTGGGGAGGAGTGTGGGGAGTCCTGTCAGCTCAAGGGCTCTGGACTCCGGACGAATCTCGTCTCCCAATCAACGTCCTGGAATTGCGGGCGATCAGACTGTGTCTCTCCGCGTGGTCGAAGAGGCTACAGGGCCGCTCGGTCAGAATCCAGTCGGACAACGCCACGGCCGTGGCATATGTCAACCATCAGGGGGGCACTCGGAGTTTGACTGTGGCGTCCGAGGTCGCCCACATCCTAAGGTGGGCGGAAAGAAGCGTGCCGGCGCTGTCGGCCGTCTACATTCCGGGCATAGATAACTGGCAGGCGGACTATCTGAGCCGCCAGTCCCTGGACCAGGGGGAGTGGTTCTTGCATCCAGAGGTGTTTCAACTCCTTTGTCGGCGGTGGGGCACTCCGGATGTGGACCTGATGGCGTCTCGACTCAATCACAAGGTGTCGAGGTTTGTGGCCAGGTCCAGGGACCCCTGGGCGGATGCCTCGGACGCGTTAGTGGCCCCATGGGGTCAGTATTGCTTAATGTATGTCTACCCTCCGCTGCAGTTGCTTCCTTGTCTGTTGCGCGGGATAGCGGCCGAGGGCATCCCAGTGATCCTCATTGCCCCGGACTGGCCTCGACGTCACTGGTACGCCGACCTGGTACGTCTCATCGCGGACGTCCCTTGGCGCCTGCCTTTGAGGGAGGACCTTCTATCTCAAGGTCCTATCTTTCATCGTGCTTTACAGTCTCTGGCTTTAACGGCATGGCTATTGAGAGCCAGGTGCTGAAGGACCGAGGCCTGTCGTATTCGGTAATTTCAACCATGCTTAGGGCAAGGAAGTCCTCTTCTAGGAAGATCTATCACCGTACCTGGAGAGCTTACATCGCTATGTGTGAAGAGCTAGACTGGCGTCCACGGACGTACTTTGTCCCCAGAATCCTGCGGTTCTTGCAGCGTGGTGTTGCACAAAGGCTGGCTTTGAGCACTATTAAGGGTGAGGCCTCGTACACACGACCGATTTTCTCGGCAAGAACCAGCAAGAAACTTGCTGGCAGAGAGGTCTTGCCGAGTAAATCGGTCGTGTGTACGCTGCTATCGGGTTTCTCGTCGAGAAAACCCACAAGAAACCTCGACGAGAAAATAGAGAACCTGCTCTCTATTTTCTCATCGAGATTCTCCTCGGCATGTTTCTCGACGAGAAAAGTGAGTGTGTGTACACTTACCTGTCCTCCCCGAAGCCCGCGCATGTTCGAAATGAATTTGACGCATGCGCGGTAGCTTCCTAGGCATACGTAGGGTATACCAAGATGGCGGCGACGGCATCGAATGTGACGAGCGCATGCTCGACGTAGTCGATGACGTCACCGCGTACGCTCCTTTCAAAGAACCGCGGGTTCTTTGAAACGAGCGTGTGTACACTCGGCCGGGACAAGTTTCTTGTCCAAGAATCTCGTCGAAAAAAACGACATGTTTTTTTCAACGAGAATCTCGGCCGTGTGTACGAGGCCTCAGATTTCGGCCTTGGCCAGTTTTCTTTCAAAGACCCCTAGCAGGTCATTCCTTAGTGAGCACTTTTGTGCAGGGGGTACGCCACGTGGTTCCACCTGCCAAGCCTCCGCTCCCTCCTTGGGATCTGAACTTAGTGCTCTCGGTACTTCAGGAACCTCCTTTTGAAAATATCAGATATTCCTCTTTTAACTTTGTCTCAGAAGGTGGCGTTTTTAGTGGCCATCACTTCTGTTAGACGGGTGTCTGAGTTGGCGGCTCTGTCATGCCTGGTCCTCCATAAGGATAAGGCGGTGTTGCGACCCCGACCGTCTTTCCTTCCTAAGGTAGTTTCGGCTTTTCACCTTAATGAGGACATTGTCCTTGTGCCCTCATCCATCGCATCCTAGAGAGGTTGCGCTTCACAATTTGGATGTGGTGCGTGCCTTACGGGTATACCTGGCGGCTACTGCTTCTATTCGGAAGTCTGACTCACTGTTTGTGTCTGTCTCTGGTCCGAAACAGGGCCAAGCGGTGTCGTCTGCCACCATTTCTAGGTGGATCAGACAGACTGCTATACAGGCCTATGCCATTAAGGGGCGGGCGCCTCCCTTCCCGGTTACGGAGCATTCCACCAGGGCAATTGGTGCTTCCTGGGCTTTCCGACATCAAGCATCGGTTGCACAAGTGTGCAAGGTGGCGACCTGGTCGTCCGTTCATACCTTTTCAAAATTCTATAAAGTTGATGTGGCTGCATCTTCGGATGCTTCCTTCGGCTGCAAAGTGTTGCAGGCCGCTGTTTAATGTTGCAACTCCTCCGTTGAGGAGCTCTGCTGGTTTGGCGTGAAGTTTTGGTTGTTCCTTTACTATTTTGCTCCCACCCTTTTCTTATACTGCTTTGGGACGTCCCACATGTAATCAGTATGAGAGCTGTGTCAGTCCATGGACGATAAGAGAAAATAGGATTTTTGTACTCACCGTAAAATCCGTTTCTCTGACGTCCATGGACTGACACAGCACCCACCCTTCCTTTAAGGTTTGTACTGCTTGTTACGAACTGACGCTGCTAGCTGCAGGTTGGAGGGTAATGTCCGGAGGGACCGCCCCCTGGGCGGGGCTGTTCAGCTCTGGTTTGTTCTAGAATGTTTTAACATCTAACATTCTGCCTAGGTCTTCTCCTGCAAACAGGGACATATACCCACATGTAATAAGTATGAGAACTGTGTCAGTCCATGGACGTCAGAGAAATAGATTTTACGGTGAGTACAAAAATCCTATTTTTCTTCCCACCCCGGCAGGGAAGGGGGTGAGAGATCTAATTTATTACAGAAGTCCCTTAGGTCTTCAGGGAATCTTAATACTGCACTGCGTCCATCTTTTTTCCCTTTTAAGGCAGGCTGGGAATCCCCACTGATATGTCACATTCAATGCACGCATTTGCTCTGTCAATGGTGTTTAAGAAGTCATCTTCTTGCTGATAGGTCTGAGAATATTTGCAAATTGGTTCCATCATATGATATTCCCCCCATCGTCCGTATTCCTTCCATAATTTTGGACTTCTCTTCCGCATAATGGAACCTAGCTATCGCATCTCTTGGGGTGTCATCTGTTAGGGTGCACAGGATTATAAGATATCAAACCCAATCTATTTTCAGTGTTTCCGCTGCTTCTCTCCCCAGGATATGGTTAAACAGTTCTTGCATCACTTTTGTTAATTCGTCATTTTTGTATTTCTCTGGTATCCCTCTTATCCGTAGATGTTTTTTTCGGCGACTGCGATTTTCTTGATCTTCCATTTTATAGGATAATCTATTTGTTTTTTGCAACGATAACATCTGTTCATTCATTCATTTCCTCCAGCACTTGTTCGACTTTATCCATTCTTTCCTCTATTTCTTCAACTCGCCCCAGGACCTGCGCGATATCCGTTCTAACTGCCACAATTTCTGTTTTCAGTGATGCTTCCATTTTAGCAAGCATCTCTGCCATCATTTCTTTAATTTGGGGGAGACTTGTCTGGACTCTCTCTGGTCCCGGGCCCTCTTCAGGCTCTGGGACCACCTCTGCTTTTTTCTTCTCATGGTCCCCATTTTTTGCCTTGGAGCACTACTCCCTTCATTCTTTGGTCACGTTACGGGTGCCCCATTTGTTTTCCCTGCTTTGCTGAGCTTAGGGCTTCCGTGCCCATTGTCCGTCAAGCTTGTTTCAGCTGTCATATAACGCTGAATACCGCCTGGGCTCGCGGTAGGTGGCGCCCCTTTCCCTGCTTTACCTGCCCTTCCTCTTGTACTCATACTAGTTCCAGAGCTTTCCAACTCTATGTCCTTATTATTATCAGTAATTTATCAGACAGAGCAGAGGAGCTGTGTATCGGTTTAGCAGCAGTCTATCCACCAGCGGGGTAAAGCAGATTTCTCAATTTCGGCTAATAGGAAATATCACTCAGTTCTCAACATTTAATTTGTCAAGAACACTCTCCCTAGATGGTAGTATTCATCCTGCATTAGATGATAACAGTAATACCCCACGGTCAAAAGTGACATTAGCAGCAACTATCGGCTACCTTAATCTTTCCAGTCATTTGCAAATATTTTCTGGCAGCAATCAACCGCAGATGACCATGGCTGGGGAAAGAATCATGTAGCAACCATTTCATACACTTCAGGTTATGCGTAGTGTACAGTGAAAAAAAAAAAGAAAAAGGATAACAGTTCTCTTAATACACAGCCGTCTATCCACACTCAGGGTAATATATATTTCTCAGTTCACAGTCCCTGAACTCGACTTGGATAATTAGTATTGATTACCAGCAACAGTTGTCAGAGCTTAATATCATTCGCCAGAGGTAACCTCAATCATCCATAGTGATTATTGGCATTTATCACAGCAAATTATCGGCCAATTATCCGCGAGGGCAGCAGGATTAGAAGATACCAGTATTAGTCAACAGTTAACAATGTTAATTTACAGTCAGTTGCAGAGTAGCCAGTTTAAGGGCAGTTCTCCAAGGGGGCGGCAATTGATGGCAGTAGAGATAGCAATAGCACATAGCAAGTCACATAATGAAAAAAAAACAATAATTCTCAGGTCGCTGCAAATACCCTCGGTTCCTCCAGAAGTGGCTACAGTTCTCATAAGGGGGCAGAAGTCCTCTGTGAAATGATGGCCACTCTATACAGACAAATATATTTGCCGCCGTACTTTATCAGGGGGTAACCATTTAGTAGGATATAGCGCCCGTCTATCCGCAAGCAGGGTGGATAACAGTGATCAACATTGGCTATCTGCAGCAATCTGTCAGAGAGCAAGAGACATTCTCACTAAATGGAAATGATCATCCACTGCGTTTGTTATCTTTTATCAGCAAGACTTTATCAGCCGGCTTAGGCAGTCACAATGTTGGGCGACAGTTAGCATTTAGCAAGCGTTAGCAAATAGCCCTTTGTTTATAGTCATTAACAAACATTCAGCAAACAATTACGGCGGACAGAGAGGCTCTCCACTTGTTTTAACCGTCTATGGCAGTAGTTCCATTAATTTCAATAACAGTTCAGTTGCGCAGTATATGCATCATTTAGATTTGACTTTATTCAATCCCACCACTTCCAGAGCGCTCAGTTCAGTGGAGATGTCCTGCTGCAGTCTCCCTCACAGATCCAGAAACCTTCCTCGGCTACTCAGCTACTTCGAGGGAGAGCCCAGCTTCCGGGGCAGCCTCCTTGTCTTCCCCAGAGGACAGGTCCCTCTCATGCAGCCTATGCTTCAAGGGCAGCGCGGGACCGGGGGGGCGGCGGGGGACCGCACTAGGTCACGATGCAGGCATCAGCGGCGCCAGGGGATCCGAGGGAGAGCCACGCAGGGGCCACGGCTGTAATGAATGGCATAGCCGTGCAAACCTCCACTTCTCCCTCTATCCCACACTTGCGGCTCGCTCTCCTCTCAGCGTGGCGTGGTGGGAGCTTCAGGCGGGTGGGCGGAGACAAGGTTCCAGGGCTAGCATGAGCACTCCGACCCAGCTCCCTTACTGCTAAAGGCTATAGCTGCAGGCAGTAATTGCATGCAAAGAATCCTACAGGCTGGTTATGCTGAAGTCGATCGATGGACTGACTTCAGCACAACCAGCCTGCCCATACATGGATCGAATCTCAGCTGGTCCCTGCTGAACCGGCCGAGATTCGATCTATATTTGGCTGGCTTAACTTCAGCAAGAAAACTCTAGGGGAAGAAGGTATCAGGGAGTGGAAAGAAGGTGCAGGGGATGTAGGGATGTTAAACGGAGTTGGATGACTCACTACAGTTCATGACACTTAAAGTATTTGTTACCCCAGCATTTCACATTCCTGATATGTGGCTGCTGTACCATGTACTTGTATGAAGAAATCTCCTGTTCTTTGTATGGCTTCCTTTGTGTGAAATACCTGGTGTTCTGCCAGTCTCTCTGCTTTCCTATTAAATACTGACCACACTAAGCAGGAGAACCCATCGTGGTCAGTTCTCTAGGTGTGCTTTGAACTCGGCCTGCTCTCCAATGATCAGACTTGTCCTGACATGCCCCCCCTGGACACCTCTGCCGAGTTAGCCCCCCCTTATCAAAATTTTTAAAAAAATCTTATGCAGTTTGTTAGATCTTTGTTAGATCAGGTTAGATCAACCGTTGTTTGCGTTAGATCTCACACAGAAGAAGCAATATTAACAGTTATTTGCTGGGGGGGCTAACCCGTCATCAGCCCCCCCTTATCAAAAAATTTACCAAACAGTTAGATATTTTGGAAGCTATTTGTTAGATCCGGTAAGATCAAGTGGTTTTAACGTTAGATCTCACATAATTAGAGACTTATTAAGTGATTAATGAGGGGGGGCTGGCCCCCCCTTATCAAATTTTCGGGCCAAAAATCATTCAGGCTAATAGATATTCGTTAGATCCGGTAAGATCAAGTGGTTTTAACGTTAGATCTCACATAATTTCAGAGATATTCCACATACAAATACTGATATTAGGTGGTACATAAGGACGGGTTGGCCCCCCTTATCAAATTTTCGGGCCAAAAATCATTCAGGCTAATAGATATTCATTAGATCCGGTAAGATCAAGTGGTTTTAACGTTAGATCTCACATAATTTCAGAGATATTCCACATAAAAATACTGATATTAGGTGGTACATATAGACGGGTTGGCCCCCCCACATGCAATTTACTGTCCAAAAATCCTTCAGGCTAATAGATATTCGTTAAATACGGTAAGATCAAGTGGTTTGAATGGTTGATTATACATAATTACAGGGATATTATGGATATTTGGTATCGATGCACGGATATCCATACTAGTGTCTATATCAGGTGTAGCAATACCCCCGCAGGGGCTGCTGGTTTAAGATTTGGGTCTGCCATTACCTTACTGTTCACCACGTCCGTCCTAGGGGTCTTCCTTGAAGAATTTCTCACAAATGTCTGCACCAAACACTTAGTTTCTTTTTCTCAAGGGTTTTATTAACAGAGAGATGGAGGGTTAGGGGGGGATTCAGATACCTTGCTTGCGGATCACGGGTACTTCTTAATCCAGAGGACAAACAGTCTCCACACTGGATATACAAACCACCGGATAGGCCTCTCTCACTGACCTAGCAGCCGGTGTGGTGCTCGGCCAAATGTCTCTGCCACAGACTTGAAGAATACAAATAGTCTCTGCCTCAGACTTGGGTAATCACTCACTTGATAAAGTTCTGAAAACATAACACACAGTGCCAGGATCTTTCAGCCAGCCGGCAGCACTGCGAGGCAAATTTTTATCCGGATGCGTCCTCCAATTGAGCCCTCAATTGTTCGGTCCCTTTCCTCAGGCAAGGTGACACGGGACCATCCCCAGATCAGTAGGCCCCCAGAAACTCCTGGGCCTACTCTCAGCAACAGAGCCTCGGGCCTACAGGCCCCGAGGCAGAAAACTACTAACACATCCCTGAGGCCAGGAGGGCCGTCAGGTCAGGATCGGAAGACCCCGGAAAACGGTGTCTGCTCCTTAAGTACCCTCTCCCAGAATGCACAGCAGGGTCACCACTCCCACTGCGCTGTCTCCGGGAAAGGAATACCCAATGCATCCAGCCTACTGCAATTCCAGCCTTGACCTGTGGTAACAACGACACCTACAGTCAGGTGGAAAATGTGCAGCCCAGCTAAACTGGAACAGAGACCATAATTTGGTACAATTGTTCTGAGCTAAACGACAGCTCAGATAACTAAATTTACACTAGCACCTGCCCAATACGAGCAGGGCGCTACACAGGCTAATAGATATTCGTTAGATCCGGTAAGATCAAGTGGTTTTAACGTTAGATTTCACATAATTTCAGAGATATTTCACATAAAAATAGGGATATTAGGTTTTACAGAAGGTACATCCATCTTCAACCGTCTCTGGATGGTCTCTGGAACCGTCTTTGGATGGTTCTTCAGCGGATGCCTGTAGTCTCTTCTCACACCTCCGTTCACCTCCCAGCCTCATGGTGATCTCTTTTCAGACCAACAAGCTTAAGTCTTTAGCTAGCCCCCTTCTTTCAAAGCAGAAGTAGTAGCTCCATCCCCAGTAAAAATCAATGGTGCCATTTTGTGATGAGCTTTTATGTCCTGTGGTCCTCTGCTGCTGCTTGATTGACTTCCTCTCCCTGCCAATAGGAACACAGAGAAGAGAGCAGAGCCGACTGATGCCCGTGAGTGAGCGCTGCTCGTCACTCAAGGAAGAGTAGTTAGGGGGAGAAATCCCCCACAGGTACTGACAGGCGTGCTCTCCCTCAGTAAGTGCCTGTGTCAGTGTCTATTCAGTCCGACGGTTCCTGGCGGGAATGGAGGGAGGTGTGGGACCATGGGTGACAGAGCAGCCCCCGCTACACACTCCCCCCACCAAAAAACCTTAGGTCCGCCAAAGGTGGTAAAGAGTCTATGACCTGTTACATGCTTTTGATATACAGTAGGTGCCGCCGATATTGTATTTCTATCGCGCTCCCATCGCCGAGATTCTCGGCGACAGGAGTGCCGAGATCTCGGCAGCAGGGTGGCGACACATGTTGCGCTCGCTGCAATAGCGAGGAGACGCGACACTGTATTGGGCGGGGATCCGACGCGGATTCCCGCAAATACCAGGCACTGCGTTTGGTATGAATCCTGAGCGGGAACTCCACGCCAATTTTTAAAGAAAAAACCGGCGTGTGTTCCCCCTCCAGGAGCATACCAGGCCCTTGGGTCTGGTCTGGATTTGAAGGGGAGCCCTACGCCGAAAAAACGGCGTGGGGGTCCCCCTCAAGATCCAAACCAGACCCTTATCCGAGCACGCAACCTGGCAGGCCGCAGGGGAAGAGGGGGGGACAAGAGCGGCCCCCCTCCCTCCTGAACCGTACCAGGCCACATGCCCTCAACATGGGGGGTTTGGAGCTCTGGGGCAGGGAGGCGACCTGCGGCCCCCCCACCCCAGAGCACCCTGCCCCCATGTTGATGAGGACAGGGCCTCTTCCCAACAACCCTGGCCGTTGGTTGTCGGGGTCTGCGGGCGGGGGGCTTATCGGAATCCGGGAGCCCCCTTTAATAAGGGGGCCCCCAGATCCCGGCCCCCCCACCCTATATGAATGAGTATGGGGTACATCGTACCCCTTCCCATTCACCTGGTGGAAAATAAATGGAAATAAAAACACAACACAGTTTTTAAAAGTATTTTATTGCACCGCTCCAGGGGTCTTCTTCCGACTTCGGGGGTCTCCGGTGTCGTCGCCGCGTTCTCCGGTTCTTTCTTCTGCCGGGCCTCCGCTAACTTCTTTTTAGCTCTTTTGCTAGCGGGCCCGGTCTTCTCCGTCGCCGCCTTCTTCTCCCGCTCTCCGGTTCTTCTCCCGCTCTCCGGTTCTTTCTTCCGCCGGGCCTCCGCTAACTTCTTTTTAGCTCTTTTGCTAGCGGAGAGGCCCGGTCTTCTCCGTCGTCTCGTCCGGTGACTTGTCGTTCTGGTTCCCCTATCTGTATGGTTCCAAGCTCAACTGCGCAGGCGCAGCTGAACAGCTGTTGAAGCTCGGAGATTTCCGTCGGCTTGGCTTGCGCCTGCGCAGTAAAGAGGGAACCAGAGCGATGGTCTCGGCAACTGTGGACGCGCTGGCCCCCGATGCTTCATTACACACGCCGCTTTCCTCTTCATACAGCAAGGGGTGGCTCAGATGTCATATTGTGCAGTGCGATTTGTTTGTTTATACACGACATTCTATACAGCCCCTTGCTGGATAGAGCGTCGTGGATAAACAAACAAATCGCACAGCTCATTATTACATCTGAGCCGCCCCTTGCTGTATGAAGAGGAAAGCGGCGTGTGTAATGAAGCATCGGGAGCGAGAGCGTCCTATCGATATGCTTCCCCCCCCCTTGACTGCGCAGGCGCTGCCGAACAGCTGTTTAAGCTCGGAGATTTCCGTCGCCTCGGATTGCGCCTGCGCAGTCAAGCTTGGAATCATACCGTTAGGCGGAACAAGCTTGGCAGGTCACCGGCTCTCCGTTGTCCTTCTGCCGGCCCCTCCACTAACTTCTTGGTAGCTCTTTTGCTAGAGGGAAGAAGACGCCGACGGCGACGACGGAGAATTCCGGCTCCTCCACTAGCAAAAGAGCTATCAAGAAGTTAGTGGAGGGGCCGGCAGAAGGACAACGGAGAGCCGGACGAGACGACGGAGAAGACCGGGCCTCTCCGCTAGCAAAAGAGCTAAAAAAGGGATTTTTATAACAGCTTACCTGTAAAATCCTTTTCTTGGAGTACATCACGGGACACAGAGCGACTTAGTCATTACTAATGGGTTATATAGTTTACCTTCAGGTGTTGGCACTGGCCAATTCCAAACCGGAAGTACCCTCCCCTATATAAGCCCCTCCCACCCGGGAGCACCTCAGTTTTGTAGCCAAGCAATAAGTGTCCCAAAAAGAGGGGTGGGAGCTCTGTGTCCCGTGATGTACTCCAAGAAAAGGATTTTACAGGTAAGCTGTTATAAAAATCCCTTTTTCTTTTTCGTACATCACGGGACACAGAGCGACTTAGTCATTACTAATGGGACGTCCCAAAGCAATGCCAAATGAGGGGGGGGTACATAAGCTGGGCGCCATCAGGCATGAGGATCTTTTGCGGCCTGCAACACACTGCGCCCAAAGGCGACATCCTCCTGACTTCTAACGTCTACCTGATAGAATCTAGTAAACGTGTGTACCGAAGACCATGTTGCGGCCTTACATACTTGAGCCAGGGAGGCCTGGTGATGCACTGCCCATGAAGTTCCAACCGCTCTTGTGGAGTGCGCCCTAACTTTGAACGGAGGCGGTCTCTTTCTCAAGCCATAGGCTTGTATTATGACCTGTCGAATCCACTTGGCTAAAGTAGATTTTGATGCTGCCTGACCCCTTCTGGGGCCTTCCGGCAGAACAAACAAAGAATCCGTTCTGCGAATCTGAGCAGTGGCTTTTAGATAAGCTTTAACTGCTCTTACCACATCCAAAGAATGTAATAACTTTTCCTCTACTGAGCTAGGTTTGGGGAAAAAAGAAGGAAGAACCACATCTTGGTTCAAATGAAACCTCGATACCACCTTAGGAAGAAAGGCTGGATGAGGACGTAATACTACTCTGTCCTTATGGACAACCAGATATGGCTCCCTACAGGACATAGCTGCTAATTCCGACACTCTTTTAGCCGAACAAATGGCTACTAAGAAAACCAATTTCCTGGTGAGAAGAACCAAGGAAATGTGTTGTAATGGTTCAAACGGTTGTTTCTGTAGAACCGACAGAACCAGGTTTAAGTCCCAAGGACATATGGGAATACTAACCGGAGGGCTAATACGCATCACTCCTTGTATAAAGGCTTTGACTAGTGAATGCGAAGCCAAGGGCCTTTGAAAAAATATTGACAAGGCTGAAATCTGACCCTTGATAGTACTCAAGGCCAGCTTCCTATCTACAGCCCACTGTAGGAAGTCCAGAATCCTCCCTATCATGTACTTACGTGGATGCCATTTCTTGGTCTCACACCACGTAATGTACGCTTTCCAGATCCTATAATAGATCTGCCTGGATACCGGTTTCCTGGCATTGATCATGGTAGATACCACAGAATTAGAGAGCCCTCTCTTTTTCAGAATGTGGGCTTCAATAGCCAGGCCGTCAAACCTAGGGCTGGTAAGGAAGGGTGGTATATCGGTCCTTGCGACAGCAGGTCCGGACGAAGTGGGAGGGTCCAAGGACTCCTCACTGACATTTTTACAATCTCCGCGTACCATGCCCTTCGGGGCCACGCTGGAGCCACCAGAATCACTGGTTTCTTTTCTACCCTGATTCTGCGGAGTAATCGCGGTAACAATTGTGGCGGTGGGAATGCATATATCAGCTTGAACCGATCCCAAGGGAACACTAGGGCATCCGAGCCGCAAGCTAGGGGATCCCTTGTGCGAGACACAAACCTGTCCACCTTTGCGTTGAATCTGGATGCTAGCAGATCTACATCCGGTGTTCCCCACCGCTGGCATATTGCCTGGAAAACCTCGGGGTGAAGAGACCATTCCCCCGGGCATAATTGTTGGCGACTTAGAAAGTCCGCTCTCCAATTTTCCACTCCTGGGATGAAAACCGCGGATATGGCTGGGACATATCTTTCTGCCCACTCCAGGATGCAATTTGCTTCCTTCTGGGCTGCACGACTTTTGGTGCCACCCTGATGATTGATATATGCCACTGCCGTGGCATTGTCTGATTGAATTCTGACAGGGGACCCCTGGAGTTTGGATGTCCATGCTACTAGGGCATACCGGGCTGCTCGTATCTCTAAGAGATTGATGGGCAGGGCCTTTTCTGCTTCTGACCACCTGCCCTGGAGAGACCATTGCTCCAGCACTGCCCCCCAGCCGATGAGGCTGGCATCTGTAGTGACCACCTTCCAAGAAACCGGACTGAAGGGTTTCCCTCTTTCCAGATTCTGGGGCACCAACCACCAATGGAGGCTCTTGCGAACGGAAGGGGACAGGGACATTGGTAAGTCTAAAGCCTGAACTTTTTTGTTCCAGGCTGACAGTATGGCCCTTTGCAAATTCCCTGAATGGAATTGACCGTAGGGTACCGCTTCGAATGAAGCCACCATCTTTCCCAGCAGCCTCATGCAGAGACGTATGGATGGTTTTCTTTTTGTACCCACTAAGTGGGTCAAATTTCTTAGACGACACCTTCTCTGGAGGTAAGAAAATCTTTCTCTGATTTGAATCCAGCCTTAGCCCTAAGTATTCCAGACTTTTGACTGGTCTTAGAGCTGACTTGTCCCGGTTGATAATCCAACCGTGATATTCCAGATACTCGATTGTCTTGTGAATAGCTACTTCCAGCTTTTCCACTGAGTGGTCTATTAGTAGCAGGTCGTCTAGATATGCCATTATCGTTACACCCTGTGTTCTTAGATTGGCCAAAAATGGGGCCAGAATTTTTGTGAACACTCGTGGTGCTGTGGCCAGACCGAAAGGTAAGGCTCTGAACTGAAAATGGCGCCCTTCTACTGCAAAGCGTAGAAATTTCTGATGGGCCGGAAAGATGGGAATATGCAGATAAGCATCCCTTATGTCGATCGAGGCTAGCCATTCCTGCCCTTGTAGGGCGGTGGCCACTGATCGGATCGACTCCATCCGAAAGGTCCTGATATTTAGGAACTTGTTTAGCCCTTTTAGATTTAATATGGGCCTCACGTCCCCATTTGGTTTGGGGACTGTGAAAAGGTTCGAGTAAAACCCGAATCCGCTTTCTTCCAGGGGAACCTTCATGATTACCCCTTGGAGCAATAGTTGTTCTAGTGCCAGAAGGAGGGATCCTCTCTTTTGGGGATCTCTTGGCACGTTTGACCTCATAAATTGGGCAGGAGGAGTGCCTTTTAACTCCAGCTTGTATCCCAGACTTACTGCGGAGAGCACCCATCTGTCTCTGATGGTGTCCCGCCAGGTCTCTGTGAACAACTGAAGTCTTCCCCCCACCCGATTGAGCGGGGGCAATACTTCATGCCTTAGGGGGAGGTTTTGTACCTCTCTTGATCCAGGGCTTCTTGTTACCCTGTGATTGTCCCTGATTTCTGCCCCCTGAATTTGACCGCGGAGGCCGTCGGAACTGCTTCACAGCCGATGTGCCCGGGACTGGAGAGGTAGGCCTCTTAAAAGAAGGACTTCTACCCTTGTTCTTAACCGGTAAGAGTGAACTTTTACCGGCAGAAATTTTCTGGATATATTTGTCCAGATCTTCTCCAAATAAGCGTTCTCCATGAAATGGGAAGCTAACCAGCAGTTTTTTACAGGGAGCTTCAGCAGACCAGTTTTTGAGCCACAGAAGCCTACGCATATGTACTATAGACAGCGTAAAGCGGGAGGCCTGTTGGATTGTATCCTTTATGGCGTCCACCGCAAAACACAAGGCTCTAGGCAGGTCAGCTAGGGCATGAGCCTGCTGATCTGGTAAATCCCTTAAGACTTGTTTCAACTGATCTTTCACTGCTTGGCAGACTCCAATCGCTGCTACCGCAGGTTGTGTCACCATACTTGCTGTAGAGAAAGCAGATTTTAGTAAAGACTCCAATTTTTTATCTATTGGGTCTTTGAACATTGGAACATTATCTACTGGACATGTCAGTGAT
This sequence comes from Rana muscosa, assembly GCA_029206835.1. Lineage (NCBI taxonomy): Eukaryota > Metazoa > Chordata > Amphibia > Anura > Ranidae > Rana > Rana muscosa. The sequence goes on along the minus strand of JARGYO010000198.1, from coordinate 5,683,241 downwards.
TTGTTAACAGAAGAGATGGCTGCGTCCACTATAGGGACCCTCCATTTTCTTATGAACTTATCCTCCATGGGATAGATCACCGGAAATCTCTTGGGGGGAGCAAATATTTTATCAGGATGCTCCCAATCCTGGTAAATAAGCCCTTCTAATAAAGGGTGGATTGGGAAGGAACAGACCGCCTGGGGAGCTTTTAGCGACCCCAGCGAGGAAACCGTAGTGGATGGTGGTTCCGCCAGAGGCATTTTAAATGCTGATCGGACCATGTTAGTCAGAGACTGAACCCATAATCTTTCAGCCTGAGAAGCTGAGAAAGGTTCTTCCACTGTTGATTCCTCTATAAGTGAATCAACCTCATCCTGATCCCCTTCAGGTAGGTCGATCTCTGTGTGGGGCTGTTCCTCCACTAACAGGCACTCTGAAGGAGGAGACGGAGATCGGACGCGCTTTTCCTGTGACAGGGAAGCAGCGATCAATGCTGTTAATCTCTCTTCCAATCCTCCCAGAGTTGAGGATAAAACCTCCTCTGTTATATATACAGGAGCAGGTGGACTGGGGACAGCCGCAGCACCAGGCATTCCTGCGGGGTTTCTACGGCTACTGACCTCTGCATTCTCAGGGGAGATTGGTGCAGTGCAAGCATGCCCAATATCCTCAGAGCCCGATGGAGACCCCTTTGGCTTCCTGGAAGATCTATTTCCGGAGCGTCTGGACGACATATCCTTTAAGCACAAAGCTGAGGTATTCCCGTCGTCATACACCAATTTTTGCTGGTAATAGTCTAACACAGGTGCTGCTATATACCAGCTGGTGTCCACTAAAGTGCCTTTCTATGGGGATGCCTGCATCAACCGCCTCTGTGTGCCACTGTTTGTTGCTAGCTCTGTTTGCATGCAGCTGACACTTGTACTGTGTCTTTTAACCATGCTGGGACGCCCGCACATGCGCAGAAGCGCCGCGGCGCGCATCGAGCGTCATCCACCCGCCCCGCCCCTTTTTTTTATAGGAGGCGCGTGCACGCGCCCGCGCGCGCGCCCGTGCGCCAATGGCGCCCTTTTCGAAAACCAACAGAGGACTAGGAGCCAGGGCCCTTTTTGCCGGAGGGCCTGTGCGGTGGATGAACGCAGCAACAGGGCAGAGGAAGTGGATTCCCTCAGAGAAACTTACCAGCTGCCTGGATCTTTTGAGTTGAGAAAACCAAAGATCCACATTTACAAGAAAAATGGACTACAGCGGCCTCTAGTGGTTTAACACAGGTAACGCGGTCCCTGTTTTTTTTTTTTTTTTTTTCTTGACTACTATTAAAATTTTACATTTTCAGTAGTTATAGGCAAACACAGATATTTAGCGGGAATACCGTTAGGTAACAGACAGAAAGACAAATTAGGCTTGGGGGTCCCCCAATAGAACCAAGTTCCTGAGGGCCCCCACTTACCTGATCCCCGCCGCAGGACTTTGTTTGGTCCACAAAAGTCCAAACTTCACCTATCACGGCAGGCATTGTAATTAAACCTTCAGGGACCGGGTTCCCAAGGATTCCACTCCCCTGGACCTGTATAGCACCCTGCACAGACAGCGTCTTGGTCGTGGGTATGACCAGAGCTCTGGATCCCAGGGTCCAGCCCTCCTAAGAGAAGCATTACAGGCAAAACCTTGCTCTTCTGCTGCAAGGCCCGGGTACCGACCGTTTAGCTATGAAGCTTTTTTGGTGGGATCCGGAACAGCTTACTAAGGCCCAAAAGAACCTGTACGCAAGCCCAGTGAAAACACATGTTACTCTTTGGCCAACACCTTAGACACTGGCAAAAAACTGAGGTGCTCCCGGGTGGGAGGGGCTTATATAGGGGAGGGTACTTCCGGTTTGGAATTGGCCAGTGCCAACACCTGAAGGTAAACTATATAACCCATTAGTAATGACTAAGTCGCTCTGTGTCCCGTGATGTACGAAAAAGAAAAGAAGTTAGCGAAGGCCCGGCGGAAGAAAGAACCGGAGAGCGGGAGAAGAACCGGAGAGCGGGAGAAGAAGAAGGTGACGGAGAAGACCGGGCCCGCTAGCAAAAGAGCTAAAAAGAAGTTAGTGGAGGCCCGGCAGAAGAAAGAACCGGAGAGCGGGAGAAGAACCGGAGAGCGGGAGAAGAAGAAGGCGACGGAGAAGACCGGGCCCGCTAGCAAAAGAGCTAAAAAGAAGTTAGCGGAGGCCCGGCAGAAGAAAGAACCGGAGAACGCGGCGACGACACCGGAGACCCCCGAAGTCGGAAGAAGACCTCCAGAGCGGTGCAATAAATACTTTTAAAAACTGTGTTGTGTTTTTATTTCCATTTATTTTCCACCAGGTGAATGGGTAGGGGTACGATGTACCCCATACTCATTCACATAGGGTGGGGGGCCGGGATCTGGGGGCCCCCTTATTAAAGGGGGCTCCCGGATTCCAATAAGCCCCCCGCCCGCAGACCCCGACAACCAACGGCCAGGGTTGTCGGGAAGAGGCCCTGTCCTCATCAACATGGGGACAGGGTGCTCTGGGGTGGGGGGGCCGCAGGTTGCCCCCCCTGCCCCAGAGCACCAAACCCCCCATGTTGAGGGCATGTGGCCTGGTACGGTTCAGGAGGGAGGGGGGGCCGCTCTTGTCCCCCCCTCTTCCCCTGCGGCCTGCCAGGTTGCGTGCTCGGATAAAGGTCTGGTTTGGATCTTGAGGGGGACCCCCACGCCGTTTTTTCGGCGTAGGGCTCCCCTTCAAATCCAGACCAGACCCAAGGGCCTGGTATGCTCCTGGAGGGGGAACCCACGCCGTTTTTTTCTTTAAAAATTGGCGTGGAGTTCCCGCTCAGGATTCATACCAAACGCAGTGCCTGGTATTGGCGGGAATCCGCGTCGGATCCCCGCCTATCGGCAATGCGTGTCGCTCATCGTGAAAGGAACATTTTTTCCTTTCCCGATGACGAGACAGCTCGGCGCTGGCTCTCGCGACGGAGCTCATAGGGTGTCAATATCGCCACTAGAAGCGGCGAGATTGACACAATATCGGCGGCACCTACTGTACACACGTAAAAAAAAAAACAGGTTAGTGTACACAGGAAACCATACAATTTGCATCTGCATAAAACCATGGCAGAGGAACATCCAACCAATTAGCATAGGAGGGGAGGTTGTCCTGCCTCGCGGTTTTCATCTTCAGCAAGGGGTACAGACAGAGTGAGATCTAGTCACTGGCTGGGATCTTTGAGAGGCCGTGGGTGTGGACTGTAAATCTGGCTGTGGTGGCACATGAACTGCTTCTGACAGAGGCAACAGATGATTGCGATGCCAAGTCCTGTGCTTCCCTCTGGCCGGATTTGATATATGGGAGTCCAGGCAGATGCTTGCAAATGACATAGGGCTGCGACTTCCAGCGGGAAGTTGCTGAGGTATGGTCGAGGGATGTGCCGAAGGCCAAGTCAACTGGCAGCCAGGCCTACCGTCCGAACATCAAACTATAGGGAGCGTAACCTGTGGCATCATTGGCGGTGCTGTTATAAGCATGCACAATAGCCACTATATGCTTGCTCCCGTGCTGTTTTTGTTCTGAATTTAGAGTTCCAAGGGTTTGGTTGAATCTCTCTGGTTGAGGATCTCCTTGAGGATGATACGGGGGGTTTTTTAGACTTCCTGATGCCCAACAGGACTAAAAGACTCTTGATGAGACTACTCTCAAAATCTCTCCCCTGATCAGAGTGGATGTGTTGGGACAGACCATAGTGCACAAAGAATTTCTCCATATAGATCTTGGCCACCGTGGATGCTTGTTGGTCCCTCGTGGAAAACGCCTGGGCATACCGAGTGAAATGGTCAGTCACTACCAGGATATTTTCCTGCCCGCTAAAATCAGGCTCCAAGCACAGAATGTCAATGCACACCAGCTCCATGGGTCCCTGACTCCGAAGATGGCCCATTGGGGCAGCTCGTGAGGCAAAGTCTTCTTTTGGATACATCTGATGCAGGAGTGGCAATAGTCCTCAACTTCAGCCTGCATGCAGGGCCAGTAGAACCTGTCCCTCACCAGGTCAAAAGTCATTTTGGGCCCTAGGTGGCCATGGTTGTCGTGTAGGGCAGTTAATACTGTCTCCCTATGTTTTTCAGGTAGGAATAGCTGCAATTTTTTTTCAGAATCGTCAGAGGGGCCCCTTCGGTAGACCAACCCTTGGTGCACCTGAAACTGATCCCACTCTCGGTGCAGCAGACGGGTTTCCTTTGGGGAGTCAGTGAGGAGCAAGTCAGGGCGTTGGCTCTCCAAGGCCTTCAATGCCAAGCTGCAGGGACGGTCCTCCAACTGGTCCCTCTGCAGGTCATTCTTTGACAGCTTCGGGCAGACCTTTATCCCCGACTTGGGTGACATTGCAATAACATCTGGGGACACCAGCGGCTGACACTCCAATGTCTTCGGCCCTGGATCCTTCTCCAGCTTGATGTTATGCTCCTTGACATAAGGCTTGTACCCCTTCAGGTGTCAGCTGGGGGGTCTCTGGAACAATGGGGCCTTCTTGACAAAGCATCCGCATCTTGTTTCAGGCTGAAAATAAACCTTGATAGAGTAGCCAATCATCTGTAAACCCGTGGCATCCAACTTGGTGGTAGTGAGGATGTAGGTGAGAGGATTGTTGTCAGTCTTGATCACAAACTCCGCTCCATATAGATAATCCCTCAGCTTATCCACCACCACCCACTTCAAGGCAAGGAACTCAAGTTTGTGCATGGGGTAGTTCTTCTCGGCGGGGGGGCCAAGTTCCGACTCATGTAGGCAACAGGCCATAGATGACCGTCATGCTCATGATATAGCACCCCACCTAACCCATCTCGACTGGCGTCAACATGTAGCTCATATGGCTTGGTTGGATCTGCATAGGCCAGAACAGAAGCGGTTGTTAGGCTTCACTTCAGCTGCCTAAAACCTCTTCACACTTCGGAGTCCATTGTTCCTGAATGGACTCTCTGGGTTTTCTGGGCCCTCCAGCTGGTCTGACAGGCTTCGCCAGATCAGGGTCAGCGTCTTAGCGAATCCCTTGAGAAATCTTCTGTAATAAGAGCAGAATCCCATAAATGACCTAAGCTCAGTCACGTTGGTAGGCCTCGGCCAGGAGGTGACAGCTTCCAGCTTCTGGGGGTCGGTGGCCACTTTGTCGTAAGACACAATATGGCCAAGGTAGTTGACTGAGGGTTGGTAAAACTGGCATTTTTCCAGAGACCGCTTCAACCTCCTCATCATGCAGTCTCTTCAGGACCTTCTCCAGATGCTCTTTGTGCTCTTCCAGGGTCTTGCCGAAAACGATGATGTCGTCTAAGTGCACCAACACCTCGATCAGTTTCATGTCACCCACGGTCTTCTCCATTAGCCGTTGGAAGGTGGCTGGGGCACCAGACAGGCCTTGTGTCACTGTCAGGTGTGTACTGTGTAATTTGATAAGGGGGGGCCAACCCGTCCTTATGTACCACCTAATATCAGTATTTGTATGTGGAATATCTCTGAAATTATGTGAGATCTAACATTAAAACCACTTGATCTTAACGGATCTAACGAATATCTATTAGCCTGAATGATTTTTGGCCCGAAAATTTGATAAGGGGGGCCAGCCCCCCTCATTAATCACTTAATAAGTCTCTAATTATGTGAGATCTAACGTTAAAACCACTTGATCTTACCGGATCTAACAAATAGCTTCCAAAATAGCTAACTGTTTGGTCAATTTTTTGATAAGGGGGGGCTGATGACGGGTTAGCCCCCCAGCAAATAACTGTTAATATTGCTTCTTCTGTGTGAGATCTAACACAAACAACGATTGATCTAACCTGATCTAACAAAGATCTAACAAACTGCATAAGATTTTTTCAAAAATTTTGATAAGGGGGGGCTAACCCGGCAGAGGTCCCCTGGACAGCCGATCACTAAGAAGCTCAGTTTATTGTTGCTTCTCCTCCCCCTAGCTCTTATGCAGCTGAGAACAGAGGGATCAGAGGGAATGTGATCACTTATAAAAAAAAACATTATACCCTTTCTATATCTATACACGTTTTGCCTTTTGCAATTTTAAACTGAATGGGCTGTTTTACAAGGTGATTACAATCGCTTTAAACAATCTTTTCTTTCTCGTTTGCTGGTCTGCACAGATAAAATTTAGCTTTGCATATATTCAGATACTGTGTAACCTCCAATAGAACATTGTTGCAGTGTTTTTTGACAAAATTAACACGAGACATGGGTTGTAACTTGTCAAACTGTAAGTGGCATTATGGGGAACTTTTTAGAAGTTAAAATAAAACATTGCTGATAAAACATGAGGGCTTCCGACTTTTGCGTAAATAAGCAATACTATGTTACAGAAAATGTAAAAATACAAACATCAGGACCAGTTTCCTCCGGTAAATCTGAATCTGTTTCAGGGTTACCATGTAGTTTTTACGCTTTTTTTTTACTCATTTTCTTGGGGATGGTAATTCATGACCCCAGATAAAAATGCCTGTTCTGTTTTGTGAAGAAATATTCATGAAAATGATATGCTTGAGGGTTTTCCAAAAGTTTATATGACATTTATAAATGTTGATTGCAGCCTGTTTTTGATAATTCAGTACTTGGGGCACATAGTTCTGGTGGGGTAGTCTAGATATTTTAAGCCTCTTGGTTCATTAACTGTTACTAATGTAGCTAATATGTATATGTATTCTATTACAGTATTGATTGTGCTGGTATTCTAAAGCTGAGAAATTCTGATATTGAACTGCGCAAAGGGGAGACTGACATTGGCAGGAAGAATACTCGTGTGCGCCTGGTCTTCAGAGCACATATACCCCAGCCCAATGGAAAAGTGCTGTCGTTACAAACTGCCTCTATGCCCATTGAATGTTGTAAGTATTCCCAAACTTAATAATTAGTAATTAAGTCATAACCTGTATTTTTAGTATGCCATTCAGAATGCAAAAGAAAGGGACCCTAGTTTTTTATGGTTGCATATTCAGATCAAATGAGTAAGACATTATACAATTTCTTTTTCATACATCATAGGACAGAGTCAGGCTAATATTCATTACCGAGAAAAAGAAAAAAAGGGTGCACCAGCCTAGTGCATTATCCTTTGGATAGATTTTATTAAAAATGGATAAAAAGAAAACTACTCACAGACGTAGGTGAATGGCTCACAATGCAAAAAGTCTCCACAAGAAGCAGCAATGATTCAGAACCAAATGAACTCCAGATGGTCACAGAGGGAATAAGGGTCACTGTCGGCTGATGCGTTTCGAAGGATTACCTTCTTCCTCAGAGCCCAGCAGTCATAATATTCATTACCTGCTGGGTTATACTCCATCAGGTGAATAGACACTGGTAGACCAAGGTCTTTAGACAGGAAGTGATCCCCTATATAACCCCTCCCATACAGGAAGTTACTTCAGTTTTTTACCAGTGTCTACAAGGTCCAGGTCTCTATTCCCACAAACGGTTTCAAAAGTGAATCAAGGGATTGACCGATCCGATCCATTTGGCACAGGCTTTACAGCTTAGATAAATGGTACCCGAGCCTTGCAAAGAAGACTCAATATCCTGCAAGGTTTTGCCTGTAAGCTGCCTCCGGGCGCTGGACCCTGTGAAGTGGAATCCTGGACACTACAGTGCTAAGGCATTCCTGCAGGGGGCTTTACAGGTCCAAGGGAGTGGACCCTGGGCTTTACAGGTCCAAGGGAGTGGACCCTAAACATGAAAAGGGTACCCAGTCCTTGAAGTTCCTTAAGTGACAGGAACCCACCGTGATGGGTGAAGATTGGGCTCTTAGTTTCTAAGTGCCCAGCGCCCGGACGGGTAAGTGAAACCCCTTCATATATAATATATTGTGGGGTGTCCCAGTTATTGTAACAATCAGTCAAGCTAGCTAGAGGCTGGACACCTGTGTGCGGTGACCATACGGGGGAGTTTGTGGGCTAGCTGTGGGTGTTTGCAAAGTGTACCTTGTTGCTCGTGTCTGGCTGTTATTTACCTGTATGATGGCGCACAACGCTGCACCATTTCACCTTGGTTTTACCAGGTGGCACATGCGTTTACACAAGTCATCATGGCGCAAGTGCATTCTCAAAGGCGCCGCTGAAACTTAACAGTTTATTGTTTGACAACCAGGGCTTATGTGCATTCAGAGAGTGCTGCTATACTCACCAGTTGTTGCCTGGCAGCCATGGCGCACATGCATTTGCAAGAGCACCGCTATACTCGTGTTTGTTGGCAGCCAAAGCGCACGCGGCTTCGCCGCACTGGCGCGATAGTCTTGGACTCACGAAGATTTGCGCCATGCGCGAATGCGGCAAGAACGTCCAGGGGGAAATAGCGTGCTTATTTAAGCTGTGTATGACAAACATGCGGTGCTTCCAGGAGACAGATGTGGGACACAGAGCAGGCTCTAAACCAGACACTTGCAGCGGTTCATTTCTCATTACCCGGGTCACGTGAGTCACCAAGTGTTTGGCAGGCTAAGGTGCTTAGCAGGATTGTTACATAGGGGCTTATTGGGCCCTATTAAAGGGTCTCCCTTTTGAGGTGTGTTAAATCTACACCCAAGTACTCCCTTTTTGTGGCTAGTAAATGTCTTCAAAAAACAGGAGCGGGACTAACACTACAGGAAAGGGCAAACCTATGTCATCAATGTTTTCTGATGAACCTAGTCATATCCCTAGTGTTGTATCTCCTGAAAGACCAGAGGCTTCCGGGCAATCTGAGCCGCTGCGCCTATCTGGTATGGTGCCTACAGTCAACGCTGCCTCACCCTTTATCACTAAGGATGAACTGTCCTCAGCCCTAGCCAGATTAGAGCACAGGATTGCTGACATAATTGCAACCATCCCACAGGGTGGCAAGAAGCGTGACAGACCCCCCTCCCTGGAGCCTCCATGTCTGGAGCAGGAATGGGTTGAGGATGGGGAAGAGCATAAAGGAGAAGTATGGGATGGTTTAAATAACTAGTACATATCACATTAGTCACATATCAGCTAATCTTTTTACTCTTTCGTTCATGGACTGACACAGCTTCCTATTGACATAGTGGGTATTATCCCTTATTTAGGAGTGACTATCCAGAAAAACTTGTAAAAAGTGTTGCATCACACCTTCTACAGTACCGCCCAGGGGGCGGACCCTCTGGGTATATCCCCTCTCTGCATCTCGCAGATCAGTCTAGCAAGGAGTAGGACATGGCCCATTGGTCCCGGGAATTTTTTTTTCTACAATTTTGTTTTTTTTTGTTTCCTGCGATCTTCGATCAACTGACGACTGGGTGACAGGTTGGGTCCTTGATCCTTTTAGTCCCCCCAGTTTCGGGCATCGAGCGTGTGCCGACCCTAGCTACGCGCTGGGTCTTCCACGACATGCCCGTCGCTCTACGGGTGGCCGGTGAGCCTTTTTCTTGTGGTTCGCACCCGCTTTGGCCTCTATCGAATGTTCGGCGGACATGTTTCCTAGGATTCACGCAGTATGTATTGACCACTCGGCGGTCATCTTTTTGTGGTCCGCGGCCATGTTGCGATAGTCTCCGGCCTCTAGGGTGCATTTGCACTGGCGCAAATTCACACAGGAAACGCTGATAAGAATCAGACGGACACAGGCAGCGGTGGGATAGCATCACAGGCGGAGCACATGGAAGCACAGCGGTACCGTTCCAAGGGTGGTGAGTCCTCTGGGAGACCCTGCATCTCTATCAGCTAGGAGGGTGGCCTATTGATACCTTGCCTGGAGCCCTGTGGGTGTCAGCACGTGGGTCAGCATGGCGTCTGAAGCAGACGTTTTTTCCCCTGAAACACCGGATTTAGTGGCTGGTGCCCCTGATGTATCTGTGGACGCTATGTCGGCAATCCTAGAGGCTTTTGTTGCCAGGGTGGAAGCAGCACACGGGAACACGGGGGGTAGTAAACGCCCCAGTCACATGCAATCTTCCGGGGATAATTCTGATGCAGAACCAGGCCCAGCTATGGCTCATGACCATGATTCTGATGCATCAGAGACTGCAGACCGTGACCGATCGGACAGTGAGAATGACTCAGTCCAGGTCAGTACGCGAAAAGACTTTGGTATCTGACCTTATTAATGCAGTGCGGGATACGCTTAAATTGGAGATTGCTGCAGAAGCAGCAGAGACACCGGTCCCCTTTGGGTTCCGTAAACCTGACCGCACTGCTAAGGTGTTTCCTTGTGTGTCTTATTTTGATAAACTCTTATACAAGGAGTGGGAAAACCCACTAAGGGTTTTTACATCCCCAAAGAATTTTGCGGTACGTTACCCTTTTGAGGAGAGTTCCCTGAAAAAATTGACCTCTCCCCTCCGGTGTCCAGACTTAATAAAGCTACCACTATTCCAGTGGAAGGGGCTCCTGTTTTCAAGGACCCTGTGGATAAGAATGCTGAAGCACTCGCTCGCTACCTATACTCAGTGGTATTGCAAGGCTAGAAACTAATAATTGGACTTTAAAGGCATACAAGGTACATTAGAGTAAAAAACTAAAGATTTATTGGTATACAAAAAAGTTTGATATATAAAACAATCATAGATTATCAAGTTAATTGATCAGTATTTATGACTGATCCAATAGAGGTTATCAATATCATACAGTACAATAGGTTCCCCTTAGAACGACTCAAATGAGTACACAAATAAGGGAGGAAAAAATAAATTATAATTAAGTAATTATAAGATGGATAACCAGCAGATGGATTCAGAGGAGATGGAGAACTTGCTCAACTCATACTCAGTGGTAGGCTCATCGGTGCACCCGGCATTGGCTGGGGCCTTAGTGTCCCAGACACTTACTGAATGGGCAAAATTGCTACTCCAGGGGTTAACGGAGCGAGAGGCTCCTCCTGATGAAATAACTTTGGCCGACCAGTTGGTACAAGGCCTTAAGTTTGTCTGCGAATCAGACATGGATACTATTCCCTTGCTGTCAAAAGCTTTGGTTTATGCTGTAGCTATTCGCCGCCTGATCTGGCTAAAGAACTGGTCTGCGGACCAGGCTTCCAAGAAGGCCCTGTTGGATCTGCCCTTTAAGGGCGACAGACTATTTGGGGCCTCTCTGGATGACATCATTAAAGATGCCACAGGAGGTAAGAGTACTCTGCTTCCTCAAACCAGGAAGGGTAACGGGCCATGCCAGGGGCAAGGGCCCTCCTTTACTGCACGCAAGCATTTTTTTCGTCCGCCCAGGGCGACAGAGAAAAGACCCCAGGCAGACAAAGCGCCTGCTCAAGGACAAAGACGTCCTTGGTCCCGCAAGCCCAACAAGCCTGCGGAGAAATCTGCGTCCGCATGAAGGTCTGCCCCCACCCAGCTCTCGGGTGGTGGGACGTCTTCGCAAATTCGCGACTCAGTGGACATCTCTGATCTCCAACCAGTGGGTTTGCGAAGTGATCTCAGGTTACAAGCCAGTTCCAGAGCTCGCCCCCTTTCTGGCCCTTCTAAGACAGAGGGGCATCGCTATCGTGGGCTACTTGGACGAACTTCTTCTGAAGGCCCCTTCGAGCTCAGAATTAGAGGTAATCGTTTTCATAACCTATCAGACTCTCCGAGACTGTGGTTGGGTACTAAACATGCAAAGGTCAGTATTGGTGCCGACTCAACGCCTAGTGTATCTGGGGTTGATTCTGGATTCCTCAGAGGCAGGAGTATTCCTCCCTGTAGAAAGATTGGAGACCCTGCGGGCTGCAGCGTGGTAGCAGACATCCAAGTGTTGGTCGTCACTCCATTTTTACACGCGAGTTTTGGGCCTCATGGTAGCCTCCTTCGAGGCGATCCCATATGCTCAAGATCACACTCGTGTGTTACAGAAAGAGGTTCTGTCCAGATGGAACAGATGCCCATCATCCCTGGATTATTTAATCCGGGTAAGCCACCTAGTCAGGAGATCCCTGGTAGGGTGGCTGACATCACCGGCTCTGCTGGCCGGGAAGTCATTCCTTCCTATTCATTGGATAGTGCTCACGACGGACGCCAGCCTTACAGGTTGGGGGGGAGTTGGGTGTTCAGACGATGCAAGGTCGCTGGACCCCGGAGGAATCCCGCCTGCCGATCAAGGTCCTGGAACTCCGGACGATCAGGTGGTGCCTCTTCATATGGTCTCAGAGGCTGCAAGGGCGTCCAGTCAGGATCCAGTTAGGCAACGCCACAGCAGTGGCAGGTGTCAAACATCAAGGAGGAACAAGGAAGCTCAGCTGCAGCATCAAAGGTCGCTCACAGCCTGAGGTGGGCAGAAAGGAGCGTACCAACACTGTCGGCCGTGTACATTCCTGGTGTGGAAAACTGGCAGGCGGACTACCCGAGTCGCCAAATGCTGGACCAGGGAGAATGGTCCTTACACCCGGATGTGTTCCAGCTCCTCTGCCAAAGAGGGCTCACGCCACACATAGATCTTTTGGTGTCCCGACTCAATCGAAAGGCAGAGGACCCATGGGCAGACACAACGGACGCGTTGGTAGCAGCATGGGGTCAGTATCGGCTAATCTATGCCTTCCCTCCCATAAGGCGTCTTCCTCATCTGATTCGGAGAATGGAGGCAGAGGGAATTCCAATGATTCTGATCGCTCTTGATTGGCCTCAGAGTCCTTGGTACGCCGATCTAATACATCTGGTAGCAGATGTCCCCTGGCACCTACCACTACGGAAGGACCTGCTATCGCAGGGTCCCATACACCGTCCTGCTTTACAGTCACTGGCTTTAATGGCATGGCTATTGAGAACCAGGTACTGAGAGACCGGGGCCTGTCAGATTCAGTAATCTCTACTATGTGAAGTGCTCGGAAGCCACCCTCTAGAAAGGTTCATCATCGCACTTGGAAGGCCTACATTTCCATGTGTGAGGAAATGAAGTGGCATCCACGTACTTATTTGGTTTCCAGAATCCTGCTGTTCTTACAGCGTGGGGTGGACCAAAGGCTTGCCTTAAGTACTATTAAGGGGCAGATATCTGCCCTGGCTGTCTTTTTTCAACGACCCCTGGCAACTCACTCTCTCGTGAGTACATTTGTGCAGGGGGTTCAACATGTGGCTCCTCCAGTCCGTCCCCCGCTACCTCCGTGGGACTTGAACCTGCTCCTCTCTGTGCTTCAGAAGTCACCGTTTGAGAATATTAGGGATGTTCCCTTATTGACACCTTCTCAGAAAGTGGTCTTTTTGGTGGCTGTTGCGTCAGTTAGACGAGTTTCTGAGCTGGCAGCCTTGTCATGCAAGGCTCCCTATCTGATCTTCCATAAGGATAAAGGTGGTGCTGCGGCCGCAGCCTTCCTTTCTTTCGAAAGTCGTTTCAGCTTTTCATCTCAACAAAGACATTGTAATTCCATCCTTGTGTCCTCATCCGTCGAATCCTAAGGAGTCGGCGTTGCATTCCTTGGACGTTGTCCGAGCTTTGAGAGTATACCTATCTGCTACTTCCCGGTTCCGGAAGTCAGACTCTCTGTTTGTTTCGGTGGCTAGTCCCAAGAAGGGCCAAGCAGTCTCGTCGGCCACCATTTCTAGGTAGATCCGACAGATAGTAATCCAGGCTTACGCCTTAAGGGGTCAAGCGCCCCCCTTTCCTGTCACGGCGCATTCGACCGGGGGGAATAGGTGCCTCTTGGGCTTTCCGACATCAGGAGTCTGTTTCCCAATTATGTAAAGCGGCGACTTGGTCGTTCGCTCACACTTTTACAAAATTCTACAAAGATGATGTCGGTGCATCTTCGGATGCCTCTTTCGGCCGCAAGGTTTTGCAGGCGGCTGTTTAGCGTTGCAACTCCCCCGTTGGAGGAGTGCTATTTTGTGTTTGGGGTGAATTTTACTTTTATGCTGTTACCACCCCTCGTTTTTTTTTACACTGCTTTGGGACATCCCACTACGTCAATAGGAAGCTGTGTCGGTCCATGAACAAAAGAGTATATAGGATTTTTTACTCACTGTAAAATCCTTTTCTCTGAGTTCATGGACCGACACAGCATCCGCCCCTCCTTTTTAAGTTTGTACTGCTTTTTGACGAACTGATCTGCGAGATGCAGAGAGAGGGGATATACCCAGAGGGTCCGCCCCCTGGGCGGTACTGTAGAAGGTGTGATGCAACACTTTTTACAAGTTTTTATGCCTAGTCACTCCTAAATAACGGATAATACCCACTATGTCAATAGGAAGCTGTGTCGGTCCATGAACTCAGAGAAAAGGATTTTACGGTGAGTAAAAAAAAAAAAATGTTCCTACCTCTCTTAGTTTTTACAGCATGTGCACATGAACTTTCCTTCTGGCAAAAACGGTCCATTTTCAGTTTGAAAAGTTTCAGGGGGTGTGTACATCTTCACCAACACACCTCCTGCATCTGTCGTCCCCCCCCCCCCCCTAAGAGATGTGCCTGTGCTGATAGATAGTGCTGTGTATGAGAATCTACACTATATATTTCTATCAGTGACTTCTCTCACATTACACTGACTGAAGTGCTGAAACTCTTCTGACCATTGAAACGAGCTGCAGAGGAGGAGGGAGGGGGAGGAGAGAGAAGTGAGAAGGGAGGGGTGAGCAGCTATGCTCTGTGAGTCTCAGGAACAAGCAGAGGGAGGAGAGAGGACATCAATCAAGCAAAATGACACTAAAGGGGGTGTATCCAGACTTCATGTCCAGACCATTGTCCGGATGATGCTGTAGGAAAGACTGTAGAACCTCCCACAGGTATTTATCTACATTTTAACAGAATGGGGACACTTCTGAGAGGGCTGGTAGGGTTTATAGATATCAGCAGCTCACATAGAATAGATGTAAGCAAAAAAAAGGAAACCCATACTTCTCTTTTAAAGCTCAGGATACTGTGGATAGCCTGGCAGATGTGTCTGTTTCCGAGCAATCTGGACAAGAAGATATCCAGTCGGTATCTGCCTCTCAATCACAAAGGCTCTTGATCCTGACTCTTACTGAAATGGTTCGCTCTGCCATTATGTTCCTCTTACAGAGGTCACGGAGCCTCCCTGGTCCTCTTTGGGATCCCTGAGGCCTCTTCAGGCCACACAGACTTTCCCCCTACACCCCCTGTTGGAAGATTCGGTGTATGCTGATTGGGAACATCCTGACAGTATTTTTCTTCCTCCTAAGAGGTTCTCCCTTTTTTTATCCCATGGATGAAAAGTTCACTAAGAAATGAAGCATGCCAGCTATAGATGCAGCAGTCTCTTCCTTAAACAAGAACTTAACTTGTCTGGTGGATAATGCACAGGGCTTGAAACACCCTGTTGATAAGAAATTGGAGTCATTATTAAAAGCTTATTTTTCTTTGGCCAGTTCAGCTATTCAGCCAGCCGTTGCAGCAATTGGTATCTGCCAATCCATAAAGGATCAGATCAGACGGCCTGACAGGCCTAACCAGGGGGATGATCAGCCTGAAAATAAGGCAGATATTCCTCGAGCGCTGTGTTTTGCGGTTGACGCCTTAAAGGATTCAATACAGGAGGTTTCTCGTTTGGCTCTCAGGTCTGTACTGTACATATGTGCATACTTTTGTGGCTTGAGAACTGGTCAGCCGAGCTTCCTTGTAAGAAGTTACTGGCAGACTTCCCCTTTCTTGGGGAACGTATATTTGGCGATCATTTGGACAAATATATCCAAAAGATTTCTGGAGGGAAGAGTTCTTTACTTCCTGTGAAGAAAAGCACCAAACGTCCCTCGTTTAAAACCTCGGACTGCTTCCTCAAATGTCTCAACACCCGGGCGGTTCCGCCGTCAACAGAGCGCTAGAGCCAGAGGCAAGCCACAAGGCCAGGGCCAGAAAAAGCCCTGGGTCCAAAACTCTTCTAAGCCCAGCACCAACCCCTCCTTTTGAGGAGCAGACCCCCCTCTGGGTGGGGGGGAAGGCTGCTGCACTTTGCGGACATTTGGAGAACACTAGTTTAGGACGAGTGGGTCACCAACTATATCTCGCAGTTGCAAGCTGGAGTTACGGTGGGTTCCCCCTCGGAGGTTTTTAAGATCCAACATTCCTTCGGATCCTCCAAAAAGAGACTTATTACTTCAGGCACTATATCATTTAGTGCATCAAGGAGTGATTGTAGAGGTTCCTGTACCCGAAAGGGTAAAACCAAACGGGGACACAAGGCCCACCTTGGACCTAAGATCCCTGAACCAATATCTACTGATCAAGTCCTTTCGGATGGAGTCGGATGGAGTCTGTCCACTCAGTAGTAGCCTCACTCCAGATGGGAGACTTTTTAGCCTACATCAATATAAAGGATGCATATTTACACATACCTATCTTTCAAGCTCATCAGAGGTTCCTGCGGTTTGCAGTAGAGGAATGTCAATTTGTTCGTGGCTCTACCCTTCGGGCTTGCTACAGCCCCCCCGGTGTTCACAAAGGTCCTAGCACCAGTACTGGGTCTTTTAAGGGCCAAAGGGATTCTGGTGCTCGGGTATCTGGACGACTTCCTGCTCAGAGATCACTTGCTATAGGCTCTAGAACAGAGCATAACATGCACAGTGCGGTATTTGGAAAGCTTAGTCTGGATCATAAATACCGAAAAGTCAAACTTGAGACCAGCTCAAAGTCTAAAGTATCTAGGTCTGACCCTAGATACAGTCCAGGCAAGTGTATTCTTGCCACCCGCTAGGATCTGTGCCCTGCAGACTCAGGTGCGTCAGATAAGGGACACCAGACAACCCTCCATTCGACTCTGTAACTGTTGACTTGGAACAGGCGAGGAAAAGCCCTAAATTATCCAATGTTCTTATCTCCTCGAGCACGCATAAAGTGGTTGTAAACCCTATATTTGTACTTCTACCTATAGGTAAGCCTAGAATAAGGCTTACCTATAGGTAGTGGAAATATCTCCTTAAGGTGTGCCGTTTAGGAGATATTTCACTTGTAGTCCGCCGGAAATTCAAACGGTGCATGCGCTGGGAAGAAACGAAACTCTGTGCCGTTTCTTCCCTAGCATGTGCCATTACCGTGCGCATGCGTGGAATGACGTCATCGCGGCTTCGGCCAATTACAACGCCGGAGCCGCGATACACGGAAGTAACCTCTGGGAGAGATGTCTGCGGCCGGAGGGGGAGACGAGGATAGCTTTGGGTGCTTCGATCTAAGGTAAGTAATTGATAATGAGCTAGTATGCTATCCTATGGCCCTGCACGATGGAGCTTCAGGACTACTTTATCAGGGTTCAGTCCGACAATGCCACTTCAGTGGCCTATATAAACCACCAAGGCGGTACCGGGAGTCGTTCAGCTCTAAAGGAGGTGAACCATAAACTAGCCTGGGCAGAGGGACATGTACCAATTATATCGGCAGTCCATATCCCGGGAATAGAGAACTGGAAGGCAGATTATCTCAGCCGCCAGCAGATCTGCCCGAGGGAATGGTCCCTACACCCAGGGGTGTTCCAGGAAATTTGCCAACGTTGGGGATGGCCAGAGGTTGAACTACTTATTACTTGGTGTTGTCTGTATTACAGAAACAATCATTTAATCCTTTCAAGGAAATTCCATTGGACTTGCTGTCAAACAAGCTAGCCTTCCTGATGGCTATCACCTCGGCTAGGAGGGTGTTGGAGTTGACGGCCCTGTCATGCAGGGAACCGTATTTAATCCTTCACCACGACAGGGTCATGTTACGGCCTGTTCCATCCTTTTTATAGCAAAAGTGGTATCGGCGTTTCATTTAAATCAGAACATTATTTTGCCTTCTTTTTTCTCTCAGCCTCGTTCGTGTCCCATTAAAAAGTATGAAAAATAAAATAGTATTTTTACGTCATACCTGTAAAATCCTTTTCTTTAAGTACATCATGGGACACAGAGGTCCCTCCCCTCTTTTTGAGGATTTAGTGCTGGCTACAAAACTGAAGTAACTTCCTGTATGGGAGGGGTTATATAGGGGATCACTTCCTGTCTAAAGACCTTGGTCTACCAGTGTCCATTCACCTGATGATGGAGTATAACCCAGCAGGTAATGGATATTAGCCTGACTCTGTGTCCTATGATATGCTTAAAGAAAAGGATTTTACAGGCAAGTATGACGTAAAAATCCTATTTCTCTTTCGTTCATGGACGGATAAAGCATCTTAATCTTGACATTAGGGTATTGGCCTTCTATCAGGAGAGGACTAAAGAGGAATAGGCAGAAACATGTTAATGTGTTAAAACAACATCAAAACTGTACAGTACCGCCCAGGTGGGCAGTCCCTCTGGGTACAACCCCTCTCCCTGCACGAAGCAGCTCAGTTTTTTTCTGCCTAGCATAGGAGAAGGACATGGCTCCCTGTGGGCCCATTGCTCCTGGAGATTTTTCTACTTTTTTTTTTCTATTTTTTGATCCTGAGATCTACTATTAACTGACGACTGGGTGACAGGCTGGACATCAGATCCTTTTAGTCCCCCCAGTTTCGGCCATCGAACGTGTGCCGACCTTTAGCTACGCGCTGGGTCGTCCACGACATGCCCCGTTGCTCCAGGAGTGGCCGGTGAGCTATATGCTCCGGGGCACACATATGACCGGGCTATATGTCCATGTCACAGTGTGCCGGGCCAACAGCCATGCCGTAACCGCGCGGACGTTGGATCTGTCAGGAATGCCTTCAGCTAGTCCACACAGGATGGGTAAGTAGCAGTCCCCCTGCTCCGGCAGGGTGGCACGGCTGGGCATTCCCTGGGAGGTCGATTAGGGGGGTCCCACCTGTCCTTTCCCTCCTTCCCATGCTCTGTGGGGCTGGGCCAGCTGTACTGACGGGAAGTCCTCTGGGCGGGGCTCCGTGCCCTGGTTGGGGGCTGTGCGGGGTGCCCAGGGTCTGCTCTCCATGGGGGGTGGTGTCTGGTGCCATGGGGGGGCCTCCGCGCTGAGGCCCAGCGTGTTCTCTTCTTCCCTTCCTTCTACCTCAGAAGCGCTCGGCGCCCGTTTTGACGGCGCCCGGCACCATTTTCTGGTGGCTGCGCATGTGTTTAAGGCTAAGAAGCGGAGGCCATTTTCTTGTAGTCCGCGCATTTTTATACAGGGGCGACCGGCGGCCATTTTCTTGTAGACCCGGCTTGATTTTTGCCTCTTGCAGTGAAAACGTCCCTTCTGAATGGCGCGATCAGCGCAGAACACCTCAGGCACAGGAATACACCGCAGCCCTGCCTGATAGGAGGCATATGGGGAGAGCGGACGGCGGCGCTGACAGCACCTGCATCAGAGCAGTGAGTCACCTGGGGGGGTCCCTTGGGCTGAGCAGCTAGGGGGGCAGACTTTTTGTACCTTGCCTTGGTCCCTATGGGTGTCAGGCAAGTGTGGGTTGCATGGCGTCAGAAGCTGACGTCTCCTTCCCTGACATCCCTGTGGTGGCAACCGGTGCCCTGTAACTGGGGTTCTTATGGACGCCTTGTCGGTGGTCCTTGAGTCCCTTATACCAGGGTGGAAGCAGTGTGCGGGCGCAAGGGGGGTAAAACGCCCCCTCCCCCCACCATCTTCGGGGAAGAGTTCTCATTAAGACTCGGGCCTTGCTGTAGCAGATGTCCCCTGTTCTGACCTGTCAGAGGATGCAAACCAGGACATTTTGGACTGTGCGGAACTGCGTTTTCGCTCGCTTCCGTGTCCGGGTCAGCGCTAAAAGGCGCTTGTTGGAGCATTTATCACCGCGTGTGGGTTCCCTAATAAAATGGAGGTTACGGCAACGGTGTCTATTAAGGTGTCGGCCCCTTCTGTGTCCCACAGGCTGGCCCGCACCACTGGGAGGTTTCCCTACATAGCTTAGGGGATAAGTTTACTTGCTAAGACTGGGAACGGCTGCAGCGTTTCAAAAAATCGCATGGCTGTCTGTTGTCCCTTAAGGAATGTTTCCTGTTAAAAGGACATCTCCCCCGATGGGGTCCCCCGGTATCCTGGGAATTCCATGAATCCGGTGGATGGGACCCCTATTTTTTTAAGGACCCTGCAGACAGGAGGTCCGAGGTGGTGGCCCGGTCCTTGTTCAGGGTATTGGCGTCAGCATGTAGAAGAAGAGAAACCAGGGCGCACCAGCCTAGTGTATTATCATTTAGGATAGATTTTATTAAAAAGAACATCAATACTACTCACAAGTGTAGCAGAAAAAAAATCGCAGTGCAATGATATTTCATGTAGATGGCAGCTGAAAATTGAGATCGAAACCACACTCCACAGAAGCACAGAGGATATGATAAGGGCCACTACCGGCTTACGTGTTTCGAAGCACTAAGCTTCTTCCTCAGAGCCTAGCAATGCTTTAACCCTAAGTAACACTCTATTTATAGGCACATGGACATGCGAACTCCAGTACAGGCAGAGGGCGGGCCCGCCCAGGGCCAGGGAAAAGACTCCTCCCACCCCAAAGAGCAAACAGCAAAAACAGCTGGTTAACGACACCCACAGGGTAGTGTCAAACGGACTGTCCACACACAATGTTCATACACTGGGTATTGTCAAAAAAGCTCAAACCCATCAACAAATATTGGGACCATAGTTCATACACTGGATGCTTCCACAAGTGCTCATAAATCATAAATAAAAGCTGAGGCCATTGATCAAACCATACAGCCACATACCTGCACAGCTCCAATCTGTACTTGGAGCCACTATATAGCAGGCACATGCAGAGCACGAGCACAAAATGTGACCAGGAGACAGTGCGGCCATATGCAAAGGGTCACCTCCAAGCACATAAGCACAGAGGATTAGGCCGAAAGTGAAATGAGACAATCATACATGCATAAAGCAGTGCTCACCAGTGTCAATGGACACCTAGTACCATTACTTACTGTTTGGGCTGGCAGCGCTGTGTAGCTCGCCGCTGGCACAAAGGATGTCCCCCTCCACTGCCAGGCCGCGCCTGGAGCGCAAACAAGCCTGTCTGCGTTCCAAGAAACCGGAAGTGAACGAGTCAGGTCAGCATTGTGGCCACTGTTGGCCGCGACCCTGGGGTCACTGATGCTTCCTTAATGGGCAAAGATTTGCTGCACCGTGATTGGGATAGCGACAGGCATCCCCCGGTTTGCATGATAGCGGACCAGTTGGTGCATGGCATTAAGTATGTCTGCAATGCGGCTTTTGATACAGCTCCCTGGCTGTCCTGTACCATCAGTATCTGCGGTGGGGCTATGCCGCATGATTTGACTGAAAGGCTGGTCAGGGTTAGAGGCTTTGGAACCTCGCTGGATGACATTATCAAAAATGTCGTTTGTGGTGAGAGCCCGGTGCTCCCACAATTAAAAAAAGGTAAGGAGCCACGCCGTAGGCCAGGGCGCTCCTTTTTTTCCGGTCACAAGTGTTTTTTTCCTTCCGCCGGGCTCGCAGGTCAGCGTTCCCGCTAAGGGACTAAAAAGTATCCTTGTTTCTCGCAAGCAAAACATGCCTGCGAGTAAATCTGCGGCGACATGGAGGTTTTGCCCCTGCCCAACTATGGGTTGGGGGGTCGCCCTCGAGAGTTTGCAGCTCGGTGGCTCTCCCTATTTCCGACCAGTGGGTCTGTGAAGTGTTTTTTTCTCTTGTCCACCAAACTGAATTTTTCCCTCCAACCTTCACCTCCTTCCGGCTCACCGGGCCACCTTGTTTGGGGCAGTGCAGGACTTGCTAATACGCAGGGTGGATGGTGCCTGTGCCGGTGCCGAAAAGGTTTCAAGGATTCTACTCCAATCTGGTTGTAG
Organism: Rana muscosa; assembly: GCA_029206835.1. Taxonomy (NCBI): domain Eukaryota; kingdom Metazoa; phylum Chordata; class Amphibia; order Anura; family Ranidae; genus Rana; species Rana muscosa. The sequence goes on along the minus strand of JARGYO010000198.1, from coordinate 5,661,624 downwards.
TCCCAAAGAAGGGAGGGGTCGGTCCGGTCCTGGATCTCAAGACCCTCAACAGCTTTGTGAAAGCACCAAAGGCTCAGGATGGCAGCTTTCACTCTGGGGTCGCTGCACTTCATCCAGGGGATTTTTTTCTACCATCCTTGGACATTCAGGACGCATTTATTGCAGCCCCCATATGCGTCAGGCATCAGAGTTTTCTGCAGTTTGCAGTCTGGGGTGAGCATTACAAAAGCTCTCCCTTTTTGGCCTGGCCTCGGCACCAGGATTTCCTCAAAGGTGCTCGCCCCGATCCCGGCCTTGCTGAGGCAACAGGGGATCGCAATCATGGGCTAATTGGTCGATCTCCGTCTGAGAGCAGCTTCCGCCTCAGAATTAAGGGAGGATGTGGCGATTTCCAGTCAGACTCTTCAGGAGTATAGTTGGGTACTGAACCTCCAGACGTCGGTGTTGGTGCCGACTCAGCGCCTGGCATACCTGGGCTTGATCCTGGACGCCTCAGAGGCGAGAGTTTTTCTCCCTTCGCAAGTTGCAGGCTCTTCAGGCTGCTCCGCGTCACACGGGTGGTGGTCACTTCGCTTTTGCATGCGAATCCTGGTTTTCATGGTAGCCACCTTCGAGGCGGTGCCATGGTTTATTTCCACGCTCGAGTCGTGCAACAGAGATTCTGTCGACATGGGACACTTCTCCATTGTCCTTGGAATGTCAAATCCTGGTGATCCGGCTAGTCGGGTATCCCTGATCTGGTGGCTGAGGCTTCTATCCCTTCTATCCCTTCTGTCCGAGAAGTCGTTTCCTTTGCAGTCACAGAGGCTGCGGGGTACGTACAGTCAGGATCCAGTTGGACGACGCTACGGCGGTGGCGTAAATCGCCCATCGAAGGGGAACAAGTCGCTCGGCTGCAGCGTGCTCTCGCTCACATCCTGCGGTGGGCAGAGCGGAATGTGCTGGCTCTATCGCCCGCATACAGTCTGGGCGTAGAACACTGGCAGGCGGACTCCTTGAGTCATTAGATGCTGGACCATGGACTATGGTCGCTACACCGGATCGGATGTGTTTTGACTCCTTTACTGGAGACGGGGATCGCCAGATGTGGATCTCTTGGCTTCTCGACTCAATCAAAAGTTTTGAGGTTTGTGGCCGGGTCCAAAGATCCCTGGGCGGACGCGTCAGACGCGTTAGTGGTCCTGTGGGGACAGTATAGGCCATGTTGGGCCTTCCTCCTGTAAGTATTCCTCGTCTGCTTCGCAGAGTAGAGGCCGAGGGGATTCAGAGAATTCTAATTTGCCCCAGATTGGCTTCGGCGTCCCTGGTACTCCGCCTTAGAAGACTGGTGGCGGATGTTCCCTGGCAACTGCCAATGTGAGTGGACCTTCTAGCGCAAGGTCATACTTTTCATCCTGCCTTCAGTCCCTGCCCTTCACGTCTTGGCTGTTGACTGTCGGATACTGTGTGACCGAGGCCTGTCGGTTTCGGTGATTTCCACCATGCTGAGGGCACGGAAGTCATCTTTTCGGAAGATTACCATCTCACGTGGAGGGCCTACATCTCTATGGTGGATATGGAGTGGCGTTCATGTACATATTCGTTTTCCAGGATCCTGCTGTCTTTACAGCGTGGAGTGGATAAAAGACTTGCTTTTGCTCCATTAAGGGGAAGATATCAGCCTTGGCTGTTCTCTTTCAGCGACCCTTGGCGGCTCATTCACTGTTGAGTAAGTTTGTCCAAGGGTTTCGACATGTGGCCCCTCCGGTTCAATCACTGCTGCCTTTGTGGGATTGAATCTGGTACCCTTGGTGTTTCAGTAACCACCATTTAAAAACATTAGAAAGATTTCCGGTTGACACTTTCTTGAAAAGTAGCTTTTCGGGTGGCTTTTACCTCTACCAAAGGCTTTCTGAGTTGGCGGCCTTGTCTGGCAAGTCTCCCTACTTACTCCTCCACAAGGATAAGGCGGCGTTCCTTTTTTTTTCAATTTCTTTATTTTAAATTTTTCTTTCATACAGAAAAAGGAATGACAAGAATCATAAATAATATAACAGTAGACAAAAGCTCGTCTTCACTTAATTTAAACTTAACTCATCTTGTATATATCAACCGAGGGTAAATTAACACCATCAATTTTCCCAAGTCCCATTAACTCCCCTCTTTCCAAGGTGACCTCCGGTAGGGGCAAGGGGGGCAAGGTAGCCAACTTAATCACAGTCCCAATACTAAACGGGAGTGAGAGAGAGCAAGGATGCAGCAGTGCCACCACCCGAGCCTGCACCCTTCCCCCCTAATCCCCACCTCCTACATCTTCTCCCATTGTCTGATCATGGGGTGACACTGTCCCATGACCCTACATTAGAGCTGCAACTAACAATTATTTTGTCTGTTGACTAATCTAGCGATTTATTTTTTCGATTAGTCATCGACTAGAACGATTATTTATTTTTCTTTTTTTACTTAATCTAGTGTGTTCTTTTTGTGATTAGATAATTAATCCTTTGGATAACTTTACAAAAAATGATAAGTACAACTTCTAATATAATATTTCAACTTTTATTACATTTTTTCTAAAAAATACTTCAATGTGGTTGAAGTTTTTACAGTATACAAAATAAAGTGCCAAAAAATGAAAAAAAATTATCGATTAATCGACTAATTTCGATTAATTATAACGCACATACAGATCCAACTACTTTTAGCTGATCTCCTTGCAGGCCGATTCACAGTGCAGCTACCAACCACTGGAAAAATGGATAGCAGGATACAAAAAACGCACAACGGCAGCGCTCAATGGGAATAGCATTAAAACTTTTATAGTCTTCAAGTAGGTAACAAAATAAATATTGCACTGGAGATAAATTCAATGTAGCTGCATAAACTGTAAAAATGGTGCAAGTAATACCAAACGGTAGCAAAAGCAGTCATAAAAACATGTAGCTAAGTATGATACTGGTATAAAAATGTGTACAACTATACCACTGCTGAATCCAGATGAGGAGGGGTTAACATCAGTCCGTCGGCATGTAGATGAAGGGAACTATCACAACTCCCAGTGGATGGCTGTAGAATCCCAGGTTGATAGAGGGAAGTGTAACAGCCCTTGCGTGTGGCAGATAGTAAGGTCCTGCCGGCATGCAGATATGAAGGCACAGCAAAGGAGCCCTTCAGATGGACACGGCAAGCCCTGCCGGTGTCTGTGACGTCACCGGATCTCCGACAGAACTTCCTGAAGACCCGGAAGCCGGAGGAGAGGTGAGTACCGATCAAAACAATTTTGATCGATCAAAAAAATTAATCGAGGAATTAATAGTTAATTTCCACAGCCCTATAAACAACACTTTAGCATCAGGCACAAATAATGCCATAGCCATTTATTTAGAACCAGAAGCATTCAAAAATGCCATATAAATTCAACAAAAGCACTGCTGCTCAACACTGGTGTGTGCAAAACACATGAAAGACATATACAAAAATAAGTGCCAAAAAATAAAATGTAACACTTTAAGGCATCAGGCATGAAAATGCCATATAAATTCTGCCTAACACTTTGCAAAAGATGCATTCTGAAGGCATTATGTGGTAACCTTGCTATTCTAAACCACATAATGCCTTCAGAATTCATCTTTTGCAAAGTGTTAGGCAGAATTTATATGGCATTATGTCTGATGCCCTAAAGTGTTGTTTATACAGTAACGCCACAAAAATGCTGGTCAACATACAATAACATTGTAATCATTACATAGTGTTATTGTAGAGTGTTGAGCAGTATTTTTGTGGTGTGTTACTTGTAATTGTAATGTAAAACATACCTGAAAGGTAACATAGTTTTCAAGGAGCCAAGTCCAACAAAAGCACTGCTCAACACTGTGCAAAAATAATAGCCAATACAGTGCAAAGATTACCTGAAGCCATCTCAACATAAATACAGCCCAACATGAACAGTGCAAAAGGTTGGGGGTCTGTGTTACTTACTCCATTGCAATGCTATATTGTATAGCATTGCAATGGAGGAAGGTTAGCATATCGACATGCTCTGAAGTTAGGCTTGCTCTTTTTTTAGTCACAATGTTGCCAGCAACTGAGAAAAGCCTTTCAGATGGGGTTGATGTTGCAGGCACAGACAAGTAACTCTTTGCTAGCATGACCAAAATGGGAAACCTCTTCATTTTCTTTCCACCATTTCAGCGGATTTTCTTCCTTTGGAATAGCCTGCTCACTAAAATACATGTGTATCTCATTCCTCACAACTTCTCTGTGAGTTTCTTGATCTTGGATGTGACCAGTGTCATCCTCACCATTACTGTGGTCATCTGAATCTGAACTGCGCAAACTGTCCAACAGAGACACTTGCCTCTTATCTGAAAATTTCATGTCTGCACCGGCTGACTGTTGTTCCTCACATTGATGTTGATGTGTTTGCTCTTCCTCATATCTTTTTTTCTCTTCAAGAGCAAGGGCTTGGACTTTGAGGTGAACTTTTAAACTGTCCTCTGCTGGCAGGAATTTTAGTTTGCGGAATCTGGGGTCCAGGGCTGCTGCAATAAGACACATATATTTTCTCCACCATCATCTCTGATTTTAGTTTCCCGCTCCCATCTTGATGTCATCTCCTGTGCAGCAACACTTTGGAAAGCCTTGACTGCTGCTGTCTCGCAAATTGTGCTCTGTATCGATTTCTGGAGCCCCTTTACCAGAGGAGGTAGAGCGGAAGCAGTCACATAGGACTCTCCACTCAAGAAAACAGTAGCACACTTTCCTCGTGGTGTGACATCAGGATCGGAAAGAGTTGCAGTCACAGGCCACCTCTGTTCAAGCAGGCGGCTGATCATGTGAAAAGTACTGTTCCATCTTACGGATACATCATTTATTAGTGCATGCTCAGGGGTACCCATTTGTTGCTGCTTTGCTTTAAGCTTTGTAGTGGCCAGCTCACTTTTTTAAAAATGTTCCACAAGGCACTTTGCAGCCCTCAGTGTCTTGCTGATCTGGGATCCCACAGGGCATGGTTGACAACTGTTGTGGAGATTTTTATGGAGATGTATTTAATATGTATTGTCATAGTGTCACCCAGTGTTAGTACTTCCGCAACCCGCTCTAAAAGAGCTGATTGGGGTAGTCTGAGGCTGGTTGAATCCCGTCTGATAGGGGAAAACGTCTTGAGGTTGGAGTGTGATGTTTGCAGGGTGCGGATATGTCCGCCAACGGGGGCCCTCTGTGCATTAGCATGGACGATCGTTGAGGAGGGGGTATCCTCGCTCTGCAATGACATCATTGGTTATGGGCAAATGCGCGCTCTTGTCTCGGCTGTGTCTGATCAACATTGGTTGGAATTCGTAGCGCGCTTCTGCAGATAGCCTCCCTCCCCCATTCAATAATAGTATAATCTGAATATGCGATATTCTATGGAATGGCGCAGAATAAGGATTTCTATCAGCGGTGACTTTAGCCAACCTACGTTTATTGTATTCACTGTATGTATTATTGTATTGAATCCTTTTATTTCCTGTTGGAAGGATGTCCTTGTATGGTCATTCTCCTGTGTGGAACGGACATCCTATGAGGTTCCCGCCCATGGGGAGGGGATTGGTTGCTGCAGCCAATCACCTCCTGTCTTGAGATCTTTTGAGTTTAATAAAAGCCTATGAGTAGGCGTCGGCTTAACAGTCTTTGCTGGAATGGCCTGATAAGAAGACCTGTGTTGGTGGTTTCCTGGATTGAATGATGGAATGAACGGTGAGTGGACTTTAGCAAACTTAACTTAACGATAGCATTACTTCAAGAAGATGAAATCTGATGTGTGCTTAGATAGCACAGGAATTATAGGCTGTGTGCTCTGTAAACAGCAGCCTAAAATTCCACAACAGTAATGGCGCCTCACGGTTGGGACCAATTGCGGCCTCTTTGAGCATCAGATCAGCAGAGGGGGGGAGAGTGGACCTGCGATGTGATGTGTAAAGAGGCTGTACTTTGAAACGAAAAAAAAAAAATTGTCTTTTTGAAATAATGTTTCAAGTTTGCAGCGTGTGTGCGTGTGTATGTGTGCGAATCGCATGTGTGTGTGTGATTTTGTCATGGATCGTATGCCTGTGAATTTGATTGTGTGTGGGTATGCCTGCATGTGCCTGTGTGATTAGATTGTGCGATCTATTGAGCAGTTGGCTGCCAGCCATGGCTGCTGCATTGTCCTGGTCTTTGTGAGCCATGAGGTTTAGCGGGGGAGGGGCTGCCAGCATCTCAGTTACAATGGTGAAAGTTGGTGACTTTCTGTAAATAGCATGCAGGAGTTTTGTAGTGGGAGGGCCCTGAGAGATGATCTGATGGAAACTGTGGGCTGTAAGAGTGTAACTAAGCGAGAAATATAGACTGTATATTGTGTATGAAATGAAGGTATAGATGTGGTATTTAGTGCACTGAACAGTTTGTAAAGTAGATTGCTTGGCTGCCATGTGCTTGAATGGGGGAAGGGCTTTGTGTTGCTGCGCCTATGCCCTAAGGGAAGGACAATGGTGCTGGAAGGGAAACGCCCTGAGGGAAAGAAACTCTAAGCAGATGTACAAGCAACAATATACTGTATGTGTGTAGTGTTTGTGATTTCTATGAAAAATAGAAATGAATAGATTGTGATTTTTGCCTTTATAGGGGACAAAGACACATGTCCCCATAAGTGTAAAAATATTAAGTGTTTAGTTTTTGAGTTGAAAGTTCCCGCCAAGTGGCCAGGCTGAGGCCACTGTGTGTGAACTTTAGGTAGAGAAGTGGTGAATATCTCAGAGTATATGAACTTAGAGAAATTAATATGTTTTTAATATTGTCATGTAACTCACATTTATTGAATGTGCTGTTTAGTTGGCCAAAGGGAGGCTAAGTTTGTAAGTGTACATGTGGTCCTTGTAGAGTGTAGCTGACACCTTTTTCAGTGGATTTTGATGATAATTTAGAAAAGTTTCAATGGTGTAGTCAGTCTTTGTGGAGAGAAACATTTTTGATTTTCTTTTAAAGAGATGCTGGTTTTGGCGGGAAAAATTGCATGCGTCAATGGCGCAATTTTTGTTGTCCATGAGGTGCTGTGGTGGGTCATCCACCATTTTGTAGTCCTGGCTTGTCGGCCATTTTGAGAGACGTTTACAGTTTGAGATAGGAAGTTCCAGTTTGGCAAACACGACTCCTGAATATGCTGTATTGGCATTTGTTGATTGGCGCAGTTTTGTCCTGTTTTGTGCGCTTGCAGTTTGACCTCTGCACTGCTGGGGAGAGTGCTGGGACGCCAGAGTGACATACTGAGGATGGTTTTGTCTCTGGTTTAAATTGCTTTTCTAAGCATCACCTTTTGAGGTGAGTTGAGAGGTATCTTAAAATAGCGCGGTCTTACCCTGAGGGGCCACAACGCGCTTGCGGACACACGCACATGCTGGGGCCTATTTATGGATAGGATCTGGCTGACCTACCAGCAGTTGGAGTGTGGGAGGAGGCCAACGCAGACACAGGGAGGACATGCAAACTCCATGCAGATGGTGTTAGGAGGGGGGGGGTTTCTCTGTTTTCATTTAAGTAGATGTGAGCTATTGCAGGGTCGGCTGGCTTTGCAGTATATGAAAAACTTCACTTTACACTGAATTTTGATGGATTGTAAGACTAACAGAGTTTTTGTACAATGATGTGTTTTTATGTTTAAATATTTCCTTCCCAGAAGGCAATTCATATGTTTTGAAGCTTGTATTGTATAGCCTGTAGAGGAGGAGTGGGGGTTTTGGTCGAAACCCCTAGAGCCATCTTTTTGCAGGAGTTTTGCATTTGAGTCAACTTGTGGTTTTGCTTGCAGGGGATGTTTGAGTCAGGACCCTCCCATTTGCAAAGGGGGGTTTTATTCCACCATCTTCTTGACAAGGTTTTAAATTGTTGAAATATATAATGTGTAGCCATGGATTTTTTTGGAGTCTTGATAGACACAGCAATGTGGCTGGGCTCCCCCCTCCCCCTCCCTCTTCCTGAACAATTGATATGTAAATAAACCAGTTTGGTTTTTTAAGAGCTGAGCATAACCGGAAGTTTCTTTTCAGCATTTATATATCAGCAGAAAGTTGGTGGGAGGAGCTTGGGGTTTTTAAAGGTGAGAAATGAGATTTGTGCTTAGAAGGAAAATGGAAAGCATTTTGGCGTTTAAAAGTGTTTTAGATTTTGTTCCAGTTTTTTGAAGTTTTGTACTGTAAATACAGTTTTGGGTAGAGAGAAAAACAGGGGGTAGCACCATTATTTTATCATCTAGATACAGAGAGAAGCCACATTGTTCTGCAGGTGGTAAACTGGCGTAATTGTTCTGTGAGGTTTAGTCTGACAACGCAGTGTATGGGTGTATAGCGGAAAACGCTTGTGTATGCATACACTGTGAGGGGTAGAGGCCTAATTCGGGGGTTGATCTGTGGTTGTTGCTGTAGTTCCAAAAGTGTTGGGACAACAAGCCATAGAGTTGATGCCTCGGTTAGGGTTTCTAGTTGGAGGACTTGACCATATAGTGGTTGTAGTTCTGCAATTCACCGTATAAGAAGACACCGGGCGGTGATCTCCGAAAGGGTGCAACGGTTTAACCTGGACGCAGGTTTAAGACGATAAGCCGATTCGAATCGCCATGGACACAAGGAGGTCTGTGCAAAGGGAAGGAATGGAGGCTTCCCATAGTCAGACGGTCACACAGTGCATGAAGCCTAGTTTTGGGGCAAAGGCCTTTGAACCCCAAAAAGATTAACATAGGTGGTCCAAGGATACTATTTTGGGTATCCCTCTGGAATGGATGTAGTTGAGCTGCGGCTTCAGAAATCTGTAATGATGAGGAACGGTGGCTCATGCCCGTTTGTTTTGAACCTTGTATGGCTGGTACATGGAAGGTTCTCGAGCTGCTCTCATGGTTGTCCCATTGTATTTTTTTTCCTATTGCTGAAAGAGTGAAGGTAGAATCCTGGCTGTTTTTGTTTTTTTTCATTTGTGGTTTTGGAAACTGTGAAGTATCTCCCCCACGTTTGTATCGGAATGTTTGTATGTAGTAACGTGAATATGTTCGAACTTACCGCGGCGATCCTCCGATGCGTCGCGGCTGTTGTATTTTTGTAGGAACGGAAAAAGTAAGGGTTACAGAGGGTTTTGTTTGAATCAGTTTTGAAAGAATGTCATTGACAATTTACCAATGTACAGGAATGTCATTATTGTTTTACCATTCTTTGCAGGTTAAATATGAAGGATAGAGTAATGATTTTGCTTATAAGTATTTTTCAGGTCCAAGGAGTTTGTACACAGAGAACAGGTGTATGTAGACAGCTGTACATATGGATAAATATGAGTCTAAGGCGGTAAAAGTATCATAGGCTATTTCATTGTTTCTTTTTTCCTGCACCACACATTTCTTCCTTCAGTCTGTAATGAGGAAGAAAAGGGGGGAGAATGATAAATGTAAGAGTGACAGTTTTTATTTTTGTCAAACTAATAATAACCTCTGTAATTCTAACCAAGTTTGTGCCAAGACTGTCTTTCTTTGATAGAATTTGAATCGGCGAGCAGCAGTCGGGTGAAGTAGGTTCCCATCCCAGAGGCTAAGAACCTTGTCAATGGTTTCAGGTATTGTAAGCCACGCACAGGTTATGCAGTGACCACAGTCCCGATGTCTGGGTTATTGTCATATGAGGGTTGTTTGGAGGTCAATCAAAATCAGGGTCGTACTTTCCTCATTAGCTGTCACTTATATTCTCGGCTGATGGGGGAGGTGCGATCGTTGTGACATGAACTTCAAAATGTCCACCAAAAGATTTTCACGAGTCCCTCCTGGACCCGACTCAATAATCAGTTTACATTCTTTCCAACCAGGTGACTGGGTCGTTGTAAAGAAGCTTGAGGGATGAGACCACGCCAGCCACTGCAAGAAGCGGCTCAACCACACCAAAGAATGAGGAGTATCTTTGTTTATTTATATTTTTGTTGTTTAGTAAATTTTAGCGAGGGTAACGGTGAAAAGCATCCCAAGTTATTATTTAAAGTGTATGTCCTGACTAGCTCAGAAAGCGAACAGGACCGATGGTCTGTTCTGAGTCTTCACGGAGTTTTAGTCCCCAGCGATGACAGCGGTACATGACATTAATGATGTTGTTATGGGTATGAGGAGTTTTGACAAACTAGTGAAGACTCCAGACAGACACTTGTCAATGAAATCTAACGATGCATTTTTAGAGGGTAAAATTGGTTTTAGTTTTAATGGCTCTGTCTCTTGTCGGTTTGGGTATCTAGGCAGCCCACAAGTGTGTTTGAACTTTAGTTTGGTGTTTATGTGGATCTGCAGCTTATAAAGGTAATTCCCCCAAAGCAAGAGGTTCATGCGTGATGGTGAAGCTGTCCCAACATTTTAGGTCGCGGCCGATCGCGAGGATCTGATGGCGCAGGAAATTAAGAATGGCAGGGACAGCTAGTAGGGATTTGTTCACCAATCCCGACCAGGTCTGGGCATGGGGTCCTGCATGTACAAGGTGGGGGGACTCGGGCTAGGGATACAATTGAACAATTCTCATCCGTTAAGGATAGGGTTCTTCATGTAATTGTTGAAGCCAGAGCTGTAGCTAAGTGAAGGTTGGGAGTCCTTTTTTTAAGGGTCTGGGAATCTTTGGGGATCTAATTTTTTATTTTACAGCGGATCGTGGTTAAAGAAAGTGGGAATATATATACTCATGTCGTTTTTATTTCTATTCTTTCTATGCCGTGATGAGGTGCTCCTGTTGCCTGATTTGACGCGTGACCAGAGTTTCCTTGATGAGACGCCCCGAAGCTGGACCCACATACAAGACACAGAGGATCACAGACAGATCAGCGATTACTACAGCTCACCATGTCGTGTCCTCCTTTTATAAGTCATGCCCCTGAAGAGTAGAGTCTACATGTCAAGCCCTGTTTTCCTTTTTATGGACTAATAACTGATTGATTTCCAGGTGTAAGAAGCAGATCAACTCTCATCGAGGGACACATAGGGTGCATATGACAAAAAAGGGACGACTGTTGTGGAGATTTTTATGGAGATGTATTTAATATGTATTGTCATAGTGTCACCCAGTGTTAGTACTTCCGCAACCCGCTCTAAAAGAGCTGATTGGGGTAGTCTGAGGCTGGTTGAATCCCGTCTGATAGGGGAAAACGTCTTGAGGTTGGAGTGTGATGTTTGCAGGGTGCGGATATGTCCGCCAACGGGGGCCCTCTGTGCATTAGCATGGACGATCGTTGAGGAGGGGGTATCCTCGCTCTGCAATGACATCATTGGTTATGGGCAAATGCGCGCTCTTGTCTCGGCTGTGTCTGATCAACATTGGTTGGAATTCGTAGCGCGCGTCTGCAGATAGCCTCCCTCCCCCATTCAATAATAGTATAATCTGAATATGCGATATTCTATGGAATGGCGCAGAATAAGGATTTCTATCAGCGGTGACTTTAGCCATCCTACGTTTATTGTATTCACTGTATGTATTATTGTATTGAATCCTTTTATTTCCTGTTGGAAGGATGTCCTTGTATGGTCATTCTCCTGTGTGGAACGGACATCCTATGAGGTTCCCGCCCATGGGGAGGGGATTGGTTGCTGCAGCCAATCACCTCCTGTCTTGAGATCTTTTGAGTTTAATAAAAGCCTATGAGTAGGCGTCGGCTTAACAGTCTTTGCTGGAATGGCCTGATAAGAAGATAAGCTTTTGTGGTGCTGCCTTTCTTGGATGAATGATGGGACGAATGAACGGTGAGTGGATCTTTAGCAAACTTAACGATAGCATTACTTCAAGAAGATGAAATCTGATGTGTGCTTAGATAGAGCACAGGAATTATAGGCTGTGTGCTCTGTAAACAGCAGCCTAAAATTCCACAACACAACTAACTGCAATGTATGACCAGCACACCTGAGAGAAGAGATGCCATGATGCTTTTCTTCCAAAATACGCAGAGCAGCGACAACATTTGCAGCGTTATCATTAGGGTTGTCCCGATACCACTTTTTTAAGACCGAGTACAAGTACCGATACTTTTTCTTTCTCGTACATCACGGGACACAGAGCGACATAGTCATTACTAATGGGTTATATAGATACCTTCAGGTGCTGGCACTGGCAACTTCCAAAACCGGAAGTACCCTCCCCTATATAAGCCCCTCCCATCCGGGAGCACCTCAGTTTTTTGCCAGTGTCTAAGGTGTTGGCCAAGAAGTAACATGTGTTTTTCACTGAGCTTGCGTACAGGTTCTTTTGGGCCTCAGTAAGCTATTCCGGATCCGACCAAAAAAGCTTCATAGCTAAACGGTCGGTACCCGGGCCTTGCAAGAGAAGAGCAAGGTTTTGCCTGTAATGCCTCTCTTAGGAGGGCTGGACCCTGGGATCCAGAGCTCTGGTCATACCCACGACCAAGATGTTTTCTGTGCAGGGTGCTATACAGGTCCAGGGGAGTGGAATCCTTGGGAACCCGGTCCCTGAAGGTTTGATTACAATGCCTGCCGTGATAGGTGAAGTTTGGGCTTCTGTGGACCAAACAGAGTCCTGCGGCGAGGAAAAGGTAAGTGGGGGCCCTCGGGAACTTGGTTCTATTGAGGGACCCCCAAGCCTATTTTGTCTTTCTGCCTGTTACCTAAGGTATTCCCGCTAATATTCTGTGTATGCCTGTTACTACTGAGAAAATGTAAAAATTTTAATAGTAGGCAAGAAAAAAAAAAAAAAAAGTAAGACCGCGGTACCTGTGTTAGACACTAGAGGCCGCTATGGTTCTTTTTCTTGTAATGTGGATTTTTTTCTTCCAGAATCAAATCCAGGCAGTTGGTATGTTCTCTGCTGGGAAGCTGTCTCCTCTGCCCTGTTGCTGCGCTCATCCATCCCCGGGCCCTGCGGCAAAGGGACCCTGGCTCCCATCTAGCTCCTTATTTTTTTCAAAAAAGGCGCCGAAGGCGCACGTGCCCACGCGCGCGTGCACGCGCCTCTATATATAGAGGCGATCTGGAAAAGGGGCGGAGCGGGTGGATGACGCTCAGGTGTGCGCCGCGGCGCTACTGCGCATGTGCGGGCGTCCAGCGTGTTTTAAAGCACATTATAGCTGGCTATTGAAGTGCACAGACAGAGCTAGCAACAGTATAAAGGCACACAGAGGCGGTTGATGCAGGCATCCCCTAGAAAGGCACTTTAGTAGACACCAACTGTGATATAGCAGCAATTGTGCTAGACTATTCTCAGTAAAAGTGGTGTATTACGGCTGGAATACCTCAGCTTTAGGCTTAGGAATATGCCGTCCAGAAGCTCCGGAACTGAATCTTCCAGGAAGCGAAGGGGGTCTCATCGGGCTCTGAGGATCTTGGGCATGCTTCTGCTGCACCAGTCTCCCCTGAAGTTCAGAGGTAAGTGACCGTAGAGACCCCGCAGGGGTACTTGGTACTGTGGCTGTCCTCAGTTCACCTGCTCCTGTGTATGTAACAGAGGAGGTTTTTTCCTCAGCTCTGGGAGGATTAGAGAGAGATTGTCAACATTGATCGCTGCATCCCTGTCAGGGAAAGCACGCCCGATCTCCGTCTCCTCCTTCAGAGTGCCTGTTAGCGGAGCAACAGTCCCATACAGGGATCGACCTGCCTGAAGGGGATCAGGATGAGGTTGATTCTGTCATAGAGGAATCAACAGTGGGGGAACCTTTTCTCAGCATCTCAAGCTGAAAGATTATGGGTTCAGTCTCTGACTAACATGGTCCGATCAGCATTTAAAAATGCACCTTGCGGAACCATCAACCACTACTGTATCCTCGTTGGGGTCGCTAGAAGCCCCCAGACTGTCTGTTCTTTTCCACTTCACCCTTTACTGAAAGGGCTCATTTACCAGGATTGGGAACGTCCTGAGAAAATATTTATTCCCCCAAGAGATTTCCGGTGGTCTATCCCATGGAGGATAAGTTCATCAAAAAAATGGAAGGTCCCTACAGTGGACGCAGCCATCTCTTGTATGTATAAATCACTGACATGTCCAGTGGATAATGTCCAAATGTTCAAGAACCCAATAGATAAAAGATTGGAGTCCTTATGAAAGTCTGCTTCTTTCTACAGCAAGCTTGGTGACACAACCAGCAGTGAGGTCTGCTAAGCAGTGAAGGATCAGTTGAAACAGGTCTTGAGGGACTTGACAGATCAGCAGGCCTTGCCTTAGCTGATCTACCTAGAGCCTTAGGCTTTGCGGTTGACGCCATAAAGGATTCAGTCCATCAGGCCTCCCGCCTTACGCTGTCTATAGTACATATGCGTAGGCTTCTATGGCTCAAAAACTTGTCTGCTGAAGCTCCCTGTAAAGAATGGCTGGTTAGCGTCCCATTTCATGGTGAACGCTTATTCAGGGAAAACCTGGACAAATATATCCAGAAAATTTCCAGCGGTAAAAATACGCTCTTGCCGGTTAAAAACAGAGTTAGAGGTCCCTCTTTAAGAGGCCTGCTTCTCCAGTCCCTGGGGCATCGGCTGTGTAACAGTTCCGACGGCCTCCTCGGTCAATTCCCGGGGGTAAAAAACAGGGACAATAGCAGGGTAATGAGAAACCCTGGGTCAGGGGAGGTACAAAACCTCCCCCAAAGTTAAATTCATTGAAGGGTTGCCCCCACTCAGTCGGGTGGGGGGAGGACTCCAGTTGTTCGCAAGAGACCTGGCGGGACACGATCAAAACAGATAGGTGCTCTCCGCAGTATGTTTGGGATACAGTTTGGAGTTAAAAGACTCTCCTCCTTCCCATTTTTGAGGTCAAACGTGCCAAGGGATCCCCGGAAGAGAGAGTCCCTCCTGTTGGCACTAGAACAACTATTGCTCCAAGGAGTAATTATGGAGGTTCCCCTGGAAGTCCCGAAGCAAACGCGGACGGGAGGCCCATATTAATTCTAAAAGGGCTATACAAATTCCTGTATATCAGGACTTTCCGATGGAGTCGATCCGATCGGTGGCCACTGCCCTGCAAGGGGAGGATTGGTTAGCCGCGATCGACATCAAAGATGCTTATTTGCACATTCCCATCTTTCCAGTCCACCAAAAATTTCTACGCTTTGCAGTAGAAGGGCGCCATTTTCAGTTCAGAGCCTTACCCTTCGGTTTGGCCACAGCACCACGAGTGTTTACAAAAATTCTGGCCCTTTATTGGCCAATCTAAGAACACAAGGTGTAATGATAATGGCATATCTAGATGACTTGTTGCTGATAGACCACTCAGTGAAAAAACTAGACGTGGTCGTTCACAAGACAATCAAGTATCTGGAATCTCACGGTTGGATTATCAACCGAGACAAGTCAGCCCTAAAAACCAGTCAAAAGTCTGGAATACTTGGGGCTAAGGTTGGATTCAGGCCAGAGAAAAATATTCTTGCCTCGAGGAAAGGTGTTGTCTTTGAAAGATTTGATCCACTTAGTGGGTACAAAAAAAACAGCCGTCCATACGCCTGTGCATGAGGCTGCTGGGAAAAATGGTGGCATCATTCGAAGCAGTACCCTACGGTCAATTCCATTCAAGGAATTTGCAAGGGGCCATACTGTCAGCCTGGAACAAAAAAGTTCAGGCCCTAGACTTACAATGTCCTTGTCCCCTTCCGTTCGCAAGAGCCTCCGTTGGTGGTTGGTTCCCCAGAATCTGGAAAAAGGGAAATCCTTCAGTCCGATTTCTTGGAAGGTGGTCACTACAGATGCCAGCCTTATAGGCTGGGGAGCAGTACTGGAGCAATGGTCTCTCCAGGGCAGATGGTCGGATGCAGAAAAGGCCCTGCCCATCAATCTCTTAGAGATACGAGCAGCCCGGTATGCCCTAGTAGCATGGACATCCAAACTCCAAGGGTCCCCTGTCAGAATTCAATCAGACAATGCCACAGCAGTGGCATATATCAATCATCAGGGGGGCACCAGGAGTCGTGCAGCCCAGAGGGAAGTAAATTACATCCTGAAATGGGCAGAAAGATATGTCCCAGCCATATCTGCGGTATTCATTCCAGGAGTGGAGAATTGGAAGGCGGACTTTCTAAGTCGCCAGCAATTATGCCCAGAGGAATGGTCCCTTCACCCCGAGGTTTTCTGGACAATATGTCAGCGGTGGGGAACATCAGATGTAGATCTTCTAGCATCCAGATTCAACGCAAAGGTGGACAGATTTGTGTCTCGCACAAGGGATCCCCTAGCTTGCGGCTCGGATGCCCTAGTGTTCCCTTGGGATCAGTTCAAGCTGATATATGCATTCACACCGCCACAATGGTTACCTCGATTACTCCGCAGAATCAGGGTAGAAAAGAAACCAGTGATTCTGGTGGCTCCAGCGTGGCCCCGAAGAGCGTGGTACGCGGAGATTGTAAAATGTCAGTGGGGAGTCCTTGGACTCTCCCACGTCGTCCGGACCTGCTTTCGCAAGGACCGATATACCACCCTTCCTTACCAGCCCTAGGTTTGACGGCCTGGCTATTGAAGCCCACATTCTAAAAAAGAGAGGGCTCTCTAATCCTGTGGTATCTACCATGATCAATGCCAGGAAGCCGGTATCCAGGCAGATCTACTATAGAATCTGGAAGGCGTACATCGCGTGGTGTGAGGCCAAGAAATGGCATCCACATAAGTACGTAATAGGTAGGAGTCTGGACTTCCTACAGTGGGCTGTAGATAGGAAGCTTGCCTTGAGTACTATCAAGGGTCAATTTTCGGCCTTGTCAATATTTTTTCAAAGGCCCTTGGCTTCGCATTCACTAGTCAAAGCCTTTAGATAAGGAGTGATGCGTATTAGTCCTCCGGTTAATATTCCCATATGTCCATGGGATCTAAACCTGGTTCTGTCGGTTCTACAGAAACAACCATTTGAACCATTACAGCATAGTTCCTTGGTTCTTCTCACCAGGAAATTGTTTTTTCTAGTAGCCATTTGTTCGGCTAAAAGAGTGTCGGAATTAGCAGCTATGTCCTGTAAAGAGCCATATCTGGTTATCCATAAGGACAGAGTAGTGTTACGTCCTCATCCAGCCTTTCTTCCTAAGGTGGTATCGAGGTTTTCATTTGAACCAAGATGTGGCTCTTCCTTCTTTTTTCCCCAAACCTAGTTCGGTAGAGGAAAAGTTATTGCATTCTTTGGATGTAGTAAGAGCAGTTAAAGCTTATCTAAAAGCCACTGCTCAGATTCGCAGAACGGATACTTTGTTTATTCTGCCGGAAGGCCCCAGAAAGGGTCAGGCAGCGTCAAAATCTACTTTAGCCAAGTGGATTCAACAGGTCATTATGCAAGCCTATGGCTTGAGAAGGAGACCGCCTCCGTTCAAAGTTAGAGCGCACTCCACAAGAGCAGTTGGAACTTCATGGGCAGCGCATCACCAGGCCTCCCTGGCTCAAATCTGTAAGGCCGCAACATGGTCTTCAGTACACACGTTTACTAGGTTCTACCAGGTGGACGTTAGAAGTCAGGAGGATGTCGCCTTTGGGCGCAGTGTGTTGCAGGCCGCAAAAGATCCTCATGTCTGATAGCGCTCAGCTTATGTATGGTGTATCCCCCCCCCCTCGTTGGGCATTGCTTTAGGACATCCCATTAGTAATGACTATGTCGCTCTGTGTCCCGTGATGTACGAGAAAGAAAATAGGATTTTTATAACAGCTTACCTGTAAAATCCTTTTCTTGGAGTACATCACGGGACACAGAGCTCCCGCCCCTCTTTAGGGACACTTATTGCTTTGCTACAAAACTGAGGTGCTCCCGGATGGGAGGGGCTTATATAGGGGAGGGTACTTCCGGTTTTGGAAGTTGCCAGTGCCAGCACCTGAAGATATCTATATAACGACTATGTCGCTCTGTGTCCCGTGATGTACTCCAAGAAAAGGTTTTTACAGGTAAGCTGTTATAAAAATCCTATTTTTTCAAGTACTCGCCGATACCGAATACCGATACTTTTTCTTAATCTCATGTGTCAGTTTTTTTTATTTTTTTTACATTTTTTTTTTTATTTTTTTTTATTTTTTTACAATTTATTTTATTTATTTATTTTTTACAATGCTTTGTTTTTTTAAGGGGGGGGGGGGTCAGTGTCTGTGTGTGTTTGTTTTTTTTTTTTTTATTTTTTTTTTTATTTTTTTTTACAACAAATTTTTTTTTTATTTTATTCTTTTTTTTTTATCAGCCTTGTTGTGGGGGGCTTTGGTGAGATATCACGGGTCTTAACAGACCTCTGACATCTCCCCTTTGAGACAGGGAACGGGTCTAGGGACACAGATTCCCCAGTCCCTCTCTCAGCAGCCTCAGCTGCGCTGAAAATGAATGGAGAGAAGACAGCGGCTCCTCTCCATTCATAAACTGAAACATTGTAAACACAGTTTACGATGTTTCAGTTATGTGAATGGACAGAGTCAGTGATGACTCTGTACATTCCGACAAGTAAGGAGCCGGATTTACCGGCTCCTACCTCCGCTCTCCATCCTGAGATACCGAGGGGGTGGAGGAGGGGCATGGCGGCATTGAGGTGAAGGGGGCACAGCGGCACGGAGGTGAAGGGGGCACGGAGGTGAAGGGGGCACAGCGGCACGGAGGTGAAGGGGGCACAGCGGCACGGAGGTGAAGGGGGCACAGCGGCACGGAGGTGAAGGGGGCACAGCGGCATGGAGGTGAAGGGGGAACAGCTCCGGGAGCATTTGAGCAGCAGACAGGCAATTGGATCAGATTCAGTTTACTTACCTGCCTGAAGACTCGCTCTGGTCTCTGCCACGCTCTCCGCCTTGGTCTCCGCCCCCCGCCGCACACTTTCCGTCCTGCTCTCGGCCCTGGTCTCCGCCCCCGCCCTGGTCTCCGCCCTGGTCTCCGCCCCCCGCCGCACACTTTCCGTCCTGCTCTCGGCCCTGGTCTCCGCCACCGCCACGTTTTCCGTCCTGGTATCCGCCCCCCGCCGCACACTCTCCATCCCACTCTCCGCCCCCCGCTCTGAGAAAAAAAAAGTATCGGACTGGGCATCGGGAGCATTTGCGCGAGTACAAGTACTCGCGCAAATGCTTTGTATCGGTACCGATACCGATACTAGTATCGGTATCGGGACAACCCTAGTTATCATGGACAACTACATTTACATTGGCCATGGATATCTCAAACTTTTCAGCTGCTTTTTCCACCCAGTTAGCAATGTTTTCAGCTGTGTGACGATCTTCGAGTGGCATAGTGGTCAGATTGTACGATGTAAGATTCCAGTCTTCATTAATGAAGTGGCATGTGACACCCAAGTATGCCTCTGTGGCAATACTGGTCCATGCGTCTGTGGTGAGAGCTATTTTCGATTTCACATCTTTTGAGTGACGCTTTCAATTTTTAAAAATTCTCCTCATATTTCTTCTCCATCAGCTTAGTGAAATGGGACCTGGAGGGAAGTGTGTATCTTAGGTAAAACGTGTTGATCATCTCACAAAATCCTTGACCGTCTACAATAGAAAGAGGTCTCCTATCTTTTAAGTGAAAAGTAAAGGGGGCGCTAATGAGTACAGGTAAAACCAATGATGAGATTGGTTGATTTTGCTTGTTGCAATTTACCATTTGATAAATAAACAATAACAAATAATAAAAATTAGTGTCCCAATATATAAAAAATAAAAAACAGAAGTCCAACAGAAAAAAAATCTGAAATTTGCTGTTGAGAAAAATCCTCAAGTTTCATGTAGTCAAATTGTCTAAACATAAGACGTGCTCCAATACTCGGTGCTGACAACCAAAGACTTGAAGTGATGTGGATTGTGCTCCTTCACCAAGGAAAAACATACACCCAAAGTGATGTAGGTAAATCCTGCTTACCAGAACTAGTTGACCACTTTAACTAAAAAGTAGGTCAGAGATCGCTTGTACAGGGTTGTACCTGTTCACATGGATTGGACATGGGAAAAAATCCTTCCTCCTCATAGTGTCAAGACCGGAAATTTAAGATGGAAACATTCCATAGTGTAAAACCGTTTTTATTTTGCTAAAAGCACATAAAAAGAGCCAAAGGGCTACTCACATTTAAAAGTGCCTTGTCCCGGCACTGGGGCTGCAGGCTCTCAGAGGAATTTAGAATAAGGGACCACTACGATCGATCCACTACCATGGACGGCGTGCATTCCACCTCCTTCCTTCCGCTAACCACACAGGCCGAATGTAGGCGTACAAACACGTGACCAGATACCGCCTCAACGTATGTTTCGTAAGATGCTACGTCATCAGGAAGCGTGATCCTATCTTTTACAATCATGTTGAGTATGCTATCGGTATGTGTAACGCCCATTTGGTGTGTGCAAACAGTGACATCCTTTTTATGAAAGAACTCCTGTACACAGCTTTGCCTCTTCCTGAGAAAAAACAACACACAATAATTAATAACATTAGGAAGTAGGAACCAAGTTTAACCAACATGAAATTTATGAATGCTCAATGCTAATAATGTACTGTATTTCAAAGAGGGTACGGATAGGGTAGTAAATCGGCATAATATTATGAACTGAATGTGATTAATAACTATGTTTAATTATGATTACAATATTAATTGTATTTCATCTAGTAGAAAAAGTTTGAGATATCCATGGCCAATGTTGTAGCTGCATAATGCTGCAGTGCAAGTGTTGTCGCTGCTCTGCGTATTTTGGAAGAAAAGCATGGCATCTCTTCTCTCAGGTGTGCTGGTCAGATTGCAATTAGTTGTCAACCATGCCCTGAGGGATCCCCAGATCAGCAAGACACTGAGGGCTGCAAAGTGCCTTGTGAAACATTAAAAAAAACGTGAGATGGCCACTACAAAAAAAAACAGTTAGCAAAGCAAACAGCACAGCAACAAATGTGTACCCCTGAGCATGCACTAATAAATGATGTATCCGTAATTACTAGCATATATTAATTAATCTTGACCAAAACACAATTGTAATAATTACTCCCAAAACGAATTATAATAATAATAAGTATACTATAGTACTTCTAAAGATGGCTCGTCCGTTTGAGGTCGGAGGGCACCAGGATGTTTTCTTTTGAGGTGCTCGTGCATCGCAGTTGTGCTGCTGTGGTACGCCATTTCGGTTTTGCAAAGGGAACAAAGGACCATTTTATCTGGCCTCTGTTTAAAGAATTCCCATACTTTTGAAAGTCGTGGTCGAGCTTTTCGTGCTAGACTGGAACTTTCTCCATTCCCAGGAGCAGGAGCAGGAGCAGCAGCCGCCATTACCGCCAATACCCGTGAGATGATGAGACCGCGAGATGAGTGTGACGCGTCGACGCCTTTCACGCACGTCAACGTATTTTCGTGGTCGACGTAATCGATTATGTTGACGCGTCGTGGCAGCTCTACCCTACTTGCCTGTTATCTCGCCACGTTCCCTCTTATCCCTTGCGCTTATGATTCACTATCCAATTCCATTCCTTTCCCTATACCCCCCCCAAAAAAAGGGGAAAGCAACCCCCCCCCCCTCAAACATCCCTTCCTCTCTCCTGCCTCCCCCCCTCACTAATCTCCATCCACCTGCCTCCCTCCCTTTTCAGAGGAGATGAAACCATTCTAAGGCGACCAAATTTTTAAATAAATCTTTTTTTTCTGCTAGTCCATACTAGGTCTTCCATCCTGTTCACTTCTTCCACCTTTCTAAGCCATGTGCTCACAGTAGGGGGTTGTACCTGTTTCCATTTAAGCGGTATGCATGCTTTAGCAGCGTTCAATAGGTGACACAGGATAGAATTCCTGTATGTTCCCCACGTGATCTCTGATAGATGCAAAAGGAAGAAAGCTGGGTCCTCCGGTATTTCGACTTCACAAAATTTTTGGATAATCTCACAAACTCCCTTGCAGAATCCCTTGATTTTAGGACAGAACCATAAAATGTACGCCATAGTGCCCTGTTCTGCCTGACATCTCCAGCAATCACCCGTTCTATTTGAAAAGCACCTATGAAGTATTTCTGGCAGTGTTTCTACCTAAGGTTTTTTTCAGCTTTTTTATCCAAATGAGGACATTGTGCTTCATCCTTGTGTCCTCGGCCGTCACATCCCAAATGGATGCTTGCTTTCCTTGGGCTTGGTCTGAGCTCTGCGGGTGTATCTGTCTACTACGACTCTGTTTTCAGAGGTCAGACTCATTGTTTGTGTCGGTGACTGGTTCAAAGAAAGGCCTGGTGGTCTCGTCGACCACCATTTATTGGTGGGTCAGACAGATTGTAATTCAGGCTTATGCCCTTAAAGGGCGGGCGCCTCCCTTTCCTGCCACGGTGCATTTGACCAGGGCAATATGTGCCTCCTGGGCTTTCCGACATTGAGCATCTGTCTCACAGGTGTGTAAGGCGGCGACCTGGTCGTCCATTCACACTTTCGCTAAGTTTTACAAGGTTGACCAGTATGCGTCTGCGGATGCCTACTTCAGCCGCAAAGTTTTTGCAGGCGGCTGTTTAAGGTTGCAACTCCTCTGTTGAGGAGCTCTGTTTGTGGTGAAGTTGGTTTGATTGCTGTTCCCACCCCTCGATTTTGACACTGCTTGGGGACGTCCCTAATGTCAAGATTAAGATGCTGTGTTCGTCCATGAACGAAAGAGAAAATGGGATTTTTGTACTCACCGTAAAATCCATTTCTCTGAGGTCATGGACGGACAGAGCACCCACCCCTCCTTTTTTATGTTTGTACTGCTTTTTGACGAACTGAGCTTCTGCATGCAGGGAGAGGGGTTGTACCCAGAGGGACCGCCCACCTGGGCGGTACTGTACAGTTTTGATGATGTTTTAACACATTAACATGTTTCTGCCTAGTTCTCTCCTGATAGAAGGCTAATACCCTAATGTGAAGATTAAGATGCTGTGTCCATCCATGAACTCAGAGAAAAGGATTTTACGGTGAGTACAAAAATCCTATTTTTTCCTTTTTAGACCAAAACCATATAATATGAGGTCAAACATAAACACTTTTAAATTGTATGCTATCAGGCAGGCCCTTGCATTACATAGTTTAAAGTGTTTGTAAAGTCTCGTTTTTTTTCCATAACGAACATGTTATACTTACCTGCTCTGTGTAGTGGATTTGCACAAGTGCTAGTAATGGGGCATCCCATCCACTGTAATGAGGCAGGACTCTCTTTGACTCTCCTGGCCCCTCCCTACTGTCAAGTGCCCCCACAGCAAGCAGCTTGCTATGGGGGCGCCTGAGCCGAGTCCTAGCTCCCTGTATCAATTCAGACACAGCCCCGGTTTGGCCCTCTCTCTTTCCTGATTGGCTCCCACTGCTGTCAAAGTTAGTTAGCCAATGTCGCCGCTGCTCTTTCTCAACCAATCAGGAGGAGCGTCCCGGACAGCCGAGTCACTTTTAACAAGGGATGGGGCTCAGGTAATTATTGGGGGGGTGCTGGGATGGCTGCTGCACACAGAAGACTTTTTATCTTGATGCATAGAATGCATCAGGATAAAAAACCTGACTTTACAACCCCTTTAAGTTAAATTCAAAGGAAACTGAACAAGAAAATTGTATATTGTATGGCCATCTTAATACAACAATGTCTGTCTCTTAAAAATACTTTTCACTATCTTTCAGTGTGGGACATAGCACTGTAGAATTCATACCATAATTTATGCAGCTACCTACAGAAGGATTGACACTAAGCACAAATGGCAAAGGTAGACTATAACCCCACCCGTACCAAGCATACACAGTTTAAGTTAGTGGCCTGAAGACAGGTAGGACATCTCTCCCTGGCTCTGCTGCATCATAACTTGCATCAAGTCGCCAAAAGTAGTGCAGGAACTACTTTTGAAAATCGGTGCTGCGCCGCACTTGTTGGGACAGTGCCGTTACCGGCAATAGGGTGCGATTTGGCATGCAATTTGACATGTCAAATCAGCCGATGTGAACGCGGGCTTAATCTTAATTCAAGCAGCTGAGGGTTGATTTATGCTCAATATTTGAAATCCAGAAGTGATTTGCTATGTGAAGCTTGCATTTTTTATTCATATCTTTTTGCCTCTGCTATGGCATCTAAGGCTGGCCATACATTATACAATTTTCTTGTACAATCAGGCAGGCCCTTGCACCACATAGTTGAAGGCAGTTCTATATGAAATTGAATAAGAAAATTTGTATAATGTATGGCTGGCATAAGGCTTCTCTGATATAATATGGTGTGTGTACATGTTGTTTTATCACTGTAGATACTTTCTGTCCATTAAAGTGGATCAGATTGGCTCACATTCTATATGCAATAGCCATAAAAGGGCCTCCGCTTTCTCCTGTCTAATTTAGATTGGAAAGCTCAGATTTTGCTTGAACCACCTTCTGTTCACCTGTGACACAGGTCTCTGAGGCATAATTGCTTCCCTCCTGTGCTGCCTAGGTAAAAAAATGGTCTTGTTTCTTGCTGTGATCTGTGGGACCTTAAGATTGGAGGATACTTTAACTCAAGCTTCTGGCTCAGTGACATATTTGGGCTCTCACATAATTACTTATCTTGGAGTACAGTACAGGACACAGACCATCCTTCCTAAATTCTCCTCGTTACACTGCATTGTTTTCTAGAAAACGAAGGAGACTCAGAGTGGGGTAGAGTTATAGGGGAGAAACCCCAGGGGGGAGCGCATCCTTAACCACTTCAGCCCCGGAGAATTTGGCTGCCAAATGATCGGGCCACTTTTTGCGATTTTGGCACTGCGTCGTTTTAACTGACAGTTGCGCGGTCATGCGACGTGGCTCCCAAACAAAATTGACGTCCTTTTTTTTCCCCCACAAATAGAGCTTTCTTTTGGTGGTATTTGATCACCTCTGCAGTTTCTATTTTTTGTGCTATAAACAAAAATAGAGCGTAAATTTTGAAAAAAAAAGCAATATTTTTTGCTATTATAAATATCCCCCAAAAAATCTATAAAAAAACCCATATTTTTTCCTCAGTTTATGCCGATCCGTATTCTTCTACATATTTTTGGTTAAAAAAAAAATCGCAATAAGCGTTTGATTAGTTTGCACAAAAGAGTTATAGCGTCTACAAAATTGGGGATAGTTTTATTGCATTTTTATTATTTTTTTTTACTAGTAATGGCGGCGATCAGCGATTTTTATAGTGACTGCGACATTATGGCAGACACATCGGACCCTTTTGATGCTATTTTGGGACCATTCGCATTTATACAGCCATCAGTGCTATAAAAATGCACTGATTACTTTATAAATGTGACTGGCAGGGAAGAGGTTAACCACTAGGGTCAAAGAAGGGGTTAAATGTGTCCTAGGGAGTGATTCTAACTGTGTGGGGGCTGGGCTTACTGTGAAACGACACTGATCACTGCTCCCGATTTCAGGGAGCAGACGATCAGTGTCCTGTCACTAGGCAGAACAGGGAGATGCCTTGTTTACACAGGCACCCCCCCCCCCCGTTCTGCAGCTCCGTGACACGATAGCGGGACACCGGCGGACATCAAGTCCGCGGGTCCCGCGGGCACGGTCGTGGAGCTCGCAGCAGGGGCGCGCGCTGCCGGCGGCAAATTTAAAGGGACGTATCTGTGCGGCCATTTGCCTGTCTGTGCCATTCTGCCGATGTAAAAGGGTGTGCGCTGGTCGGCAAGTGGTTAAAAGCTTGCTAGTTTTTAATCCTTGAAGGTACAAGCCTTTTAACCCATTGTGTATAAATAAGATGCCTGTGTCCTGTGCTGTAGTCTAATAATATAAGATATAGAATTTACAGGCAAGCCGAAATTCCTCTGTGTTGTATTAATCATAAAATACTTTTCTCTGAGTTCATTGTGGACACAGGTTCCTGCATCCTCCTCCTGTGCATGGTGATATAAGGTTCCTGAATTCAGCTGTGTCCATAATTGAACTCTGGCGGCCAGCTTGCTGAATCTTCACTCTGTAGAAGAGATCCCAATCCTATCCATTCCATTCCACATG
Organism: Rana muscosa; assembly: GCA_029206835.1. NCBI lineage: Eukaryota > Metazoa > Chordata > Amphibia > Anura > Ranidae > Rana > Rana muscosa. The sequence goes on along the minus strand of JARGYO010000198.1, from coordinate 5,635,777 downwards.
GTGTGGAAGAGCCATGTCACTCACTTGGTCACTCTGGTTTCTCCTGACAACCCCTATATCATTTTCTATGGTTTTATGGTCCGGCTACTGGTAGACACCGAATGTCACGCACCTCATCCCAAAATTTAATTTAGTAAAAGCAAAAGAAGGAGGAGAGCGGGACTATAACGGTGCTAGTACAAATTCTGTTAAACACAATGGAAGACACACACAATGTTATATTAAAAATGTATACAAAAGTTTTTATTACATGAAATCAATACATAACTTAAAAAAAAAAAATAGTATCAGGTGATATTCATTACACAAGAACAGTGTTAAATTGGTGGTTGCATCAAAAGAGGGGGGCCAAGAGAGTCATACAGTTCCCAACATGTTTCGCCCATTGGGCTTCATCAGGGGAGGTATGTCAAGGCCTGATAATGTTGCAGCCAACTGCAAGGAATACAAAATAATTACAATTAGAAAACAAACCAAATACCATAAATTAATTAGAGTTGGGGACCCACATGTTGACAAGTCCACAATGAAAATATATAAGTTGCCAAATGATCGGGCCACTTTATAGTTGCCTTATATATTTTCATTGTGGACTTGTCAACATGTGGGTCCCCAACTCTAATTAATTTATGGTATTTGGTTTGTTTTCTAATTGTAATTTATTTTGTATTCCTTGCAGTTGGCTGCAACATTATCAGGCCTTGACATACCTCCCCTGATGTAGCCCAATGGGCGAAACATGTTGGGAAATGTATGACTCTCTCGGCCCCCCCTCTTTTGATGCAACCACCAATTTAACACTGTTCTTGTGTAATGAATATCACCTGATACTGCTTTTTTTTTTAAAGTTATGTATTGATTTCATGTAATAAAAACCTTTGTATATGTAGCTGGTATATACTTTTTAAAACTGGTGAGGACACCAGTGATGCATAGTTCCCTGTGGCCCAGCAGGTGGTGCTGTCACTTTGGGCCGGGTTTGAACCATCGCTGCAGTGCCGTACCCTTTGTGACCTCTCGCAGCAGTTGTACGGCGGGGCACCCGCCGTGCTTGCTGGGAGAGGGTATAAAGGGGGCGGACATCTTCGCCACGAGGGTCGAGTCCCAGGCACCTTCAGCCTGAGGGCTGCTGTTCGCGGTCGGTGTCCAGGCGGCCTAGGCCTGGACACCTGGAGTTTGTGTTCCATCCCAGACACCTTCAGTCTGGGGTGAGGTACTCAGCCGGAGGCCTGGGGCCCAGTACCTACCGCTGGGTCCCGCGAGGGAGGGATTGTCCTAGGGGGCCCCGGGAGTGTAGCACCCAAATCCAGAGGCGTAAGGGACCGGAGGAGGGACTCATCCGAAGATCTGGTGCAGCAGATTGCCAGTGCCGGGTGAACCTCTGGAGACCGCCCGGAGGGATATCTTTCCCGAACAGGGGCCAAGTTCAGAGAGGAAGGTGGTTTATGTTCAATGACCGGTGGCAGCGGTCCAACTATTCAACTCAGGTCAGTGGCAGAGACTTGCTATTATGCATGTGGCAGGGGCCTCAACGGTTCATCCGGTCGGTGGTAGCGACCAAAACTCACGGTCGGTGGCAGAGACCGTGCGCCAGGCCTATTCGCTAGCAAAGGAATAGGAGAGTTCAGTTGTGCCTGGGCCTACTCGTATCCACACCCCTGTCTGTTACTGAAAGTTAAACTGATTGTGTTCACCCTGAAAGCAGAGAAATAAAGGAGTGTTGGACTTTCGATTGGTGTGGGGCTCTACGTTATTGGCAGACACATCTCCATGGAACAGCTGGAGGCTTCGTATGCAGTGAACAGACCCGGAGGTAATTCAAGTAACTCTGCTCAACCCTCATACACATATGAGGGGAGAGCTTGGTGTAGTGTTCCTGCACTCTCTTCTCCCAGGTACCCTTAGACACAAGCCACTCAAACGAGAAAACCGGAGAGGGAGAGTGAGGCTCCGCTACATATACATTTTTAATATAACATTGTGTGGGTCTTCCATTGTGTTTAACAGAATTTGTACTAGCACCGTTATAGTCCCGCTCTCCTTCTTTTGCCTTTCCCTAAAATCATTATCTTGTCCTGTAGTGCCTAGGTGTCAACAGTAGGAACTAGAGTGGCCATTCGGAAGATCTGCTGTTCAACAAACCAGAGAAGTCGGGAGCTCTGTCACTGAATAGTCTCTGTAAGCAGGGCATTGGAGTTTTAGGTAGAAGGCATTTTTTCACAGAGTACCCCCAAGTTCAGTAGTAGGCTCACGGGCTGCATTTGCCAAAATCAATTCCCTTGCATGCTTCTGGGGTTTGAAATAATTTTCTCTATTTAATTTGTGCGTGTGTATGTATAAAATATATACATGCTCACCGAGCTTGCTGTTTTCTAACTTTTCTTGTTTATTTATTTCTTGATTGTCAGCCCAACGATCTGCTCAGGAGTTACCTCAAGTGGACAAATATAGCATAAATACCTGCTCAGTAACCGGTGAAGCTGAGATGATAATCACAGGATCCAACATCCTTCCTGAATCAAAAGTAATTTTTATTGAGCAAGGCCAAGGTGGGATGTCTTCTAATTGTTTAATAATGTAAAACTAAAAGAAAAACTAGATTTTGCACTGCGATAAGGAAATCAACAAGTCTGCTCAGTCACCCATGGCAAGAAATTTGAGCCATCTATGCCCAGTTTAAAATGACAGAATTGGAAAGTACAGTAAAAAAAAAATTATTAATAAAATGCCATAAAACGATCCCCTATTTTGTAGACGCTATAACTTTTCTGCAAACCAAACGCTTATTGCGATTTTATTTTTATTTTTTTATTTTTATTTTTTACTAAAAATATGTAGAAGAATACTTATCGGCCTAAACTGAGGAAAAAAAAAGTTTTTTTATATATTTTTTTGGGATATTGTAGCAAAAAGTAAAAAATATTGAATTTTTTTCAAAATTGTCACTCTATTTTTGTTTATAGCACAAAAAATAAAAACTGCAGAGGTGATCAAATACCACCAAAAGAAAGCTCTATTTCTGGGGAAAAAAAGATGCCAATTTTGTTTGGGAGCCACGTCGCACGACCGCGCAATTGTCAGTTAAAGCGACGCAGTGCCTAATCGCAGGGGCTGAAGTGGTTAAAAACTGCAGTCTTCCAAATTGTTGTAATGTCTCGCTGTAAAACGAGAAGATAGTTAAGCAGCCCATAGAATAGCCAATTGGTAGATCAACTTCTGTATAACTAGCCTGCCAATACATGGATTGAAATTTGTCTGGTCCCTGCTGTGTTACTGCTGCTATAGAGAAGATGATGCACTGTGCATGCGCACAGTCCGATTGAGCCAATGTTGTGTCTCAACCACTGAGATGTGTACACCCTACCTATATGGAAGGGAAAAGGAGCACCATTTTTACCGACTGGGTAGTGCTATGTAATGCACAAGTGATCCTGGAATTAATAGGGGGTTTTGTGGGAAAAGCTCAGAAAAAGTGAGCTAACCCCTTCAATGATGGGCTGCTTCTGGAAGTGTATTATTTAATATTTTAAATGTTTATGTTGGGAAGCATTCTACAAGCATCTTTTTTAAACAACATATCAGACCCTGCTAAGTACCAATCTAGGGCTCACCATAAATGCTACTTACTGTACTTTCCAATTCTGTCATTGGTGATCAGCGATTTTTATCATGACTGCGACATTATGGCGGACACATTGGACACTTTTGACACTATTTTGGGAGCATTGTAATTTTTACAGCGGTTAGTGCTATAAAAATGCACTGATTACCGTGCAAATGACACTGGTAGTGAAGGGGTTAACCTGTAGGGGCGCTGAAGGGGTTAAGTTTGACCTAATGTCTGTTTCTTACTGTAGGGGGGCGTGGCTTGGTGTGTGACGTCACTGATCGTCGTCCCCTATGACAGGGAACAGACGGTCAGTGACAGGCTCACTAGGAATCACGGGGAGAGGTTTGTTTACACTTACCTCTCCTCGTTCTTCAGCTCTGTGACCTGATCGCGGGACACCGGCGGCCATCGGGTCCGTGGGTCCTGCGGTCACGGAGCTCAGGACCGGGTCGTGAGCGACCCACCTGTACATGGATGTGCCATTCTGCCGACGTATATCGGCGTGAGGCGGTCCTTAAGTGGTTAAAAAATCTTTATTGCAAAATCATGCTTGCAAGCGAGCCTGTTGTATAAAGAACCTGATACTGGCATATAAGCCATTAGTAGTAGATTACAATGAAAGACATTTTTGGTTGGGATTTTCCGGGCACTTAATAAGATGCAAATATACTTTATGCAGCCTTTATATAAAAGCAATACACATAAAGAAATAAAACCAATCATCTGATCGATGACACAGCATTACACTCCCTTAAATGATTACATGTAGAGAGGTATGTGTGTTTGTTTTATAAAGTAGCCCCAGTGCGTTTCGATATTATACAAATCTTCAGGGGGGGGGGGGGGGTTAATCTGATATACAGATGTACAATCGTGTATTGACAAAATAATATCCACTATGCATATACAACACTTGGTATAATAGGGTATCGGTGTACACTTGCATTAAGCTTGAAACGTAAAAACAGCAAGGTGCGCCAGACTAAGTGTAGCAGATCAAGTAAACAGGAATTTATTAAACATTCAGCCAAATGGCTACTCACATAATAGTGGGAGATAATAAGCATGTGTATAACTCCAGAAGTCCGTGGTCACTCGGGGCAGTCCAAGGCTGGGTCACGGCATGCTTCCGCAGTGTTGCGGCAGGATGGAAAAAAGGGCCGGCCAGAGCTATGACCCGCGGTGGGGGAACAAGCATTGAACGCACTCGGGATTTCCCCGGAAATTTGAGGAATTTTCCTCAGATTTTTGAGATCTGAGGAAAAAGCGGAAGCTTTGAAACACCTCATCTGACAGGTCTCGACCTCACTTCTGGTTTTGCGAGTGCGTTCCTCGCTGGTTCCCCCACCGCGAGGTAGAGCTCTGTCCAGCCCTTTCTTCCATCCTGCCGCAACACCACGGAAGCCCGCTGTGACGCAGCCTTGGATTCCCTCGAGTGAGCACGGAGTTCTGGAGTTATACACCTGCTTATTATCTTCCACTATTATGGCTGAATGTTCTTAGTAAATTCCCATTTACTTGATCTGCTACACTTAGTCTGGCGCACCTTGCTGTTTTTACATTGTCTTCCAGAGAACTGCTTCACTCTTAAGGGAGCTGCCACTAGCGTTGCTAAAGCACCCCATTGCACTATATGGACTTTGTTTTGTTTGTTTTAATTGACTATCCAAGACTTTATCGCATATACATTTTTTATATATTCTCCATGCTTTGCCACTTGTCCTTTCACAGTGTGTCTTTGTTCGTATGTGGCACCATGTCTCCTTATTGTTTGTTCCATCAAGCTTGAAACATCATCAGCATTATTAAAATTAAATATGTCCATGTGACCCCAAAAATAAATTAATAAGCACCACATACTAGAAAAGAAAATAACTCAATCTAAATATACAGTATATTCACCTACTCAGTCATCAGAGTGGAAAGATGAATTAACCAGACTGGACCTGCGTAAAACTATTAAACAAAAACCACAATAAACGCATGTAAATATATATTTCTTTCTCGTACATCACGGGACACAGAGCGACATAGTCATTACTAATGGGTTATATAGTTACCGTCAGGTGCTGGCACTGGCAACTTCCAAAACCGGAAGTACCCTCCCCTATATAAGCCCCTCCCATCCGGGAGCACCTCAGTTTTTTGCCAGTGTCTAAGGTGTTGGCCAAGAAGAAACATGTGTTTTTCACTGAGCTTGCGTACAGGTTCTTTTGGGCCTCAGTAAGCTATTCCGGATCCGACCAAAAAAGCTTCATAGCTAAACGGTCGGTACCCGGGCCTTGCAGAGAAGAGCAAGGTTTTGCCTGTAATGCTTCTCTTAGGAGAGCTGGACCCTGGGATCCAGAGCTCTGGTCATACCCACGACCAAGATGTTTTCTGTGCAGGGTGCTATACAGGTCCAGGGGAGTGGAATCCTTGGGAACCCGGTCCCTGAAGGTTTGATTACAATGCCTGCCGTGATAGGTGAAGTTTGGGCTTTTGTGGACCAAACAAAGTCCTGCGGCGGGGAACAGGTAAGTGGGGGCCCCCAGGAACTTGGTTCTATTGGGGGACCCCCAAGCCTAATTTGTCTTTCTGTCTGTTACCTAATGGTATTCCCGCAAGATTCTGTGCATGCCTGTAACTACTAAAAAAATGTAATAATTTTTAATGGTGGTCAAAAAAAAAAAAAAATGTTTTTTTATATATATTTAGTATATTAGACTGCGGTACCTGTGTTTGTCCACTAGAGGCCGCTGTGGAATGTTTTCTTGTCATGTGGACTAGTTTCTTCTCAGAGAGCAAAGTCCAGGCAGCTGGTGAGTTCTCCTATAGGAAACTGCTTCCTCTGCCATGTTGCAGTGCTCGTCCATCCCCCGGCCTGCGGCAAAGAGGGGCCCTGGCTCCTGTCCCTGGTTTCCATGTTTGAAATTAGCGCCGAGGGCGCACGTGGCCGCGCGCGTGCACGCACCTCTCTATATAGAGGTGAGCCGGGAAAGGGGGCGGAGCCTGGGGGATGACGCTCTGTGCGCGCCGCAGCGCTTCTGCGCATGTGCGGGCGTCCCAGCAGGTTTTAAAAAGCCACATTATTGTAGTAAGCTGGCTATGAAGTACAGAGACAGAGCTGGCAACATTTAAAGGCATACAGCAAGCGGTTGATACAGGCATCCCCTAGAAAGGCACATTAGTAGACACCAACTGTTTATTATAGCAGCATTTATGCTAGACTATTATCAGTAACTGGTGTATTTCGGCTGGAATACCTCAGCTTTGTGGCTTAGGAATATGCCGTCTAAAAACTCCGGGACTAGAAATTCCAGGAGGAATAGGGGGTCTCCATCGGGCTCTGAGGATCTTGGGCATGCTTTGGCTGCACCAGTCTCCCCTGAAGAATCAGAGGTTAGTGACCGTAGGGCACCCCCAGGAGTACCTGGTACTGTGGCTGTCCTCAGTTCACCTGCTCCTGTGTATGTAACAGAGGAGGTTTTTTCCTCAGCTCTGGGAGGGCTGGAAGAGAGATTGTCAGCATTAATCGCTGCTTCCCTGTCACAGGAGAAAAGCGCTCGATCTCCGTCTCCTCCCTCAGAGTGCCTGTTAACAGAGCAACAGTCCCATACAGAGGTCGACCTACCTGAGGGGGATCAGGATGAGGTTGATTCGGTTGTAGAGGAATCAACAGTGGAAAAGCCGTTCTCAGCATCACATGCTGAGAGGTTATGGGTTCAGTCCCTGACTAATATGGTCCGATCAGCATTTAAAATGCCACTTGCGGAGCCATCCTCCACTTCTGTCTCCTCGTTGGGGTCGCTAAAAGCTCCCCAGACTGTTTTGTTCCTTTCCGATCCATCCTCTACTGGAGGGGCTCATTTACCAGGATTGGGAGCATCCTGACAAAATATTTACTCCCCCCAAGAGATTTCCGGTGGTCTATCCCATGGAGGATAAGTTCATCAGAAAATGGAGGGTCCCTACAGTGGACGCAGCCATTTCTTGTGTGAATAAATCACTGACATGTCCGGTGGAAAATGTCCAAATGTTCAAAGACCCAATAGATAAAAAATTGGAGTCATTATTAAAATCTGCTTTTTCTACAGCAGGATTGGTGACACAACCAGCAGTGGCAGCTATAGGGGTCTGCCAGGCAGTGAAGGATCAGTTGAAACAGGTCTTAAGGGACTTGCCGGATCAGCAGGCTCTTGCCCTAGCTGATCTACCTAGAGCCTTATGCTTTGCGGTGGACGCTATAAAGGATTCAATCCATCAGGCCTCCCGCCTTACGCTGTCTGTAGTACATATGCGCAGGCTTCTATGGCTCAAAAACTGGTCTGCTGAAGCTCCCTGTAAAAAATTGCTGGTCAGCTTCCCATTTCATGGGGAGCGCTTATTCGGGGAAGACCTGGACAAGTATATCCAGAGAATTTCCAGCTGTAAAAGTACACTTTTGCCGGTTAAAAATAGAGTTAGAGGTCCCTCCTTTAAGAGGCCGGCTTCTCCAGTCCCTAGGACATCGGCTGTGAAACAGTTCCGACGGCCTCCCCGGTCAAATCCCGGAGGTAAAAATCAGGGACAGTTGCAGGGTAACGAGAAGCCCTGGAGCAGGAGAGGTACAAAACCTCCCCCAAAGTCAAATGCATGAAGGGTTGCCCCCACCCAATCGGGTGGGGGGAAGACTTCAGTTGTTCACAGAAACCTGGCGGGACACGATCCGAGACAGATGGGTGCTCTCCGCAGTAAATCTGGGATACAAATTGGAGTTAAAAAACTCCCCTCCTTCCCGCTTTATAAGGTCAAACGTGCCAAGGGATCCCCAGAAGAGAGGATCCCTCCTGTTGGCACTGGAACAATTATTGCTTCAAGCAGTAATTATAGAGGTTCCCCTGGAAGAATGGGGGTTCGGGTTTTACTCAAACCTCTTTACAGTTCCGAAGCCAAACGGGGACGTGAGGCCCATATTAAATCTAAAAGGGCTAAACAAATTCCTACATATCAGGACTTTCCGGATGGAGTCGATCCGATCGGTAGCCACTGCCCTACAAGGGGAGGAATGGTTAGCCTCGATCGACATCAAAGATGCTTATTTGCACATCCCCATCTTTCCAGCCCACCAAAAATTTCTACGCTTTGCGATAGAAGGGCGCCATTTTCAGTTCAGAGCCTTACCCTTCGGTCTGGCCACAGCACCAAGAGTGTTCACAAAAATTCTGGCCCCATTATTGGCCAATCTAAGAACACGAGGTGTAACGATAATGGCATATCTAGACGACTTGTTGCTGATAGACCACTCAGTGGAAAAACTAGAAGTGGTTGTTCACGAGACAATCAAGTATCTGGAATATCACGGTTGGATTATCAACCGAGACAAGTCAGCCCTAAAACCAGTCAAAAGTCTGGAATACTTGGGGCTAAGGCTGGATTCAGACCAGAGAAAAATTTTCTTGCCTCAAGAAAAGGGGTCGTCTTTGAGAGATTTGATCCACTTAGTGGGTTCAAAAAGACAGCCATCCATACGCCTGTGCATGAGGCTGCTGGGAAAAATGGTGGCATCATTCGAAGCAGTACCCTACGGTCAATTCCATTCAAGGAAGTTGCAAAGGGCCATATTGTCAGCCTGGAACAAAAAAGTTCAGGCTCTGGACTTACCAATGTCCTTGTCCCCTTCCGTTCGCAGGAGCCTCCGTTGGTGGTTGGTTCCCCAGAATCTGGAAAGAGGGAAATCCTTCAGTCCGATTTCCTGGAAGGTGGTCACTACAGATGCCAGCCTTTTAGGCTGGGGAGCAGTACTGGAGCAATGGTCTCTCCAGGGCAGATGGTCGGATGCGGAAAAGGCCCTGCCCATCAATCTCTTAGAGATACGAGCAGCCCGGTATGCCCTAGTAGCATGGACATCCAAACTCCAAGGGTCCCCTGTCAGAGTTCAGTCAGACAATGCCACAGCAGTGGCATATATCAATCGTCAGGGGGGCACCAGGAGTCGTGCAGCCCAAAGGGAAGTAAATTACATCCTGAGATGGGCAGAAAGATATGTCCCAGCCATATCTGCGGTATTCATTCCAGGGGTGGAGAATTGGAAGGCGGACTTTCTAAGTCGCCAACAATTATGCCCAGGGGAATGGTCCCTTCATCCCGAGGTTTTCCGGACAATATGTCAGCGGTGGGGAACACCGGATGTAGATCTGCTAGCATCCAGATTCACCACAAAAGTGGACAGGTTTGTCTCTTGGGCAAGGGATCCCCTAGCGTGCGGCTCGGATGCCCTAGTGTTCCCTTGGGATCAGTTCAAGCTGATATATGCATTCCCACCGCCACAATTGTTACCTCGATTACTCCGCAGAATCAGGGTAGAAAAGAAACCAGTGATTCTGGTGGCTCCAGCGTGGCCCCGAAGAGCATGGTACGCGGAGATTGTAAAAATGTCTGTGGGGAGTCCTTGGACCCTCCCACATCGTCCGGACCTGCTTTCGCAGGGACCGATATACCACCCTTCCTTACCAGCCCTAGGTTTGACGGCCTGGCTATTGAAGCCCACATTCTAAAAAAGAGAGGGCTCTCTAATGCTGTGGTATCTACCATGATCAATGCCAGGAAGCCGGTATCCAGGCAGATCTACTATAGAATCTGGAAGGCGTACATCGCCTGGTGTGAAGCCAAGAAATGGCATCCACGTAAATACATAATAGGTAGGATTCTGGACTTCCTACAATGGGCTGTAGATAGGAAGCTTGCCTTGAGTACTATCAAGGGTCAGATTTCGGCCTTGTCAATATTTTTTCAAAGGCCCTTGGCTTCGCATTCACTAGTCAAAGCCTTTATACAAGGAGTGATGCGTATTAGTCCTCCGGTTAATATTCCCATATGTCCATGGGATCTAAACTTGGTTCTGTCGGTTCTACAGAAACAACCATTTGAACCATTACAGCATATTTCCTTGGTGCTTCTCACCAGGAAATTGATTTTTCTAGTAGCCATTTGTTCGGCTAAAAGAGTATCGGAATTAGCAGCTATGTCCTGTAAGGAGCCATATCTGGTTATCCATAAGGACAGAGTAGTGTTACGTCCTCATCCAGCCTTTCTTCCTAAGGTGGTATCGAGTTTTCATTTGAACCAAGATGTGGTTCTTCCTTCTTTTTTCCCCAAACCTACTTCGGTAGAGGAAAAGTTATTGCATTCTTTGGATGTAGTAAGAGCAGTTAAAGCTTATCTAAAAGCCACTGCTCAGATTCGCAGAACGGATACTTTGTTTATTCTGCCGGAAGGCCCCAGAAAGGGTCAGGCAGCGTCAAAATCTACTTTAGCCAAGTGGATTCGACAGGTCATAATACAAGCCTATAGCTTGAGAAGTAGACCGCCTCCGTTCAAAGTTAGGGCGCACTCCACGAGAGCAGTTGGAACTTCATGGGCAGTGCATCACCAGGCCTCCCTGGCTCAAATCTGTAAGGCCGCAACATGGTCTTCGGTACACACGTTTACTAGGTTCTACCAGGTGGACGTTAGAAGTCAGGAGGATGTCGCCTTTGGGCGCAGTGTGTTGCAGGCCGCAAAAGATCCTCATGTCTGATAGCGCTCAGCTTATATATGGTGTATCCCCCCCCTCATTTGGCATTGCTTTAGGACATCCCATTAGTAATGACTATGTCGCTCTGTGTCCCGTGATGTACGAGAAAGAAAATAGGATTTTTATAATAGCTTACCTGTAAAATCCTTTTCTTGGAGTACATCACGGGACACAGAGCTCCCGCCCCTCTTTGGGGACACTTATTGCTTTGCTACAAAACTGAGGTGCTCCCGGATGGGAGGGGCTTATATAGGGGAGGGTACTTCCGGTTTTGGAAGTTGCCAGTGCCAGCACCTGACGGTAACTATATAACCCATTAGTAATGACTATGTCGCTCTGTGTCCCGTGATGTACTCCAAGAAAAGGATTTTACAGGTAAGCTGTTATAAAAATCCTATTTTTCCTATATTGATGAATACCTTCTATATGTCGTTTCTTTAAAGAAGACATAACCTAACTTTCATAGAACTGAAGCCACCATTTTACTCCTAAGGGGAAGTAGAAAAGAAAGGGGGAAAAGATCTTTTTCAGTGTCTCAAAAAAAAGGGGTAAATGTGAGTCTTCAGCTGTTCCCTGAGTCATGTGTACTTCTGATTTCCCTGGTTGCTGACTCGGCTTTCTCCTGACCCGATCTCCGATTCTGTTATCTCGCTCCTCCTCCTGACCCGGCTCGTTCCTGACTTTGGCTGTATTCCTGTTTCCGTACCTCGCTGCCCGCATATTATTGACCCTGGCTATCCTGCGACCACGCTCCTGCCTGCCGACCCTGGCTTCCTGGCTCATCAGAGTGCCTGCCCAGCTGTCTGTGATTACAGTCCTGCGACTTGCTGAAAGTTCTTGCTGCAGACCTGTCGGAAGCTCAATCCTAAAAGGTCTGGAAACCTCTGGCCTTTGCCTGCTAGTTCCGGGGCTCCATTGTCTGTCTCCATTGTGGCCATGCCAAGGTACGCTTCTCCACGTTCTAGTTTACCGAGACCTCCTCTATCCGAACAAAGAACGGTCTCAACATTGCTGTGGTGATTTCTGCCTCTACTGTGGCGATGCAGGACACTTTTTATGGACTTGTCCCAGAAGATGCATTAGGAGACCCTCTCCTCCACCCCATACAGTTGCTGCACTAGACTGGTCAAACCCACACTATTCTGCCAGTTTCTTTCCGCTTAGCAGAAAAGTCTCTCTCTGTCCCTGCCATTGTGTATTCTGGGGCTTGTAGTTTTGTGGACTCTTCATTTGCAGCCCTGCATGATCTGATACTGTGTGCCAAAAAAAAACAGTTTCTCGGTCCATCTGGTGGATGGTTCAGGCATCAAATCTGGACCTGTCACTCTAGAGACTGCACCGATCCTGTATTTCACAGCTTCAGTTCATCAATAGTTCTTTTGTCTGTCATTACTTCTCCTCTGCTCCCTGTTCTCCTGGGACAACCATGGTTAAAAGCCCATAACCCTCTCATCGATTGGTCCACTGGGGACTTGACTTTCCATTCTGACTACTGCAAGATATTCTGTATCTTCCTACACCTAGCCCGGGAGAACCACTCCTCAGTTTCAATATGGACTCTGAAACCACTAAACTGGTACCCGCAGTCTATCATAAGTACCTAGATGTTTTCAATAAAAAGAACCCTGACACTCTTCCTCCTCACAGACAAAACGATTGTCCTATTGAACTTTTACCAGGAGCAGAGATCCCATTTGGATGGATTTATCCACCCTCTGAGCTTGAACTGGAAGAGTCATGGAAGTACATTGATGAGAATCTTGACAAGGGGTTTATCTGGCCGTCTTCATCACCTGCTGTGGTGGGTATAATATTTGTTGGAAAAAAAGGATCATACGCTCCGACCTTGTATCGACTATTGGGACCTTAACAAGGTAACCATTAAAAATTGGTACCCCTTGCCACTCATCCCTGAACTGTTCCAGAGACTACGGGAAGCACGTGCATTCTCCAAATTAGACTTAAGGGGAGCTTATAACTTGATCAAAATCAGAGAAGGTGATGAATGGAAGACAGCCTTTAGGTCTCGTTTTGGGCACTTTGAATATCTTGTGATGCCCTTTGGACTCTTTAACGCACCAGCTACCTTTCAGCATTTTGTGAATGATTGATTATATTTCGGGACTTTCTAGATTTGTTCACTATCGTCTATTTAGATATTCATATTTTTTCTGCTTCACTAGAGATTCATCGGTTCCATGTAAGGAAAGTGTTAAGCAAACAAAGAACATCATCCCCATGCTAAATCCGCAAAATGCGAATTAGAGAAACTTACCATCCAGTTCTTGTGTCCTATTATCTCTGCAAATGGAATTGCCATGGATCGGCAGAAGGTATTCGCAATACTTGATTGGCCTGCCCCCACTGATAAAAAAAAGCTGTGTAGCTGTTTGTGGGGTTCTCCAATTTCTACAGAGAATTCATCAAGGACTTTTCTGGTATCCTTTCCCCCATTACACAGCTGACAAGACTACGCACAACTTTCACATGGATCTTGGAAGCTCAAACAGCATTTGAGAGACTGAAGGGTCTTTTTACATCTGCACTAGGGTTGCACCAATACCGATTCTAGTATCGATACCGAGCATTTGCAGGAGTACTCTTGAAAATGGATCCGATACTTTACACAATACCTGGGCAGGCAGGGATGATAGGTGCGGTGGTGGGAAGTTACAATCACCGATCTCCCTTTATAGATTTCAATAAGACAGCCGATTCTCCTCCCCCCGCAGCTTTCAGTTGCTTAATTGAAATATATACAGAGATATATCGGCGCTTGTAACTCCCCCCACCGCCACACCGATCACCCCTGACTGTCGCCTGTGTCTTCCGGTCCCCCCTGCCATATCCTCCCTGCTCCTCCGGTCCCCCCCGCCATGTTGTCCCTGCTCCTTCGGTCTTCCCGCCATGTTGTCCCTGCTCCTTCGGTCCCCCCACCATGTCCTCCCTGCTCTTTCGGTCCTCCCGCCATGTTCTCCATGCTCCACCAGTTCTCCGCCATGTCCTCCTCCGGTCCCTCCCTGTCGTCCTCCGCTGCCCCTGTCCCTGATCTGTCAGGATGGAGAGCAGAGGAAGGAGCCAGGAAATCTGTCATTTACCGGCTCCTTCCTTTTCTGAATGCACAGTCAGTGATCACTGACTGTCCATTCACGTAACTGAGCATAATAATCTGTATTTATGATGTCTCAGTTTATGAATGGAGAGGAGCCTCTGTCTCCTGTCCATTAATTTTCAGTGTAGCTAAGGCTGCAGAGAAAAGGGACTGGTGAATCTGTGTCCTTAGTCCCTTTCTCTGTCTCAAAGGGGAGATGTTGGGGGTCTGTTTTGGACCCCTGATATCTCACCAAAGCCCCCCCCGCCCCAACAGGGCTGTTAAATATTTTTTATTATTATTATTTTTTTTTTATCAGCTAAAATGGGAAATAAAACAACAAAAAAGACCACTGACACCGTCCACCTACCCCAGTCCACTGTCACATGAGTATTTGTAATCGGTATCGGCAAGTACTTGAAAAAAGTATCGGTACTTGTACTCGGTCTTAAAAAAGTGGTATCATCCCGTAAAGCGCACATTATTACCCTTCCCTAGACTTCAGACCAAATATGGCCTACCGCACCAAGCATTTTATAGCTACCTACAAATCCGCCACTATGCTATGACCATAGCTCCCGACTTACACTTCTCCCCCCCAACCCCCTTTGAGTCCTTGGTCCTGGCAGGCTCCGCCCAGAAGGTCTTAATCTCATCCATTTATAAAATACTTAACGCCTATTCCATGGATTCGAGGGGTAAACATTCCTACATGACTAGGTGGGAGAAGGCCCTCAATGAGGAAATTCCCCTAGAACAGTGGCGGATCATATGGTCTCGGGCAGCGAAGGGCTCCCTCTGCACTCTATACAAGGAAAACACCTACAAAATCCTTCTTTTTTGGTACATGACCCCTGATGTGCTCCACGCCATATACCCCTCCAGCTCAGACCGCTGTTGGCGCTGCCAGAAAGACAGGGGGTCCCTCCTTCACATTTATTGGAGTTGCATTCTACTCACTCCCTACTGGACCGAAGTACAGCAGCGGTTGTCACGGTTGTTGGAAATGCCGATCCCCATGACCCCCAAGTTCTTCTTACTAGGCCTCTCGCCGCTGCGGCTTATCCCACCCTACAAAAAACTGACAAGCCATATCCTCACAGCTGCACGCTGTCTCATAGCTCTAAACTGGAAAAAACAATCCCCCCCTACTCCCGAGGCCTTGCACGCTAGAATCAAAGACGTGGAGCTGATGGAGAAAATGACGGCCAGGCTGCAGGATAAGCTGGACGCCCACGACAAAGTCTGGGAGCTGTGGCACCTTCGGGAGGACCCACCGTGACCAGGTGACTGAGCTACCATGATGATCTCTCTTCTTTTCTTTCCTCTTTTCCTCTTTCTTGCTCTCCCTTGAGAGTATTCTAAGGGCTCCCTTTGTCCCGAATAGTTTGCTGGATGTTTGATTTTGTTTTTCTATGACGCATCTCTGCATCACTCCCATCTTTGGTTGGGTGCCTGCTATTGCTTACAAGTATATGGATAAAACCTTACTATCTCTGTTCGACAACCTAGAAACGTAATGTACTCCATTTTTTTTTTTTTGAAGCCTTACATCCCTTTGTATTTTCTTTGAAGAAAAACACAATAAAATTGTTATTTGAAAAAAAAAAAAAAAAAGTGGTATCGGTGCAACCCTAATCTGCACCCATTTTAAGACCTCCTGATCATGCATTGCCATATGTTCTCGAGGTTGATGCTTCTGAGATTGCTGTAGGAGCCATACTGTCTCAACGACAGGGGACAAAATCCCTACTTCACCCTGTCGCTTTTTTCTCTAGGAAACAAAGTGCCCCAGAAAAGAACTGATGTTGACGATCTGGAATAACTTGCCATTAAATCAGCCTTGAAGGAATGGCATTATCTGCTGGCATTATCTGCTAGGAGCGGCACATCCTATTCTTGTGTTCAGGGATCATAAGAACTTGGAGTATCTAACAGCAGCAAAACGCCAATATCACTTATCGGCCAGGGTCTAATGGGAAGCCTGATGCCCTTTCCTGTATGTTTCAAGATACTGAGATGTCCTCTGAACCGGACACCATTTTACCTGCTAAAAAACTTCTGTTATTACAGGCTGATCTAATTTCTCAAATCAAGACCGCAGTTCTGGACTATCCTCCACCCCAGGAACTTTGCCTTCAACTGAAGGAGGGTCTCTATGTCCATGGTGAGCAGATCTTTGTTCAAGAGAAATTGTGGACGGCGGTCATTTACATGTGCCATGACCATCCCCTGGCAGGTCATTTTGAAGTGCATAAGACGTCAGACTTGGTTCTTCTCTCCTTCTGGTGGCCAGACCTGGTACAGAATTCCAGAGACTTAAATCACACACAGCATGTTTTACGAAGCAAGTCTGATAGAACTAAAAATTGGGGTCTGTTGGAACCCCTTCCTGTGCCCAATGAATTATGGAGCATGATCTCAATGGACTTTATTGTCGAATTACCCCCATCAGAAGGATTCACCACCATTTTCGTGATAGTGGATTGTTTGTCCAAGATGGCCCACTTTGTGCCCTTGAAAGGTACCCCTTCCGTCACAGAGACTGCTTCTGCTATTATCAGGGAAGTGGTACGTCTACACGGTATTCCCGTTAACATCACTTTGGACCGTGGGGTACAGTTCACTTCCAGGTTTTGGAAGGCTTTGTGTGACGTTTTGGGCAATAAACACTGTTTGTCATCAGCCTATCATCCACGAACAAACGGTCAGACTGAGAGGACGAACCAGATCCTGGAACAATATCTTTGTTTTTCTTTCGCACAAGATGATTGGGCATCTCTTCTTCCATTAGCAGTTTGCTTACAACAACTCAATGCATTCTGCTATCAAACAGAAACCTTTCTTTGCAAATTATGGATTTCACACTTCCTTCTTGCCAGCTGTTCCCTGGAAATCTTTAGTACCAGCAATACAGAATCGTCTGGAATTCTGGAGATCCAGTAATCAGTTCCTGCAAGAAGCTATTACCAAATCTCAGGCAAACAATAAGAGATTCTATGATGAGAAGAGGGGGTAATCTAGACCTGAAACCTGGGGATAGGGTATGGCTATCTACTATGAACTTAAAGCTGGCTTGTCCCTCAAAGAAATTGGGGCAGAGATACATTGGCCCATTTCCTGTAAGGAGGAGGATAATTACAGTAGCTTTTGAGTTAATTTTGCCTGAGAGTTTGAAAATTCATCCAGTGTTTCATGTGTCTCTTCTAAAACGATCTGTTAATCCATTTCGTGATCAGGAACCTGAGACTCCTGCTGCACTGTTTGTTGAAGGAAATTAAGAATTTGAGGTAGAAGCCATCTTGGATTGCAGGAAGAGAAGGGGCCAAACTTGGTTCCT
Source organism: Rana muscosa (assembly GCA_029206835.1). NCBI lineage: Eukaryota > Metazoa > Chordata > Amphibia > Anura > Ranidae > Rana > Rana muscosa. Next base: position 5,618,202 of record JARGYO010000198.1, on the reverse strand, counting down.
CATTAGGGCTACGGTCCTGAGGATAATTCATGGGAACCTTCTTCTAATGTTCATGCTCCACTGTTGGTTCGAGCTTACCTCCATCTTCATCCTGAGAAACGTTCCATAGTTGGCATCCGGAGGCTGCCTCTAAGGGGGGTGCAATGTCGGGCAATTCCTGTGAGACGTTTGGCTTATAGATATGAGCATGCGCGCGCAAATCTTCTCAAAATGGCACACGGGAGTACGCATGAGGTATCTTGGCACCAGATGTACTATTTAAGGAGGACTCTGTGCTTTAATGCGGTTCACGCAGTCCTGTGTACTTCTGATGTGTTTCTCTGGTTGCTGACTCGACTTACTCCTGACCTGATCTCGGATTCTGTTATCTCGCTACTCCTCCTGACCTGGCTCTTTATTGACTTTGGCTCTGTACCTCGCTGCCCGCATGTTGATGACCCTGGCTATCCTCCGACCATGCTCCTGCCTACTGACCCTGGCTTCCTGGCTCATCTGAGTTCCTGCCCAGCTGTCTGCGATTACAGTCCTGCGACCTGCTGTGAGTTTGGAGTGCTTCCTTTACCTCCGCTGAACTATGGTGCATGACTACTGCTCCTGATCTGATGGTTCTTCTGTCTTCTCTGAATCGCATCACCTGCTGCAAGTTCCTGGGCCTACAAGCACCCGTGTTCCTCTTGTCCCTCAGCTCCCTGTGTTTCACTCCCAATCAGGACCCGGGTTGGAGATACAAAAGAGGCCAACCTTGTCATTTCATTCTCTCATTTTATGTGACAATATTTTTTCTTTATCAGAATAAAATGTTTGGTTTTGCATTTTTTTATCGTTGCGCTGCATTTTTTTTAAAATCAATACACTTTTTAAAAAAAATTATGCAAGAAAACACAATGCAGAACCTAATTGGTTGGTAAAATATAAAAGGTGATGTTATGCCGAGTAAATAGATACCAAACATGTCATGCTTTAAAATTTAAAACAGCGACAAGACGTACATTTTATTATCCATATGTAATGCTTTAAAAGCCTTTACACCGCTCCTAAAGCGCCTCAAAGAAGCTGTTTGCTGGACTTTTTTTTTGCGTCCTGCCAGCGCAGCGCCCCAGTGTGAAAGCACTCAGGCTTTCATACTGGGATTGCAGAGAGGAGGCATTTTTCAGGCACTTTACAGGCGCTAGTTTTAGCACTAAATTGGCTGAAAAATGCCTAAAGCGTGAAAGGTAGAAGAGAAAGGGAGTTTGGGACTTTGAATGAGGTACCAGACAAAGTGGGGGTACATAAAGGGTAGTGATGAGCCGAACACCCCCGGGTTCGGTTCGCACCAGAACCCGCGAACGGACCGAAAGTTCGAACGAACATTAGAACCCTATTAAATACAATGGATGCGAACGTTCGAATTCTAAAGTGCTAATTATAACAACTATTATGCATGTTATTGTCCTAAAAAGGGTTTGGGAACCCGGGTTCTGCACCAGGGGACATGTATCAATGCAAAAAGAAGTTTTAAAAACGGTCGTTTTTCGGGAGCAGTCATTTTAATGATGCATAAAGTGAAAAAAAAAAAGTCAAATATTCCTTTAAATATCGTACCTGGGGGGTGTCTAAAGTATGCCTGTGAAGTGCCACGTGTTTCCCGTGTTTAGAACTGTCCCTGCACAAAATGACACTTCTAAAGGAAAAAAAAGCCATTTAAAACTGCTTGCGGCTTTAATGTAATGTCTGGTCCCGGTAATATGGATGAAATTCTTTAAGAAAAATGGCATAGCTACCCCATGACCCCCCCCCACCCCAGCCCATTACCAGCCCCTTTGGGTCTTGTATGGATATTAAGGGGAACCCCGCACATAAAATAAAAAAGGCCCTATATACTCTGAACAGCCCTATACAGGCGGTGCATACAAGACAGGGACTGTAGGTTTGTTCTTATGTAGAGTCTGTTTGTAATTTTGAACAGGTACATTGTTGAAGTGTAGCTCCAGACCAAAAATCTATTTTTAAACTTTTTGGAAAACATAGGTAAGGGTTATCACCCCTGTAACATTTGTTTTGCTGTCTGTGCCCCTGTTCAGAACATTTCACCTCACTTTCCGTCCCAATGACAACTGTTTTTGAAATGTGGTGTTTTTCTTGAAACAAGGATTGCTGATAAAGCATCAGTACAGAGGAGACACCTTTCTCCCATATTTATTCTTACAGGAGAGAATTTTCCTTCCTAGTGGTAGATTTCCTCTCACTTCCTGTTGTCTTCTTGCGTTTGCAAGTAGGAGTCGTTTGTAAGTTGGATGTTTGAAAGTAGGGACCTGCCGTATATACTCTGCAGAAATAGGCCCCTTAGTTGTTGGTGTTGGCACAACACTGTAAGCACTCACAGTTACTCTTGGTTGGTGCTGGAACGCCCTGCTGTCAACTATTATATCAGGAATTTTAATTACATATAATTGTTGAACAGTGGTAGTAAAAATTGGGCCTTTGATGGTGGTGCTGGTGCCACAACACTGTAAGCCCTGACAGTTACTCTTGGTGGGTGCAGCAATGGGCCCTGCTGTGAATTATTAGATCAAGAATTGTAATTACATGCCCCTGTTGAACAGGGGCTGAAAAATTGGGCCTTAGGCACTGGTGGCACAACACTGCAACCCCTCACAGCAACTGTACTTGGAGCACAGCAATGAGCCCTGTTGCAAAGTATTGCTTCAAAAATTGTAATGACACGCCCCTGTTAAACAGGGGCTGAAAAATTGGGCCTTAGGCACTGGTGGCACAACACTGCAACTCCTCACAGATACTGTACTTGGAGCACACCAATGAGCCCTGTTGCAAAGTATTGCTTCAAAAATTGTAATGACACGCCCCTGTTAAACAGGGGCTGAAAAATTGGGCCTTAGGCACTGGTGGCACAACACTGCAACTCCTCACAGATACTGTACTTGGAGCACAGCAATGAGCCCTGTTGCAAAGTATTGCTTCAAAAATTGTAATTACACGCCCCTGTTAAACAGGGGCTGAAAAATTGGGCGTTAGGCACTGGTGGCACAACACTGCAACTCCTCACAGATACTGTACTTGGAGCACAGCAATGAGCCCTGTTGCAAAGTATTGCTTCAAAAATTGTAATTACACGCCCCTGTTAAACAGGGGCTGAAAAATTGGGCGTTAGGCACTGGTGGCGGCACCCATAAACAAAAATGATCTTACAAGCTATCATCATCAATCGTATCATTGAGGACTCGGAGGAGGAGGATAGCCAGTCAACATAACAGCACAGGCACTCAGCATCAGCATCAGTCTTGAAGGGATGTGACATGTTAAAATCAATTAGTCTGTTATATCAGCATCAGGTGTGTGGTAGCTGGTGGTGATCCAAGACTGGTTCATCTTGATGAAAGTCAGTCGATCAACCGAGTCGGTGGACAGGCGCACCCTGTGATCCGTGACAAATCCTCCAGCAGCACTGAATGTGCGTTCCGAAAGAACGCTGGATGCAGGACAGGCCAGTAGCTCAATTGCATACTGTGCAAGCTCTGGCCAGTGATCCATCCTCAAGACCCAGTAAGCCAGAGGATTTTCGGTGGGGAAGGTGTCCAAGTCTGACCTTGCCCCTAGATATTCCTGCACCATGTTTATCAGACGCTGGCGATGGTTGCTGGAACCGATCATACTTTGGGGCTGCGGACTAAAGAATTGTCTGAACGCATCGGTCAGACGGCCACCTTCCCCACCGCTCCTTCTTTGACTGGCCGAAGCCTCAGCAACTCGTTGTCCAGGACCAGGAGTTTGCAACCTCCCAGTCTCTGGGAACGCGTTGCACAGACCTTTCTGCAAGGCCTCCCGGAGTTGTCTCATCCTCTGCTCCCTCTGCGACGGTAACATAAGGTCCGCAACCTTACCCTTGTACCGTGGATCAAGGAGAGTGGCCAGCCAGTAATGGTCCCTCTCCTTGATCCGAAGAATACGAGGATCCTTCCGCAGACTTTGCAGGATCAGGGAGGCCATGCAGCGTAGGTTTGCTGAGGCATTCGCTCCAGAGTCCTCTGGGTCACTAAGGACGACATGATCCGCAGCCACCTCCTCCCAGCCACGTACAAGTCCACTGGTTTCTTGGGACTGTAAATCATCCCTAAAAGACTGCTGCTGATGATGCTGAGTGCCAGCCTCCACCTCCATGCTGACACAATCCTCCTCCTCCTCCTCCTCCTCCTCCTCCTCCTCCTCCTCCTCCTCTTCCTGTGCGATGGGTGGGACAGAAGGAACACTGTCTGGGTAAAGGGGGCCTTGAGAGGCAAGGAAGTCCTCCTCTTCCTGCCTCTGTTCTGCCTCAAGTGCCCTGTCCATTATTCCACGCAGCGTGTGCTCCAACAGGTGGACAAGAGGTACAGTGTCACTGATGCATGCACTGTCACTGCTCACCATCCTCGTGGCCTCCTCAAATGGTGCCAGGACAGTGCATGCATCCCTGATCATGCCCCACTGGCGTGGAGAAAAAAAACCAAGCTCCCCTGACCCTGTCCTGGTGCCGTAGTCGCACAGGTACTCATTGATGGCCCTCTGCTGCGTGTGCAGCCGCTGCAGCATGGCCAACGTTGAGTTCCACCTGGTGGGCATGTCACATATAAGGCGGTTCTTGGGCAGGTTCAACTCCTTTTGCAGCTCAGCCAGGCGAGCACTGGCATTATAAGATCTGCGGAAATGCACACAGACTTTCCTGGCCTGCCTCAGGACATCCTGTAAGCCCGGGTACCTGCCCAAGAAGCGCTGCACCACCAGGTTAAGGACGTGAGCCACACAGGGCACATGGGTCAGTTGTCCCTGTCGGAGGGCGGAGAGGAGGTTGGTGCCATTGTCGCAAACCACCATTCCTGGCTTAAGCTGGCGTGGCGTCAACCACCTCTCGGCCTGGCCCTGCAGAGCAGACAGGACCTCTGCCCCAGTGTGGCTTCTGTCCCCCAAACACACCAGCGCAAGCACGGCATGGCATCTTTTTGCCTGCGTACTTGCGTAGCCCCGTGAACGGCTACGGAGCACCGCTGGTTCATAGGACAAACCACAGGAAGAGGCCATGGAGGAAGAAGAAGAGGAGGGGGTGGAGGAGAGAGGTGTGTCACAACCAGTAGTAGCATTTTGGAGGCGTGGCGGTGGGACAACCTCCAACACTACTGCACCTTGTCCTGAATCCTTCCCAGCTGCCAAAAGAGTGACCCAATGGGCCGTGAAAGAAAGGTAACGTCCCTGTCCATGCCTGCTGGACCATGAGTCAGCGGTAATATGCACCTTACCGCTGACCGCCCTGTCCAGCGAGGCCAAGACATTGCCTTCCACATGCCGGTAGAGAGCCGGAATAGCCTTCCGTGAGAAAAAGTGGCGTTTGGGAACCTGCCACTGAGGAACTGCACATTGCACAAACTCACGGAAGGGGGCCGAGTCTACCAACTGAAAAGGCAGCAGTTGAAGCGCTAGCAATTTAGCCAAGCTAGCATTCAACCGCTGGGCATGTGGATGGCTGGGAGTGAACTTCTTTCGACGGTCCAGCAGCTGGGGCAGGGAAATTTGCCTGCTAGAATCGGACGTCGGTGTACTGCTAGCAGAGTGGAAGCAAGTACTTGGCTGTGACACACCTAATTCTACACCTTCATTCCTCTCAGTGCATGTTTCAGAGAGGACTGAAGTTATAGTGGGGTTGGAGATCCCAGCTGATGCGGTGCAAGGAGAGGTCCGCTTTGTTCTTTGGTGTGGGTCTTTGAGGTAGGCTTGCCAACGAGCTGCATGGCAGGTCAACATATGTCTGGTCAGGCATGTGGTACCCAAGCGGCTGATGTTTTGGCCACGCGATATACGCTTGAGACATATGTTGCAAACAGCAGCTGTGCGATCTGATGCACTAGCCTCAAAAAAGGCCCACACCAAAGAACTTTTTGAATGACGGGCAGAGGCAGCGCCCTGCACAGGCGGAGCTCTGCGGTGTGATTCCGTCGGTGTACTGCCCTTACGCTGGCCACCAAAGGGCATCCTGCCTCGTTGGAGATGTGCCTCCTCCTCATCCTCCTCCTCCTCCTCTCTCCTATTAGGCACCCACGTGGAGTCAGTGACCTCATCATCCCCTCCCTCCTCATCACTGGAGCCAATCTGGCAGTATGCTGCAGCTGCTGGAACATGACTGCCAGATTGGTGTCCTTCTTGAGCATCCCCTCTGTCTGCTCTCACGCTACTGCCTTCCTCTAGCTGGGTTTCATCATCAGACCCTTCGAAACGCTGGGCATCCTCCTGGAGCATGTACCCAACACTGTGCTGAAACAGTTCGGGGGACTCCTCAGGAGGAGGACATGGTGGGTCTAGGGAAGGAGTGACTGATGATTTGTCTGACATTGATACCAGGGAAGACGACGCTTTGGCAGCTGCTTTTCCAGTACCCTGAGCCTGGGTGAGAGAGGATGAGGAGGAGGAGGAGGGCTTGGTCATCCACTCTACCAAGTCTTCGGCATGATGTGGCTCAACATGTCCAGCTGCCGAAAAGAAGGACAAGCGTGTCCCATGGCCATGTGCTGATGACAATGCACCGCGTCCACGACCAGCACTGTTGCCCCCAGACACAGAGCCTGCTTGCCCTCTTTTATTGCCTCCTGACTGTCTGCCTCTCCTTGTTTGCCTTCCAGACATTCTAATAGATGGCCTGCAGGGAGATGGGAAAAAAGCAATAAGGGCTACCTTCAGGTGTCCTTCTCTGTCCCTTGAAACAAGGACTTGCAGAGTGAAATAAACTGACACTCTCCCTACCTACAGTTTTCTGTCCCTAGAATAAATGTTTTTTTTAATCACAATATAGCACAAGGACAATTCAGTCACTGTCCTTCCAGGTCCCTGGAAACAAGGACTTGCAGAGTGAAATAAACTGACACTCTCCCTACCTACAGTTTTCTGTCCCTAGAATAAATGTTTTTTTTAATCACAATATAGCACAAGGACAATTCAGTCACTGTCCTTCCAGGTCCCTGGAAACAAGGACTTGCAGAGTGAAATAAACTGACACTCTCCCTACCTACAGTTTTCTGTCCCTAGAATAAATGTTTTTTTTAAGCACAATATAGCACAAGGACAATTCAGTCACTGTCCTTCCAGGTCCCTGGAAACAAGGACTTGCAGAGTGAAATAAACTGACACTCTCCCTACCTACAGTTTTCTGTCCCTAGAATAAATGTTTTTTTTAATCACAATATAGCACAAGGACAATTCAGTCACTGTCCTTCCAGGTCCCTGGAAACAAGGACTTGCAGAGTGAAATAAACTGACACTCTCCCTACCTACAGTTTTCTGTCCCTAGAATAAATGTTTTTTTTAATCACAATATAGCACAAGGACAATTCAGTCACTGTCCTTCCAGGTCCCTGGAAACAAGGACTTGCAGAGTGAAATAAACTGACACTCTCCCTACCTACAGTTTTCTGTCCCTAGAATAAATGTTTTTTTTAATCACAATATAGCACAAGGACAATTCAGTCACTGCCCTTCCAGGTCCCTGGAAACAAGGACTTGCAGAGTGAAATAAAAAAAAACTCTCCCTACCTACAGTTTTCTGTCCCTAGAATAAATGTTTTTTTTAATCACAATATAGCACAAGGACAATTCAGTCACTGTCCTTCCAGGTCCCTGGAAACAAGGACTTGCAGAGTGAAATAAACTGACACTCTCCCTACCTACAGTTTTCTGTCCCTAGAATAAATGTTTTTTTTAATCACAATATAGCACAAGGACAATTCAGTCACTGTCCTTCCAGGTCCCTGGAAACAAGGACTTGCAGAGTGAAATAAACTGACACTCTCCCTACCTACAGTTTTCTGTCCCTAGAATAAATGTTTTTTTTAAGCACAATATAGCACAAGGACAATTCAGTCACTGTCCTTCCAGGTCCCTGGAAACAAGGACTTGCAGAGTGAAATAAACTGACACTCTCCCTACCTACAGTTTTCTGTCCCTAGAATAAATGTTTTTTTTAATCACAATATAGCACAAGGACAATTCAGTCACTGTCCTTCCAGGTCCCTGGAAACAAGGACTTGCAGAGTGAAATAAACTGACACTCTCCCTACCTACAGTTTTCTGTCCCTAGAATAAATGTTTTTTTTAAGCACAATATAGCACAAGGACAATTCAGTCACTGTCCTTCCAGGTCCCTGGAAACAAGGACTTGCAGAGTGAAATAAACTGACACTCTCCCTACCTACAGTTTTCTGTCCCTAGAATAAATGTTTTTTTTAAGCACAATATAGCACAAGGACAATTCAGTCACTGTCCTTCCAGGTCCCTGGAAACAAGGACTTGCAGAGTGAAATAAACTGACACTCTCCCTACCTACAGTTTTCTGTCCCTAGAATAAATGTTTTTTTTAATCACAATATAGCACAAGGACAATTCAGTCACTGTCCTTCCAGGTCCCTGGAAACAAGGACTTGCAGAGTGAAATAAACTGACACTCTCCCTACCTACAGTTTTCTGTCCCTAGAATAAATGTTTTTTTAAGCACAATATAGCACAAGGACAATTCACTCACTGTCCTTCCAGGTCCCTGGAAACAAGGACTTGCAGAGTGAAAGAAACTGACACTGTCCCTACCTACAGTTTTCTGTCCCTAGAATAAATGTTTTTTTTAAGCACACTATAGCACAAGCACAAAACACACTGACACTCTCCCTACCTATCCTTCTCTTTCCCTAAACTAAAGGAATCCAGGTTAAGCAAGAAAGAAATAACAGTCACTGTCCCTGCCTATGCTGCTCTATCCCTGCTCCGGAACACACTACACTAGGCCGCCGTGCTGGCGGCCTTTTATAGTGTGGGGCGTGTACTAAACACCCTCAGCAATAATTGGCCACAGGCATCCTGCCTGTGGCCAATCATTGCTCTCCTCGCTGCCGGCGCTGTGATTGGCCAAGCATGCGGGGTCACAGTGCATGCTTGGCCAATCACAGCGCCTGGATGACACTGCGATGGCGTAGTGCATTGTGGGCCGTTCGCGTCACTCGAATTTGGCGCGAACGGCCCAAATCGTTCGATCTTCGTCGAACGATCGAACAGCCGATGTTCGAGTCGAACGTATGTTCGACTCGAACACGAAGCTCATCCCTAATAAAGGGAAACACATGTTTAATGACATGAATAGTATATGTGTTACATTGTGAGAATGATGGGATTGCACATAAAAAACACACATGTCATGGAGATAGAGCACATACACTTGCATCAACTTGGAAACTCATGGCAATATGACAGTGCATATGATTCATGGACATCAAGGGTACAAATTAACATCAACTAAAAATACATGACAGTATATTAAATAGATGTGCAAATTCCATGAGTACACACATGTAAACATATTTCCTTGGAGCGGCATAGTGCAATGGAGTGGCAAGATGTAACAAATTGTAGGCATGATAGTAGTGAGATTATAGATTGGTCGAAAGCAAGTGTGGGAGTGTGTTGGCATCCTTTGTCGCCCGACGCGTTTTGTATTTAACTCATCCGGGGCGGATGCTCCCAACACAGAATCTAAAAAAATATAAAAATATATTTAGCCTATAGTGACATAAGGCATAAACAGGAAAGGACAGAATTGCCAATCCCGAGAAACTTACATGCACAAGATGGATATGGGGATGAGTGGAATGATGGCCAACCGAAGGGGGTCCGTCCCGGAAGCTGAGTGAAAGGGGCCTGAGGCTCTAATTGTAGGGCTAAAAACGCTATTTGAAAGGAAAGCTCTTCTAATCTGCCTAACTGATAAACAGGGCGGTATTGTTATTTTAACTTTGAGAGTGGTGTGCAGAGAGGACGCCCACAGAAGGCCGCTCTCGGTTGGATTTCCTATTGGGATTTTCGTATGAGGCCCGTTATCTTCTGAAGTCTGGTGAGTGCAATCCCTATGGGGAGTCTCTTTTTTTAAACACCTGTCTGAAATGATCTGGAGGAAGGTGCACATTTCTCAGACAACATTTAAGAAATCCTGACAAGTGAAAAAAATTTAACTTTTCTTTGGTGATAAAATATACAGACTGGGTGGTCGTTTATACCATTGTCTCTAGGGACAAGAGGAACCTCATCAATTTAATTATTGATAGGAGCGCCGCAAATGACAATTAGAATAATACCTATTGGTGATACTTTTTTATTTTGTCATTATATGAATACATGTTTATTTTTTGAATGTGGCTGATGATATATGGGTATCTATGAGTAAAATCAGATATTATATTTAGAAGATCCAAGTGGTTGTTTCAGATTTGATTGAAATCTATAGCGCTGGGTTAAAAGAAAAATGGGTATCAGTTGCGCCTTATTACCCTTTTCTTTTTTTTGTGTTGGTATTGTTATTTTAGCTGAACAGGATTATCAACAAGAAATGTTTAAAAGGGTTGTAAACCCTCATGGTTTTTAACCTTAATACATTCTCTGCATTAAGGTGAACAACCTCCTGTGATGCAGCAGCCCCTCAGAGACCCCCCTTTTACTTACTTGAACCTGGTCTTTTCAGCGCTGGGGATGGACACCAGCTCCAGCCAGTGTCTCTAGTCCTAATTGGATTGATAGCAGCGCAGCCATTGGCTCCCACTGCTGTCAGTCAAATCCTATGATGCGGTGCGCGGGGCCGTGTCCTGCTATCTGTGTCAATAGACGCAGCAGCAGGACACGGGAGCGCACCTGCACGAGTGTCCAGAGGGAGAGTGGCTCTCCAACGGGGGCACTCCAGAAGAGGAGGAGCCAGGAGCCCCGCTGAGGGACCCAAGAAGAGGAGTATCGGGGCCACTCTGTGCAAAACCAACTGCACAGAGGAGGCAAGTATGACATGTTTTAAAAAAAAAAAACGAACAAAATAAAAAAACCTTTTAAATATCCTTTAAGTTCCTTGGTGTTTTAAGATGCCTATTGCTTGTTGAGCAATAAACCAACCACCTCCTATGAAAAAAAAAATCTATTAAAATTGATAAATAGAGGATTTAAGGATAATATTTTGGACAAGAAAACTAAAACCTATCTAGTACCAGTCCCCCCCCCCCCCCGCCTTCCAACGATATACTCTAATCCCTCCTGTATTGATTTGTATTGTAAGTGTACTGTCTGCCCCCATGTTGTAAAGCGCTGCGCAAACTGTTGGCGCTATATAAATCCTGTAAAATAATAATATACTATTTGCCAAAGATCCACAAAGACTAACTTCATTCTCCCCGTCTTCCCATTATAAGTGGGATTGATCCTGTAACATCCAGGATTGCCAAATATCTCGATTTTTTTATTGTTTTTGCAAATATAATTTTTATTAAAGTTCAAGAAAGGGCCATGCCCCAGTGTTACAACATTAACTTTCAAACAGATGAGGTCGCAGCCTCCTATCTACACAATACTGTGAATGTGAGAGTAAAGCAGAATGATCATGAATACTTGTGTGAGAAATTTCTCCCCTTGACACTCAGGCTTCTTGTAAGTCTACTTCTGCTCATGCTATAAGGACTTACATTGCTGCGGTACATATATACATAGGGCTACCCTTTCTTATTTTCCGTTTACCTTAACATAGAAATTATAGTTAAAATAGTTATAGCTAGAAAAAAAGAAAGAGAAGAAAATTGGGGGGGGGGGGGGGAGATATGGAATGATGTAAGGGAGTAGGGAGGGAAGTCACAGCCATTGGTCAGGGCTACAACAATATTTCAATGCTTGGGGCCATCTTGCGGCTCATGTCTCAAAAAGGGCTTTCCCCTCGTCCGAAAAAATGAATATATCCCAGAGTCTCCATGTTTTCTTGTCTGTCGTGTGCTGTCAGAATCAGGTCTTCCATCTTTTTTATATCCTCTACCTTCCTTGTCCAAGTCGCAGTTGTGGGTGGGTGCTGTTGTTTCCATAGTAAGGGGATGCAGGACTTAGCTGCGTTTAGCAGATGTCTTAAAATAGATTTTTTATAGATTCTAGCAGGGATGGTTGATACATGTAGTAAAAAGAATGCAGGGTAATTAGGAATCTTAAAGTCCATACATTTTTGGGAAATAGTGCGGACTGTCGTCCAAAATTCTGTCAGTCTAGGGCAGCTCCAAAAAACATGTAAGATTGGCCCTACATCTCTCTGACATCTCCAGCAACAGTCTAGTGTGTCAGGGAAGATGGAGTGTAAACGGCTCGGTGTCAGATACGATCTCGTCAATATTTTAAAGTTGGTCTCTTGGATTTTAATACACATGGATGATTTGAGAGAGAATTGTAACATGTTTTGTATCTGTGATGGCGTGGAGGTACGGCCTAAATCCGGCTCCCATTTTGTTAGGCAAGGTAAATGTGGTTGTTCCTGAGGGGTGTTCAGTAGTGCATATGTTGTGGAAAGGACCTGACGCAGTGGTCAGTTCCAGAACAGAGCTCCTCGAAAGTAGTCAGCTGGTCGGGAATAATGCTGAGGATTAGGAAGGAAGTGGAGGAAGTGGTGTATTTGCGCAGCATTCCAAAACGGGAGTTGGAAGGGGCCTGCGTTGTCCATTAGCTCCGCAATGGTAGGCCAACTTCCCCCAGTCACAAACCTGGAAGCGTGCTTACAGTTGGTATCCCGTAAGGTTTGAAATGCCAGTGGGGATAGTCCCGGGGAAAAATGGGGATGTCCTAGAATCGGGGTCAATGGGGATTCTGAGGTCGTCAAAGAGGCCTTAAGGGAGGCCCGAGAACACTGGTATATGGAATTCCCTATCAGCGGGTGTGACTTAACGTCCTGGGGTAGGGTATCATAGCACCACACTGCGCTGTCCAGGAGAATGACTGACTGACTCTGTTCTATCTGTGCACATAGCTTCAACTTCGTGTGACGTCCCCAATCGATGACCATACCAAGGTGAATCGCTTGGTAATATCTACGGATATCTGGTAGTGCCAGGCCGCCATACTGTTTCGGGAGGGACAATTGAGTGCGCGGGATTCAAGGTTTTTTATGCGCCCACACAAATCGAGTGAACAAGGCCTGTGCCTGTGTGAAATAAGAGGGCGGAATCCTAATCGGTAGGGCCTGGAAAAGGTACAGATATTTCGGTAAAATGCTAATTTTTACTAGGTTGCACCTCCCGAATCAGGAGTGCAGGCCTTTGTGCCATTTCTCCAATAAGCCCCTAGTTTCAGCTAGCAACGGAGGAAAGTTGTGGTCATATATCCGTGAAATGTCAGCAGGTATGCAAGTACCTAGGTACTTCAAAGTGGACGATGTCTATTTGAAACGGAAACTGGTTTGTAGCGTCTGGAGGGTGCGTGGTTGATGATGCCATTGCCTCAGATTTGGTAAAATACATTTTTCAATTGGAGATCTCGCCATAGGCATCGAATTCCCTGAGAAGGTTAGGAAGCGATACTGTCGGGTACGTCAGGGTGAACATCATATCATTAGCCTAGGCAGATATCTTGTGCTGGGTGTCCCCCACTGTCAGGCCCTGAATGTCTGGATTCATTCTGATAGTGGATAGAAATGGCTCTAAGGAGAGTGCGAATAGTAGAGGGGATAAAGGGCATCCCTGTCTCGTCCCATTCTGTATGTTAAAGGGGTCAGACAAGACCCCGTTCACCTTCACCTGGGCAGATGGGCTAGAGTAGATCCCAGCTATCCGGCAAAGCATCACCTCCCCCAGACCAACATGTCTTGGCACTGAGGACATAAACCTCCAGTTTACCCGGTCGATTGCCTTTTCGGCATCGGTGTTTAAAAAGACACAAGGGATGTTCGTGGATGCAGCAACATGCAAGAGATTCAATACTTTGGTCGTATTGTCCCTCACCTCTCTAGACGGGACAAAACCGACCTGGTCCAGATGGATCAGTTGGTAGTGTGCCAGCCGGGTAGCGAGTATCTTGGTAAACAGTTTAAGGTCCATGTTTAAAAGGGATATTGGCCCATAGCTGCCATAGGCTGTAGGATCTTTCCCCTCCTTATGTAGTACTGAGATGTGGGCTCGCAGTGTGTCCCCTGTAAACGTCCCCCCTGCGCCTATCGCGTTAGAGATTGACCATATGTGGGCCCAATACTGGAAGGAGTGTCCTGTAATACTGGAGAGTATAGACATCAGGACCCGGGTTTCATTTCCCCAAGGGCCTGTTGGAGGTCTTCTATAGTAATTGGGGAGTCTAATTCTTCCCGGGTTTCAGGAGAGATAGAGGTGATCTGTGATGACGTGATATATGCGTCTATTGCTGTTTGGGGAGGTGCTACCCTCGGTAGGTTGTATAGATGCGAGTAGAAATCTTTAAATTCCTGTGAGATTTGGGTAGGGAGGATTTCTTTGTGGCCATTAGGCGTATTGATTTGAGGGATGTACGTGGAGTGTTTAAGTTACCTGACTGTTTTCACCAGTAGTTTCCCACATTTGTCTCCTGATTCATAGCCTGTTTTACGACAGAGATGGATGGCGGCCTTTGCCCTGTTCTGTAGCAGATCTGTTATCTGGTTGCGTAGGAACGCCAATTCGCTCTCTGAGGCAGGGGAGGGGGCATGTTTGTGTCTAGCTTCAGACGCTGACAGTGTCCGCAACAGCTGGGAAAGTTGCTCATTGTGTTCTCGCTTAGGCCCCTTTTACACTGGGGCGGTTTGCAGGCGCTATTGTGTTAAAAATAGCGCCTGCAAACCGAGCCTAAACAGCGGCTCCTGTCTCTCCAATGTGAAAGTCCGAGGGCTTTCACACTGGAGTGGTGCGCTAACAGGACGTGAAAAAAAGTCCTGCTAGCCGCATCTTTGGAGCGGTGAGAGGAGCGGTGTGTTTGCCGCTCCTCCACCGCTCCTTCCCATTGAAAGCAATGGGAAACCGCGGTAATACCGCCGGCAATGCGCCTCTGCAGAGGCGCATTGCCGGCGGTATTAACCCTTTTTCGGCCGCTAGCGGGGGTTAAAACCACACCACTAGCGGCCGAATATCTCAGCAATCCCGACGGTATAGCGCCGCTAAAAATAGCGGCACTATACCGCCACCGCACCCACCGCCCCTGTGTGAAACCAGCCTAAATGCGAGAGCCGTGCTTGATGAGAACTCCTCCTAATCACCAAATACACTCGAGTCACAGTTCAGTGTATTGTTCGTTTGGAAGTAGAAGTTTAACTCCTTTCTTACATCTGTCAGTACTTCTGGGGTCTATAAGAGGCTCTCATTCAGACGCCAGAAGCGATGTCTATGGGATAGGGTCCGAGGTAGTACATAGGTCAGGAAGATAGGTGCGTGGTCCGACCAGGTTATATTACCGATCAAGGTGTCCCTCACAGCATGAAATTGTGTGTGGGGGATCAGAAAAAAGTCTGTTCGGGTGTATGTTTTATGGGGGTTCGAATGGAACGTATAATCCTGTTCTCCGGAATGTTGTAGTCGCCACATATCTGTCAATTAGGCCCTATGGAAGGTTTTGACAATGCGCTTCAAGGGGCCTGTCGGGAGGGAAGATTTGCCCATTGAGGTATCCACCGAAGGGATCAGAGGAACATTAAAATCCCCTCCAAGGATCAATTGTCCTGACTGAAAATCTAGGAGCTTTTCCATCACGTTCGCAATAAAAGTGTCTTGATGCTCATTGGGGGCATATATGTTCGCCCAGTTGTCCCTTGAGGAAGAGGTAGCGACCCGTCGGGTCTATCAGTTAGTCCTGACACGTCCAGGGGAGTCAACCAGACAATAGTATGGAAACTACCCTCGACTTGGCTGACGGATTCGTAGAATGGTACACAGTGGGGTAGAATCTATTTTGGAGTAATGGGAGTTTGTAGTCCCTGAAGTGAGTCTCTTGTATGAGCGATGTCCGCATGGGATCTTTTTAAGTCGTTGAGTAACATATGCCTTTTTCCGGGTGTATTGAGACCTTTGGCATTAAGGGACATTACTTTAAGGTTGCCCATGACCATGGCGTGTGAGTGGGGGGGGGGGCAGGAGAGGATGAGAAAATAAGGGGAAAATAGAAGTGGGAAATCAGAGGTGAAACAAAAAAAAAAAATAGAGAGAGAGGGGAGATGGAAAAAGCCAATACCCCAAAATCTATAGATTAATGTTATCAGCACCCCTCTCGGAGGAGGTGGAAATCAGCCCTCTCAGAGAGTGCGCTATCCTACTTGGGGGAAGGGTTGGATCAGGTCCGTACAATGAGGTCCCGGCCCTCCCATCCACACCAGCTAATCTACATATAAAAGTAAAAAAAAGCAAGCAACACTATATGTCAACTTTGTATTCAGGAACTATAAGCATACTCATGATCAGTAACCATGTAGGTAATTAGGAGTCCACTCACAGCCTCGCTGCGCCTCATAAGCGTGTCCGCCCCATAAGTTCTGGCGGACAATGCTCATGTAGGGGTATTGGATATCCCCCTCTAAATGGCCTGATTACTATCTGGGCGGCCTCAGCTGATACAACAGCGCCTACTGGCGGAAGACTGTAAGTGGAGTCCCGTCACCTCTTTATAAATTCTCAACAGTGAAATACAGAAAAAACGAAACAAACATTTTCCTCTCTTATGAGCGTGCTAACATAACATTAAGGTGCATTCAACCTCCATCATATCAGCTGTTAGGAGGGAGCCCCCTCCTGTCTCGTAAGGCACATATATACAGTCATGGCCGAAATTGTTGGCATCCCAGACATTTTTCCAGAAAATCAAGTATTTCTAAAAGAAAAGTATTGCAGTAACATGTTTTGCAAGACACATGTTTATTCCCTTTGTGTGTATTGGAACAAAACAAAAAAAGGGAGGGAAAAAAAGCAAATTGGACATGTCACACGACTCCAAAAATGGGCTGGTCAAAATTCTTGGCACCCTTTCAAAATTGTGGATAAATAAGATTGTTTCAAGCATGTGATGTTCCTTTAAACTCACCTGGGGCAAGCAACAGGTGTGGGCAATATAAAAATCACACCTGAAAGCAGATAAAAAGGAGAGAAGTTCACTTAGTCTTTGCATTGTGTGTCTGTGTGTGCCACACTAAGCATGGAGAACAGAAAGAGGAGAAGAGACCTGTCTGAGGACTTGAGAACCAAAATTGTGGAAAAATATCAACAATCTCAAGGTTACAAGTCCATCTCCAGAGATCTAGATTTGTCTTTGTCCACAGTGCGCAACATTATCAAGAAGTTTGCAACCCATGGCTAATCTCTCTGGGCGTGGACGGAAGAGAAAAATTGATGAAAGGTTGCAACGCAGGATAGTCCAGATGGTGGATAAGCAGCCCCAAACAAGTTCCAAAGAAATTCAAGCTGTCCTGCAGGCTCAGGGAGCATCAGTGTCAGTGTGAACTATCCGTCGCCATTTAAATGAAATGAAACGCTATGGCAGGAGACCCAGGAGGACCCCATTGCTGACACAGAGACATAAAAAAGCAAGACTACAGTTTGCCAAAATGTACTTGAGTAAGCCAAAATCCTTATGGGAAAACGTCTTATGGACAGATGAGACCAAGATAGAGCTTTTTGGTAAAGCACATCATTCTACTGTTTACCGAAAATAGAATGAGGCCTACAAAGAAAAGAACACAGTACCTACAGTGAAATATGGTGGAGGTTCAATGATGTTTTGGGGTTGTTTTGCTGCCTCTGGCACTGGGTGCCTTGAATGTGTGCAAGGCATCATGAAACATGAGGATTACTAAAGGATTTTGGGTCGCACTGTAGAGCCCAGTGTCAGAAAGCTGGGTTTGCGTCCGAGATATTGGGTCTTCCAGCAGGACAATGACCCCAAACATACGTCAAAAAGCACCCAGAAATGGATGGCAACAAATCGCTGGAGAGTTCTAAAGTGGCCAGCAATGAGTCCAGATCTAAATTTCCATTGAACACCTGTGGAGAGATCTTAAAATTGCTCTTGGGAAAAGGCGCCCTTCCAATAAGAGTGGTCCAAAATTCCGGGTGAGAGGTGTAAGAAGCTTATTGATGGTTAATAGGAAGTTACTGATTTCAGTTATTTTTTCCAAAGGGTGCTCAACCAAATATTAAGTTCAGGGTGCCAAGAATTTTGACCAGCCCATTTTTGGAGTTTTGTGTGACATTATGTCCAATTTGCTTTTTTTCCTCCCTTTTTTTGTTTTCTTCCAATACACACAAAGGGAATAAACATGTGTATAGCAAAACATGTTACTGCAATACTTTTCTGTGAGAAATACTTGATTTTCTTTAAAAAATTCTGGGTTGCCAACAATTTCGGCCAGGACTATATACCCCCTGTCAGCACAGCGAGGACCAACCATGTCCCACCAGGGCCAGAGCTAACTGCAGTCTTCTGGGGAGGGGGTATTAACTCCGGCAGTCCCCCCAATGGGTGGGGCACCCCTTCAGGTCTAGGATCCAATAAGAAGATTGCTCCCATGGGGCTGTATGTACAAAACCCAGCGCTGCATTCTGAGGCGTAATGGGAAGGACCCCCCGTAGTGATCTGGACAACAATTGGTATGGCAGTTTATAATGCAGATGTCATGGCGCCCAGTCCCTCTGGGAAGCGCCGGATATCATGAGGTACAGAAGCCCACCGGGATGACAATGTGGGGCAAGGGGGGGGGTCAGAGAGCAAACCCCGATGTTCACCAGTGTCACCAGTGATTGATCCCTCCAGAGTGTGGGTGCATGGGCAGAGTCACTGTCCGCTCCTTGGATACCAGGGGCAGTCTGTGGGTCAGCCAGAAGGGGAATAGCAGTGTGAGAGACCAGCACAGCGGTCTGTGCGGGGTCGCCACACACAAATAGGGGTAAGGTTCCATCTGTAACAGGGGCAAATGCTGCATACGGTCTGAGGCATTAATGGCGCGGCAGGGAGAATGACTGTTAGATAATTTCTTGTAATCAATTGAATTCCAGGTGTTTGAAAGTGAAGACAATTTATTAAAAATGCACCGGTACACTTTGTGTGAAGCTTACAAGATGAAAATCATAGCAAAAGTGAGTGAGAAGGAGGCGGCCCCCACCTTCTCATCCTTACACTGAAAAGGCAATAACACTTCTTATTGGCTAATTTGCTAAGGAGGCTCCACCTACACCTGGTACAAGCTGGTACCTTTATTCACAAGCAGAGCCTCCCATACAATCTGCTTTCTATACATGTATTACGTATGGGGTTAGTAAAAACAAAAGAATACAACAAGGTTAGAACATGTGCTCAGGAGCCATCTTAAAAATATCAATAAAGCTGTCTAATAGACGCACAATACTAAACTTTTCTAACAATGACTGACTTAAAGTGCAGAGGATGGGGAAAGTAGTTTCTCCCTTTGACAATCTGGTGGAGAGTGCCTGGACGTCCGCTCGCACCGCCTTCAGTTATTTTTTGTGTGCTGCTTCCACCTTCCCAATGAGGGCCTCAATGTCTGCCTTGGTCGGGAGCGCCTGCAGGAGGGATCTTAATTCCGAGTCCACCCGCCAAAGCGCGAAAGGTGACTGTGAGGGTCCCCCAGGGTCTGTAAGGAAGGCTGTGGGGGTATGCCGAGGCATGGTTCAGATCCTGTTGACACCGCGGGCGAGTCTGGTAAGTCTTGGACTGTTAGGTCCCTTTCTTCGGTCACCACGTGCGGCTGCCATCTTGGGGTCTGGAGAGTTCAGCTGTAATCGTTGAATTTCACTCGCTAATGGCGTAGGAGAGGATTTGGTGGCCATGGTGTTCCTCTTGTTCGCCGCCTTCTTAGTGGAGTGCATGCTGTGAATTATCAAGCTGAGAAAGCTGGGGTAGATGGGAGACGGTCAGGAGCTCAGCAGACACGCGTCTCTATCCGGCCATGTCCAGATCACGCCCCTCAATATCTAGATTTTTATATCTAGCCTATAGTTTAAAATGATTCTTTCCTACTTGAAAGATACCAAGGATACCATACAGCTTTTAGATGGGGTTATCTGGAATGAGGGAGGTTTACTGGTTACAGAGGGCGTTGCGTCCCTCTATACATGTATATCACACCAATTAGGCTTTGAAGCAGTGGAATACTATTTATCAAAAGAAAGGAGTATTCATCAAATACAAAATTTCATTATGGATTTATCACTATTTGCGATTACTCATTAAATACTTTTGGTTAAATCATCACCATTAAATTCAGAAGAAGGGTGTGGCCATGGGGAGCCTGCCCAATCTTTTCATGGCCAAATGGGAGGAGGATGTCTGTCTATGTGCCAGGCTGAAACTTGTGCTTTGGACTACGTACATAGATGACATCCTTCTATTCTGGAATGGAAATTTTTAATTATTACAAAGATTTATGGAGGATCTTAATGCTAATTTCCAAGGAGTTTTGTCGTTTTGAACAGTGAAATTATACTTTTTTTTAGACTTGGAAATTAGGGTTGAAAATAAGTTAACTACCAGTACTTACTTTAAATCCACGACCGCAATTCTATTATACCCACGGACCGTTGCCATCATAGGACCTGGTTGTAATATGTGCCTTGTAGCCAATTTGTCAGATTGCAACGTAACTTTACTAATAACAATTATGAAAGACAACCAACCCTTAACCACTTACGGACAGCCCGCTGCCACTTTGAAGATGAATATCATTATTATGGCAGCAGCTAGATAAAAGTGGTCTCTGGGGCGGATTCGCTGCAAGATAACTTTTATCGGGGGCGGAAGAGGGCACACCCTCCCACCGCGCTGCGGGGCCTCCACCGCTTACCGGTAGCGGCATAGACAATCGCGTCCTTTCCCATGGATGCCTGGCTGCTGAATTAGGAGAAGATTGCCCCCACTTGGCTCCATAGCATTGACAGCCGGAAGTGACGTCAAATGTCACTTCCGCCCAATGCTCTTAAAGGAGATTTTTTTTTTCTTCAAATTACGTTTTTTTTTTTATTATTGCATTTTAGTGTAAATATGAGATCTGAGGTCTTTTTGACCCCGGATCTCATATTTAAGAGGTCCGGTCATGCTTTTTTTCTATTACAATGGATGTTTACATTCCTTGTAATAGGAATAAAAGTGACCCAACATTTTTTTTCCTTTTTTTGCACTTTTACCTCCACAGTCACCTTTAGATCTTATTCGATTAGACAGTTTATTACATGTACATCTAAAAATGTGTTATATCTCAGCATCTGCCCTTGTGGCAAACCATATGTAGGCAGAACTACTAGATCAGTTTCAGTGCGTGTAAACAAGCACATTAATAATATTGAGAGGTACCAAGGAACATATGGTTCCTAAACATTATGCTCGTCATTACAGCGACCCAAGTGGAACCTTTTTCCTAGCAAAAGACAAATATGTGGCACCTTAGAGGGGGGGTCAACAAAAAGGGGGCGGTCTCCCAACTTGAGACCCGTTGGCTTCATGAGTTAAGATCCTTTACCCCACATGGCATGACTGTCAAGTGGGATATACTGTAAATGCATTTATTAGTAATGCATAATTCCCCCCCCCCCCACTCATTCATGTACAGTGGATATACAAAGTCTACACACCCCTGTTAAAATGTCAGGTTTCTGTGATGTAAACAAATGAGACAAAGATAAATCATTTCAGAACTTTTTTTCACCTTTTTAATGTGACCTATAAACTGTATAACTCAGTTGAACAACAAACTAAAATCTTTTAGATGGAGGAAAGTAAAAACTAAAACTAAAAAAACAAAAATAATATGGTTGTATAAGTGTGCACACCCTTAAACGAATACTCTGTTAAAGCACCTTTTTATTTTATTACAGCACTCAGGCTCATACCCAAAAAGACAATCAGCATGATGCATATTGACTTGGCAATATTTGCCCACTCTTCTTTGCAAAAACACTCCAAATCTGTCAGATTATGAGTGCGTCTCCTGTGCCCTATTCATATCACCCCACAGATTTTTAATCTGATTTAGGTCTGGGCTCTGGCTATGCCATTCCAAAACTTTAATCTTCTGGTGAAGCCATTTCTTTGTTGATTTGGATGTATACTTTGGGTTGTTGTCATGCTGAAAGATGAAGTTCCTCTTCATGTTCAGATTTCTAGCAGAAGCCTGAAGGTTTTGTGCCAATATTGACTGGTATTTGGAACTGTTCATAATTCCCTCTACCTTGACTAAGGCCCCTGTTCCAGTTGAAGAAATACCAAAACCCCAAAGCATGATGCTGCCACCACCATGCTTTACTGTGGGTATGGTGTTATTTTGGTAATGTGCAGTGGTTTTGCTCCAAACATATCTCTTGAAATTATGGCCAAAAAGTTCAACCTTGGTTTCTTCAGACCATAACACATTTTCCCACATGCTTTTTGGGAGACTGTTTATGCAAAATTTTTAGCTGGGCTTGGATGTTTTTCTTAAGAAAAGGCTTCCGTCTTGCAACTCTACCCCATAGCCCAGACATATGAAGAATACGGGAGGTTGTTGTCGCATGTACCACACAGCCAGATATTCCTGCAGCTACTTTAATGTTGCTGTAGGCCTTTTGTCAGCCTCCGTGAGCAGTTTTCTTCTCGTCTTCTCATCAATTTTGGAGGGAAGTTCTTGGTAATGTCACTGTTGTGCCATTTATCCACTTGATGACTGTCTTCACTGTGTTTCATGGTATATCTAATGCCTTGAAAATTCTTTTGTACCCTTTTCCTGACTGATACCTTTTATCAATGAGATCCCACTGATGCTTTGGAAGCTCTCTGCGGACCATGGCTTTTGCTGTAGGAAGCTACTAAGAAAATGGCAGCAAAGACCTACTAGAACAGCTGAGCATTATTTGGGGTTAATCAGAGGCACTTTAATTGGTGGCAAGTGTGTACTGACACCTATTTAACATGAGTTTAAATGTGATTCCTTACTTCTGAACACAGCTACACCCCCCGTTATAAGAGGATGTGCAAACTTCTGCAACCACATTATCAATTTTTTTTACATCACAGAAACCTGACATTTTAACAGGGGTGTGTAGACTTTTTAAATACACTGTAAGTGGCATTACCTATAGAAGTATTTCATTTGGATGTAGGTGGTGGTCCAGTTTTCAAACTCATTAATTTCTATGTATAGAATTTGTACCATTTTTCTTTTTGTATAAATTTACCTTTTCAATTTATTACCTATATCTTATTGGATTTTTTTTGCCTAGGCTCTGTATGGTTTTTACTTATGGGAACATTCATGTATTTTATAAAAAAAATGTTTGTCTTTATTTTTCTGCTGATGGTATGACCATTTTTGTAATCCACTTAATAGGAGACAACTGCACCATATTTATAAAAACGATTTGTGGATTTTTATCTTTCATTTATAGGTTTCGATACGAGTGGACAAATTCCCCTCGGTGTGTTTTTCTGCCACTTTGGGTCTAAATTTATTTCAGTATTTTGTTGCTATATATCCATTGATATTCAGTTCAAAACGGAGGCTTGACTACTTGGTTTCTGTTCCATCCTAACCAATCATCTGAGACGGACCGTGGCCATTTTGGAAATGAAATCAAGATTTGGTTTGTTACCTTAGATCCGGGGTGTACAAACTTTTTTCAAAGAGGGCCAGATTTGATGAAGTGAACATGCTTGAGGGCCGACCATTTTGCCTGACATTCTTTTAACCTTTAAAATGAAATGCAAATTGAATATTTTATGCAAAGTTTATTGCAAACGGCATACTTTTCATTTTAGTCACATGGATGACAAATCTAAACGGGTGTTAAATCACTCTGCTCTTCATATCTGAAGACCAGATGGAAAAAAAAATCCAGGAAGCTGAAATATATGTCGGGAACATTGTAACGTACATTGCATATTATTGGTAATAAAGGTTGTCTGTCAGCTCTTAAGTTAAAAATATATGAACAGTAACATAACACCAAGTATAGATGTTGTGTCAAAATATATTCATAACTGATTTAGACCAACTGACATTAACTGAGATTTTACAATATATTCATCTCAATTGCAAAAAAAACTTTATACAAAAAATGTAGCGCTATACATAAAAAATAAACACCCAAGTGTAGTGCTCAAAGTGAATGAGTCTTGAAAAGTCTGTACAAATAAATCCAAAATACAAAAAGTGCTGAAAAAGTCTCTGATGACCATTCAAAAAGTGAATAGTGTTGAAGCTTCCAAGATATAATGGTGACTTTCAAAAAAACAAGTGACTGTAACGTGACCACCACCATTCGAAAGGAGGCTTACCAGATGAAGTGGACCCAATGGACATACGTCTATAGGGTCAGCTAGGCTTGATATATGTAAATCTATGGATATGGGGTCCCAGCTGGCATTGCACACATCTATATCCAAGATCCAGGATCAAATGATGTCACCAAATCTCCAAGCCCGATGAAATGGTGGAATAGCTCACAGTGGGACCATAGTAGAAGAAAGAAGGAGAGGGCACATAGCGTAATACAGTCGATAATATTTATTAAATGTAGGTAGATACACTTACATTCAATCTGTAGAAATAGCGCTTTGCAAAATGTTCAGGTTCAACAGAGAATGGAGAGGAGAAAAGGCTGATCTCCTTTACAATAGCTGCAAAATCCTAAAAGCGCCGTTTAAACTTCCCAGCCAGAGATGTGATGTCTGCTGCATACCTGCTAGTTTGCGCACTGCTATTGTCCTGTGAAAAACTGTTAATTTCCTGCAACGCTGAAAAATGTATGGTATTGGGCTGTGTTTGTGACAACTGCCTTATAAAAAGTTGCAGCTTTGTTACAAAGGCTTTGGGGTGTGAATAAAGCTGGTTCACCGCTCCATCTTTCCCCTGACGACTCGTGTTCAGTACATTCAAATACTTTGTCAACTAGAAATCCCAAATCAGCCAGCCAAATAGGATCAGATGGTTCTCGCATCGGTTGTCCCTTTGTCTCCAATAATTCTCAGATTTCCTTTCTGAGAGAGTTGAAACACTGCAATGCAGACCCCCGACTGAGCCATCTTACATTGTGATATTAAACATCTTCGTATTCAGCCTGGATGTCCAGTAGAAACTGTTTAACCACTTGACGACCGCCGCACGACGATATACGTCAACAGAATGGCACGGCTGGGCATAAGGGCATACAGGTACATCCCCTTTAAGATGCGAGCCATGGGTCGCGCGCATCGGCACGCTCGCGACCCGGTCGGAAGCTCTGTGACTGCACCCGTGGACCCGATCGCCGCCGGTGTCCCGCAATCGGGTCACATAGCTGAAGTTTGTAATTGTAAACAAACATCTCCCCATTCTTCCTAGTGACACTGTCAGTGATCGTCTGTTCCCTGTCATCGGGAACAGCGATCAGTGATGTGTCACGCCAAGCCACGCCCCCACACAGTAAGAAGCACTCCTTAGGTCACACTTAACCCCTTCAGCGCCCCATACAGGTTAACCCCTTCACTGCCAGTGTCATTTTTACAGTTATCTGTGCATTTTTATAGCACTGATCGCTGTAAAAATTACAATGGTGTCAAAAGTGTCTGATGTGTCCGCCATAATGTCGCAGTCAGGATAAAAATCGCTGATCGCCGCCATTACTCGTAACAATTTTTTTTTATAAAAATGCCATAAAACTATCCCCTATTTTGTGGACGCTATAACTTTTGCGAAAACCAATCAAACGCTTTATTGCATTTTTTTTTTTTTTTTTAACAAAAATATGTAGAAGAATACGTATCGGCCTAAACTGAGGAAAAAAATATATTTTTTTTATATATTTTTTGGAGATATTTATTATAGCAAAAAGTAAAAAATATTGTTTTTTTTTCAAAATTGTCGCTCTATTTTTGTTTATAGTGCAAAAAATAAAAACCACAAATGGTCCGGGGCTGAAGTGGTTAAACTGGTGGGGGCACAGGGCTTTAGAGCAAATAAAATTATCACTCTTTACCACCAGTTTCATAACGTGATCATATATTTGAGATGTTTAGCACAGAGAACTTGTTGATGAATGATACAATGGAGTTTTTAATAGCTTTGCCTCCTTCAATCACCTTGTTACAGATTAGGGTTGATAATCCACTTTGTTTACCAGCCATGGCAGGTGCCCCATCAGTAATAATCCCACTAGCTTTGTTCCAAGGCAGTTTCATATCATCTATGACGGAACTAACAGAAACAAATTGTTTGTTCTTGTTTGGTCTCTTATGCCCCATACACACGATCATTTTTAATGTCATTTTTAAAACTGACGTTTTTCTTGTCATTTTTTTTCTTGTTTCCTCTCAAGCCTGTCTTGCGTACACACCATCATTTTAAAAAATGTTCAAGAAAAGCGCAGTGACGTACACCACGTACGACGGCACTATAAAGGGGAAGTTCCGTTCGAATGGCGCCACCCTTCATGTTAGTAAAGTTTGTTGAGAGACGATTCGCTCTTTTCAGTCTAGTGCTTTTCAGTCCGTTACAGCATGACGAATGTGCTATCTCCATTACGAACGCTAGTTTTACCAGAACGAGCGCTCCCGTCTCATACTTGATTCTGAGCATGCGCATTTTTTTTCACGTCGTTAAAGCATACACACTATTGTTTTTCACGTCGTTAAAAAAAACGACATGAAAAACGATGTGAAAAAAGAGAGCATGTTCGAAATTTTTAATGCCCGTTTTTCACGTCGTTAAAAATGCTCTGGAGCATACACACGATCATTTTTAATGGCCATTTTTTTTAATGGCATTTTTAACGGCATGAAAAACGATCGTGTGTATGGGGCATAAGGCTCTGGAGTTCAAGTAGCTCTTCAGTCACATTCATTTCATCGTCCACCCCTCTCATAAAAAGCCGCAACTGAGATGTGTCATATAAGTCCATGCTTTCATCATAGGCTACTGAAAAGTCAAAATCCACTCCTTTTGGACGTCGACTATCTCTTAATATCTGATGAAATCTCTTCAATTCTCCATGCTAGTGTTACAGCCAGGCAAGTGTTGGAAAACTCTTGCTTCTTCTCAGGACAGATATTCTCAACCATTTTCATGACGCATTCTTTGCTAAAGTAATCCTCGGCAAAATATTTGTAATTTTTTGCAATTAACGTTGCCACCTCATAGCTCGCCCTTGTGGCATACTTCATCTTTTCACGTCGGTCGCGCCCTGTTAGCTTGTCGTATGTGCTATGTCGTGACTGGTAGTGTCTCTTGACATTAAATTCCTTATAAACAGCCATAGTCTTTTGGCATATCAGACAAACAGTGATTCCGTATTTCAGTGAAGAAATATTCCACGTTCCACCTGTCCTGGAAGTGGCGGCCCTCGCTGTCAACTTTCTTTCTCTTATTTACAATCGCCATTTTAGAAATTGACCAGAAGGGGAAGGGATCATGTGAGCGCAGTGCCAGAGGTTTTGGTCTAAGTGTGTTCGTTCGAGCACTGCCCAACAAGAATTCCCTTACCTTCCCTTCGTGGCTGTGTGTGGTGAAGTCTAAGGATGAGCTGTTTTTATATATGTAGCGGCCTCCACTCTCTCCCTCGCGTATCAGTTCTTCTGTCTCTGGCTTTTGTCTAGGGGTACCTTAGAGGAGAGTGTGTGGGGTCAACCACGCCAAGTTCCCACTGCAGATGTGTGTGTAGTGGGAGACAATTCTCTTTTACCTTTGGGTCGGTGTTCTGCATCTGGAGCCACCTCCTGGTTTCTTGAACAATGTCTGCCAGTAAATGAGCCCCACACCATTAAAGTCCAACACTCCTTTATTCTTCTCAATGTAAAAGCGAACACAATCAGTTGGACTCCCTCAATGAACAGAACAGACAGGGGGTGTGGATGCGAGTAGGCCCAGGCACAATGAACTCTCTTACTTCCTTCCTAGAAGTAGATTCCTGCTCCTGGTCGAGGAAGACATCCCTCCGGGCGGTCTCCGGAGGCTCACCCGTCACTGGCAATTTGCTGCGCCAGGTCTTCAGGTAAGTACCCCCTCCGGTCCCTTACGCCGCTGGATTCGGGTACCCACTCCCGGGGTCCCCTAGGAAGTCCCTCCCTCGTGGAGCCTTAGTCCGGGACCCTCAGTCCCAGACCTCCATCCAAGTACCTCACCCCAGACTAAAGGTGCCTGGGATGGAACACGACCTCCGAACGTCCTCTAGGCCTAGGCCGCCTAGACTCCTGACACGAACCACTGCCCTCAGGCTGAAGGTGCCCGGGACTCGACTCCCGCCACCAAAAATGGACACCCCCTTTATACCCTCTCCCAGCAAGCACGGCGGGTTCCCCGCCCCACCATACAACCGCTGAGAGAGGCCAAAAAGAGGTACGACACTGCAGCGATGGCTCAACCTCGGGCCCAAAGTGACAGCGCCACCCGGTGGGTCCCAGGGAACCATACATCAGTTTTCCCACCAGATTCAAACAGAAAAGCACATACCCGCTACATATATATATATATAGAGAGAGAGAGAGAGAGAGAGAGAGATACCGTATTTATCGGCGTATAACACGCACCCTAACTTTAAGAGGGAGGTTTCAGGAAAAAAACTTTCCACAGCCCCCTGCGTATAACACGCAGGCACAGTTTAACCTCTATTTTCAGGGTAAAAAAGTGAGTGTTATACGCCAATAAATACAGTGTGTGTGTGTGTATGGTGTATATAGAGAGAGAGGTAAATATCTCTTCTGTGGCCCCCAACAAATCCCCGAACTCCGCTCAGGGTAAGGATGAGCTCAGGCGTGTTATGTTCTTTTTAAAAATATATATATATATATAGTGTGTGTATATATATATATATATATATATATATATATATATATATATATATATATATATATATATATATATATATATATATTCTCTTCTTTATCTCCTGAAAAATCTGGCCCCCACTTGTAATTTGCCTTTATCTCTTCTTTGGCCCCCAAGCTCCGCTCAGGGTTCGGATGAGCTTAATTTTCTTTAAATATATATATTCTCTTCTTTATCCCTTGACAATTATCTTAACGCCGCTCAGGGTAAGGATGAGCTCGGACGTGTTCGCAGATCGATGTGCCCAAGCTCGCTAGGAAGCTGACAGTTCGCAGAGCCGCAACCGATCACAGGCACTGAGACATTTCCTGAGCTCTGCAGCTGCGGACCAGGAAATATCTGTGTCTGTGATTGGCGCTGTGCGCTGTCCGCTTTCTAGCAGGATCTGGCACATTAACTTGCGAACACGCTCCAGCTCATCCTTACCCTGTGCGGCGTTAGGGATTTGTCAGGGGATATAGAGAATATATATATATATTTTAAAAAAACAAGCTCATCCTTACCCTGAGAGAGAGCTTGGGGGCCACAGAAGAGAGACCAAGGCAAATTACAAGTGGGGGCTAAGTGAAAACGGAACTCTGGCTGGCGGGCCGGACTTTGGACATGCCTGCCTTAGATGTTCCATGGGCATTTAGAAATCAGAGTGAGGCTTGCTTAAATAATTTGTCACGGAACACAGCCTTCTTTGAAATCCATAGTGTGGCTTGGTTATTCATTTTACATATAACGTGGCCATTTTGAAAACCTGAAGCGAGGCTTGGGTAGCCCATAACTTAATTTGGCAACATTGTTCTCCTTTCTCGAGTGGACTATTTATATGGTGTGGTGACGAGCGTGACCTCTTTGCCCCCAATGACGTCAACTCTGACGAAACATGCAGGGTTGAGCTTTCGATTGTGATGTCACCACGCACTCCCAAAACAGGATACAGTATTTTTTATCCAAGCACTTATTTATACTTTTAAATAAATGAGGAAGGAAGATTGGGACTTTGAATGAAGCAATTGAAATGCGGAGGTGCGATTAGTTAAGAATTTTTTAATTCATAACATGGATAAATATCCAATAAAAATATGATTTCATATATGTACATATATCATGCACAGAGTATAAGCATTTAGAATAGATGAATGCATACATTGATCTTTGATAGATAGATATAGATATAGCATACACAAAGGTATGAGTGTAAAAAATAGATAAGTACATACATTGATACATAGTCATAACAGGTGCATATAGGTCAACATAAATGCATGAAGTGACATGGCCCACATACATCAGCGGCAGCATGCCCGATACCCGTATCTGTGTACACATGGTATATCAAATTGTATTCAAATATAAGTTCATACAGCGTCAAACTTGATAGTAAATGAGTAGATATCATTGGATATGTTGTGTAACTGTTTCATCAAACATGGCTCAACGCATTTTGTGGATGTCTCCACTCATCAGGAGCATATGCGACAGGAATTCCTATAAAATATATATAAGTATAATAAAAACCCATACTCTGACTAGAGAGGGAAGAATATCAAGGAAGATGGATATCTATAATTAGTTGGTTCAACACACTTATCACCAAAGGCAGTGAATGCGGCATGCGGCAACCAGCATAGGGTGAACCATAAGCACATACTTCCCCGCTGGAGCTGAGGTGGCAATATACCAAGATGCAGCAATGGACAGTGCTGGGGAGTGCATAGATGAAGTAACGATCTCCATAAAAAAAGGGGGGATTTTTTTAATGTGTAGCTCATCAAATGTGGGTATCTGGGAACAGAAAATTATTGATTGTGTGTATAATTATGATAATAGTAATGTATTGACAAATAATTAATTTATATGGTGTGGTGAAGAGTGTGACCCCTTTCCCCAGAATGACGTCAACTCTGACGAAACATGCAGGGTTGAGCTTTCGATTGTGATGTCACCACGCACTCCCAAAACAGGATACAGTATTTTTTATCCAAACACTTATTTGTACTTTTAACCCTGTGAGTGGCTAGCTTCTTGTTTTCGAATACAGTTTTACACAGCGTGGATCCCCCTATTTCTTTTTGCTTGCACAGGATCTCACGAACGTGAGTAAACCCCTCAAGTTTTTGGAAATATTTTATTATCTTTTCATGTGACAACACTAAAATTACACGTTGTAAAGTAGTGAGTGTACAACTTGTTTAACAGTGTAAATTTGCTGTCACCTCAAAATAACTCAACGCACAGCCATTAATGTCTAAACCGCTGGCAACAAAAGCAAGTACACCCCTAAGTGAAAATATCCAAATTGGGCACAAAGGGCCAAAATTTTGTGTGGCCACCATTTATTTTCCAGCACTGCCTTAACCCTCTTGGGCATGGAGTTCACCAGAGCTTCACTGGTTGCCACTGGAGTCTTCCACCATCACTGAGCTGGTGGCTGTTAGAGACCCTGCGCTCCTCCACCTTCCATTTGAGGATGCCCCACAGATGCTCAATATGGTTTAGGTCTAGAGACATGCTTGGCCAGTCCAACACCTTTACACTCAGCTTCTTTAGCAAGGCAGTGGTCATCTTGGAGGTGTGTTTGGGGTCGTTATGTTGGAATACTGCCTGCGGCCCAGTCTCCGAAGGGAGGGGGATCATGCTCTGCTTCAGTATGTCACAGTACATGTTGGCATTCATGGTTCCCTCAATTAACTGCAGCTCCCCAGTGACGGCAGCACTCATGCAGCCCCAGACCATGACACTCCCACCACCATGCTTGACTGTAGGCAAGACACGCTTGTCTTTGTACTCTTCACCTGGTTGCTGCCACACATACTTGACACCATCTGAACCAAATAAGTTTATTTTGCTCTCATCAGACCACAGGACATGGTTCCAGTAATCCATGTCCTTAGTCTGCTTGTCTTCAGCAAACTGTTTGAGGGCTTTCTTGTGCATCATCTTTAGAAGAGGCTTCCTTCTGGGACGAAAGCCATGCAGACCAATTTAATGCAGTGTTATGGTCTGAGCACTGATAGGCTGACCCCCCCACCCCTTCAACCTCTGCAGCAATGCTGGCAGCACTTATACGTCTATTTCCCAAAGACAACCTCTGGATATGACGCTGAGCATGTGCACTCCACTTTTTTGGTTGTGTGTGGAACCTGTCCTAAACCGCTTTATGGTCTTGGCCACCATGCTGCAGCTCAGTTTCAGGGTCTTGGCAAACTTTTTATAGCCTAGGCCATCTTTATGTACAGGTAGAGCAACAATTCTTTTTATTTTCAGATCCTCAGAGTTCTTTGCCATGAGGTGGCATGTTTAACTTCCAGTAACCAGTATGACAGAGTTAGAGCGATAACACCAAATTTTACACACCTGCACCCCATTCACACCTGAGACCTTGTAACACTAAAGCCCCGTACACACGATCGGTTTGACTGATGAAAACCGTCCGATGGATGGTTTTCATCAGACCAACCGATCGTGTATGGTACCCATCGGTCTTTTTTCCATCGGTTGTAAAAAATAGAACTTGTTTTAAAATTTTCCGATGGATAAAAAACCGATGGGAATTTCCGATCGTCTATGGGCAAGTCCATCGGTTAAAAAACCCACGCATGCTCAGAATCAAGTCGACGCATGCTCAGAAGCATTAAACTTCATTTTTCTCGGCTCATCGGAGTGTTTTACGTCACCGCGTTTGGAACGGTCGGTTTTTTGACTGATGGTGTGTGGCCAAGACTGATGAAAAACAGTTTCATCGGACTTCCGATGGACAAATCCATCGGACGAAAATCCATAGGTTATCCGATCGTGTGTATGGGGCTTAAGAAGTCACATGACACCGGAAAAGGGAAAATGGCTAATTGGGCCCAATTTGGACATTTTCACTTAGGGGTGTACTCTCACCTTTGTTGCCAGCGGTTTAGATATTGACTGTGTGAGTTATTTTGAGGGGACAGCAAATTTACACTGTTATACAAGCTGTACACTCACTACTTTACATTGTAGCAATGTGTAATTTCTTCAGTGTTGTCACATGAAAGCTATAATAAAATATTTACAAAAACGAGATGTACTCACTTTTGTGAGATACTGTATATAGTTATTTATTTTTTACAAATAGAGCTCCCTTTTAGTAGCATTGAATCACCTTTTTTTTACTATATAAGGCTCCTTTCACATGGGCGGACCGTATGTCCGTTTTTCACCCATCCGTTTTCGGATGAAAAACGGACATACATGTATCCCTATGGGATAGCGGATGTCAGCGGATGAACATCCGCTGACACCCGATCTCACCCGTGTCCGCTATGCTCCTTTTTTCAGGATAGAAAAATGTCTATTTTTCTATCCGTCTGCGGAGCGGATCGGATGAACACGGACAGACGGTCCGTGTTCATCCGATCCCCCATAGGGGAGAGCGGAGATCTGACAAGGCGGTCCCTGCACAGTGTGCGGGGACCGCCCAGTCATCCGCCGGCTCAGCGGGGATCAACGGAGCGATCCCCGCTGAGCAAGCGGAGGTTCACGGGGCGGATCATGACTGATCCGTCCCGTGTGAAAGGGGCCTAAAGGAATAAAAAAGACTTTGAAAGGTTATCTTCCTTTGTTATAATAACAATTTTTTTTTTTAAAGTGGTTGTAAACCCAGGGCCGGATTTCCCACAAGGCCAACAAGGCCAGGCCTCGGGGCGGCACTGTGTGAAAGGGCGGCGCCGCGGAGGAGACAAGTCCTCCTAAAATTCATTTACTGTGTCCCCGGCCGCCTGAAGCTCCGGCCGCCATTTTTCAAAGTCCGGCGCCCTGTGATTGGGCCATGGGGGTCATGTGCGGCGTGGGGCTGGCCTGTCCGTGATCTTGAACTCCCCCCTCTGCACATGACCTCCATACGCCCAATCACAGTGCCCGGGACACTAAACAAACATGGCGGCCGCCTCCTCCTATCCTCCAGGCCTATGTCCATGATGCAGGACAAGCAGGTGAGGAGGAACACAGACTGGGGAGAAAAACGGAGGCAGAGACAGAGCGGCAGAGGCAAAGAGAGAGTGAGGCAGAGAGACAGAGGCACTGAGAGAGAGAGAGTGAGGTAGAGAGACAGAGGCACTGAGAGAGAGAGAGAGAGAGACAGAGGCACTGAGAGAGAGAGAGAGACACAGAGGCACTGAGAGAGACAGGCACTGAGAGAGACAGAGGCACTGAGAGAGCGAGAGACAGAGGCACTGAGAGAGCGAGAGACAGAGGCATTGAGAGAGCGAGAGACAGAGGCAAAGAGAGAGCGAGAGACAGAGGCAAAGAGAGAGCGAGAGACAGAGGCAAAGAGAGAGAGAGAGAGACAGAGGCAAATAGAGAGGCAGAGAGAGACAGAGGCAGAGAGAGACAGAGGCAGAGAGAGACAGAGGGAGAGAGATCCAAAGAGAGAGAGGCAGAGAGAGAGAGGCAGAGAGAGAGAGGCAAAGAGAGAGAGAGAGAGACAGAGGCAAAGAGAGAGAGACACACAGAGGCAAAGAGAGAGAGAGAGATGCAGAGACAGAGAGAGAGGCAAAGAGAGAGGCAGAGAGAGACAGAGGCAGATAGAGAGTGAGAGACGGGGGCAGAGAGTGCAAGTGACATTCCCATCTGGTGGCAGGCAGCGTGGCAAGTGACATTCCAATGTGGTGGCAGGCAGCGTGGCAAGTGACATTCCCATCTGGTGACAAGCGATGGTGGCAAGTGACACGCTGAGGGCTCCCACTCATTCTGCTTTATGGTGAGTTGAACTGTTTCATTTTATATTACAATGTAATGATAGAAACAATGCATTTCAATCATCCTGGACACCATAACAACCATGGTGCCGGAATGATTGAAGCACTAACACCAGTCATTGTCTGCGAAAAATCGATTACCCCCCCCCACGCGTCGCCCCCCCGCCCCCCCTATGTGATGGTGGGGGGGCGGCATTGAAGGACCCGGCCTTGGGGCGGCAAAGGGAGTAAATCCGGGCCTGTGTAAACCCCGGTACACTTTTCCTAATTTTCACATATTGTGGTGCTAAAGGTTAATCCAATGCTGCTGCAATATAGTATTTAGTAAATTGAGGCCCGCAAATACCTTTTTTGTAGCCTGTCTTCTCTGTGTGTTTCCGGGTATCGAAATCCCCATTGCTACTCCTGTTATTTGAAGCAACTTCTGACGTCACTTCCGCCCTTACTAGGTCCCTGTAAGAAATCTCGCCGTAACCAAGCCTCGATCTGGATAGCAGTTAACGCGGCAACCACTATACCAGTAACCAGCTTCTGTTTACACCCCCCCTTTGTGACGTATTCTACAAGGAAGTGTTGGTGGTTTTAATAGCGCAAGACTTCTCCTCTGTGCCTGACAGAAGGGAAGTTCTCGCATACTAATTGCCGGATATCTAGTGAATGAAAATCGGCAATCATTACTTGACGGTTTTCACGCGCTAATCTGCGCATGCGCGGTGACGTCGTTAGAAAATAAAAATGTAATTTTCACAGAAAGTAAAGCGGTGAGTACAGTGACACAGGTAGCGATCAGCTGCCTGTGTTATGGGCAATATATTTAGCCAATGTATTGAGAGAGGGTTTACAACCACTTTAAGAATTTTGGGCTAAAATTTCTTTCTTTGGTAGCAAAAAACAAATCAGATATAGTCTGTTTGAAATTCATAGAGTCTACAAAGCATGGTGGGTGGGTGGGTGAGAGCGTGTGTGTGTATTCAGTGTTGTCGCATGAAAGCTATAATATATATATTTATAAGAAATATATATATATATATCTATATATACACATATATATATATGTGTGTGTGTGTGTGTGTGTGTGTGTGTGTATGTATGCGTGTATATATATATATATATATATATATATATATATATATATATTGTGAGGGGGTTAACTCAGTAGCGGGTGTGTGTGACCCCCTGGTTGGGCTCCCCACACAAAAACAGGGCCAGCAGACGGAGGTTGTGGTTTTCAAAATCAAAAGGTGCGGTTTATTTCTCTATGTACAGTGACAAAAACCACAGCAAAGCAAAAAAGAAACATAAACAAAATAAATCCTGGTCAGTTTGACCTCTGACTAAACATGCAGGTTTCCTAAACTAACAACTGGGATCAGCCTGGTGCTGTCCTAGTCCCTAAGTCCCTGGTTTAGTAAAAGTCCAAACAAATAGCCACACAGGCTTTGCCTCACCGCACAGGGGTTCACTCTCCCTAGACAGTCCACACAGGTCTGGTTCCAGGCATGAGCAAACACCTAATGAATCTGGGAGTTTTTATAGAGGCCTTAAACGAACTGACAGGCTTCAGCTGGTCTCATCAACTCCCTGCCTGCACGACGCCCAGCCCTCTCCCTAGAGGTATGAGTCATCCATGAGCCCACTAGCCTCAGCTGGGCTTATACAACTCTCCACCCTAGTTGTATAAGTCAGCATAAAGCCTGAATCTGGGAGAAATATATCTACCCCCCTGGATGCAACCAGGTGACTTTACCTTCCTGCTGTCACATACCCCCCCCTCTTGTTTTAACCTTGGGGTTGGAACACCAGCAATCAGGCATTCATGTACTCGAGACAAAGCATCCACATTCCCCATTTGAACGCCAGGGCGATGCTTTACTGTGAAGTTGAATTCCTGTAGGGCCAGGAACCACCTATTCACTCTTCTATTTGTCTCCTTGTTTTGAGCCATCCACTTTAACGGAGCGTGATCCGTAACCATGTCAAAGTGCCTACCTAGCAGATAGTACCGAAGGGAATCTAGAGCCCACTTCACCGCTAAACACTCCTTTTCAACCGTGGCGTAATTTACCTCATGGGACTTCAACTTCCTGCTGAGGTAAATGACTGGGTGCTCTTCCCCGTTCCAGACCTGGGACAATACTGCTCCTAACCCCACATCTGACGCATCACTTTGTACGACAAAGTCTTTAGAGAAGTCGGGTGAGTACAACACTGGCTGGCTACATAAGGCTTGTTTCAAGAATTGGAATGCTGCCTCAGCCTCGGGGGTCCATTTAATCATGACCGACCCTTTCCCTTTCGTCAGGTTGGTTAGGGGCACAGCCTTAGAAGCAAAGTGGGGAATGAAGCGCCGATAATAACCCGCGATTCCCAGAAAGGCCCGTACCTGCTTCTTGCTGTTGGGACGTGGCCAACTCTGGATGGCCTCGACTTTGTTGAGTTGGGGTTTTATCACTCCCCTGCCAATGGTGTACCCAAGATATTTGGCCTCCTCCTGCCCAATGGTACACTTCTTGGGGTTAGCCGTAAACCCCGCTTCCCGGATAGAGTCTAGGACTGCTTGCACTTTTGGCAGATGTGAGGCCCAATCTGTGCTATGGACAATTACGTCATCCAGGTAAGCCGCAGCATACTTCCGATGGGGCCTCAGTATCTGGTCCATTTTCCGCTGGAATGTGGCCGGCGCATTCTGTAACCCGAACGGCATTCTCTTATATTGGAACGCCCCGTCTGGGGTTACAAATGCGGTTTTCTCTTTGGCCGACTTGGCCAGGGGAATTTGCCAATACCCTTTTGTGAGGTCAAGAGTCGTCATGTATCGGGCTGTTCCCAGCCAGTCGATCAACTCATCTATACGTGGCATGGGGTAGGTGTCAAATTTTGTAACTTTGTTCAACTGACGAAAATCGTTACAAAATCGCCAGCTCCCATCCGGTTTAGGCACCAACACAATGGGACTAGACCAATCACTTTGGGACTCCTCTATCACCCCTAAGTTCAGCATTTTCTGTACTTCCTCCCGTATTGCCTCCCGTCGGGCCTCTGGGATCCGATAGGGTTTTAACTTCACCCTTTCACCGGGCGGGGTAATAATATCATGCTCTACCCCAGATGTTTGTCCCGGCAGCTCAGAGAACACCTCCTTGTTGCGAAGCACAAACTCCTTAACCTCCTGTTGTTGGGGTTGTGACAAGGTGGCTGCTATTCCAACCTCCGGAATCACGCAACCAGTTTGAGCTGGTGACCCAAGTTTCTGCGACTAGGGACTCTCTATCCCTCCAGGCTTTCAACAGATTAACGTGATATATCTGTTTGGGCTTTCGCCTTCCTGGTTGTCTGACCTTGTAATTCACTTCGCTCACTTTTTCCATTATCTCGTAGGGGCCTTGCCATTTGGCAAGGAATTTACTTTCAACCGTAGGGACAAGTACCAATATCCTATCCCCCGGGGAAAAGGTACGGGTCTTTGCTCCACGGTTGTACACTCTCTGCTGTGCCAACTGCGCTTGGGCCAAATGTTCCTTCACGATGGGCATTACCTGTGCAATTCGATCTTGCATCAGGGCGACATGCTCAATCACACTCCTGTGGGGAGAACTCTCACTGTCCCAAGTTTCCTTGGCAATATCCAACAGCCCTCTTGGGTGTCTCCCATACAGTAACTCAAAGGGGGAGAATCCCGTAGAGGATTGGGGTACCTCCCTAATAGCAAACATCAAATAAGGAAGTAGACAGTCCCAATCCTTTCCATCTCTATCCACCACTTTCTTCAACATTTGTTTTAGGGTTTTGTTGAATCTTTCAACCAGCCCATCGGTTTGGGGGTGATACACAGATGTACGCAATTGCGTCACTTTGAACAATTTACACAGCTCTTTCATAACCCGGGACATAAAGGGTGTACCTTGGTCCGTAAGCAGTTCTTTACAAATACCCACCCGGCTAAAAACAAGAGATAGCTCTTTGGCTATGGTTTTGGCCGAGGTATTTCTGAGAGGGATCGCTTCTGGATAACGGGTGGCATAGTCCATTATAACCAATATGTACTGGTGCCCCCTAGCGGACTTGATTATAGGACCTACCAAATCCATTGCGATTCTCTCAAACGGGACCTCAATGATGGGTAGAGGGACCAGCGGGCTACGGAAATGTGGCATCGGGGCCGACCTCTGACACACAGGGCAGGAGGAACAATAATTTTCTATGTCCTTCATCACCCCAGGCCAATAGAATCTCTGTAATACCCTCTCTCGGGTTTTCTCTGTCCCCAGATGACCTCCAAGAATGTGCCCATGGGCCAACTCCAACACCAACTTCCTGTAAGGTTTGGGCACCACAAGCTGCTCAACGGTTTCTTCTGCCCTTTTTGCCACCCGATACAGTAGGTCCTTCTCTACGCTGAAGTATGGGTAAGTGCAGGTATTATCTGGGTTCACTAACTCGCCATCTATTTCCACTACGTTTTCCCGTGCCTTTATTAGGGCGGGGTCTTTTAACTGTTCTGTGGCAAAATTTTCCCTGTGAACCTCCAGATCAGAAAACTCCACAGACGGTAGGTTTTCGTCTGAGG
Organism: Rana muscosa; assembly: GCA_029206835.1. Lineage (NCBI taxonomy): Eukaryota > Metazoa > Chordata > Amphibia > Anura > Ranidae > Rana > Rana muscosa. Next base: position 5,579,318 of record JARGYO010000198.1, on the reverse strand, counting down.
AGGTGGGCTCCTCTCCAGTTTCTTGAGTCTCCCCTGCCAATACTGACAAGGGAAATTCTGGAGAGTCCTCACCACTCTCAGAGGAGTTCTGGCTATCACATTCCTGGTACATAGGGGCACCAGTGGGGGGCTCAGGATCATCCCACAGTTCCCAGAACTTCGGAAAATCCCTTCCCACAATGGCATCATGCGGTAATTGAGATACTAACCCCACTGGATGAGAGAGGGTACCTTTGGGGGTCTCGAAACACACTGTAGTCACTGGATACTCTCGGGTGTCCCCATGCACACAAATAACAGCTACCTTGCTATTCCCAGAGACCTCTGTTTTAACTAATTCAGCCTTTATCAGGGTCACAAGGCTACCTGAATCCAGCAATACCACAACATTTCTACCATTAATACACATTTTGCATAAATGTTTCTCAGTTCCCCGAATGGCAGTGCATGCGACTGTCGCACACAGCGACTGACGTCTGTCCGTCAGAAAGTCACATTGCATGGGTTCCTCCACAACCGGGCAATTGGCTGCAATATGTCCCGCTTGCCGGCAGCGGTAGCAAACGATCCTTCTTGCCGCCTCTTGAGCCGCTGATTTCCCATGCTGTTCTCGCCAAACTTGGGGTAGAGCTCCCACCCTCTCACTCTCTCCACCCTCACCCCTTGGAATCCTCTTATCCGCCCCTGGGGATGGTCTGGTCTTAGGGTGGAAAGTCCGAGAGTCTCTGGAAGAGGCCGTCAGGTTCTCTGTAGCCAAGTATTTCTCTACACGATCCACAAGACCACCGGCCGTCTCTGGGTCTCCATGGCTTACCCACTTTTGGATGGCAGTAGGAAGAGCTCTCAAAAACCGATCCATTACAACACGTTCCACAATCTCTGGTGCGGACAAAGTCTCTGGCTGTAGCCACTTCCTGCTCAGGTGAATGAGATCATACATTTGAGACCTGGGGGGTTTTCCAAGCTGGAAAGTCCAGTTATGCACACGCTGAGCCCGGACAGCCAGGGTGACACCCAGCCTTGCCAATATTTCAGCTTTTAGCATCACATAGTCTTTTGCTTGGTTAGGCTCTAGGTCATAGTAAGCCTTCTGCGATTCACCAGTTAACAGAGGAGCCACCAGTCCAGCCCACTGCTCCTCAGGCCACTTTTCTCTTTCAGCAGTCCTTTCAAATGTGGTCAAAAATACCTCTGGATCATCCTCTCCAGTCATTTTTGTCAATAAACGACTCACCCCAAAGGACGCGGTATTAGTGGGACGGCTTTCCTCACTAGTCTGCGGACGTTGCTGCATTACTGCTTCCATTTGTTGTAGTCTCTGCTCTTGCTTCTGTAACAGGTCTATGAAGCGGGCCTCAGATTGCTGCTGGGCTTGTTGATGAGCTTGCTACTGGGCTGCAAGGCTCCTTTGCAAACCTGCATTTGTCTGCTGTTGATTGGCATTTGCTAGAGCCAGCTGTTTCAGTATCTCCTCCATGCTGGCTTAAAAAAAACTGCCACTGGTTCTCCACCAACTGTGAGGGGGTTAACTCAGTAGCGGGTGTGTGTGACCCCCTGGTTGGGCTCCCCACACAAAAACAGGGCCAGCAGACGGAGGTTGTGGTTTTCAAAATCAAAAGGTGCGGTTTATTTCTCTATGTACAGTGACAAAAACCACAGCAAAGCAAAAAAGAAACATAAACAAAATAAATCCTGGTCAGTTTGACCTCTGACTAAACATGCAGGTTTCCTAAACTAACAACTGGGATCAGCCTGGTGCTGTCCTAGTCCCTAAGTCCCTGGTTTAGTAAAAGTCCAAACAAATAGCCACACAGGCTTTGCCTCACCGCACAGGGGTTCACTCTCCCTAGACAGTCCACACAGGTCTGGTTCCAGGCATGAGCAAACACCTAATGAATCTGGGAGTTTTTATAGAGGCCTTAAACGAACTGACAGGCTTCAGCTGGTCTCATCAACTCCCTGCCTGCACGACGCCCAGCCCTCTCCCTAGAGGTATGAGTCATCCATGAGCCTACTAGCCTCAGCTGGGCTTATACAACTCTCCACCCTAGTTGTATAAGTCAGCATAAAGCCTGAATCTGGGAGAAATATATCTACCCCCCTGGATGCAACCAGGTGACTTTACCTTCCTGCTGTCACAATATATATTTGAAAATTGATCAGTCCTGATGTACTGACTACCTATCATTTCTTGAGGCCCTAAAATTCCAAGGCCGTACAAATACCCCCAAAATTACCCCTTTTTGGAAAGTAGATCGTCCAAGGTAATTGGGCAAGGCACATGACGCATTTTGAAGTTGTAATTTTTTGCCACAATGTTTTTGGAAAAATAAGTAATTACATTTTTATTTTTATTTTCACAGTTGTCATTTTAACAAGTTCTATCTTACAGACAGCATAGCATACTTAACCGATTGCCGCTCCCCCACCGTCAAATTACAGAGGGGCGGTGCGGCTCTCGTTCTGGGCGGACGTCGGCCCATTCAAATAGGGCATGTACGCGATCGTGTGCGTGCAGCCCTGTGCTGTTGGTGGCGAGCTGTGTCTCGGTGACATGCCACCAACGGGGGTAAACAGCCAATGGGCATGGCTGTTTATCATGTGATCGGTCATGATCCAGTCACGGCCGATCACAGATGGTATTTCCCCCTTGCACGGCGCATGCACGCGATCGAGAGCGCGTCGGTGGCGGCGTGTTTCCAGGAACACTGCTCATCGCCGACGCTGGTTAATAGCTATTGGCCGGTGGCTGTTTACCACGTTATCGGCTGTGATCCATTCACAGCCCGATCACAATGTAAACACAGACCGGTAACTAGCTGTTGTTGGCTCTTCCCTCCTCACACACCATTTCCAGTGTGAGGAGAGAAAAGCCAGGAGCAGTGAGTTACAGATCTATGTATTGCCAGTGTACTGCACCAAGCGCACCTGTCACCAAACGGTCGCTGAAGTCACCACATCAGTGCCCATCAGCACCCATAAAGTGCACCTGTCACCCATTTTGCCCATAAAGTGCACCAGTCACATCAGAGACTGCCATCGGTGACCGTCGCCAGTCACCCCATCATCACCTATCAGTGAACGTCACCTGTCGCGCAGCTATCAGTGTCATGTCCAAAAAAGTATATAACAGTGAGGAGGCATTCCAGATCCTCTCCATGACTGTTGAGAGCAGCGGAGAGTTCTCATCAGATTCCAATTCTGAATCAAATTCAGCATTTGAACCGATAGCAGGTCGGCAAATGAATCGGAGGAAGAATGGGTCCCTCCTAAAACAGGACGGCGCTCTGGAAACCAGGCAGCCGCCAGCAACTAGGATCATATTACCAGGCCCAGTACCAGCACTGGCGCCAGCGATAGGCCCCCATAACAAATTCTCAGGCCCAGTACCAGCAATGGGCCCCAGAAACAAATGCCCAGGCCCAGCGCTGCCGCCAGCGATAGGCCCCGGGAACAAAGGCCCAGTACCAGCGCTGCCGCTAGCAATGGGCCCCAGGAACAAATGCCCATGCCCAGCGCTGCTGCCAGCGATAGGCCCTGGGAACAAATGCCCAGGCCCAGTACCAGCGCTGCTGCCAGCGATAAGCCCTAGGAACAAATGCCCAGGCCCAATACCAGCGCTGCAGTATCACGTCCAAGTACCAGCACTGGAGTGTCATGTCCCCCAAAGAGCCAGGGCCGCTACATACCTGCCAGATGGTCTTGCCAACCCAACATGGCTGCCTTCTGACTCAGGATCAGCATTTATTCCCCCTATTCACCTCACAGCCAGGTGTGCAGGCCAATAACCAAAATTTCACAGAAATTTATTGCTTTTATCTGTGTTTGCCTGACAATTTACTGCAATTCATCGTGGACCAGACCAATTTATATACCCAGCAGTATATTGCCAACAACCCCCAATCATCATATGCCCATCCGTTTGAGTGGAGAGATTCCACTGAGGTGGGACACATGTGCTGCTTTGTTTACTGCCTTGCTAGGTGGGGCTTACAAAAAAAAATTAAGGACATGCTTACTGGTCCACCAACCCCATCCACCACGTGCCCATTTATTCTGCCGTTAAGGCCCAGGTTCCGATATGAGATGATTATGTGTTTCCTTCATTTCAGCGACAACACCCAGTTCCCTCCCCGAAATCATCCAAATTATGATAAATTATGTAAAATTTGCCCACTCATAGATTTCTTTAACCAAAGACTTGCAGAATGCTGTCTCCGATCAGCATATATGTGTAGATGAGTCCCTGGTACCCTTTTCAGACCGGCTAGCAATATATTCCTAGCAAAAGGGCCAGATACAGTGTCCATGATGACACTACAGTTGAGGTTCAAAGAAGACGACGTTCCATTGAAAAGCCAACATGTGTCCAAGATTACAATCTACATGGGGGGGGGTAGATTTCAGTGACCAAATGCTTCAGCCCTATTTGGCAATAAGGAGGTCCCGTTTCTGGTACAAGAAAGTAGAAATTTATTGCATCCATTCGGCCATTTATAATGTATACATAGTCTACACCAAAACCACGGAAAGCCCCACCCCCCTTCCTAAAATTCATCAATGTTGTCATGTCCCTCATCTATCAACAAAGACCCCCCCCCCCCCCAGAAAACCATCACTCTAATGCTGTTAGCAATATATTCCTAGCAAAAGGGCCAGATACAGTGTCCATGATGACACTACAGTTGAGGTTCAAAGAAGACGACGTTCCATTGAAAAGCCAACATGTGTCCAAGATTACAATCTACATGGGGCGGGGTAGATTTCAGTGACCAAATGCTTCAGCCCTATTTGGCAATAAGGAGGTCCCGTTTCTGGTACAAGAAAGTAGAAATTTATTGCATCCATTCGGCCATTTATAATGTATACATAGTCTACACCAAAACCACGGAAAGCCCCACCCCCCTTCCTAAAATTCATCAATGTTGTCATGTCCCTCATCTATCAACAAAGACCCCCCCCCCCCCAGAAAACCATCACTCTAATGCTGTTAGCCGATTTCATGAGCACCACTTCCCGGACAACATTCCACCATCTGAAGCAGGCCAAAGACGCCAAAAAAGATGTTGCGTGTGCAGCAAAAGACGATTTCGAAGAGGTACCAGCTACAATTGTCCCCAGTGTTCCTCCCAACCCGGCCTTTGCATTGGTGAATGCTTCTGACTTTCACGCATCCCTAAAATATTAGCCCATATTTTTAACCACTTCACCATTTTCATCATTTGTGCTGACCATTTTCCATGCTTCCTTAAATAACCATGCCACTGTTTTCTCCTTCGTTCATCGACTGACACAGCGTCTTCTTTATCTTGACCATTGGGTTATATAGCCTCTGCAGAAGTAAGACTAGGCAGAACATAAAACAGTTTTTTCGTCCGCTGACATCTGTTTTTCCGTCCGCTGATATCCGTTTTTCATCCTTTTTTTACATGACTCATGTAATCTCCCAAGAGACACTGCTCTTCCCCAGCATGCACTGTGTTTCCCAGTCACTGAGACAGTGTGCAGACATTTTTTTCGCCCTGTGTATACCTGTGTGCGTTTGCAGCAATGTTTTCTCCCCGATATTGGGATGACGTGACATTTTTTGTCAGTATGTGAGGAGAACATTGGAGCAAAAACGTTGCACCTATTGGTCATATCCCATGATGCTGAAGAGGACCTACGAGGGATTTATTGCTCTGCAGTATGCAGATTTGGGAAGTTTCCCTCCAGAAATTCTTAAATTTTGCCCGGATGACTACCAAAATTTGATTTTCTTTTAGAAAAACTGCAACCATGTCTGCATCGTAGGAACACAAACATGAGACGTTGCGTGCCCCCTGAGGAGCGTCGCCTAGTTACTCTCGGGTAAACCAGCCTTGCTGTTCTTTTTATTTTATTTTATATTTTATATCTTCTATATATGATATAATGTAAGCATTGGTTATTTACCTAGGAAAGTACATAATCCACCCCCCCCCGCTCTCCTAGCCCCCTCTCAACTCCCACCCAACCCCCCCTTAACACACATCAAATGTACCATAATTAGTAGTGAATCTGCATGCAAAAAATTAAAATGCTCTTTGAAAAACTCACCAGCCACTTTATTATTTTCCAGCCAAGCACATGGCAGCAATGCAATGCATATTGGGAGAGGTGGGAGGTTGTTGTGTAGTCATAGCATAGTTGCAAAGAATGACCTGGTATTGAATGTTTTAGAGCTCATGCACATATACAATTCTGTAAAGTCTTGTCTAACATTTGCTATTACTCATCTTAGGTTTCTTGCATCGGGTCAGACATTCACCAGTTTGAACCACTATTTTCTACTGGGTATGTCAACAATTTCTGCAATTATGCATGACACCTGCAAGGCTATATGGGAGGAGATAAGTCCTCTTGTAATGCCTGTTCCTGATGCAGATATGTGGGTGGAAATCTCAGATGGATTTTACAAGAAGACACAATTCCCAAACTGTTATGCCCCATACACACGATCGTTTTTCATGCCGTTAAAACTGCCATTTTTAAAAATGGGCCTGAAAAATGATCGTGTGTATGCTCCAGAGCATTTTTAACGACGTGAAAAACGGCCATTAAAAATTTCGGACATGCTCTCTTTTTTCACGTCGTTTTTTTTAACGACGTGAAAAATGATAGTGTGTATGCTTTCACGAGGTGAAAAAAAAGCGCATGCTCAGAAGCAACTATGAGACGGGAGCGCTCGTTTTGGTAAAGCTAATGTTGGAAATGGAGATGGCACATTCGTCACGGTGTAATTAATAGCATCGTTATAATGCTGCGCATTCCGTTCTTCTTTTGATAATGCTTAAAAATTACCTTCTTTTGCTAATGACATTGAGAGTTATGCCAAACTTGTTTCTAAAGTAATTCCAAATTGCTCTAATGATTGTAAAATATTATTTCTAAGCCGCACCTCCCTCCTAAATAATACTAATAATACTAAAAAAATGTAAATATCCTTTTTTTTGGAAATTATATTTTACTATTGTATTTTTAATTTTTGGGGCCTTATTTTTAATTTTTAGGCTTAAATTATTCTTGTGTAAAGTTACCACACCAACCTTCAAAATGTGTCTCATTTGGCCTCATGGAGGTTTGTGTCCCTTGATAATAACAATAACATTATGTGAGATGTCCCTGCCTGCTCCCTAGCAAGCTCTCTTTTGAAATACAAATCACATAGTCAAGTTTTTTTAAGGCCAAAAAAAAAAACCTTTATTTCGGAACATTAACAAATTAAAGGGGAAGGCAGCACTGGAGAGCCTGCTTGCATTTGTGCATCCCTTTGACCCCACAACAACCATCCAAGATGTGAAAACCAAAATAGAGATTAGATCCCCAAAAAAAAGGAGCCCAATCTTGTCTTGAGCTCCCAGAGGTCAGGAGCCACAGCAGATAAGTCCTATATGTCCCCAGTCTGTGGTACTACAGCAGGCATTATTTTCTCCTCTTCCTTGTAGCCTTCTCTCCATCCTTCTCTGCAGCCTTGGTTGGTTTCTTCCTTGGAGGCTGGGGATCAGGAGGAGAGGTTGTGGCAGGAGGAGTAGGAGGAGGAGGAGGAGGTGGAGGAGTAGGGACAACCTCCGTTATATCGCTGTACATGGTGAGTTCACCCAGCAAGCCCTTATTGATCACTTTTAAAAGCAGGGTCTCACTATATATCTTTTGCCGTAAGTCCATTTGCCCTAGTTTGTGGGCAAGGACTGCGGCAAATCCCTCATCAACAGAGGGTGCCTCTCTGAGGGCCGCTGTTGCCTCTCTGATGAAGGCCCTGGTTTCCTCCTCCACCTGCCTACCTCTCCTTGGCCCTCGTGGTTTAACTACCAGGGGAGGCATCTGGGCTCTTGTGCTGGGCCCAGCCTCCTCCTGGGTGCCACTGGGCCCTGCCTCCTCCTGATCCCCAACATCACCCTCTTCCTGGCTCTGCTCTGGCTGTAAAAAAAGAAAGGGACATTATTTATTTTGGCCCACCATCATTCACAGACATTGTTCACCTCTAGACATTCTTGAAATCAATGTCAAAAGTTATGTCATTTTCAATGATTCCACATCCTGGTTTTGTTGCCTTGTCCACATAAAATTAGGCCACTACTGTATCTTGCTCTTAAAAAACTTTATTGGTAGAAGTTTACATACCTAACAATACTAACATCTATTTAAATTCTACAATTTTGTAAGATATAAATATAGATATCAATACTTTACCTGGCTCCATATATCCAAATCTGCCTCCTCAGGGACCTCAACTTGAACCTCAGAGGAAGCCAGAGCAGGGTTGCCAGGAAGGCTGGAGGACTGGCTGCAGGGAAGGCTGGAGGGTTGGCTACAAGGAAGGCTGGATTGATCTCTGGGGGGAAGGGTGGACAGAGATTCCCTCACTTCCAGCTGGTCATCCAGGAAAGATAACTTGCTGTAGTACCACAGACTGGGTTTATAAACCTTATCTGCTGGAGCACCTGACCTCTGGGACCTCGGGACCATAGTCCTCTGGGTCCTGTATGTCCCTCTGATAGTCGCTATTTTGGTTTTCACATCTTGGAGAGTTGTTGTGGGTATCTTGGTTTGCACAAATGCAAGCAGGCTCTCCAGTGCTGCTTTCCTTGCGTCTTTATTTTTATTCGCGCCACTTTTGGTTTGCCATAGTATAGGTAGCTCTTGCCATGTGTCTATGAACTCCCCCATGAATTCCGGGTTTTTGAAAGTATTCATGATATCTGTAAAAGCGAGAAACAACAAAATATATATTTTTCAGGCAACATTCCTCAAATGTGCATTTTCTACATATTTTTTACGCACAAATCTCCTCGTCTGATGAACCTGAAATGCTTAAATTGTTAGGTACCTTCGTCAAGACGTTCGTTGCTAACTCCCTCTCCCGCCAAATGAACGTATTTTCGAGACTTGGATCTTCACTTGATATACACTGTGCATGCGTGAAACTCTGCACGCTTTCCCCGCCCCTGACGTTCGATATTGCACTTTCCCCGCCCCTTCTCGCTCGTCGTAGTGCTTAACAAAACATGGCGGAGACACAGGTGGCTGAGATTACCTCTACAGAGGAGGAAATTCCAGAGGAGCCCAAATCCAGATCCAGGAGATATAAGGCATCCAACATGTCATTCGAGGAAATGGTGGAGATGGTCGCCATTTTAAAGAGGGAGGATTATGATGCCAAGCATGGGCCATATAAAAGGCCTAATCTGGTCAAGGCAAAAATTATGGGCAAAGTGGTCAAAAGTCTTCACAAAAAATTCGGGGTGTGCAGAACGAAGGAACAGCTCCGAAAACGTCTGATCTGAAGTTGCGGGAGCCCGACCAATACAAAAGAATAAAGAAAGTTTTAGGAAAAAGTAAGTTATTTTTTAATATTTTCCATGGTACATATTATTTACTTGTATTCTGTCGTGTATTTTTGACTTTGATATAGTACAGTGAAAGATACCATCTTTCAGGTTCGTCCGCACAGTAAACGGACGTATTAAACCTCTTTCTCCGTACAGTTCCTCAAACGATGTTTTAGGATAATCCAGTGTGAACACCCATGTATTTTATTTTATTTGGGGGAGCAAATTTTGTAATCACTTATTTTTTCGGTGCTAATCCAAAGGACATTTGTTCGTTTGACAAAAGGATATGCATGGTAATGTTAAGGGAGTGAATGCTCAGCAGCTGATGAAACATCTGAACGCAGTAGTACAAGTGTGGGCCTAAAGCCAAAAAGCTTGAGGGTGTCACACACAGGTGATCCTGTGTAGATACTTTGGGGTGTTACAATGTGTCAAATTTGTGTTTAAAAAGTATATGCTATGGTTTTGGCTATGTATCCAATCATGTGTTCCGGTTGGCACTGGGGGTCCATTTAAAATGGAGCAGGCTTCAAAAGAATGTTTACAAAGTATTTTATCATGTTTAGTTTTTTAGAAAAATTGAGTCGCTACTAATGAAACTATACCTTTTATTTCAATCTCCCTAGGGATTCCAATAGCTACCTCAGATGAGCCGATAATTGCAACACCTACAACAATACCCCCAGAACCCCAGGATGGAGAGGAACGTGATGTTGTGGAAGTGGAAAGTGGCACCACAACAGGTCAGAGAGAAACCAGACACATGCATGTTAAATAGATGTAGGCCTACATATTCTATCCTACATTTTTCTTTTTACATTTAGGTGCAGTTCTGGCCGAAGACCCCAAAAAGTTGACACATCACAGTGCCCAGATCCTGATCCAATACCTCATGGTCTGCTGTCGTGACCTCGAAAAAATTAAGGGAGACTTGATAGAGATCAGGGCAAATACCAAGCGGGTGGAGGAAAGGCTCCAAAATATCATGGCTGTGCTTGGGCGTGTCTAATGTTTTTACACCAAAGAACGTTTAAATAGCTGAGTTTTGGAAGGTTTTTTGTTGTTTTACCCTTTAATGACTAGCACATGTTTAGCTTTTTCACAATTTTTTAGAATATAGTTTGTTTATGCATGGCTGGTCATGCGTTTTAATACCCCAAAAATTAAGGGAACATCCACATTTCAAAGGAAGTTTACCACCAAAAAAAGAAATAAAGGTATTTTTACATTCCAAATAATTGTGGCTTCATTATGTAAATGTGGTGCTGAGTGAACTAATCAATGTTTTGTGTTTACACTGACAATGAAGGCTAATTAAGAATGATAAATACACATGGCAATACAAGTGCACGAGGTAAACCTACATGAAACATAAAACATTATAAAATGAAAACACCAAACCAAACTTTACTCCATAAAATAATGAATTTATTTGAAAACAAAATTTTAAACATTTTCTGGCATTTCAATGGCCCCCCTACCCATAAAATATTCCACATATTGGTTACGGACCTCACGTCTGGTTGGGGGGGCCATGCCAGGACGGCCAGGTTCCAGGGCCACTAAAGTTTCTTGATTGAGTAAAGAGGCCTCAGGCCCACTCAAAGCTATATAACTGGTGGAATGCACCCGTAGGAAATTATGAAGCGCACAGCAAGTCATTACCACATGGTTCCATTTGTATGGGGCAAGGTGGATGGAAGTCAGGAAGAGGCAAAATCGGCTGGCCATGATGCCAAAGGCATTTTCCACCACCCTTCTGGCTCTGGCCAGCCGATAATTGAACACCCTCCTCTCAGGGGTGAGGGTGCGTTGCGGGAATGGCCTCATCAAATGGGGTCCCAGGCCAAACGCCTTATCCGCAACAAACACAAAAGGTAGTCCCTCCACATTCTGCTCCGCTGGTGGCAAGGCCAGCAGATCCAAAAGGAGCCGTTCCCCAAACTCCGTCTGGGCAAATACTCCTCCATCAGACATCCTGCCATTCTTGCCAACGTCCACATAGAGGAACTCGTAGGTGGCCGACACCACTGCCATCATCACGATGCTGTGGAACCCCTTATAGTTATAATAAAAGGATCCTGAATGGGGTGGTGGGACGAACCGAACATGTTTGCCGTCGATGGCTCCTCCACAGTTCGGAAAGTTCCATCGCTGGGCAAACTCGGAAGCCACATTCTGCCATTCATGTGGCGAAGAAGGGAACTGTGGAATTAAAGAAAGAATAAATTAATACTTTGAGCCAGAAACATTGAAAGCTTATTTCATAAAAACATTCATGTCCAACATTGGTAGAAACTGTAAAAAAAAAAAAAGATTAGTAAGCAACAACAAACCTAAAAAAAACAATTAATAAAAATTGGGGGGGGGGGTTGAAGATGAGTTGGGAATATCACAAATGAAGGCTGTAGCACTCTGTATGAAGTTAAAAAAAAAGGAACATTCCTAGGCAATCTTTAGGTTGCGTTTTGGGTAAAGCACTATGATGGAACATAGAATAAAATACATGGAAATGACTAGGCAAGGTAGGTATGGCCCCAGGATAGCATGCTGGAGAGGTTAGGTAAGCCAAATTTACAGGTAGGCCTCAAAGCCAAAACTTTTACTTTTAAAACATGTGGAGAAAGGGGACATTCCCTGCAGCTAAGAATCATGTGAATTAGGGACTGCTAATAAAGCAAAATAAAAAGTATCCAAAACAAAAATACATACAATGTGAAGTTTTTAAGAAGAACACTTGCCTTAATATAGTCCTCCTGCAAAACTTGAAGGATGGCAGAACAAGTCTCTGGTATAATGATACCCAGAGCCTGGGGGGATATGCCTGTGGAGAACTTAAGGTCCTGCAGGCTTCTCCCAGTCGCCAGGTATCGCAACGTGGCAATGAGCCTCTGCTCAGCACTGATGGCTTCACGCATAACGGTGTCCTGCCTGGTAATGTAGGGGGACACCAAAGCCAACAGATGCTGAAATACGGGGTCAGACATCCTGAGAAAATTCCTGAAATCATCAGGATTATTCTCCCTGATCTCCCGCAACAAAGGCATGTGACAGAATTGGTGCCGCTGGAGCAACCAATTCTTGGTCCATGAACTCCTCCTGACCCTGCTCATGGCATGGAGTCGGGATACAGCATGAACCCCTGCACCAACTACAGCACGAACTCTACGACGAGTACGTAGCCGCAACATGGCTAGATAACGGTCGGCTGAACAGAACGAACTAGAAGAACGCACGGAAGAACAGCAAGGCCAATGAAGAACAAGCTGAAAAACAGGAACGAGCAGAGCAGACCACACTGAATAAACAGATACGAACTGACTACACGCACTGCCAAACAGATACAAACCCACAGGCACAAACTGAACTCCACAAAACGATCTTCAAAGCACGAAGACTGAAAAGCGCGAATCGTCTCTCACCAAACTTTTACTAACACGCGGTAACACGGAATTAGCAAAAGCGTCCCAAAGGGTGGCGTCATTAGAACGGAACTTCCCCTTTATAGTGCCGTCGTACGTGTTGTACGTCACTGCGCTTTGCTTCATCGTTTTTTACAATCATCGTGTGTACGCAAGACAGGCTTGAGAGGAAACATGAAAAAAAACGACGTGAAAAACGGCAAGAAAAAAATGGCAAGAAAATCGATCGTGTGTACGCGGCATTAGAGCCTTGGACGGCAAACACATTTGTATTACAATGTCTCCTGGATTTGGCTCCAGTTATTACAATTACAAAAAAAAGTTTTTGTTGGTCCTGATGGCAATCTGCGATAGTAACTACAAATTTGTTGCAGTGGATGTTGGTGTATATGCAATAATTTGTTTTTATTAATGTTATAGAAAATAATTAACCACAACATTTTTACCAATTATATTATGTGCAAAAAAAAAATTGGGGGAAAAAATATAACATATATAGAGAAACATATATTGCTCAGAAAATATGTGGTTTGGATTCAGCACCTAACTCTGATACCTAAAAGTTAGTTAGAATGGAATCAATTGTCTTCAGAGGTCACAAAGCATATTCATGTATGGGCCTGTCAAAGTCCACACCCTAATCCAAGTAAGAATCTGTTGCAAGCCTTAAAAATTGTTTTTCAAAGATTCTCTCTTTCCAATCTGACAGAGCTTTATCTATTTTGCACAGAAGAATTGCTCAAAATGTCACTCTAGATTTGCAATTCTATAGGCAGGAGCTCAAAGATGAAGCTGTGGGAAAAAGGGAGTGTTGCAGGCGTGATTCTAACAAATAAGCGCCTTCTTTGAAATGTTAGAAATGTGATGGACTTAAGACCAAAAGTAATAAACTTTCTTTAATACCTTTTGTCTCCCCAAAATTTTATAAGTTGTAAAGTAGACCCAATCTCGGACTCCTGTTAATAACACACATACTCATGTATTGTGAAAGTCACTGTACTCATCTATCAACATGTTAATATTCCCACAAGAGCCAGAGGCAGAGATGGGAATTGTAGCACCTGAGCAGGGTTCCAATTGGACTGAGCTGGAGATAAAATGTAAAGATGAAAAAACATTCACTCTCAAGATGTTCAAAGCAGGTAGAGATATGCCCATTAGAAGGTGGTTCTACAAAGTATTGACATATAGTGGCTGATTAGAAATGCACGCCTCAACTGTGCCATGTTTCAGCTACCTGTGTCCCAGGAGATTACAAAAACTGTTATAAATAGATTTTGCATTTTAAGTAGTGAAATGAGCATAAGATTTCCCTATCAACCAGCAAGTTTTCTGACTCCAATGTGTCTTCTATACAGGCAATGAGCTGAGATTGGGAGCACTCATTCAAAGGGCGTGCTCCTAATTCAGCTTGTTAGCTGCATAAAATACACCTGTCAATAGGAGGCAATCAATTCATCAGTTTCCAATCTCTCCACGATGGCAGAGACCAAAGAGCTGACCTAGGATGTAATGGACATGATGGTAGACCTAAACAAGGATGTAATGGGCTACAAGACCATTGCCAAGCATCTTGGTGAGAGGGTGACAACAGTTGCTGTGAATGGAAGAAAAACAAAATAAGATCTCTATGCAAAATCTCACCTCATGGAGTTTCATTGATCATGAGAACGGTGAGTAATCAGACCAGAACTACACGGGAGCATATTTAATTCAACTCCAGATAACTAGGACCATAGTCCACAGGAAAACAATTGTTAACACACTACGCCATTAAGGACTGGGTCATCACATTGTGATTCATAGGAGCACTAGGTAAAAGAGTTGTGGTCAGATAAGACGAACGTCAAGCAATTTGGCATCAACTCAACTTGCTTGATTTGGAGTAGGAGGAGGAATGCTGCCTAGACCCCCAAGAACACCACCGGCAAACATGGAGTTGGAAACATGCTTTGGGATGTTTTTCTGCTAAGGGAACAGGACAACTTAATCACATGAAATTGCTGGTTAGGCTATCTCCCTTCCCCACTTCAATTTTGACCCCTCAATCTGCTGGACAGTCTCTGACCAATGGCAAGATTCAAGAGGGGCCACGGACTTCCTAGAAGTATTTGCATAATACGGTCTCTCAGGTTTTCATATGTTACATTTAAAGGGAAACTATGCCTGGACTAGTCAAAGTACTTGCATGTTTACTTGATAGACATTACAAGGAGTCTATTTAAATAAACCTTTCTCACTATCTCTGATCATCTTCTGCAACTCCTAGAAAATTCTTTATACAAGCTTGGACAAAATTGAAACTTATTCAGGTCTATGCATAATTAGGTTAGGGGGTTGGCCAATTAGACACTGACCACTGCATAGAGTTCTGCCAAGTATTCTCCCTTAGCTGGAAGTACTGAGTAGCTTAGAGTGTAGATCAGGACAGGAGTGGGAGTGGGTTGTAGTAAGTACATATACTGTCAAATCTTGAGTGTGAACCTCCTTCCCTTAACCAGGGCATTTAAATTGGTGTGGGTGGGTATTCCAGCATGACAATGACCAAGGAAACAAAGGAGTGACTCAAGAAAAAGTGGTTTAAAAAGAAGCACATTAAAGTAAAGTGGCCTAGGCAGTCTCCAGACCTTAATAGAAAATGTGTTTAGGGAGCTGACAGTTTGAGAGGTACCAAACGTCCGCTAATGTAAACCCTAATGACTTGGAGAGGATCTGCAAAGAGGAGTGGTACACAATCCCTTCAGAGATGTGCGCAAACCTGGTGGCCATATTCTTGTAACCTCTGGCCTCTGCCAACAAGTTAGGAGGCTGGCCAGAGGATTTGTGGGAGGAGTCTGGGGGGTATGTATCCCTCCTCCTCTGGCAGGTCCAGGGTCGGCTCGTGTTCCTGGTTCCGTGGTAAACAGCCGACGAGCGTCATTTCTGGTGTGTAGTCATTTCCGGGTTTCGTTCAAACAGGGGGAAGTCTTCGGTCGCCAGGCATTGCTTCTCTCGCTGTGCTTCAGGTATCGTTGGGGGCAGTGGGCCACGCGCATCTTGTTAGTCGGGCCGGGTTTGGCCCGACTGGCCACCATTCACTATTGTATCGCCGTTTAACGGCTGGGGAAGCCGCAGCCGGCCAGGCTTGCAGGGGTGTTTCATGGGGGGAGTCTCAGCTGGGTTGTCAGTCCAAGTGGCTGATTTAGAACATCCACGGTCACAGACTGGGATATAGAGGTGGGGGGGTGCTGCAGATTTAGTCACTATTCATGTAGGCTGCAGTAGTATACTAGGAGTACATGGTATACAGTGGGTCAAAACCAAAGCTGAGTTGCAACCAAAGAACACCATACCTACTGTGAAGCATGGGGGTGGCAACATCATGCTTTGGGGCTGTTTCTCTGCAAAGGGAACAGGACGACTGATCTGTGTACATGAAAGAATGAATGGGGCCATGTATCGTGAGATTTTGAGTGCAAACCTCCTCCCATCAGCAAGGGCATTGAAGATGAAACGTGGCTGGGTCTTTCAGTATGACAATGATCCCAAACACACCGCCCGGGCAACGAAAGAGTGGCTTTGTAAGAAGCATTTCAAGGTCCTGGAGTGGCCTAGCCAGTCTCCAGATCTCAACCCCATAGAAAACCTTTGGAGGGAGATGAAAGTCCGTGTTGCCCAGCGACAGCCCCAAAACATCACTGCTCTAGAGGAGATCTGCATGGAGGAATGGGCCAACATACCAGCAACAGTGTGTGACAACCTTGTGAAGACTTACAGAAAACGTTTGATCTCTGTCATTGCCAACAAAGAATATATAACTAAGTTTTGAGATGAACTTTTGATATTGACCAAATACTTATTTTCCACCATAATTTGCAAAAAAAAATCTTTCCAAATCAGACAATGTGATTGTCTGGATTTGTTTCCACATTTTGTCTCTCATAGTTGAGGTATACCTATGATGACAATTACAGGCCTCTCTCATCTTTTTAAGTGTGAGAACTTGCACAATTGGTGGCTGACTAAATACTTTTTTTGTATGTATGTGCCTAAAGCTGCTACTTAAAAAAATATAGTATGTAATGTGATATTTAGATGAATAAATAGTAGCGCTCTGTTCATAAATAAATATAAACAATACTCTATAACACCCAAAGATTATTATAAATAAATAATGTAAAACAATAAAATTATGCACAATAAAAAATTGTAGACAATTAATACCGTAAAACACTAAAATATATATAAAAACTCAGTAAATGTCCATAAATATTGTAGCAGCGCTTCTTGTCATGAATAACAAGCTTCTTTATGTGTTGCCTACACAAAAGGAACTGATGAGCAGAGGGAAAGTGTGATTGATATCTCAAAGTGGTTGATATAGTTCAAAAAGTTCATCCGTCATGTATTGTATATACAGTAGAGAAGTCCCCTTTTGGGGATACACTCACCAAAAGGTAGATATGAATGAGCCTTATCAATGTCACCAGGATCACTTCTTTCCTTTCTTTCACTCCTTCCACCGATATCCAACTTTGTTTGTATGCTCAGGTGTTCAGGTATTCATATGAAAAAAGAATAGTCACATAGCGTGATATTGCTTTAAGCATTTATTTCCCATGAACAACACCCTTACAAGTGGATACGTACAAAATTGCAGTTAAAAAACGGGCATAGAAAATGTTAGTTGCTCAGTACACATAAGGCGCCAGTAGATGGAGGCTCACGCTGTGTTAAACAGCGTGTGTGATGTTACCACTTCCTGGTTCCTGGATGCGTTGGAGCGCAAACGTCACTTCCGGTTTACGGCGAGACCACGACCCTGGCGCGTTTCGTCACTTCCGGACTTCGTCTGAGGGCGCCCTCAGACGAAGTCCGGAAGTGACGAAACGCGTCAGGGTCGTGGTCTCGCCGTAAACCGGTAACATCACACACGCTGTTTAACACAGCGTGAGCCTCCATCTACTGGCGCCTTATGTGTACTGAGCAACTAACATTTTCTATGCCCGTTTTTTAACTGCAATTTTGTACGTATCCACTTGTAAGGGTGTTGTTCATGGGAAATAAATGCTTAAAGCAATATCACGCTATGTGACTATTCTTTTTTCATATGAATACCTGAACACCTGAGCATACAAACAAAGTTGGATATCGGTGGAAGGAGTGAAAGAAAGGAAAGAAGTGATCCTGGTGACATTGATAAGGCTCATTCATATCTACCTTTTGTTGAGTGTATCCCCAAAAGGGGACTTCTCTACTGTATATACAATACATGACGGATGAACTTTTTGAACTATATCAACCACTTTGAGATATCAATCACACTTTCCCTCTGCTCATCAGTTCCTTTTGTGTAGGCAACACATAAAGAAGCTTGTTATTCATGACAAGAAGCGCTGCTACAATATTTATGGACATTTACTGAGTTTTTATATATATTTTAGTGTTTTACGGTATTAATTGTCTACAATTTTTTATTGTGCATAATTTTATTGTTTTACATTATTTATTTATAATAATCTTTGGGTGTTCCTCCAAATACTGCTTTTACATCATTCACACACTTCCAGCAGCTGCTCGTTGTGATTGGGATCCCCATTCCCAATCAGATAGACATTCAGCCCTATATTACTCTAGTCATACCATCAATTGTGTTTATCCCAGGCGCTGAGCGGTGCTCATGCAGGAAGGGCCACTTTAAGCATCTTCATATTTAAATACTCTATAACACCACTTGAATGTGAACTCAAATAGGTGATGTGCAAAAAAAAAAAAAAAAAAATGACAATATTAAGATGCTTGAAAAGTCCATCCAGAGATGTTCCAATATAAACAAATAAATCAGAAACTCAAGTCCATTAGTGATTGTGTATATTCAAGTGATTGAATAAAAATCTTCTTTGAATGAACTTAAATTAAATCTTCCACCACACCGTTTGTGATTCCTCTCCCATAAGAAATAAACTCACCAAAAATATGCCTCGCACTCTCATGCTCCGCAATAAAGCTTGGTGCACCCACCAGGGTTAACAGATTTGATCCAACAGTGCTCACCCAATCATGGTTTCCACATGTAAAATGAAAAGTGCTTCCAATAGTGAAGTATGTAAAATCAATTTATTTAAAAACAGCAAAGAAACATCCTTCAACCATTGCACTTACATCACTTCAAAGTAAAAACAGCACTTCAAAATCACACCAGGTTAAGACCTGGTGGAACATCTTCACATTTGTACATTATCAGAAGGAGAATCTCATCTTCAGGAATCTGAGATGGGAAGTGTCCCCCCAGGGCGGCCTTACAGATTCCAAGTATATGGATGAATGGTTGGAGTTTTTTAATAATGCGGGCAAAGAGCTTGAGGCTAGGTTCACACCTATGCGTTGCGTTTTTTGAGCTTGGAGTCTTTGCAAAGTTCGCAATCATTTGTTCAGCTGTTCCATTGCGTTTTTAGCTGCGGACTTGCCGACCTTGGAAGTCTCGCCGCTGTTATGAGGGGGAACTCCACGCCAAATTTTAAATAAAAAACAGGCATGGGTTCCCCTCCAGGAGCATATCAGGCCCTTAAGTCTGGTATGGACTTTAACAGGAACCCCTACGCTGAAAAAAACCGCGTGGGGGTCCCCCCCAAAGTCCATAGCAGACCCTTATCCGAGCACGCAACCTGGCAGGCCGCAGGAAAAGAGGGGGGACGAGAGTGCCCCCCCCTCCCTCCTGAACCGTACCAGGCCGCATGCCCTCAACATGGGGGGTGGGTGCTTTGGGGCAGAGGGGCGCACTGCAGCCCCCCCACCCCAAAGCACCCTGCCCCCATGTTGATGAGGACAGGGCCTCTTCCCGACAACCCTGGCCATTGGTTGTTGGGGTATGCGGGCGGGGGGCCTATCGGAATCCAGGAGCCCTCTTAAATAAGGGGGCCCCCAGATCCCGGCCCCCCACCTTATGTGAATGAGTATGGGGTACTACCCATTCACCTGGTGGGAAAAAAATGGCAATAAAAATACTACGCAGGTTTTTTAAGTCATTTATTAGTCAGCTCCGGGGGTCTTCTTCCAACTTCGGGGTCTCTTCCGACTTCGGGTGTCTCCGGTGTCGTCTCCGCACTCTCCGGTTCTTCTCTCGCTCTGCGGTTCTTTCTTCCTTCTGCCGGGCCTCCGCTATCTTCTTCCAGCTCTTTTGCTAGCGGGGGCCCGGTCTTCTTCGTCGTCTTCTTCCCTCTTCTCTCCTGGAGATGTTGACTCGTCGCTGTCTCCGGCTGTAATGCCGTATGAGCAGAGCGCATTCACTTTTATAGGCATGGGCGTGGTCACCGGGTGATACCACCCAGTGACCCCACCCCCATATGATGTCACAGTCCCATCATTCCCTGGGACTGTCCCGAAATAGATCTATTTTTAATCCACAAAATTCAAACAACCATTACATTGAGGTGTTTAAGAATATGGTGTTAAAGGACATACAAGAACTCCCCCTAAAAAACGAATTAATCCCAAATACATCAGAGAAGGTATAAAGTCCTTGGAGGATATAAAGGAGATTATAATCCGCCCGGCGGATAAGGGGGGAGGGGTTGTATTGATGGACAAATCGTTCTATCTCAATCAATTAATGGGACTTTTAAGTGATCAGGCGACTTATAAGAAATTGTTGGCTGATCCAACGGAACCATATAAGGACCAACTTAATTTATTGGTTGAATAGGGCTTCAGAAACAATGCCCTGAACCCAAAGGAAAGTAAATATCTCAATCCCACTTCATGTAGAATACCGGTGATCTACACATTGTCTAAAATTCACAAAAATGGAAAAGTACAACCAGCACGCCCAATTGTGAATGGTATAGGGTCGGTCACTGCGAGGCTTGGGGAATACCTTGACAGGTTTCTCCAACCAAGTGTTAAAATCACAAAAGCATACCTTAAAGACACCATGCGATTGCTGGATGAGGTTAAGCTGAATCCAGCTGCCACGACCTATCTAGTTACCGCGGATGTGTGTTCATTATACACCACCATACAGCATGATGATGCTTTGTTGGCACTAAACTGGGCTTTGAGTAAGCGTGAGGACATACCCCATATACAGAAATGTTTTCTGGGCAAAGTTTTGGATTTTTGTATGTTTAATCAACATAGACCAGAACTAAAACTCTATTGCAGGTTCATTGATGACCTCCTATTTATATGGGAGGGGTCAAGGGAGTCTGCGATGGAATTTGTGAAACATCTGAATAATAATACAAACAACATCGTATTGGACAAATATTCCCAATGGACAGATGTTAAGGGTTTGTCGCAATTGTACCACAATGACAGACTATTTCGCACAGGCCAGCACACTTGGGGACAAATTTGTACAGAAGGGGTATATGGAGGAAGTGATGAGTAACACTATCACTGAAATAGCAAATATACCTAGGGAACAGTGTTTAAAGAAAAAGGGAGATATTATAAGGAATGATCAGCACCAATGGGGATTCATCTCCAGTTTTCATTTCCAGTACAAGGAGATAGAAAACATCTTTAGTAAATACTGGTATATTCTGTGTAGGGATAGACACTTAGGTTGCCCCCTACCAGATGAACTTCGGTTTATCTATAGAAGAGCTCCAAATTTTGGTGACCATGTGGTACATAAAATTCTGGACCCCCCTGGTCAACCTGATTTGAGGATAGACCTAAAAGGCTTTTTTTTCATGCCGAAAATGTATCTGCTGTAGGACAGTTAGAGTAAGTAATAGGGGTACTACCAGTATTACTAATCTGGATCATGAAACATTTGCGATAGATCGCTTCATTACTTGCAACTCTTCCTATGTTGTGTACCTGCTATGGTGTCCATGCGGGTTATACTATGTAGGCAGAACGAAGCGTCTTTTAAAAATCAGAATATCTGAACACTTGGCTAATATCAGAAAAGGCTTGAAACATCATAGCGTGTCCTTGCACTTTAAGGAAAAGCATGACCAGGATCCATCGGTTCTCCAATTTTGTGGAATTGATTGTACCTTCCCAGCATGGAGAATCGGGTGAGAGAACTATCGCAGAGGGAAACAAAATGAATTTTCCTTCTAAAGAGCCTTCACCCGAGAGGGTTAAACATTGAATTAGATCTGAATTGCTTCATTAATAATTTTTAAAACATTAATTAGGAGAATTCATTATATCTAGCTTGGACTTTGTATACTTATGATGTCATTACTTATTGCCATTTATGTCCCTGTATGATTTCAGCATATTTGTAGATTCATTATGTATTTTAATATAATAGCATTTATATATATATATAGTTTTTAATTTTTATATATAGTTGTACTCCAGCCATTCACAATGTTTATTTAATTTTACCAATGATTTTATAGCATTAACGGGTACGTGTATCTGTATTCATGCGATAGCATGTATATTTTACAATCATTAGCATATTGTATTCATATATACATCATTGCAATGTCTGAATATAACCCAGTGCTCTAAAGATCGCTGCAGACGGGGTCAGAGCCGATGATCTGCGGTCATGGAGACACAAAAAGCTTGCTAGTGCAGCAGGGGTTAACTCACTATAAGCTATAAAGGTGATGCTGCTACGCCGTGCAGCCAATCCCAATGATTAAGTCCTAGTGACGAAACATGTCTGGGTGTGGTCTGCACGGCAAACACCTGTGACTCCTGACATTCCATACCACCGGCTGTTAAAGTTTATACGGGATTGAGAAGCGAGTGGAGGGTGAGATCTGAAAGCTGTTTTTTGGGTCCGCCGTGACCGCAATTCACTGCACACTGCTGCACAGTCTTTACCCTATGTGCTTGTTCCTTTGTGTGATTTTGAAGTGATGTAAGTGCAATGGTTGAAGGGTGTTTCTTTGCTGTTTTTAAATAAATAGATTTTACATACTTCGCTATTGGAAGCACTTTTCATTTTACATGTGGAGACCATGATTGGATGAGCACTGTTGGATCAAATCTGTTAACCCTGGTGGGTGCACTAAGCTTTATTGCCGAGCATGAGAGTGCGAGGCATATATTTTTGGTGAGTTTATTTCTTAAGGGAGAGGAATCACAAACGGTGTGGTGGAAGATTTAATTTAAGTTCATTCAAAGAAGATTTTTATTCTATCACTTGGATATACACAATCACTAATGGACTTGAGTTTCTAATTTATTTGTTTATATTGGAACATCTCTGGATGAACTTTTCAAGCATCTTAATATTGTCATTTTTTTGTGTATTTTTTGCACATCACCTATTTGAGTTCACATTCATGTGGTGTTATAGAGTATTGTTTATATATTTTTTTTTGTATATTCTCTTTATTTATCAGTTTTATAAACAATTTACAGCATATCAAATCGGTGTCTCCATCTTACGCTTCCATTTTATATCAATCAAACATATACCTTCCCTCCCCCCTCCCCCTCCCCTAAAAAGAAAGAAGAAAGAAAAAAAAAGAAGAAATCCTACCCCACCTCTCTCTCTCTCTCTCTCTCTATCTCCCCTCCTCTCCCCCCCCCCCATTTGCCTAAAGTAGCAGTCGGGCCATCCCCATCTTCCCTTCACGGAACCCTACCTCTCTTAGCACTCCAGTAACCTTGTATATTCCCCCGTTTTTTTAAACTCTGTCCACTTCACCCATACTTTATTATATGTTTCTATAGAGTCTTCCCTTCTGTGTGATGTTTCCTCTATTGATCTTAGCCACTCTATTTTAGCTATCCACTCTTTCATTGAGGGGGCTTTAGGGTTTTTCCATCGTCTTGGGATCAGACTTTTAGCTGCGGGAGGTGTGGTACCAGGGAATTTTTGTATTGTGCTGCCTTTTTATCTGTGTCATGAAATAAACATTTCCACACTTCTTGCTGAATCTGTTTCCATGTTATTTGAAATGTGTTCTCTATTATTCTCTCCCAGTAAAGCTGGATCTTCCCACACTCCCACCATAAATGTGCAAAAGTCCCCAGTACCCCACAGCCCCTCCAAAACGTTGGTGAAATCTCTGCCCTCACCCTATTTGCTCTCTGCGGAGTCACGTACCACCTCGCCATTAATTTGTAACACATCTCTATCGTCTTAACATCACTGGAAGTAAAGCAGGCAATCTTAAGAATCTTATTCCTATGTTTTTCCCCCTGTAAGACCCCTATTTCCTCCTCCCATTTTCCCAAATAGGGGGGATGTTTAGGTCCTATTTCTTCCATCAATATTTTATAAATTTTAGATACACTCTGCCTCAGTCACCGGGGGGAGGAGAGGAGTCTCTCAATTGAGTTCATCTCCCCCCTTTCCCTGCAATGGCCGGGGGAGTGTTTGTGCAAAGTGCTGTATTTGTGCATATCTCCACCTATCCAGTGTTCTGCCCCCCCCATTTTTGTTTTAGCTCTGTGAAGGTGCATAACCTATTTCCCATCATCACATCTTGTAATAGTATTTGATCTTTCTTTGCCCATCTAGTAAAATATAAGTGCTCATCTTTCCCCGGTTTAAAATAACTTGTGTCTAATAAAGAAATCAAAGGTGAATTGTGTTGCCAGTGATATAATATGCTCAGTTCGTCCCATGTCCTAAAAGTGTGTTTAGTTAATGGATTTGTGTTTTTTTCCAGTTCCCTATACTGTCGTGGGATCCATACCCTCTTCCCTAAGTCTACTTTGCTTTGTGCTTCTTCAATTTACACCCAACCCTTTCCCTCCTTGTTATGTATCCAACCTGTTATCCGTGAAATGACGATTGCCTGGTAATACTTCCTGAAATCAGGAGCTGCTAGCCCCCCTAGCTTTTTCCCTTTTTCCAGTGTTGCATAAGAAATTCTAGGGTGCTTGTGTTTCCAAATATATCTCAATGCTAAGGTGCTTAATTTTGCAAAAAATTCCTGAGGGACTCTTATTGGGATCATTTGAAATATGTATGTTAATTTGGGCAGGATAATCATTTTTAAGGCATTTATCCTCCCTAACCAGGACAGGGGTTTATATCTTAGGTAATTAAGTTCATCTTTTACCTTATTTAATATGGGAATGTAGTTTGCCGCAAACAAGGACTCGCATGACGCTGTTAGTTTTACCCCCAAATAACCCAGTTCCTCCTTACACCAGGCAAAAGGGAAAGAGGGCTGGATTTCTCTCTGCTCCTTTTTTGCCAAGTTTATGTTTAAAATCTCGGATTTTGATGTATTGATCTTAAAATTTGACCTTTTCCCATATCTACTTAATTCCTTCAGTATGATAGGTATAGTTGTCCTAGGATTGGAGATAAAGAATAACACGTCGTCAGCGTATGCGGCAACCTTATACTCCCTGTCCCCAACTCTCACTCCTTTTATGTCCTTATTTTCCCGGATTGCAGCCAATAATGGTTCCAGTGCCAATACGAACAGCATTGGTGACAGGGGGCAACCCTGCCTTGTGCCGTTGAACAATTCCAGGGAAGGGGATAGAATTCCATTTATCCTAATTTTGGCTGTTGGATGAAAATAAAAAGCGGATATCCATCGCATCATTTTTTCTCCATTTCCCAGAAATCTCAGTGTTCCCAACATGAAGCCCCAGTCCACTCTGTCGACGGCTTTTTCGGCATCAACCGACAGAAATACGACTGGGGCCCCACTCTCTCTCGCCTCATGCATTAAAAGCAAGGACTTAAGGGAGTTATCCTTCCCCTCCCTCCCCGATACAAACCCGACCTGGTCGCTGTGGATCCATTGAGGTAATAGAGGCTTTAGTCTTCCTGCAATTATTTTTGAGAAAATCTTTGTCGGTATTTAATAACAATATTGGTCTATAGCTTTCCATTGGATCTTTGCCCTTCTTTAAAATTAGGGTTATATAGGCCATCAAAGCCTCTTCTCGTGGATTCTCACCTTCCGCTAGTGCGTTAACGTATTCGCATAATTTAGGGACCAATAGTTTTTGAAACTTTTTATAGTACATGATTGAGTACCCGTCAGGGCCAGGACTCTTCCCTGTGGCCATATCTTTAATTGCTTTACGTACTACTTCCTGTGTAATTGAAATTTCCAGGAGGTCCAAATCCTCTTTAGGCATTACTGGAAGATCTAAGCCTTGCAGGTACTCTTGAGCTTCTTCCATTCCTCCCCTCTTATCTTCTTTTTGTCTAACATTATACAGTTGACTGTAGTACCCATGGAAGACCTTTGCTATTTCGGGGGATGAGTGCCTTATTTCTCCTTTATTGTCTTTAATTTTAGCTATGAAAGATGCGTTTTTTTTTCCCTTATTACCCTGGCTAACCATTTCCCTGATTTATTGCCCCACTGATGGGTCTCTTTGTCGACTATATGGAAAGCTTGTTTTTTCTCCTGCTCTAATAATATCCCTAGTTCTTCTTTTTTATTTGTCAACTCTAACTTTTCTGGGATACCCTTCGGTCTCGTTTGTTGCTCTAGCTCATTTATCTCTCTATGTAAGTTATTGATCTTTTTTCCTTTTTTCCTTTTTTTTCCATGCACCTATACTTAACACCCCCCTTATTTAGCTTTTATGAGCTTCCCACAAAGTACCTCTTGAAATTTCAGGTGTGTCATTAATGCAAAAGAATTTCTCCAGCTCCTGTTCTATCCTCTTATTCACCTCCAGATCTTGAATCAGGGAATCATTCAGTTTCCATCCTCCCCCCTGGGGGCCCCTGACGTTATTTCTAGTTGCACTACCACTGGTGCGTGATCAGAAAAGGAAATTGCCTTTATCGCCGTATCTTTAAGGGCAGGTAACCACTGATGTTCTATTAATACATAATCTATCCTTGAGACTGACCCATGCACTGAGGAAAAAAAATTGTAATCTCGGGCTCCTAAGTGACCAATCCTCCAGGCGTCCACTAATTGATGCTCTAATAGTAGCTTCTTTATTTTATTTTGTCTCTGAGCTGATAAGTGAGAGTGACCTCCCGTAGTGTCCACCCGTGGATCAATACACATATTAAAGTCTCCTGACACTAACAGTTTCCCCTCCTTAAATTCTGCCAGTTTTTTTAGAGTTTTCCTCAGGAACCTATCTGGGTCCCTATTTGGGGAGTAAATATTTGCTATAGTACAGTCTACATTAAACAATTTCCCTTTAATAAAAAGGAATCTTCCTTCTGGATCCGCCAACTGCTTCTTTACCTCAAACACCGTATTTCTATCAAATCCTATAGCCACCCCCCGCGAGAAGATCGACGTTGAGTCCCCATATTACCATACGGGGAAAACCTGAGAGGACATCCTGGTCCCCGAGGAGTGCGTAATATGTGTTTCCTGGAAGCACGCTACATTTACCCCGTAATGTTGCAGTTCCTTATTAACTGCGAACCTCTTCCCTGAGGAATTTAAACCTTTAACATTGTATGATACTAAATTCAATGTAGTCATAACTCACATTGGGAGTGTCTGCCCCCATTCTCCTTTCCTCTCCCCGCCCGTGGGCATCACGGCCCCCCGCCAGAGGAGGGACCAAGGAGGAGAAAGGGAGAGGCCAGGAGAGAGAGAGACAACCAGACACCCAAGAGCAAAAAAAAAAAAGAAAGAGAACCCCCCCCCCCACACCCTTATCCCCTTCCCACCCCTCCTTACTGGAGGGTGAACAAAATCCATATTTGTTCCTTGCTTGAGTCTGACGGCCTCTATCCAGATGTCGTTCAATTCTCAAGCCTTGTTGGGGATGTCACCTCCCACACCACCCGTCCCTCGCCAGTCCATCCCCGTCCCCCCCTCCCGTCCCCCCTCCAGTCCCCCCCTCCACTCCAATTTACAGTTTAGTTAGCATTTTTCTCAGAGGGACTACGTTGTGCCTACTCTGCCCCCCCCTCTCCTCCCTCCCCCCCCCACCCCCTCGATTATGAGTCCACTGCACGTTGCTTTGGAGCACTGATATTCAATTTTTCTCCTCCCAACCCGGCAAAGCCGGGGGCTGGAGGTCCAGCTTGCTGCAGAAATCCCGGAGTTCTTCAGGGAATCTTAGTACTGCACTACGACCTTCTTTTTTTCCCTTCAAACATGCTGGAAATCCCCTTTGGTAGGACACATTCATAGTCTGCATCTGTTCTGTTAAGGGTTTGAGGAGTCTTCTTCTTGCCAAAGTCTCTGCCGAAAGATCTGAAAAAACGTGCAATTCGGTTCCCTCATATGCGATTCCTGTCAGTTTCCGGATACTTTCCATAATTTTAGCTTTCTCTTCATAGTAATGGAACCTTACTATGACATCTCTAGGATTGTCATCTGCTTGGGGTTGGTATCTTACAATCCTGTGAACTCTGTCCATTTTTAACTCCTCTGCTATCTCTCTCCCCAACATGGGGTTAAATACTTCCTGCATCACCTTGGGTAGATCCTCATTTTTGTGTTTCTCTGGTATACCTCTTATCCTTAAGTTTTTCCTTCGGCTTCTATTTTCCCGGTCTTCCATTTTGTATAGGAGCCATCTGTTTGTTTTTTGCAGGGATTCCATTTGTGCATTTATTTCCTCGAATCTTTGATCGTATTTTTCCATTCTCTCCTCTATTTCTTCTACTCGTCCCAGTACTTGTCCAATGTCTGTTCTTACTGCTGCTATATCTGCTTTCAGAGATGTTTCCATTTTGGCCAGTGTCTCTGTAAGCATCTCCTTAATTTGGGCTAAGCTCACTTGGGCTATTCCCACTCTTAAATCCTCTTCGGGTTCTTGTGCTCCTCCTCCTTTCTTTTTCTGGTCCCCATTCTGTGGCTTACTACTTCCCTTCCCCGCTTTAATTTCTTCCTCTGTTGGTTTGGGTTTAGCGGCTCCCGCCCGTGTTGTAGTTGCCTGCCTAGGGCTGCTATGACCAATCTCTGTCATGCTTGTTTCTGCTGACATATAGCGTTAAATACCCCCTGGGCTTGCAACAGGAACTACCCCCTTTCCCGTTTTGCCTGTTTTTCCCTTTGCTTGATTCATCCTTCTCTCCCTTTCTCTCCCCCTTGGCTATGGTTTCCACTGGGGGACGTCAAACCTTGGTCAGTATTTAATCAGAAGGAACAAAAAAAAAAACCCACAAGACAAAAAAGAAAAAGAGAAAATCCCTCACCCACGTCCAATTAGACTTTATCCCAATGACCTTAGACCTTGGCAGCTCCTGAGGATTTTCAGGCTATGTGAGAAAGGGACAGCAAAAAGAAAGGAGGCACAGGTGGACAGCGATAACGCAGCACTAGTACAGCACTGGTGGAGCAGGTGTTGGGGGATAGTATTCACAGTTTACCCACCTCCCGTTAACCTGTTTTAAGTATAGCGGTAGCAACAAATAACGATATTTATCTGCCACCGTTTCTGTTAAGAGACATCGATCGGCCAGTAGCAGTGAGTTAAATACCAGGGGCCCTCCCAAGCTTTACCAGATGGCACTAGCCCTTAGCAGTCCTTAACAGTACCAATGATAGTGCCAGGCTTCAAGGCCTCATAGGTATTGAGGGTAATTATTCGCCCAGCTCCTAGCACCAATTATGTTTACAATATAGACATAGATTTCCAGCATTAAATTATTTAAATGTAACTCGTCCAATTGATGCGGGTAGGAAGCAAGAGTTATACCTTTTAGCAGCAGTCTCTTAGGAGCAACAGCAAGTTTTATGCAGGTTTTGTGCCAAGGAAATAATTAAATAGAGACATGTATCAGCCAGAACCCTCCGGAAGCCAAGATCCTATTACTCCTTCAGGGACTCCAGCCCTTAGCAACCCCCAAGACTCCCCAGAGGAAAAGACAGTCCCTTAACAGTAGGCAGTAGTAAGGGGAGAGGTAAAACCTTTAGCTGTTTTTTCTCAAAAGAGGAAAAAAAAAAAACAGGCACCAAAGAGCACTGATATTCAAGTCAGTTCCTGGCCCCCCTTATGTTTATGATATAACTATGGTTTTCAGCATTAATTGCTTTAATGTACCGTATATACTCGAGTATAAGCCGACCCGAATATAAGCCGAAGCACCTAATCTTACCACAAAAAACTGGGAACACGTATTGACTCGAGTATAAGCCTAGGGTGTCCATCTGCATGCCTCACTGTGCCCAATCTCCCTACCTGATCTTCGGCGCTGTGTGACTAGACTGACTTTTAACATGGGAGTCTATGGAAGGGGTGCCCAGCTTTGAAAAATCGGTGCTCCCTGGCTGTAGGTCCCCTGGATAACAAACTTTGCACACTCGTAGACTATATGTGTGCCAAGTTTGGGGTCCAGGGGACCTAGGGCCGGCCGGTACCAGGTCCCCAAAATCAACGGAGAAATTACCGTTTAACATTGAAGTCTATGGAAGGGGTGCCCGGCTTTGAAAAATCGGTGTTCCCCGGACAACAAACTTTGCACACTTGTAGAGGAAGAGTGGGGCTACATGTTTGCCAAGTTTGGGGTCCAGGGGATCTACGGCTGGCCGGGATTAGGCGCACAAAGTTGAAGATGGACACAGACTCGAGTATAAGCCGAGGGGGGCATTTTCAGCACAAAAAAAATGTGCTGAGAAACTCGGCTTATACTCGAGTATATACGGTATGTTAAAAGTTTGT
The DNA here is from genome assembly GCA_029206835.1 of Rana muscosa. Classification (NCBI taxonomy): domain Eukaryota; kingdom Metazoa; phylum Chordata; class Amphibia; order Anura; family Ranidae; genus Rana; species Rana muscosa. The sequence goes on along the minus strand of JARGYO010000198.1, from coordinate 5,549,065 downwards.
CAAGAGTTGTCAGAGGGCCGTTTCACTCCTCAGTGCATACCAGTGATATTAGAACCCATAGTTATAGATTAACAGCAGTCCCAAGGAAGCAGCAACAGGTTATATACAACAGAGGCGGTTAGTAGAAATATTTGTCGGCCCCCAGCCGACTTGCAACAGATGTGTTAATGAAAGTTATAGCAAGATTTGCAGTAACTATTGGCGACGGTTCCCACTGAAGGTATCAATCCTCAACCAGTAACGGCACTTATCCCCAAGTTGAAATAAGTACCAAGATCCTCTTAATCCTTCATAGCATCAGTCATTAACAGCCTATGGGAGTTCCCAGGAAATAGGAGCAATCATTGGCAGCAGGCAACGGCAACAGCAGTTTTTACACAAAAGAAAGCACCAAAAAGAAAAAAAGGCAAAAAGCGCAGCAGCATTAGCAAATAGAAGACAGCAGCGATTCTCTCAGTCAGTTCTATTCAAACAGATCGCTCACTGTTTTTTTGCATATTGTTTGTGTGTTATTATTTTACATTACCACCTCCTCGTGGGTCTTTTCCTCTCAGTCAGGAAAGAAAGGGGTCGGAGGGGGGGGGGGGGTTGGGGCTGGAGGTATCCGTCCAGCCTCCGTGTCCACTTTTACTCTGTGCCTGAGTCCTCAATTCCCCAATAGAGCAGCTGCTGCTACTCCGCCAGCTCCTTTGCCGAGATACCTCTCCCGGTGCTCCAAACTCCTTAGTTCCTTTCAGACAGCTACAGTGTGAAAGAGAGAACAAGCGGGGGGAGTATTCCATCTCCAGCTCCAACGTAGCTGACAGTTCCCGTTGGTAAGTCCTTCCGCAGCAGCAGCTCTCCGAGAGCTTTTAAACATATAAAAACAAAAAATGCAGCGCCCAAAAAGTGTATGAAGGCCCAAACACACAAAGAGATTGGGACAGACAACAAACAGTGAAAAAAGTATACAGCCCACAGAGAGGCCAAGAATAGTAAATTCCAACTGTGCTTCACTCCAGATAATACCTACACATATATATAAAAACTCATATGTAGTTGTGTACAGTAAACTAATATAAAAGTCCAATGAGAGTGACAATGTGTGGACTGGAAACGGATGACAGAAATGTTACATGAATGTTGAAACATTAGAACATTGTCCCCATATAAGAAATCCAACGAGACTTCGAGATCATAGGACACGTATGTTCATAAATCCATAGCACCCGGGGACATGACTCCAACACCAGGGATGGGGGAAAGAAATGGATACTCTTACCCCTATATGTGGACGCACACACCAGCGGTGGTGAGTCAAACAGGCAGAAGATATAAGTGTAGACCACACTGGATCTGTCCTCCTGGAGCAGCAGCAGATGAAGCAAACTCAGGGAATCCAATCCTCTCCAGGATACAGGCACGAAATTTCCAAGACGTCAGTATATCAAAGATCATATAAAAAAATGGAACAGAGGAGGCTCCTCATAGTGCAGGATCAGATGGCAAGATAAAAATCACATTTATTCAGGAACAAGTCACAAAACACACATGGTGTAAAAAATAAAACAAGAAAACATGCAGGCTTCCATGCAGAGACTTGCAAATATGGTGATCACAGAAATGGTTTCAAATAACGGCGTAGCAGCAAAGCAGGTTCATGTACCCGACATGTTTCGCATAAGGAATGCATCAACTGGGGCATGAACCTGCAGGAAAATACCAGGCCATAATATACATGTAACATAATTGCTTGGACTCATCACAGCTGATGTGTGACCTCCCCATAAGAGAGGCTATCCAATCGCAAACAAGGGTTACCCACCTATGTATTCGTCATTCAACACAGACTGACCAAGCGAAAGGGGCCGCGCACGGAGATGAGACATGACGTCTCAGCTGGCATGCGTCATCACGCCGCCAATCCGAGGAGTGAATGCGTTCCTTGTCCCACGTGTGTCGTATCATGTAAGCGACGCACGTAATGACGTCATCATACTGACGCTGAGGAACGTCATCACGCAACTCCTCCAGGAAATGCTTGCGTTCCATATCTCCGTTGTGAGGTCCATATCATGAACCGCAACAGGAAGTGCGTCCAGCTGACAGTTCCCGTTGGTAAGTCCTTCCGCAGCAGCAGCTCTCCGAGAGCTTTTAAACAGCCTCCGGCAATGTGTCCATACATATATGGGGGAGTAAGAGGACAAGGGGGGGAGGCAGGGGGGGAGGCAGCAAGGTCTCCTCCAAGCACAAGCTTAGATGTAGGGATACAGCACCATACCATCCAGGGGGGGAGCGCAGGTACCAAGGGCAGTCTTCAAACCTCCCATGCTTCATCCGCAGTCCACTGTGCAGACGGCTTGTAGGTGGCTCGCCCTCTCCTCTCCCCCCGGGTCAGCCTCGCATCAGTATCGGCAAGAGTTTCGGGTGGGTGGGTGGTGACGGGTGGCCGGCATCCAGCTCAGGGCGCTACGTGTGGAGGCTCCTCCCCCATCTCCTCCTATTGTTTATATTTATGAACAGAGCGCTACTATTTATTCATCTAAATATCACATTGCATGTTGTCTGTCATGCTGTCTTTTTCAATGTGGTTTCATTTTCTGTTCTGTGGCTTGACAAGACTGCGGGCTGGTCTTCGGGGGTTTCATGTCACTTTGGGGGGAAAGAGGGGGCCAAGTTCAGCTTGCTAAATGTTGCGTGGGGTCTGGTAGTCCCAAAGGCTGCTTGTCATGCAGCCATGGTTAGTGGATGTAGGGGCTCGGGCTGCATAGATCCATTTGCCAAGGGGGGGGGGGGGTTCCCATCATCATGCACCTCGCTATGTCGGCTGGTGTATTGGTTGGTTTCTCAGCCATGCATGATAGGCTTTTCATGGTGTTCCGTCATTTGAGCATACTGTACTGTCTGTCATTCAGTATCCTTGCATCCACATTCATGTTCATGGTGCTTGATGTTTGGTTGCTTTCACTGCATGTACATGTGATATTGTTTCAGGTGGATTTCAGCGCTTCATGCAGAGTAGGCAAGGTGCGTGTGTATAGGAAGAGGAAAAAAGCAGCGCCTTCTAAGCGTAGTAGTATCAAAGATTTATTAAAGAAATTAATAATACAGCAGCAAGAGATACACTCACAAACGAGTATAGTATAAGGCTTATCTTAAGTGTTGTCATCTGCTCGACCCGGGAGCTGCGAATCCTGATGTTTACAATCTGAAATCCCACGTAGTTAGCGGCGGTAGAAGGAACTTCACTCTCGCGGCCGCAGAGATGGGGAAGAATCCTTACTGGAACACAGCTAGTGGAATCGTCACTTCCGGGTATGAAGTCAGCGGGGGATGCACGCGTTCGAAGCATGCGTGCTTCTTCATCAGGCTCATAGGGGCCATCTTAGAGTGGGGCAATTTATACCACACCACAATGCAAGTCAATTAGCTTACTTGGTTGCCAAAGAGATGGATACAGGACGCGGCTAAAGGACATGGCATGGCGCTGACAATGTGGATTCAAATAGCGCTAATAGGAGTGTTGTCAATTTATAATATAAATAATAATAATGATAAGGATAAGGGGGGGGGGGAAACAAAGAGGAAAAAGAGAAAACACCACCTAGGTACAATTAATTAATACAAGAGGTGAGTACAATAAAAGTATATATATATATATATGTACATACATATACATATATACACACATATACACACATATATGCGCACATACATATGGAGAAAATGTATAATAAAAACATTATAACGATAATGTATAATCAAGCACTCAAGGTGCAGTATTAAAATATATAAAAACACACACATATGTCTATAAATTGTTAATAAATTAGTAAAATATTAATAAAATTGGGAATCCAAAGTTTACTGTAACTTCCCCCAAGCGTCACTTTTAGAATCCTTCAATACCTCATAATAAATAAAATAAGATAAGAAATAAAAATAAAAAATGAAGATAAAAAATGTTGAGAAGAATGCAAATTAGAATAAAGTTGATTGGGTAGTATGGTAATATATAATCGGCATCATTGTGCTTGAGCTGACGCGTGCGCACCTGATACCTTTTCTATTTATCAATCAGTTGTATCCATCTCTTTGGCAACCAAGTAAGCTAATTGACTTGCATTGTGGTGTGGTATAAATTGCCCCACTCTAAGATGGCCCCTATGAGCCTGATGCTTCGAACGCGTGCATCCCCCGCTGACATCATACCCGGAAGTGACGATTCCACTAGCTGTGTTCCAGTGAGGATTCTTCCCCATCTCTGCGGCCGCGAGAGTGAAGTTCCTTCTACCACCGCTAACTACGTGGGATTTCAGCTTGTAAACATCAGGATTCGCAGCTCCGGGGTCGAGCGGATGACAACACTTAAGATAAGCCTTATACTATACTCGTTTGTGAGTGTATCTCTTGCTGCTGTATTATTAATTTCTTTAATAAATCTTTGATACTACTACGCTTAGAAGGCGCTGCTTTTTTCCTCTTCCTGTCATATTTCAGATTACTTCTATCTGCAAGCTGGCAGCCTTCCTTGCGGATAGTCTTCAAGCTATTCCACACATGGACTAATTGATATGGACTTTAAATGTGTGTCTTTATACAGCCTATTGAAGTTCCTATTCCTATCCTGTCAGCCCCTTTATATGTTTAGTTTTCTTGTATATCCTAATCCAGAGTGCGCTCAATCCATTTATTGTTTAAGGTGCGTGTGTATGCCTCTTCTTTCACAGGTTTTAGTTACATTTCATCATCTGTCACGTCTACAGATCCATACGGGCTAAGGTTTCGTTTTAAGTGATTGTTGGACCACAATCTTCTTGCCTGTATACCACATGTCATACGATGCACTCTCATTCATTACGTTCATATCTACCCACCACGGTCTGTGGGTATCATAGCCCTGAGTATTAGTTTTTCACTGCCTGTCGTTGCGCTGAAGGTTTCTCAGGCTCTCTCATTCCATACACCTTAGGTTGAATTGGTCACTTGTTGCATTGCAGGCGCTGTTGGTCTGCCATCACCACACTCTCACCTTTTGTACTTGGTAAGGCACAAAGGGGTGTTCTTCTTTGGTGATACTGTTTGTTCGTTCTTATATTCTAGTTTGTTTTTCCTTAGATATCGATATGTCACACGTGTCGGAGAGCGACAAATTCGCATTCATCCCGCCAACCCCTCTTAGGGGTTCTGAGCATGGCAGCTCACCATCATTAGGAAGTTGGACGATACCTAGGCTTGTTGTGGAGCCTCGACGCAAGGGTATTCCTTTCCCAGCTACAGATAGAAAAGCGGAACTCTTTAGATTGTTGTTCCAATGCCATCTCAACCACTCCCATCTACCAGTGAGGAACACGCTTCGGTGCATAACTCATTGACTCCGATACATGCAGTGTTAAATACTCTCTACCTTCATGCTGCAGTTGCAGGATAGGATTGAGGTGATTGAAGCCCATTTAGCTAGTGCTGGGGTGTCAGCTCCTGCTCTTCCAAGCCTGACTGCAGGTAATGTCATCTCTTTTCCTTCAGCAGCTCATTCACCATTAGCGGTGTTGCCTTCTGTGTCCCCGGCCCATTTCATCCCTACCAACATCAAGAAGCATATTTTGGAAGGGAAGCATGTCAATTTGGCCCCGCTGCTAATAGCGTTCCAAGATGTTACTGAAAACAAGTCATTTGCTTGTGGGGATGTGTCGGTGGTGCTCAAAACCAAAGATCCCAGGCTTAGTCGCAAACTCAGCGTGACGGAATTTGTACTGGCATTCTGTATTTTCAGAGACATTGGCAGCAGCACACACCACAGCCTGGTGTCCAAATTTTTAGTCCTCTAGTCAGATGGGGACCTCCAAGCAGGCGGCCGGTGGTTCTTCTGGACTTTCAGGTCAGGTGGATAAAATGGGTAGACCCATCCGTTATCTGGGTAAAGCTCAGCTATGCAACAATTATAATTACACATGTTGCAATTACAACCATTGCACGTTTGCTCCAGCTGCTTTAGAGCTCACCCTAAGTCCGCCTGTCTTGTCAAGCCTTTCAGTGCTTCATAACTATGCCTAGTTAATATCCCCTTACTAGGGGCTTTTTCTGGTAAAATCATCCATCCCCAGCATTCAGACAGTTTTTTTGCTGGAGGGCTTTTCAGCAGGCTTTCACACTGGCCTCATCACCCTTCCAACCAAGTCTTTTGACTGTAATAGTTTGTCGGCGGACAGTCACCTTGCCATTGTCAAAAATGAAAAGAACCCCGTGCTATGACTAAAAATTAAAAGTGCAATGTGCTATCTTTGTGACATGTGGGTTGTGTATATATAATAAGGGGGCGCTAAACAATAATAAACTACACACTATGGTTAAATAGTGTATGAATAAAGTGCAAAAAGTGTTTTACAGTACGTAATGAGCAATATCGTGTATGAAAAACTACAAACTAAAAAAAGTGCAAATAATAATAGTAAGTTACACACTATGGTTAGGTAGCGTATAAATAAAGTGCTATTACAATTCGTATTCAACAATAATAAAGTACATAGTAGACTTTAAGGTGAACTAAGTGCATAACATGAACAGCAATCAGATTGGGTAGTAGATCAAGGAATGTCTATATAAAATAATTCAGGTCTTTACACCATCACCATGGAAACGATTATATGAAGACATGCTGACACCCGGTGGATAAGGGTAAGTAGCTCACTTACCAGATCACCATGACCCCTTTGTTTGAAAAAGACAGGTCAGGTGAAGCTTGAATTGGTTTGGATGCTGTGCTGTGCCAATGAGATAAGCCTGGGGGACACTCCGCCTCGTGTTCAATCGAAAAGAATGGGAAGAAGCAGGACCATAGTATAATACCGTTTATTAAAAGATAATAGAAACAAAACAAGCCAAATGGCCTCTTACTTTAAAAAGTGCCTATGCCTCGGCACTCGAGTAGATCCGCAAACAGACAACCAGGTGGGTAGTGCAGCAGCCCTTATCGCTCGCGCTTGTATTTCAAATCGGCGTGCGTTCCACCGCCTGGAAGACGTCGGAGGTAAACACGTGACCGAGATATGCCTTGACGTACGTTTCGTCGTGATGACGTCGTCAGGAAGCGTCCCGGTCACAGGATGGGTCACGTTTTTATTTACCAAAGTGTGAATCTGATCGAAGCTAACAAGCTCCCTAGTATTGAATGCTGATGCCATCTAGTGGGGTTTGCACATATTGCTTTTGAAAATTTGTGAGCGCGGCTGTTCACAACCCACCTGACAGGCAAATTTGCTAGAAAATTGAATATCAAAAAACATTTTTGTTCACAACCACCAGGGCTCCCTTTAGATTCAGATCTGAGTGAGTATACACACAGCGTGCTCAAGAACAACTCTGTTTTTAACCCTAAAAAAAATAATTCACCACTTCATAGAAGTATTTTAAAACATGGTTCAGGAAGAAGTGAAAAAACTAAAAACCAAAAGATTTAAAAATACTTAGATTTGGGAAGGCATTAAAAAACGTGAAAAAAATAAAAACGTGATTATTAGACCAGCTGATGGGGGGGGGTTGGTCATACTGACCAAAGATAGTTATAATAAAGAAGTACTTAGATTACTCAGTGATAAAACCACCTTTAAAGAATTAGAGGGCGACCCCACATTTAATCTAAAAGCTGAACTCACAGAATGGGTAAAAAAGGGTACCAAAGCTAACATCTTAGACAAAAAAAGGCTAAATACCTTGTTCCCCATGCCCCAATATTCCCTGTTCTCTATATTCTCCCCAAAGTCCACAAATCAATAGAAAATCCCCCAGGACAGCCCATACTGAGTGGGATAGGCTCTCTTTTTTCAAGGGTGAGTGAATATTTAGATATATTCCTCCAGCCTTTGGTCACAAAGGGTAAATCCTACCTTAAAGATAGCAGAGAACTGATAAAAAGTCTCTCCCAATTAGAAACCAATGCAGACACGATATTGGTGACAGTGGATCCCTTTATACCAACATCAAACAAATAGATGGACTTTCAGCAATAAAATGGGCTTTGAAAACCCAATCCCAGTTAAAATCAGCACAGAGGAAACACCTTGTAGAAGGATTACAACTGGCTATGACAAATAACTATTTTTGGTATCAGGGGACATATTACAACCAAATAAAAGGGGTTGCAGTGGGAGCTCGTTATGTTCCCAGCGTGGCCAACTTACTATTAAATGGGAGCAAGAGAACATCTACAGCCAAAAATGGAGCAATCTTAAATTGTACAAAAGGTACATAGATGACATTTGAAGAGGAAAAAATAAAAAATATGGACAGCCGCACTCCAAAAAACCTTTGACGGTCGCCTTTATTGTATAAAAGATGGAAAATTACACCAAAATTCATCACAGCATAGCCAGGGTAACTGCTTACATGTTTCACACTGAAGGTCAGTGCTTAATCATAGCTAATTAGTTACGAACATCACACCTCTAATACTGTATAGAAAGAAAAGACACGTACTCATGTAAACTGAGGCCTCAATTAGAAGCCAATTAAAAATCAATTAGTGTTGAAAAGTATTGTGAGTGAAAAACCCCATTGCATGTATATGGTTGACAATTATTATCTATGTGACACTTAAAAGGTAAGTCAAAATATTCACTCATTTATACACCAATTTATTATATTTCTTTACATATTATATTGTCATACACATTTTTTATTTTTTTATTTAATTTTATTTTCATGTTTAATGTTATAAAGGTAACACACACATACATTTCATTAGTCCACTGTTAATCATCACTATTATTATTAACTATACACATACTATATGCATTACATGCACCAGTTAATTTTCTCACATTACACCTTCGTTTACACAATAAACGCATTATCACAGTTTTTCTTTCTCCTTTTTTTTTTTCTTTTTTTCTTTTCTTTTTTCTCTCTGGATTACTTTTTTTGGTTCCCGAGGGATTGTCTCTTTCATTTAAGTTTTATTTCATTTATTTTCTTTTGATTTACCTTTTAAGTGTCACATAGATAATAATTGTCAACCATATACAGTGGGGAAAAAAAGTATTTAGTCAGCCACCAATTGTGCAAGTTCTCCCACTTAAAAAGATGAGAGAGGCCTGTAATTGTCATCATAGGTATACCTCAACTATGAGAGACAAAATGTGGAAACAAATCCAGACAATCACATTGTCTGATTTGGAAAGATTTTTTTTTGCAAATTATGGTGGAAAATAAGTATTTGGTCAATATCAAAAGTTCATCTCAATACTTTGTTATATATCCTTTGTTGGCAATGACAGAGGTCAAACGTTTTCTGTAAGTCTTCACAAGGTTGTCACACACTGTTGTTGGTATGTTGGCCCATTCCTCCATGCAGATCTCCTCTAGAGCAGTGATGTTTTGGGGCTGTCACTGGGCAACACAGACTTTCAACTCCCTCCAAAGGTTTTCTATGGAGTTGAGATCTGGAGACTGGCTAGGCCACTCCAGGACCTTGAAATGCTTCTTACGAAGCCACTCCTTCGTTGCCCGGGCGGTGTGTTTGGGATCATTGTCATGCTGAAAGACCCAGCCACGTTTCATCTTCAATACCCTTGCTGATGGGAGGAGGTTTGCACTCAAAATCTCACGATACATGGCCCCGTTCATTCTTTCATGTACACGGATCAGTCATCCTGTTCCCTTTGCAGAGAAACAGCCTCAAATCATGATGCTGCCACCCCCATGCTTCACAGTAGGTATGGTGTTCTTTGGTTGCAACTCAGCATTCTCTCTCCTCCAAACACGACGAGTTGTATTTCTACCAAACAGTTCTACTTTGGTTTCATCTGACCATATGACATTTTCGCAATCCTCTTCTGGATCATCCAAATGCTCTCTCACAAACCTCAGATGGACCCGGATATGTACTGGCTTAAGCAGGGGGACACGTCTGGCACTGCAGGATCTGAGTCCCTGGTGGCGTAGTGTGTTACTGATGGTAGCCTTTGTTACGTTGGTCCCAGCTCTCTGCAGGTCATTCACTAGGTCCCCCCGTGTGGTTCTGGGATTTTTGCTCACCGTTCTTGTGATCATTTTGACCCCACGGGGTGCGATCTTGCGTGGAGCCCCAGATCGAGAGAGATTATCAGTGGTCTTGTATGTCTTCCATTTTCTAATTATTGCTCCCACAGTTGATTTCTTCACACCAAGCTGCTTGCCTATTGCAGATTAAGTCTTCCCAGCCTGGTGCAGGTCTACAATTTTGTTTCTGGTGTCCTTCGACAGCTCTTTGGTCTTCACCATAGTGGAGTTTGGAGTGTGACTGTTTTAGGTTGTGGACAGGTGTCTTTTATACTGATAATGAGTTCAAACAGGTGCCATTAATACAGGTAATGAGTGGAGGACAGAGGAGCCTCTTAAAGAAGAATATACAGGTCTGTGAGAGACAGAAATCTTGCTTGTTTGTAGGTGACCAAATACTTATTTTCCACCATAATTTGCACAAAAAATTCTTTCCAAATTAGACAATGTGATTGTCTGGATTTGTTTCCACATTTTGTCTCTCATAGCTGAGGTATACCTATGATGACAATTACAGGCTTATCTCATCTTTTTAAGTGGGAGAACTTGCACAATTGGTGGCTGACTAAATACTTTTTTGCCTCACTGTACATGCAATGGGGTTTTTCACTCACAATACTTTTCAACACTAATTGATTTTTAATTGGCTTCTAATTGAGGCCTCAGATCACATGAGTACGTGTCTTTTCTTTCTATATTAGAGGTGTGATGTTTGTAACTAATTAGCTATGATTAAGCACTGACCTTCAGTGTGAAACATGTAAGCAGTTACCCTGGCTATGCTGTGATGAATTTTGGTGTAATTTTCCATCTTTTTACAATAAAGGCGACGTCAAAGGTTTTTTGGTGTGCGGCTGTCCATATTTTTTATTTTTTCCTCTTCATATGCTACGTGCATTGCTGGCACCCACGGTAGTCCTGTCATTACGGATTGTTGGAGTGTATCCACCTGGAGCGGTAAAAATCTCTCTCTCTACATAGATGACATTGTCATAATGTGGGAGGGCCCTTTAAGCAGTCTATTAAAGTTCATAGAAATGATAAATGGAAACAAGTATGGACTGAAGTTCATAGCAACATGGGACAATACGTCAATCAATTATTTGGATCTGGTACCGACCGTTGCACAGGACAAAATAAGTACACGTACGTTTTTTAAAGATACTGATAGATAGGGTTATGTACCAGTCCAAAGTTGCCACCATCCCAAATGGCTCACAGCAATTCCGAAGGGCCAGTTCATGAGGATCAGGTGGAATTGTGATAGTGTGGGGAACTACCTAGCACAATCCTCCATCCTCAGGCAGATTTGTAGAGAGAGGCTACTCACCTCTGGGCATTGCTGAAGAGCCAAACACAAGTCCTCAATATGAACAGAGAAGACCTTCTGACAAAAAAGCACAAAGCACCTTTTGGAGCAGATCTAACCTTCCTGACTGGCTTTAGTCGCCAATACAAATAAGTAGAAAAGATCTTCAAACAATATTGGCCCATTCTTTTGAAAGATAAAGATTTGAGGCAGGTACTACCAGTGAAGCCAAAGTTCATATATAAGAGAGCCCCAGGCCTTCACAATAGAATTGCACCTAACATCCCAGAGCCCCCTAAAACCATCTCCACTTTCCTTGATAGAGAAGGTTTTTACTACTGCACTAGGTGCAAGGCTTGTAAAACTACCAAAAGACCAAAAAGGAGAATTGACCACTTCCAATCAGTTGTAACTAAAAATAAATTCAAAATTAAACCACTAATTACCCGTGACTCAGGAAACGTCCCATATGTAATAGCGTGCCCGTGCCCAAAACAGTAGGTAGATCCACTCGTAAACTACGCACTAGAATTAATGAACATTTAACCAACATTAAAAAAACGGCTTTATCAAATCATTTTAGGCTATTCCATGACCAAGATCCCTCTAGCAATTTTCTATGGGATGGACAAAGTAAAAAAACATTGGAGGGGTACCCATTGTAAAAAGGCAGTATCACAAAATTAAACCAAATGGCTGTATAATTTAGACACTTTACAGCCTGTTGGCTTAAACATAGACGTTGATTTAACCACTTAAGCTCCGTACCATTTTGTAGCTAAAGGACCTGAGGTGTTTTCAGAATTTTGCACTGCGATGCTTTAACTGTAAATTGTGCGGACATGCAATGTTGTACCCAAACGAAATTTGCGTCCTTTTCTTCCCACAAATAGAGCTTTCTTTTAATGGTATTTGATTGCCTCTGTGATTTTTATTTTTTGCGATATAAACGGAAAAAGACCAAAAATTTTGAAAAAAAAATATTTTCTACTTTTTGTTATAAGAAAAATCGAATAAACTCATTTTTAGTCATACATTTAGGCCAAAATGTATTCAGCCACATGTCTTTAGTAAAAAACAAATGTCAATAAGCGTATATTTATTGGTTTGCGCAAAAGTTATAGCGTTTACAAACTAGGGTACATTTTCTGGAATTTACACAGCTTTAAATTTATGACTGCCTATCTCATTTCTTGAGGTGCTAAAATGGCAGGGCAGTAGAAAACCCCCCCAAATGATCCCATTTTGGAAAGTAGACACCCAAGGAAATTGCTGAGAGGCATGTTGAGCCCATTGAATATTTTTTATTTTTTGTCCCAAGTGATTGAATAATGACAAAAAAAAAATTACAAAAAGTTGTCACTAAATGATATATTGCTCACACATGCCATGGTTATATGTGAAATTGCACCCCAAAATACATTCTGCTGCTTCTCCTGAGTACGGGGATACCACGTGTGTGGGACTTTTTGGGAGCCTAGCCACGTACGGGACCCCAGAAACCAAGCACCGTCTTCAGGATTTCTAAGGGCGCAAATTTTTGATTTCACTCCTCACTACCTATCACAGTTTCGAAGGCCATAAAATGCCAAAATAGCACAAAACCCCCCCAAATGACCCCATTTTGGAAAGTAGACACCCCAAGCTATTTACTGAGAGGCATGTTGGGTCCATGGAATATTTTATATTTTGCCACAAGTTGCGGGAATATGACAAACTTTTTTTTTTTGCACAAAGTTGTCACTAAATGATATATTGCTCACACATGCCATGGGCATATGTGAAATTACACCCCAAAATACATTCTGCTGCTTCTCCTGAGTACGGGGATACCACATATTGTGGGACTTTTTGGGAGCCTAGCCACGTACGGGACCCCAAAAACCAAGCACCGCCTTCAAGGTTTCTAAGGGCATAAATTTTTGATTTCACTCGTCACTACCTATCACAGTTTTGAAGGCCATAAAATGCCAAGATAGCACAAAACCCCCCAAAATTACCCCATTTTGGAAAGTAGACACCCCAAGGAAATTGCTGAGAGGCACGTTGAGCCCATTGAATATTTTTATTTTTTTGTCCCAAGTGATTGAATAATGACAAAAAGAAAAAAAAAATGTACAAAAAGTTGTCACTAAATGATATATTGCTCAAACATGCCATGGTTATATGTGGAATTACACCCCAAAATACATTTTGCTGCTTCTCCTGAGTACGGGGATACCACATGTGTGGGACTTTTTGAGAGCCTAGCCGCGTACGGGGCCCCGAAAACCAAGCATATTCAATGGGCTCAACGTGCCTCTCAGCAATTTGGGACAAAAAAAAATATTCAATGGGCTCAACATGCCTCTCAGCAAATAGCTTGAGGTGTCTACTTTCCAAAATGGGGTCATTTGGGGGGGTTTTGAACTGTCCTGGCATTTTATGCACAACATTAGGAAGCTTATGTCACACATCATCCACTCTTCTAACCACTTGAAGACAAAGCCCTTTCTGACACTTTTTGTTTACATGAAAACATTTATTTTTTTTGCAAGAAAATTATGTTGAACCCCCAAACATTATATATTTTTTTAAAGCAAAGGCTCTACAGATTAAAATAGTGGGTGTTGCATTTTTTTTCCACACAGTATTTGCGCAGCGATTTTTCAAACGCATTTTTTGGGGAAAAAACACACTTTTTTTATTTTTAATGCACTAAAACACACTATAATGCCCAAATGTTTGATGAAATAAAAAAGATGATCTTAGGCCGAGTACATGGATACCAAACACGACATGCTTTAACCACTTAAGCCCCGGACCATTTGGTAGCTAAAGGACCAGAGGTGTTTTCAGAATTTTGCACTGCGCTGCTTTAACTGGAAATTGTGCGGACATGCAATGTTGTACCCAAACATAATTTGAGTCCTTTTCTTCCCACAAATAGAGCTTTCTTTTAATGGTATTCGATTGCCTCTGCAATTTTTATTTTTTGCGATATAAAACGGAAAAACCGAAAATTTTGAAAAAAAATGATATTTTCTAATTTTTGTTATAAGAAAAATCGAATAAACTCAATTTTAGTCATACATTTAGGCCAAAATGTATTCAGCCACATGTCTTTAGTAAAAAAAATGTCAATAAGCGCATATTTATTGATTTGCGCAAAAGTTATAGCGTTTACAAACTAGGGTACATTTTCTGGAATTTACACAGCTTTAAATTTATGACTGCCTATCTCATTTCTTGAGGTGCTAAAATGGCAGGGCAGTACAAAACCCCCCCAAATGATCCCATTTTGGAAAGTAGACACCCCAAGCTATTTACTGAGAGGCATGTTCAGTCCATGGAATATTTTATATTTTGCCACAAGTTGCGGGAATATGACAAACTTTTTTTTTTTTTGCACAAAGTTGTCACTAAATGATATATTGCTCACACATGCCATGGGCATATGTGAAATTACACCCCAAAATACATTCTGCTGCTTCTCCTGAGTACGGGGATACCACAGGTGTGGGACTTTTTGGGAGCATAGCCACGTACGGGACCCCAAAAACCAAGCACCGCCTTCAAGGTTTCTAAAGGCATAAATTTTTGATTTCACTCCTCACTACCTATCACAGTTTTGAAGGCCATAAAATGCCAAGATGGCACAAAACCCCCCCAAATAACCCCATTTTGGAAAGTAGACACCCCAAGCTATTTGCTGAGAGGCATGTTGAGCCCATTGAATATTTTTTTTTTGTCCCAAATGATTGAATAATGACAAAAAGAAAAAAAAATGTACAAAAAGTTGTCACTAAATTATATATTGCTCACACATGTCATGGGCATATGTGGAATTGCACCCCAAAATACATTCTGCTGCTTCTCCTGAGTACGGGGATACCACAGGTGTGGGACTTTTTTGGAGCCTAGCCGCGTACGGGGCCCCAAAAACCAAGCACCGCCTTCAGGATTTCTAAGGGCGCAAATTTTTGATTTCACTCCTCACTACCTATCACAGTTTTGAAGGCCATAAAATGCCAAAATAGCACAAACCCCCCCCCCCCCAAATGACCCCATTTTGGAAAGTAGACACCCCAAGGTATTTGCTGAGAGGCATGGTGAGTATTTTACAGCTCTCATTTGTTTTTGAAAATGAAGAAAGACTTTTTTTTTCTTTTTTCAATTTTTAAAACTTTGTGACAAAAAGCGAGATCTGCAAAATACTCAACATACCTCTCAGCAAATAGCTTGGGGTGTCTACTTTCCAAAATGGAGTCATTTGGGGGGGGGGTTTGTGCCATCTGGGCATTCCATGGCCTCCGAAACTGTGATAGTCAGTGAGGAGTGAAATCAAAAATTTACACCCATAGAAATCCTGAAGGCGGTGCTTGGTTTTCGGGGTCCTGTACGCAGCTAGGCTCCCAAAATGTCTCACACATGTGGTATCCCCGTACTCAGGAGAAGAAACATAATGTATTTTGGGGTGCAATTCTACATATAACCATGGCATGTTTGAGCAATATATAATTTAGTGACAACTTTTTGTACATTTTTTTTTTCTTTTTGTCATTATTCAATCACTTGGGACAAAAACAAAAAAAAATATTCAATGCCACTCAGCAAATAGCTTGAGGTGTCTACTTTCCAAAATGGGGTCATTTGGGGGGGTTTTGAACTGTCCTGGCATTTTATGCACAACATTAGGAAGCTTATGTCACACATCATCCACTCTTCTAACCACTTGAAGACAAAGCCCTTTCTGACACTTTTTGTTTACATGAAAACATTTTTTTTTTGCAAGAAAATTATGTTGAACCCCCAAACATTATATTTGTTTTAAAGCAAAGGCCCTACAGATTTAAATAGTGGGTGTTGCATTTTTTTTTTCACACAGTATTTGCGCAGCAATTTTTCAAACGCATTTTTTGGGTGAAAAACACTTTTTTTATTTTTAATGCACTAAAAAACACTATATTGCCCAAATGTTTGATGAAATAAAAAAAGATGATCTTAGGCCGAGTACATGGATACCAAACACGACATGCTTTAAAATTGCGCACAAACGCGCAGCGGCGACAAACTACATTCATTTTTAAAAGCATTTAAAAGCCTTTACAGGTTACCACGTTAGATTTACAGAGGAGGTCTACTGCTAAAATTACTGCCCTCGATCTGACCTTCGCGGTGATACCTCACATGCATGATGCAATTGCTGTTTACATATGATGCTAGACCGACGCTTGCGTTCGCCTTTGCGCAAGAGCAGGGGGGACAGCAGTGCTTTTTTTATTTTATTTTTATTATTTATTTTGCTTTTTTATTTTATTTTTAAACTGTTCCTTCCTATATATTATTTTTTTTTACCATTTTTATTGTTATCTCAGGGAATGTAAATATCCCCTATGATAGCAATAGGTAGTGACAGGTACTCTTTTTTTGAAAAAAATTGGGGGGTTAGACCCTAGATCTTTCCTCTGCCCTCAAAGCATCTGACCACACCAAGATCGGTGTGATAAAATGCTTTCCCAATTTCCCAATGGCGTTGTTTATATCCGGGGGGGGGGGGGGACATTCCCTCCCACTGCTTGTAAAAGCAGTCTAGAGGCTAATTATCTGCTAGAATTGCTTTTACATGAAAGCCGGCCACTGGCTGAAAAGAATGATACCAAGATGATACCTAAACCTGCAGGTATCATTCTGGTATAAACATTCAAAGTCCAGCAACATACCAGTACGTTGCTGGTCCTTGTTGGACATGTATTGTAATCTTTTTTTTTTCATGCAGCCTGTTGGCTGAACGAAAAAAAGAGATTGATCGGTGAGTATGCCCACCATTAGAATACCTCCCTTCATCCACCCACTTCTAATGATGGGCATACATGCACCATTTATATATGCCGAAGCATGGGGGCATCCTCCCGCAAAAAAGTTATGCCGCGTACACACGGTCGGACTTTTCCACGGGCAAGCCTCCGTCGGAATTTCAACCGTATGTGCGCGGCATTAGGAGCAAAATCGCTCCTCCGCCCCTGCTGCCCCCATGCTTTGGCATATATGCTCTTTTTTTTTAACTGTGGTGGTGAAATCACCTCCTACAGCACTGGAGTCACGGCTTTATGTATCGTGGGAGCAAACGCTGTTGCTGTCAAGATAAATAATTCCGCGCTGCAGCTGAATGGCGCACCTGAAAACAAAAAATTACATACCTGAAAAGCAAGCATGATAAAACATTGCAGAATAGAATACAGTAAAAAAAGAGCAGAACAATAGAGAGAAAATAGAGAGAGAGAGAGAGAGAGAGAGAGAACAATAAAACGACAACTATTTTTGTTTTTTTATTTTATATTTTTTTTGTGTTTTTTTGTTTTTACGTATTTTTTTTTCTTTTTTACACTTTTTTTTTGTAACTTTAACAACTGTAATGGTTCGGGTCTCTCAAAATGCGATGGCATCTTGGGAGACCCTGTGTAAGTGTGTCCTAGTCTGTGAAATGCTGTACCCTACGCTAAAACTTCACTTTTGAGTGGAAGCGTTCAAAACATTCACCAAGGCAAAGACCAGGCTTGTCAGGACAGCGTGGACAATAATAACGGGTGTCACGCCTAAATCCGCGCTTGCTACAGACACGACATCTTTTTTGGGGGGCTCGTTGGGTAGGGGTACTCTCGAGGACATACGTATAATCCCTTTAATGCAGCCGGCTTACTGCATTTGGTAGGGGATGGTGAGGTGCAGAACCGCCTGGATACAGGAGTTCTGTGACTATCTCATCCTGGAATTTTAGGAGAGATAAAGTCCCGCCTGAAGCTCTGTATAGCACATGAGCGTTTAGCAAAGCCAATTGGAATAAGGATAGAGACACTTTTTTTACCAGCGTCTCGCCTTACGGTCAATTAGATACGGCACCAACAACTGGTCGTTGAGGTCCACCCCTCCCATATTTTTGTTATATTCGTGGACACAGAGGGGTTTCTCCAACACCAGTCGCCATAGGAATTTGGACTGTCGTGTTTGCATGAAGGGAGGTAAGAAGGAAAACATTCTTATTGTCCCTCCACTTCATAGCGAGCAAGTTATTACACTTCAAGCAGGCTCTCTCCCCCAGCCTAAGACGGGCATCTACAAGCCGCTGGGGAAAGCCCCGGCGATTAGGTCGCACGGTGCCACATGCTCCAATTTGATGATCAAACAAGCGACTAAACAGTGGCACGCTTGTGTAATAATTGTCCACATACAAGTGGTACCCCTTTCCGAATAAGGGTGACACCAAGTTCCACACTATCTTGCCAGCGCTCCCTATGTAATCCGGGCAGTTGACCGGCTCAACCTGACTATCTTTTCCCTCATAAACCGTAAAGCTCCATACATAGCCTGTTGCCCTGTCACAGAACATCTAGAGCTTGACCCCATATCTGGCACGCTTGCTGGGAAGGTACTGCTTGAAAGACAAGCGGCCAGAAAATTTAATCAGGGACTCATCAACGCAGACAACTTGATCGGGAATAAACAAGGCTGCAAAACGTTCGTTGAAGTGGTTTATGAGGGGCCGAATTTTGTAGAGCAAGTCGTATTCAGGGTCTCCACGTGGACGACAAAGTTCATTGTCGTTGAAGTGCATGAACCGCAAGATCTGCTCGTATCGTTTCCTGGGCATGGAGGCAGAGAACACGGGCATGTGGTCAATTGGGTGTGTGGACCAATAAGCACGCAATGACGGAAATTTATGTGTGCCCATGTTGAGGGAAAGGCCCAGAATGGTCTTAAATTCCGTAATTGGTTTCCAACTGGGGATTAGCGGCGATGAATTGACCAGCATATAAATTACTCTGGTCCACAATTGATCTATAGAGATCTTCCGTGAAAAACAGCGAATAAAAATCAATTGGCATAAAATCAGCTGTTTCCACCTGAATACCGGGTTGGGCAGTGAATGGGGGAAGTACGGGTTCTGCAGAAGTGGTGGGGACCCAATCAGGATAGGCGAATTCTGCAGGAAGGGCACTATGGGCACGACGGGCCTGCCTTTGTCTTCTTCTTGGTGGCAGCGGGACACTACTTGTGCTTGCCACCTCGCCAGCTTGAACTGCACTTATAGGACTCGCCACGTCACCACGTGATACTGCAGTGCTGGATGTACGCCCAGGCTGTACTAGGCCGCTGGTGCTTGCCAATTCACCAGAAGGAATAGCGGCACTAGTACTACTCTGCTCCATGATACGAGAGACCTGCGGTTCTTGCTCCTCTACAACAGCAGAAGATCGGGATCGGGTACGCCTGACCTCACCTTCGTCGTCAGAGCTATCTGACGTGGAGCCGCTGACTTTACTGTCTTCTAGGGGAAGATATTCTGAGCCTGAATCTGACAGATGCGTGACCTCCTCTTCACTATCTGTCATGCTCAGAATCTCGTAGGCCTCTTTACTAGTGTACCTTCGATTTGCCATTTTGGGCTCTAAATTTAGGGGTACACTAGTAAGATTCACAGGTAAAAAAGCACCTGACTGTCAGCAAATGTATCAAACGCTTAAAAAAAACTGTTAGCGATCGTAGGGATCAGGACTGTCTCTGCGAACGCTGCAGTTATGTGTTTTGTGTTTGGTAAGTGACAGTGATCGATCGATACTGCACTTGGGTGGGCTGGGCTGGGCTGGGCTGGGCGGAGGGGTTAAACGCAGGTGCTAGCAGGTATCTGGGCTGATCCCGCTAACACTGCGTTTTTGGGAACCCTAAACTGCTGGGTACGCTAGTATAGATCTGATCAGATCAGATATTGATCTGTTCAGATACTATACCACTAAGGGAGGTGTATGCTTTGCACGTGGGTATTAGCGCTACTGGCACTAACCTAACGCTGCCTGGGGTGACGCAGACCCTCTCTAGCGCTAAAACCTAATTGATCTCACCTGCTGGGCGATCAGGGGGTTAAACCTTTATTGGGTTATATATGGCGGGTGCCCTGATGCTATAAAAAGCAAACTAACCAACCAGCGTCACCCGTAACCTTTATATGGTGATCACTGGTGAAAGGGTTAACTAGGGGCAATCAGGGGCTTAAAACCTTTATTAGGTTAAATATGGGGGTACCTGACGCTATATAAAAACCTGACGGGTAACCTAAAAAACTAAATAACTAACTGGCTAGCCAATGTCACCAGTAAAACTTATACGGTGATCACTGGTGCAATCAGGGGGTTAAAATAATATATGGGGGTACCTGACGCTATAAAAACCTGTGGCGAACCTAAAAAAAAACCTTTATTAGGGGGGTTAGGGGGCTACCCTGGACCTAAAGGGGCCTAAGCCTAACTGCCCTGCAACTTTTTACTGTCACAGATGACACTAAATGCAGTGATCAGTAAAATAAATGATCACTGCAATCAGTGACACTGTGACTGGGGGCTGGGGGGTGATCTGGGGGTGACTGGGGGGTGAAATGTGTGCCTACGTGTCAGTGGACTGTTGGTGCACTAACCTGCGTCTTCTCTCCTCGGCCCTGCGGACGAAAAGACCGCCGCGAGGGGAGATGACATCACTTCCTCTGCCTGTGTTTACATTACACAGGCAGAGGAAGATTTTCATTCGCCGGGAGCGATCGCGAGGGGGTGGCCGGAATCGAACAGCCGTCCCCTCATCCCGGATCGCTCCCCAACGGATAACGACCACTCACTGTATAGAAGGGGGGACCCCCCAACTATACAAAGTCAATCACGTACTGTACGTGATTGTGCCTGTCGGTGCCATTCTGCCGACATATATATACAGTGAGCGGTCGTTAAGTGGTTAAATTGCTTTTTAACTGATTGATTGTGTTAGTAGTAACTTTTAAAAACAAAATTATATATAAAAATGTTTTAAATTATCAGCCTTTCTGATTTAATATTGTTCTGTTAATCTACTGTTTTTAAGTTTCAAATTTATTGTCATCTGTGTATTTTTTTAACTGTATTTGCCTGTCAGGTGGGTTGTGAACAGCCGCGCTCACAAATTTGCAATAGCAATATGTGCAAACCCCACTAGATGGCATCAGCATTCAATACTAGGGAGCTTGTTAGCTCCGACCAATCAGATTCACACTTTGGTAAATAAAAACGTGACCCATCCTGTGACCGGGATGATTCCTGACAACATCATATCGACTACTTCCGGCTTCCAGGCGGTGGAACACACACCGATTTGAAATACAAGCGCGAGCGATAAGGGCTGCTGCACTACCCACCTGGTTGTCTGTTTTGTGGATCTCCTCGAGTGCCGAGGCATAGGCACTTTTTAAAGTAAGAGGCCATTTGGCTTGTTTTGTTTCTATTATCTTTTAATAAATGGTAATATACTATGGTCCTGCTTCTTCCCATTATTTTCGATTGAACACGAGGCGGAGTGTCCCCAGGCTTATCCCATCGGCATAGCACAGCATCCAAACCAATTCAAGCTTCACCTGACCTGTCTTTCAAACAAAGGGGTCATGGTGATCTGGTAAGTGAGCTACTTACCCTTATCCACTGGGTGTCAGCGTGTCTTCATATAATCGTTTCCATGGTGATGGTGTAAAGACCTGAATTATTTTATATGGACATTTCTTGATCTACTACCCAATCTGATTGTTCATGTTATGCATTTAGTTCACCTTAAAGTCTACTATGTACTTTATTATTGTTGAATACGAATTGTAATAGCACTTTATTTATACGCTACCTAGCCATAGTTACATAGTTAGTCAGGTTGAAAAAAGACACAAGTCCATCCAGTTCAACCATAAAAAAAAAAAAAGGAAATATCGTACAATCCCATATACCCAATTCTATACCCACAGTTGATCCAGAGGAAGGCAAAAAACTCCAGCAGAGCATGATCCAATTTGCTATAGCAGGGGAAAAAATTCCTTCCTGATCCCCCGAGAGGCAATCGGATATTCCCCGGATCAACTTCACCTATAAATGTCAGTACCCAGTTATATTATGTACATTTAGAAAGAATCCAGGCCCTTCTTAAAGTAATCTACTGAGCTGGCCAGAACCACCTCTGCAGGGAGTCTATTCCACATTTTCACAGCTCTTACTGTGAAGAATCCTTTCCGTATTTGGAGGTGAAATCTCTTTTCCTCTAGACGCAAAGAGTGCCACCTTGTCCTTTGTGTTGACCGTAAAGTGAATAACTCAACACCAAGTTCACTATATGGACCCCTTATATATTTGTACATGTTGATCATATCCCCCCTTAATCTCCTCTTCTCAAAAGTGAATAAATTCAGTTCCTCTAATCTTTCCTCATAGCTGAGCTCCTCCATGCCTCTTATCAGTTTGGTTGCCCTTCTCTGCACTTTCTCCAGTTCCCCAATATCCTTTTTGAGAACTGGGGCCCAAAACTGAACTGCATATTCCAGATGAGGTCTTATTAATGATTTGAACAGGGGCAAAATTATATCTCTCTCTCTGGAGACCATAATACCTCTCTTAATGCAAGAAAGGACTTTGCTCGCTTTGGAAACCGCAGTTTGGCATTGCATGCCATTATTGAGCTTATGATCTACCAAAACCCCCAGATCCTTCTCCACTATGGATCCCCCCAGTTGTACTCCCCCTAGTATGTATGATGCATTCATATTCTTAGCCCCCAAGTGCATAACTTTACATTTATCAACATTAAACCTCATCTGTCACATAGTCGCCCAATTGGACAGAGCATTGAGGTCGGCTTGTAAATTGGCGACATCCTGTAAGGACGTTATTCCACTGCATAGCTTGGTGTCATCTGCAAAGACAGAAATGTTACTTTTGATCTCAGACCCAATATCATTTATAAACGTATTAAAAAGTATATAGTGTATAACTTACTATTATTGTTTGCACTTTGTTTAGTTTGTAGCTTTTCATACACGATATTATTGCTCATTATGTACTGTAAAACACTTTTTGCACTTTATTCATACGCTATTTATTCATACGCTATTTAACCATAGTGTGTAGTTAATTATTGTTTAGCGCCCCCTTATTATATATACACAACCCACATGTCACAAAGATAGCACATTGCACTTTTAATTTTTAGTCATAGCTCGGGGTTCTTTTAATTTTTGACAATGGCAGGGTGACTGTCCGCCGACAAATTATTACAGTCAAAAGACTTGGTTGGAAGGGTGATGAGGCCAGTGTGAAAGCCTGCTGAAAAGCCCTCCAGCAAAAATTGTCTGAACGCTGGGGATGGGTGATTTTATCAGATAAGCCCCTAGTAAGGGGATATTAACTAGGCATAGTTATGAAGCACTGAAAGGTTTGACAAGACAGGCGGACTTAAGGTGAGCTCTAAAGCAGTTGGAGCAAACGTGCAATGGTTATAATTGCAACCTGTGTAATTTATAATTGTTGCATAGCTGAGCTTTTCCCAGATAACGGATGGGTCTACCCATTTTATCCACCTGACCTGAAAGTCCAGAAAAAACACTGGTCGCCTTCTTGGAGGTCCCCATCTGACTAGAGGACTCAAAATTTGGACACCAGGCTGTGGTGTGTGCTGATGACAATGTCTCTGACAATAGTTCACCTTAAAGTCTACTGTACTGTACTTTATTATTGTTGCATACTTGACGTAATTGTAGCCGTATTAGTGCAATTGTGAAAGAGAAAATTGAGTACTGTCCGTGATACTTTTTTTATTTGCACTAACATACAATTTTTCAGGACAAGCTTTCGGGGTATGTCCCCTTCTTCAAGGTCCAAGCAGTACTGATTCACATTTTTTTTTAGCAGAATGTTAAAACAAAACAAGAAAAAAATCTCAGAGGGAAAGGAAAAAAGAAACACATACAAATCAATGGTAATAAAGATAGCAGCAGAGTTAGTGAGATAAGATAGAGGGAGAGCTATAGACTTGAGGGGGGAGATGTTAGTCACAGAGGGGGTCATAAAACCTTAGTATAATGGGTAAGGAAACCAATATCTAAATTTAGGCCATTAGTTTTTGTGTCAAAAAGAATTATCATTCTTAGTTCAAATGTTTTCCTTTCCTGTGTAGCTCTACCCCCAGTTAAGAGAGCCGCTGGTTTTGTTTTGGGCCCTGTAGTGCACCACTGTCAACCCCTGAAAATCGGCTCTAACCTCCCGTGGCACAGCTAGTAAGGGGAGATAGGACCGCGTGACCGCAACTCTAGGTGATGCAGTCCTATGGCAAACACACACAGTGATATACTTTGTGACTTCTATTAAAGTAAGTGAAACTGACACCAATGTACTTGACCCAGATATTTTACTGAGGCTAATGGGCAAGTAATAAACAACAGTATAACAAGTTGCAGATCCCTGCAATAAACAGTAATAAAGATAAACAGAGTAATCAGAATAATAAAGTTATGCTATGCAACTCTAGCGCTGCCCTTTTACAGCTACTTCCCCTCATGGGTAGACTAACACCCAGCAATGTCTACCTATGCAGTCAGGCCTGACTGATCTAAATGGAAGTTCAGTGAAACAATATTCGCTAGCAATCTTTCGGTGGTGCACTTGAAGAACAACTTTGTAATCCCAACGAATAGTAAAGATAAAGTGTCTGTCTTTAAACAGCTCTCACCGCCCGGACAAGTCCAAGTCCGTTTCCTCCGCCGATTCTTCTGGGAACAGGAATCCACCGACATCCAAGTCTTCAATCCTTCTGGTGTACTGCAGCAAGGAGGAGAAGATGTCTCTAAGGCTCTGCTAGGCTGGCAGAGGGGCTCTTTGGAAAAGAGCACAAGGCCCAGGCTTCAGGCCTTGTGCATACAGCAGTTCAGCACAGAGATCCTCTTGCTAGGAGAGGGGGTGTCCAAAAGAGACAGAACAAACTCCACCTCCCCTTTATAAAGTCTGCCCCATCAGTCTCTGTTCCGGAGCAATGTACCCTGGGTGCTGCAAGATGTACTGGGAGATGTAGTCTCTCTCCTCTGCTTTCACTTCCAGTCATGTCTCTTCTCTACTTCCTCCCGACTCACTTCTCACCTGGAACTTCTTGTCTCTCTGCATTAAAGGGGAACACCCCGCTACACCTGGATAGTTCTGAAATTCCCTTTAAGAACTAAAACATTGAGGTCTTTTATAGTGTGGTCCGGTTGTGAGAAGTGATGTCCCACAGGTGTGCAGAAACTGTCTTCTTTATGTTCCTTGATGGTATGTCTGTGAAAATTCATCCTCGCTTGCAACTTCTGTCTTGTTTCACCAACATAAGATCCTTTGCCACATCTGTTGCATTGGATGAGGTACACAACATTACTGGAGGTACAGTTGTAAGATCCCATGATAGTGAAGGTCCCATTTGTGTGTGTGACACTTTTGGATAGATTGATCTGGTTGCACAGTTTGCAGTGTTTTTTATTGCAGGGTTTGCTTCCATTATTTGTGACTTCATAATCAGAGTGAAGTTTCCTGCTGATTAGTTTGTGTCTGAGGTTGGGTGGTTGTCTGAAAGCCAATAATGGGGGTTGTTGGAATATTTCTTTCAGAGCTTCATCCTCTGTTATAATGGGTTGTAAATCTTTGATTTACTGTTATTGTTGCATACAAATTGTAATAGCACTTTATTTATACGCTACCTAACCATAGTGTGTAACTTACTATTATTATTTGCACTTTTAGTTTGTAGTTTTTCATACATATTATTGATCATTACATACTGTAAAACACTTTTTGCACTTTATTCATACGCTATTTAACCATAGTGTGTAGTTCAAAATTGTTTAGCGCCCTCTTATTATATATACAACCCACACCCTGCCATTGTCAATGAGTTACTGGAGACAGAAGTGTCCAAGGGGTCCCTGATCGGTTCTTTTCTTTTATTACCATATTGTATGTGGAGGGTTAGCCCATTGGGGTGGTCTGTGGAAAATTTTCCAATAAATATTTATCTCATATTCCTAGCCTTAATTCTCTTATTCCCTCCGAGGAGTTTTCGCTGAAGTATTTATCGGTGGATTCCAACATATTTTACAGTTAAGCAGGGGTACTTGGCTTTCCAAAGCTGATATTAATGATGCTTTCAAGCTGGTTCCTATTAGTTCTGCTCTCTGGCAATGGTATGGCATCAAGTGGCACGGTCAGTATTTTGCCACTAGGTTAACTTTTGACCTGCCCAGGGATCTGCAGGCGCTTACAGGACTGTTTTATGAGTTAAATGTCCCTTTTGGCGGCACATAAAATGGAAGATCCGGCCAAAGTTATCACTCGACTCCAATCTCACGATTGCAAGTCTGTCCTTGGAGAAGCTGGTCAGGATACGCCAGACAATTCACCCGTTTGTCCGATCCCCAATCTCTTCCAAAAGGGATTCAGTGTCACTTTTGGGGATTCTGAATCACACCATGAGAATCATTCCTCAGGGTAGGGCATTTGTTTCCAGATTGCTGGCCCTCCTTCCCCCTATATCATCCCCTAGATTCTGACTCGGCTGGCAAGTTACTAGCAGATGCTCGAGCTGATTTAATCATGTGGGATCAGTTGTCCTGTGTGACTGGAATGGCAGCTCTGTTTATCCTGCATCCAACGGACAGGTCTCCCAGAGTGTTTTCAGACGCCGCCGCCTCGGTCGTCTTTGTGGCCATTTTTGGCCGTGAATGGTTGGCCCCGGGAGGTTTTTCATATAAAAAAAAATGCTCTTACTTCGGCATTGTTCGAAATGTATCCAATACTGGCGGCAGCAGTCACTTTGGGTCCAGTTTGGCCAGGTAACTCTGTGATCTTTTTTACGGATAATTTGGCCACAGCCAAGATTAATAAAGATAGATCATGGATCTTCTGTATTTACTCTACACCGACGGCCCAGTGTTAAAGCCAATGGAATCATCTCAGATTCCTTCCCGATAACAAATGGTTTCAGACAGGGATGCCCACTATCGCCCCTTCTTTTTGCTCTAGCCCTGGAACCCTTTCTGGGTACCATACGCCTAAAATCAGATATAAAGGGAGTTTCTATAGGAGATGCCAAATACAAGATCTCGGCATGCACAGATGACCTTTTATTCTCTCTAACCAACTCGGTGGTGTCCTTGCCAAACCTCCTCAGAGAGTTTGATAGATATGGGAATCTCTCCAATCCAAAAATCAACTTCGATAAGTCAGCAGCTATGGGTATCAACATCACACCACATAGATTGAAAGCATTGAAATCCCAGTTCAAATTTAAATGGTCGGACAGTTCTCTCAAATACCTGGGTACCCTGATCCCAAGGGACTTGTCACGCACTTTTAAATTAATCTTCCCTCCCTTGCTTACCAAGACACGCCAACTGCTTGAGGAGTGGAATAAAGGACTTCACTCCTGGTTCGGCAGGTGTAACCTTCTCAAAATGTCCATACTCCCGAAATTTCTATATCTTTTCCCGTTACCGATCCAGATCGCACCCCATTATTTTAAGCAAATACACTCCCTCTTCATTAGATTTATATGGGCAAGCGCAAAGCCAAGGTTACATAGATGCTATCTAACGCTCCCTAAACACTATGGAGGATTAGCCCTTCCGGACTTACGGAACTACTATTTAGCAGTGCATCTAGGTAGGATCATAGATTGGAATCGGCATGGGGAGTCCAAACTCTGGATTCAAGTAGAACAAGCCCAGACAGTGATACAGTTGAAGGGAGCTGTCTGGTGTTTTGACAAATTACCCTTGGCTCTGACATCCCACCCGGTCATCAGCACAACCCTTCGTACGGGTGCATCGATCATGCGTACGACCCCCATATCCACCAAAGATTCACCCCTTTACCCTATACTGGGAAACCCGGTGTTCCCCCCTGAATTGGAACTGTTGGAGTATGAGACACTCTCCGCGACGGGGAAGGATCAGGCTGTGCACTTCTTAGAGGGCAATCAATGGCCCTCCGTTCAGTCTCTGATGAGTGATACTGGTAATTTTCTAGGTTTAAATACAAAGCTATTTCTCTTTCGTTCATCGATGGACACAGCGCCTCTTTAATCTTGGCCATTGGGTTATATTGCCTCTGCAGGAGTAGGACTAGGCAGATCAAAAAACACCTGGCTATGCCCATGGGCTGTCCTCAGTATATAACCCCCTCCCTGCTCTAGGTATTCAGTTTTTTTCTGTCTAGTCAGGAGTAAGGACCTAGCTCCTTGCTGGGATCTTTTGGTCCTAGCAAATTAAAAATTTGTTTCTTTCTTCCATGCATTTTCTCCTGGAAGATCTGCAATCAACTGCCGGGCTGGGCAACAGGCTGGATATCTAGATCCAGTGGTCTCCCCAGTCCAGCCACAAAGCGCGTGGAGACCGCAGCTACGCGCTAGGTCGGCCGTGACATAGCCTCAATGATCAGAGGCTGGCCCGCGAGTTAAACGTCTCGCAGGGTCGCATACGAACGGCTCTGATCAGAGTCGCAGCGGTCCCTTGGCCGACAGCCCCCCACTTCGGTGGCGAGGGGTCTGTCTGGAGGGTCACCTGCACCATGGATCGATAAGTACAGTCCCCCCTTTCCCCCTTTGTGCGGTTTGGGATGGACGCGGGTACCCTCGAGGGATGGTCGGACCTGCCTGCAGGATCCCATGCTTTGGTGGGAGTCCCAGGCCAGGCAGCAGAGACCCCTGGGGGGTCTCCCCTGCCATTCCCCTTCTGGGTGGTGTGTGGCCTGCCCTGGCGGTATGGGGGGGGTTCAAGTGCACATGCCCTGCTGTGTGTGCAGTATAAGGGTAATGTGCAGTTTGGGGGTCCCAGTGCAGAGAGGACAGCGGTGCAGAGTGCACAGCGGTGTCCCCATAGATGTTCACCCAGGGAGTACAGTACCTTTTTGGAAGGGGGTCCCCTTGCAGAATGTGCAGTGGTGTTGAAAGCACAGAGAGGATCCTGGAAGCATGTCAAAAGGCCGGCGGCCATGTTTGGGTGGTCTGATGACATCACAGTGGCCATTTTCCCTTGGTCTGGCTGATCTCCGGACGGCGGCCATGTTTGTGTAGCCGATGTCACGGTGGCCATTTTTCGTTAGTCTATGGAGAGGCTAGAGACGGCCGGAACCTTGTGGAGATGCCAGAGCTCCTCCTCATCCTTCCTCCTCCTTCCTCCTCCTTCCTCCTCCTTCCTCTTCCTCCGCTTCCTCTTCCACCCCTATGCTTCTCTTCCTGTCCCGGGATATATAAAATGGATGCTGACATTGGTGTTGCTGAGTCCGAATTGCAGCGCTCCTCCGTTTGGTAGGGTGAGTCTTTGGGGGTCCTTGTGTATCTTTCTCTCTGCTGACAAGTATGCTGACCATTGGGGTGTCCCGTGGTGGTGCCAAGTGCCTTTGAACTACAGGGTCTTCTTTCCTATGGAGCCTCAGGGTCACACCTCACCCCCTGATCCCCTCATGGAGGTGGCAGGTCCCTCGGAACCCAAGCTTCCCATGGTTGCGCTGATGGCAGTCCTTGAGTCATTGGTATCCCGGGTGGAAGTAGCGTGTGGGCAAAGACCCAAGAGGAAGCGTCCCCCACCTTCCCCTGCTCAGTCTATCTCCTCTGACTCTGAGCCTGATGCCACCGGAGACGTGGCCTGTCCAGGGGGGTTTAATATCTCGCTCCCTGACCAGTCCGATAGTGAGGATGAGTCCTCTGCGGTCTCAGCAGCGAGTGAAAAAGCGCAGGTGGATGCACTTGTTACTGCGGTGCGGGAGACTCTAAAGATGGAGGATGCGGCTGACAGGGCCACATATGTGGCTGTGTCCTTTGGTACGCATAAGTCACTTCGCACACCAAGGGTGTTTCCTTATCTGCCTTATTGTGATTGGTTGTTCCCATTCCTTTATAGGTAAACTAAAGTCACCCTTTGTGGTCCCCAAACGTTTTACAGTACGCTATCACTTTTAAAAAACTGGACTACCCCACCAGTGGTGGACCCTCCTGTTTCTAGGTTGAATAAAGCAACCATGATCCCAGTAGAGGAATTCCCGTCCTTTAAGGACCCGGCTGACAGGAAAGCGGAGGCTGTGGCACGCAGCTTGTTTACTATGGCTGAGTCGGCATTGCGTCCAGTTATGGCCTCGGCCCTGGTGTCACAGACCCTAACTGAATGGGCCAAGATTTTGTGCCAGGGTCTGGGTAGTGAGCAGGTTCCCGCTGCTTATGTTGATTTAGAGGACCAGTTGGTCCATGGGCTGCAGTATATTTGTGATGCAGCCTTGGATGCAGCTCCTGTGTTCTCCAAACTTTCTGTTTCAGCGGTGGTGATTAGACGTGTGCTGTGGCTTAAGAATTGGTTGGCAGACCAAGCCTCTAAAAAAGCTCTCATTGATCTGCCCTTTCAAGGCAACCGCCTTTTTTGGGGCTACTCTGGATGACATCATTAAGGGTGTCACAGAGGGAAAAAGTGCCTTCCTGCCCCTATCTAGGAAAGGATAGGAGCGTCGTCGTAGACGGGGGGCCTTCCTTCTCAGCCCATAAGAAATTCTTCCGGGCTCCCGGGACTGCAGATAAAGGAAACGGATCTCTCAAGTCTTCCCCGGGAAGTTCCAAGCAATCTTGGTCTGGTAAGCCTAGAGCAGGCTTCTCCAGATCTGCTGACAAGACTCCTTTAGCATGAAGGTCTGCCCTCACCCATTGCTGGGGTGGGGGGACATCTTCACTGGTTTCCAGATTCGTGGACCTCCTTCGTGAGCGTCAAGGGGGTCCGCGGGTTGAACCTTGTGGGGGACAGAATTTGTCCACTTCGGGGGGCCTTGTGTCTCCTGGTGTGGGCATAATGACTGTTAAGGTTCGGATGACGTTCGAACTACCCTGTCCAGGAAATTGGGCTACCTGGGTCTGACTCTGAAGTGGATGCTGACCAGGTTAGTCGTTTTTCTTCCCAAACGTCGGCCCCTTCAGCAGGTTCAGCTCAACGGGAAGTAACAGGCTCGTGGCAATCTTGTGGGTTCCTCTGGTGGGCGCCGCAGTCGTCCTAGGGCCACTGCAGGGTCAACACCTTCCTCTTCTGCGGTGCCTGTGAAGGGCCGAGGGCGAAGGTCTTCTGGTGGCCGTAAACGACCCTTGGAAGCTACCTCTCAAAGAGGACCAGTTGTACCGAGGGCTGAACTTGCATCCTGCTTTACAGTGGCTGGTTTTAACGGCCTAGCCATTGAAAGCCAGGTTCTGAGGGATAGATGGATGTCAGGATCAGTGATTTCTACTATGGTGAAAGCGAGGAAGTCAACTTCTAGTAAGATATACCATTGTACGTGGAAAGCGTACATTTCTTGGTGTGAGTCGATTAACGTTCATCCTTGATCCTTTTCTGTGTCTCGGATCTTGGCTTGTCTAAAACAGGGCGTTGAGCAGAAGTTGGCTTTGAGCACCATCAAGGCCCAGGTGTCGGCCTTGGCAGTCTTCTTTCAGTGACCCTTAGCCTCTCATTCTTTAGTCTGTACCTTCATTCAAGGAGTCCGGCATGTGGCTCCGCCTGTACGGTCTCTTTTGCCACCATGGGATTTAAACTTGGTGCTATCGGTTCTCCAGAAACCTCCATTTGAGAATATTCGGGAGATTCCCTTACCTACGTTATCCAAGAAGGTGGCATTCTTGGTTGCTATTACCTCGGCCCGCAGGGTTTCAGAGTTGGCGGTATTATCCTGTCGTAGTCCCTATTTAGTACTCCATAGGGATAAAGTGGTTCTTCGTCCCTGTCCATCATTCCTGCCCAAGGTTGTCTCTGACTTCCACTTGAATGAGAACATTGTGTTGCCATCCTTGTGTCCCAAGCTGGCTCATCCCAAGGAATTTGCTTTGCATACTTTGGATATGGTTCGTGCGATTCTGGTGTATCTGGCAGCCACGGAGTCCTTCCGGAGGTCAGACTCACCTTTTTTGGTTACACGGGGACCAAGGAAAAGGCTGGCCGCTTCTTCGGCTACCATCTCCAGATGGATCAGACAGACTGTGACTTAGGCCTATTCTATTAAGGATCGGGTACCTCCTTTTCCTGTCACGGCGCATTCTACTCAGGCGCTTAGTACTTCTTGGGTCTTCAGTCATCAGGCGTCAATATCACAGGTTTGCAAGGTGGCCACTTGGTCGTCAATGCATACCTTCACTAAATTCTATAAAGTAGATATTTTGGGCATCTGCGGATGCTTCTTTTGGCCGCAAGGTTTTGCAGGCTGCTGTTTAAGAGGGGGGTTCCCCCTTAAGGGGTGTTTTTTTTTCTTTACATTTTTTTATTTCAGATGGGGTTCCTTTGACCCGGTTAAGGCTCCTGTGTCCTGGTTAGGGCTCTTGTGGTTAGCCCTTGGGTTTATTTTGCCCACCCCTCTTTTTTCTTTTGGCACTGCTTTTGGACGTCCCAATGGTCAAGATTAAAGAGGCGCTGTGTCCGTCGAACGAAAGCGAAAATGGGATTTTTGTACTCGCCATAAAATCCATTTCTCTGAGTTCGACGGACACGGCACCCACCCCTCTATGGAGATTTTGATTACTGCTTGCTACTACACTGAATACCTAGAGCAGGGAGGGGGTTATATACTGACTGAGGACAGCCCATGGGCGTAGCCAGGTGTGTTTTGTTCTTTTTAGTCCTACTCCTGCAGAGGTGATATAACCCAATGGTCAAGAGTAAAGAGGCGCTGTGTCCGTTGATGAACTCAGAGAAATGGATTTTACTGTGAGTACAAAAATCCAATTTTTCTGGACACTCGTTTAGGATTGGGGAAGCATCCGCAGCTTCCAAACAAAATTAAAAAGACTGATTTAAAAAATATATATACTGTGTGTGTATATGTATATATGTATATATGTATGTATATATATATATATAAGTAAATTTTGTAAACCGGTAATTTTTCTCCTTCATTGATGTACGCTGATGAGGCTGCACTTATGGGCTGCCCTGGTGGGCACCGATAAGGCGGCACTGGTGGGCACCGATAAGGCGGCGGTACTGGTGGGCACCGAAGGGCACTGATGGGTGGCACTGATGGGTGGCAATAATGGGCACTGCTAGGTTACACTGGTAGGCCGCATTGCTAGGTGGCACTGAGGCACTGACTGGCGGCACTGTGGGCATTGATAGGTGGCACTTTGGGCACTGGCAGGTAGCAAATATTATACTGGCAGCTGGCACTGATGAGGCACATCTGCCTCCTTCCTCTTCGGGACCTATGTCCCTTTTTCCTCTTCACGCTGTCGGCGTGAGGAGAAAAAAATAAGATTACGGATTCTTTGTCTACATCACGTGATCAGCTGTCATTGGCTGGCAGCTGATCACGTGGTAAGGGGTCGGGATCGGCCCCTTTCTCGGATCGGTGATCACCCGAGTCTCAGTGACTCGGGTGATCACAGCGCGCGCGCCCTGCGTATATTGACGGCCTCCAGGATTTACAGGTCCGCACTGTAGCCGTCATTTGGCTATAGCGCGGGCCTCAAGTAGTTAAAAATTTTCATACCCCGCCTACCTTTTGTGTCTTTTGCCCTCTTTTACTGACCAGCTAGACCAGGGCACATCTCAGGTCTTGGTAGTTAGGGTTAGCACATTTCCAAGTGAATACTCTGACTACAAGTACTAAGTCATGTTTTTTGTAAATTTTTCAAATACTTATTTCACTCGTTTAAAATGCAATTCCAATTCTAACTTTATAAACAATAACTTTAGAAGCAAGAAACGATATAGCGCTCCTTTGCATAGACTTCCTCTCACTTCGGCTTTTTGGCTAGGGAACAGGTAGTGAAAGTAAATCTTAACTATGGGATAACATTTTTTATTAACAAATAGTGGTTGAAACTAGGGCTGTGGAAATTAACTATTAATTCCTTGATTAATCGATTAAGTTTTTTGATCGATCAAAATTCTTTTGATGGGTACTCGCCTCTCCGCCGGCTTCCGGGTCTTCAGGAAATTCCGTTGGAGATCCAGTGACGCCACGGACACTGGCGGGGCTTGCTGTGTCCATCTGAAGGGCTCCTTTGCTGTGCCTTCATATCTGCATGCCGGCGGGACCTTACTATCTGCCACACGCAAGGGCTGTTACACTTCCCTCTATCAACCTGGGATTCTACAGCCATCCACTGGGAGTTGTGATAGTTCCCTTCACGGGACATCTACATGCCGACGGACTGATGTTAACCCCTCCTCATCTGGATTCAGCAGTGGTATTGTTGTACACATTTTTATACCAGTATCATACTTAGCTACATGTTTTTATGACTGCTTTTGCTACCGTTTGGTATTACTCGCACCATTTTTACAGTTTATGTAGCTACATCGATTTTATCTCCAGTGCAATATTTATTTTGTTACCTACTTGAAGACTATAAAAGTTTTAATGCTATTCCCATTGAGCGCTGCCTTTGTGTGTTTTTTGTATCCTGCTATCCATTTTTCCAGTGGTTGGTAGCTGCACTGGGAATCAGCCTGCAAGGAGATCAGCTAAAAGTAGTTGAATCTGTATGTGCGTTATAATTAATTGAAATAAAAAAAAAATCGATTAATCGAACACAAAAATTGTAATCAGTAACAGCCCTAGTTGAAACCAAATACCCATAAAATAAACCAGTGTAAATGAGAGATCTTGGTAATATGGACTTGGGGAAAGGGAATGCTGAATTGATGCTTGTGATGAACTAAAGGTGTGTGCCTGTGAACTAGACAAAGGAGGTGTTAGCCTGGCTAGGTGCCACTGGAGGTGGGGGTACTATATTGGGGACAGTGGTGGCTGCGGTTTGTTGTTGATGCTGCATGGGATAGCTCGGGGCGTAATGATGAGGACCATATATCTGCTGTGAGGATGGGTTTAGTGGAGCTGGCTCGCATACATAACCTAGGTATGGCCATTGTTGCTGACGAACTACAGACGGAATGGGATCATCAGACATTGCTGCTCCTATGCACACATTGGAGTAGTTGAATATCGCCATTTGCACCTCCATTTTCCGGGGAGAGGATACTTAAGTCAGATGGGGGTAAAGATTTTGAAGGAATATTGCATCCGCATTTCTAGGGTAATGTCGTCAACCCTCTTCATCGCCCTCATGTCCTCCATGAATGCTAACATCGCTCTTTCCATCTTGGGCTTGGCTTGATCTCGACATTGCGTGCTTCTTGATGTGATGATTAGAACAGAACAGATCTGTAGAGTGGGAAATTGTTTAGGACATTTTTCTTTGTAAACATTTTATAATGGGGCATTTTGTAAAGGATTCTTACAGGCACAGGTTGTCTTTCGTGCATAGTTCTTGTGGCTGTTTCTTGATTTGGGTGTACTTGGGAAGATGCGGGTTGTTCGGAAGACAGTTCAGTTGGTCCAACTCATCTCTTCTTCTGGGCCTTGCTCTGTATCCTCTGAGCCTGCTTCTCCCTCATCTTCTGTCTCTGAAATTTTGGTGCTGGTACTGTAAAATAAATGTTGATACAGGTCGGTACAGTTACTGGTCAGTACTGTGGATTTAATACAATACATAGATCCATGTGTGTCATTACTGTTCAAAAGGTGTCTATGATTTGGACTACTTGGCCAACTAATTTAACTAGTTAAGGACCGAAAGGATTTGCCTCCTAATGACCAGGCCATTTTTCGAGATACAGAACTGGGTCGCTTTAACTGACAATTGCGGGGTCGTGCGACACTGTACCCAAACAAAATTGATGTCCTTTTTTCCCACAAATAGAGCTTACTTTTGGTGGTATTTGATCACCTCTGCGTTTATTTTGCGCCATAAACAGAGCGACAATTTTGAAAATAATATTTTTTTCTCTTATCATCCATGGACCGACACGGCGGCTCTTAATCACTGAACGTGTGGGTATATGTCCCTGCTTGCAGGAGAAGACCTAGGCGGTCCCTCCGGAGATTGAACAGTACCTACTGTATCTTTCGCGGTTGACCGGGCCGACAGCTACGCAGTACGACTCTGTGATAGGTCTGTCTGAAACAAGCCAGTGAGTCCCTCTATTGGCACCGAGGGTGTTCTCCAAGGTGCTTGCGGGACGGGTAAGTAGTCTCTCCTGCTGCAAGGTGAGTACATACTGGCTGTGTTTCTGTGTGTGGGGGGTTCTCCCTGTCTCCCCCCTGTTATGCTGCTCTCTGCACCCTGTTCTGCTGCTGTGCTGCGTGGGGATGCTTAGGGGGTCACTCTGCCCTGGGGGGGGGGGGGGGCGCTCCATGACTGTTAGTCACTTGGGAAGTGTTCTGGGGAAATGTGTGTGTTTTTTTACGTGCGCCATTGGCACAGTGTTTTAAATTTAAAAAGTGCGCCATCGGCGGCCATTTTGCCGCGGCTCAAATCAGTTATACAGGCGCCCAGCGGCCATTTTCTTGTAGCCGCGGCGCTTTCAGTTTCATTTTCGGCCTCTAGCGGCGCTGCTGAACGGCGCAAAATCCACAACTCCTCACAGATTCTTCACTCTCCTCAGGCTCGCGCTACAGCGCGGCTCATACAGCGGTACCGAGCGGTCCCCAGGGGTGGTGAGTACTCCGGGTATTCCCTCCTCAGCCCCAGCATAGCCAGTGGGTGGGCTGTATTATTCACTGTAATGGTGAATAAGGTCTCAGAGGGTGGCAACATGGAGTCTGGTTCACCTGTTTCTTCACACTTGTTAGAGACAACTGGCAGTGCTCCTGCACCTGCGGTCCTTATGGACCAGTTGTCGGCAGTCCTGGAATCATTCTGACCAGGAGGGAAGCAGTGTGTGAGCGCAAGGGAGCAAAAAAGCCCCTCTCCCCACTCTATTTCCACAAAAAAAAAAAGGGGGTGTGCGCTTATTCAGATATGGGCCTAGCCACTACCGCTCAGGACCCTAGCTCTGAATATATTTGATGGTTTTAAACAGGTCATTCCTTGCGAGGAAAACTCCAGTTCTGAGTCCGTAAATGACAGGGCGCTTGTTAGTGAACTCATTGCTGCGGTGAGGGACACTCGCAAGCTAAATGCTGCGAATGCAGAACCTCAGGCGGACAGTCTCCTCTGGTTCCTTAGGGCCGGGCCTTCTAAAAAAGTTTTTTTCCATATGTACCTTTCTTTGACCAGCTCATTGATGAGGTCTGGGGAAAAAGCCGCAGAAGACCTTTATGGTCCAGCGGCGTTTGCCTATCAGATACCCCTTTGAAGATGCCCTACTTAAAACGTGGGCTTCTCCCCCACTGGTCGACCATCCAGTCGCCCGGTTGAACAAGGCCACCACTCTCCCGATGGAGGGGAATCCTGCATTTAAGGACCCCACTGACAGGAGGTCAGAAGTGGTGAGCAGAGCCATGTTTGCCTTGTTGGGGTCCGCCCTACGGCCTGAGTTAGTGGCGACCCTTGTGTCTCAGACACTTACAAAATTTTTTGCACCAAACTGTACAGGAGCATAATTTTGCTCCAGACACTATTGCGCTGGCCCACCAAATGGTTTATGTTGCAACGCCACATTAGACGCACCCCTTTATATCTCAGGGCCTCTGTGTTGGCGGTGGTATTGCGTTGTCTGATCTGGTTGAAATGCTGATCTACCATTTAAAGGTGGTAGGATTTTCAGTGCTGCGCTGGATGACATCATCAAGGATGTAACGGGAGGTAAAAGCACTCTTCTTCCTCAGGCTAGCAAGGGTAAGGAGGCCGCTGTAAGCAGGGTCCTTCCTTTCCAGCAAAAAAGGTATTTTTTTCGTCAACGGGGAGGCCCTCCCAGACTGACAGCGGTGCGGCTGGTGGACACAAGCACCCTTGGGTGCGTAAGCCAAACAAGCCGGCTCCCCAAGCCCGCCCCCGCGTGAAGTCTTGCCCCCCACCCGACTCTGGGGTAGGGAAGACGACTTTGCAGGTTCACGGATCGGTGGACCTCCCGGATCTCCTACCGGTGGGTGGGCGAGGTGATCACCTCAGGTTACAGGATAGGTTTCCGTTCCCGGTCCCAGACAGATTCTTCCCTCTAATCTTCTTCTCATTCCTGCCCGTCGGGCAGCCCTATGGGGCCTATTCAGGATTGTTCAGGTCCAGAGTGAT
Source organism: Rana muscosa (assembly GCA_029206835.1). Lineage (NCBI taxonomy): Eukaryota > Metazoa > Chordata > Amphibia > Anura > Ranidae > Rana > Rana muscosa. Next base: position 5,510,886 of record JARGYO010000198.1, on the reverse strand, counting down.
TGTGCCGGTTCCGTCACAGGAGAGGTTTCAGGGATTCTACTCGAATTCGTTTGTCGTCCCGAAAAAGGGACGGGGTTCGGCCTATCTTGGACCTCCCAGGTCCTGAATGCCTTCGTGAAGGTGCAAAAGTTCCGCATGAAGTCCATTCGCACGGTGATCGCTACACTCCATTCCGATCTGCGCAAGTCACTAGAAGTTTCTGCGCTTGCGATCGGCGAAGTCCACTATCAATTTGTGGCTCTTCCTTTCGGCCTAGCCTCGGCACCGAGGGTGTTCACCAAGGTGCTTGTGCCGGTTCTAGCTTGCTGAGACAGCGAGGCATTGCTGTCGTGGGCTATCTGGACGATCTTCTCAGAGCAGGAAATGGCTCAGAATTAGGAGACAGTGGGACTATCGTCAGTCAGACCCTCAAGGACTTCGGGTGGCTCCTAAACATTGAGGAGTCAGCCCTGGTCCCGACTCAAGGTCTGGAGTATCTTGGTCTGATTCTGGTCCCCTTGGAGGCAAAGGTATTCCTACCTCCGGGGAAGCTACTGACACTTCAGTCTGCAGTGCGGGTGCTGACATCCCAAAAAATGGTCGTCAATCCGTTTTTGCATGGGAGTCCTGGGACTCATGGTGACCTCTTTTGAGGCCGTTCCGTATGCCCAATCACACACCAGGGCATTGCAGAAGGAGATCTTGTTCCCTTGGGACAAATCCCAGTTGTCTTTGGATTTTCCGATCGAGGTGAGTCACCTGGTCAGGGCGTCCCTGACATGGTGGTTTGGGTCCCCGGCTCTTCGGTCTGGGAAGTCGTTCCTCCCCGTCCAATGGACAGTGTTCACTACGGACGCCAGCCTGAAGGGCTGGGGTGTAGTCTGGGGAGTCCTGTTGGCCCAAGGGCTTGGCCTCCGGACGAAGCCCGTTTGCCGATCAATGTTCTGGAGATACGGGCCATCAGACCTTGCCTCTCCTCGTGGTCTGAGAGATTGCAGGATCACTCCATTAGGATCCAGTCGGACAAAGTCACGGCGGTGGCGTATGTCGACCATTAGGGGGGAGTCGGAGCTCAGCTGTGGCTTCCGAGGTCCCCCGTACCCTGAAGTGGGCTAAAAAGCGTGCCGGCTCTGTCGGTCGTTTACATTCCGGGCATAGAACTGGCGGACTATTTGAGTCGCCAGACATTGGACCAGGGAGAGTGGTCCTTGCACCCAGAGGTATTTCAACTCCTTTGCCACACAGACGGTGGGGCACGCCGGAGGTGGACCCGATTGCCTCTCGACTCAATCGCAAGTTGTCAAGGTTTGTGGCCAGATCCAGGGATCCTTGGGTGGATGCCTCAGAGGCGTTAGTGGCCCATGGGGTCATTATCACCTGATATACGTTTATCCTCCGCTGCAGTTGCTCCCTAGCCTGCTGCGCAGGGTGGCGACCGAGGGAATTCCGGTGATCCTCATTGCTCCGAATTGGTCTCGGCTTCATTGGTACGTCTCGTTGCGGCCGTTCCCTGGCGGTTGCCAATAAGGGAGGACTTTCTGGCTCAAAGTCCTATATTTCATCCTGCCTTTACAGTCTCTGGCCTTAACAGCATGGCTGTTGAAGGCCAGGTGTTGAGAGACCGAGGTCTCTCGGACTCGGTCATTTTCGTCCATATTAAGGGCACGGAAGTCTTCCTCCAGAATGATCTATCTCTGTACCTGGAAAGCTTACATCGCCATGTGCGAAGAGCTGGACTGATGTCCTCCGATGTATTCCGTCCCTAGAATCCTGCGTTTCCTGCAGCATGGAGTGGCCCAAAGGATCGCTTTGAGTATCATTAAGGGTCAGATTTTGGCCTTGGCCGTCTTCTTTCGGCGACCACTAGCGGGTCATTCCTTGGTTAGTACCCTTGTGCAGGGGGTTCGCCATGTGCTCCCTCCTGTCAAGTCTCCTCTCCCCCCGTGGGATCGGAATTGGTACTCTCGGTTCTCCAGAAACCTCCTTTTGAGAATATCAGGGATATTCCCCTCTTGACTGTCTCAGAAGGTGGCCCTTTTAGTGGCAATCACTTCTGTTAGACGAGTGTCTGAGTTGGCGACCTTGTACTGCAAGTCGCCATATTTAGTCATCCATAAGGATAAGGCGGTGTTGCATCCGCGACTTTCTCTTTTGTCAAGGGTGATCTCGACCTTTCACCTAATTGAGGACATTGTCCTCCCGTCCTTGTGTCCTCACCCATCGCATCCCAGAGAGTGTGCGCGGAACACTTTGAATGTGGTACGAGCCTTGCGGATGTGCCTGTCTGCTACTGTTTCTATTCGGAAGACTCTTTGTTTCACTGTCTCTGGTCAGAAACAGGGCCAAGCGGCTTCGTCTGCCACCATTTTCTAGGTGGATCGGATAAACCGTCTTTCAAGCCTATGCTCTCATGGGGCGGGCGCCTCCCTTTCCGGTTACGGCGCATTCCACCAGGGCAATTGGTGCTTCCTGGGTTTTCCGACATCAAGTGTCGGTTGCACAAATGTGCAAGGCGGCGACTTGGTCGTCTGTTAATACCTTTTCTAAGTTTTATAGGGTTCATGTGGCTGCATCTCCGGATGCTTCCTTCGGCCGTAAGGTGTTGCAGGCCGCTGTTTAAAGTGGCAACTCCTCCGTTGAGGAGCTCTGCCTTGTTAGGAGTGAAGTTTTTTGTTTTTTCCATTTATACTGCTCCCTTCCCTCTTGACACTGCTTTGGGACATCCCACACGTTCAGTGATTAAGAGCCGCCGTGTCAGTCCATGGATGATAAGAGAAAATAGGATTTTTGTACTCACCGTAAAATCCATTACTCTGACATCCATGGACCGACACGGCACCCACCCTTACTTTTAAGTTTGTACTGCTTTGTTACGAACTGAGGTCTGCTAGCTGCAGGTGGGAGGGTAATGTCCGGAGGGACCGCCCCCTGGGCGGGGCTGTTCAGCTCTGGTTTGTTCTAGAATGTTTTAACATTTAACATTCTGCCTAGGTCTTCTCCTGCAAGCAGGGACGTATACCCACACGTTCAGTGATTAAGAGCCGCCGTATCGGTCCATGGATGTCAGAGAAATGGATTTTACGGTGAGTACAAAAATCCTATTTTTCTTTTACCGTGCATGGACTGACACAGCATCTTCATCTTGACAAAGTGGGTTATGTTCCTGCTCATAGGAGAAGACTAGGCAGAATGTTAGATGTTTTAACATATATTCCCTTACCAGAGCTGAACAGCCCCGCCCAGAGGGCGGTCCCTCCGGACATAACCCTCCTACCAGCAGCCTCAGTTTTTTTTCTGCCTAGCAGAGGAGAGGACATGGCTCTCTTTGGAGACAGTCTTTTGAAGAAATGTTTTCTTTTTTTTTACTTTTATTATTTTATTTTTGGGATTCTTCTATCAACTGTCGACTGGGCAACAGGTTGGGTAGTTCGCTATCCTCGCAGTCTTCCCAGTCCGACCATCGAGCGTGCTGATCCTCGCTCTGCGTGAGATCAGTTCACGACATACCCCATTGCTCCAGGGGTGGCCGGTGAGCTTTTTGCTCAGTTTTGAACAGTTTTGCTGTATCTTTTGCGGTGGACTGGCCGACAGCTACTCAGTACTGCACTGTGATATGCTTGTCAGGAACACACCAGTGGGTCCTAGCTGGACGGGTAAGTACTGTTCCCCTGCCTCAGCAGGTGAGTACATACTGTGTGTTCCTATGGTAGGGGGGTTTCCCTGTCTCCCCCTTGTGTTTTTACTACTCTGTCACCTACACAATGGTGCGCTGACTGGGGGTGCCTGGGGGTCTCTCTGTCCTGGTGGGGGTCCACAGGGGTCTGCATGAGGTGTGGGGGGATTAGCTGTGTCAGCGGGGGCATTGCGCACCGTTCGGTGCCATGTTTTTACTGTGTTTTATTTTACAATTGAAAACCGCATTGGCGGCCATCTTGCCGTAGCCGCCTGTGGTGCACTTGTTATTGCGGTGGCCATTTTCATGTAGCCGCGCGCTCTTTTGTGCTGTTTTGGCCTCTATCGCTGATTGGACGGCGCAATTCTCCACACAATCTCCTCACTGTTCACTCGCGGGAGCCACGCTGTAGAGGATGGAAAACAGGCAGTGGAACTGAGCGGTCCTAGCCGGGTTGGTGAGTCCCCTGGGTAACCCCCCCAGTCAGTGTAGCCGGAGGGTGGACTTTATCTCTCATATGGACAAAGTCTCAGAGGGTGGTGGTATGGAGTCAGTGTCACATGCTTCCCCTTTCATGTCAGAAGCAACTGGCAGTGCTGCTGCACCTGCGGTCCCTATGGAACAGTTGTCGGCAGTCCTGGAATAATTTGTTGCCAGGATGGAAGTGGCGTGCGGGGGGCTATTAAGCGCCCTCTCCCCCCACCATCTCCAGGGGAGTGCTCTGATTCAGATATGGGCATTGCTGCGGCACGGGTCCCTAGCTCTGAATTTTTGGACATTTTTGACCAGGACATTCCTTGTGAGGAAGACTCCTTATCTGGATCAGTACATGACAGGACACTTGTTAGTGAACTCATTGATGCTGTGAGGGACACTCTCAAGCTGGATGCTGCGGCTGAGGAACCTGTGGTGGAGTCAGTCTCCTTTTGGTTCTTTTCAAGCTAAGCCTTTTAAAAAGGTTTTTCCCTATACACCTTTCTTTGATAGATTCATTGACCAGGTTTAGGACAAACCACAGAAGACCTTTGCGGTCTTGCAGCGTCTGGCGGTTAGGTACTCTTTTGAGGACAGCCTGATTAAAAAATGGGCCTCTCCTCTGGTGGTCAACCCCCCGGTCGCCCAGTTGAATAAAGCCACAACGCTGCCGGTTGAGGGGACCCCTGCTTTTATGAACCCTACTGATAGGAAGTCGGAAATGGTGAGCCGAGCCATGTTCACCATGCTGGGATCTGCGCTGCATCCTCTTGTAGCGGTGACCCTGGTGACTCAGACGCTCACGGAATGGGCGAAGATTATGTAACAGTATGTGCAGGAGCATAATCTTCCTCCGGAATGCATTACACTGGCAGACCAAATGGTACAGGGCCTAGTGTATATGTGCAATGCCACTATGGACGTTGCTCCCCTAATTTCTAGGGCCTCAGTGTCTGCGGTGGTTTTGCGTTGCCTAATCTGGTTAAAATGCTGGTCTGCTGACCTGGCCTCTAAGAAGCTCCTGACGGATTTGCCTTTCAAGGGCTGAAGGCTATATTTGGTGCTTCCCTGGATGACATTATTAAAAATGTCACGGGGGGTAAGAGCACCCTTCTTCCTCAGCCTCCTAAGGCGAAGGAGCCGTGCCATAACCCGGGTCCTTCCTTTCCCACTCAGAAGAGGTTTTTTCGTCGGTCAAATTCCGGGGAAAAATTCTCCCGGACTGACAAGGGTGCGGCTGAGGGACAGAAGCGTCCCTGGGTGCGTAAGCCAACCAAGCCGGCTACCAAGCCCGCCACCGCATGAAGTCTTGCCCCCGCCTGACTCTGGGGTGGGGGGACGGCTTTGCAGGTTCGCGGATCGGTGGACCTCCCGGATCTCCGACCGGTGGGTGTGCAAGGTGGTTACCTCGGGGTACAAGATAGAGTTCCTTTTCTGGCCACCAGTCAGATTCTTTCCCTCAAATCTCTCTCTCCTTCCATTGCATGGGGCTGCCCTATTAGGGGCAGTGCAGGACTTGCTGAGGTGCAGAGTAATTGTGACTGTACCGTCAAATGAGAGGTTTCAGGGATTTTATTCAAATCTGTGGTCCCAAAGAAGGTCCGTCCAATTCTGGATCTCAAGGCCCTCAATGCCTTCGTGAAGGTTCAGAAATTCCACATGGAATCCATTCGCTCGGTGATTGCTGCGCTCCACCCGGGGGATTTTCTGGCATCCTTGGACATCAAGGACGCCTACTTGCATGTCCCAATCTGCACGGGTCACCAGAAGTTTCTGCGCTTCGCGATAGGCGAAGACCACTATCAGTTTGTGGCTCTTCCCTTCGGTTTGGCGTCCGCACCGCTGGTCTTCACCAAGGTGCTTGCCCCGATTCTAGCTTTGCTAAGACAGCGAGGCATTGCTATCGTGGGCCATCTAGATGATCTTCTGAGAGCAGACTCTGGCTCAGAATTAGAGGAAAATGTGGAGATAGCCAGTCAGGCCCTCCGAGAATTCGGATGGCTGCTAAACGTTCAGAAGTCGGTCCTGGTTCCGACTCAGCGTCTGGAATACCTGGGATTGATCCTGGACTCCTTGGAGGCGAGGGTCTTTCTACCCTTAGACAAATTACAGACTCTTCAATCTGTGGTACGGGTGCTGACGTCCCGCAAATGGTCGTCACTCCGTTTTTGCATGAGGGTCCTGGGACTCATGGTGGCTTCCTTCGAGGCGGTGCCGTACGCCAAATTCCACCCTCGAGTCTTACAACAGGAGATCCTATCTTGCTGGAACAAGTCTCCATTATCACTGGATCGATAGATCCAGGTGAGTCACCTGGTCAGGGCATCCCTGAAGTGGTGGCTGAGATCCCCGGACCTTCGGTCGGGAAAGTCGTTCCTTCCTGTCCAGTCGACTGTGATCACAACGGATGCCAGTTTTTAGGGCTGGGGTGGAGTCTGGGGAGTTCTGTCAGCCCAAAGGCTCTGGACCCCGGACGAGTCCTGTCTGCCGATCAATGTCCTGGAACTCCAGGCAATCAGACTGTGCCTCTTCTCATGGTCGAGGAGACTGCAGGGACGCTCGGTCAGGATCCAATCGGACAACGCCACGGCGGTGGCTTATGTCAACCATCAGGGGGGAACTCTGAGCTCAGCTGCGGTGTCCGAGGTCGTCCCATCCTAAGGTGGGCGGAAAGAAGCGTGCCGGCTCTGTCGACCGTTTACATTCCAGGAGTGGACAACTGGCGGGCGGACTATCTGAGCCGCCAGATGTTGGACCAGGGGGAATGGTCCTTGCATCCAGAGGTGTTTCACCTCCGGTGCCGGAGGTGGGGCATGCCAGATGTGGACCTATTGGCATCTTGACTCAATCGAAAAGTGTGGCCAGGTCCAGGGTTCCCTGGGCAGACACGTCAGATGCGTTTGTGGCCCCGTGGGGTCGGTATCGGCTGATTTATGCCTATCTTCCACTGAAGTTGCTTCCTCGCCGCCTTCGCAGGGTGGAGGCCGAGGGGATTTCGGTGATCCTCATCGCTCCAGATTGGCCTTGCCATCCTTGGTACGCCGATCTTGGGCGCCTAGTGGCGAACGTTCCATAGTGACTGCCGATGCGGGAGGGCCTTCTGTCTCAAGGTCCCATACTTCATCCTGCTTTACAGTCGCTGGCTTTAATGGCATGGCTATTGAAAGCCAGGTAGTGAGATACCGGGGTCTCTCAGATTCGGCCATCTCGACCATGCTGAGGGCACGGAAATCTTCTTCCAGGAAGATATGCCACCGTACTTGGAGGGCCTACATCGCTATGTGCGAGGAGCTGGATTGGTGTCCACTGACGTATTCCGTTCCCAGAATCTTGCTGTTTTTACAGCGTGCTTTGACCCAAAAGCTTGCCTTAAGCACCATTAAGGGTCATATTTCAGCTTTGGCTATTTTCATTCAGAGGCCGCTAGCGGGCCATTCTTTGATTAGTACCTTCATACAGGGGGTCCGACCTGTTAAGCCACCTCTTCCTCCTTGGGATTTGAATTTGGTGCTCTCGGTTCTTCAGGAACCTCCTTTTGAAAACATCAGGGAGATTCCTCTCTTAACCTTATCTCAGAAGGTGGCTTTTCTGGTAGCCATTACTTTTGTCAGAAGGGTTTCCGAATTGGTGGCCTAGTCTTGCAATCCGCCATACTTGGTTCTCCATAAGGATAAGGCAGTGCTACGCCCGCAGCCTTCTTTTCTCCCGAAGGTGGTCTCTGCTTTCCATCTTAAAGAGGACATTGTGCTTCTGTCCTTATGTCCTCATCCGTCGCATCCCAGAGAGTTTGCGCTCCACACGTTAGACGTGGTACATGCCCTGCGGGTGTACCTGTCTGCTACAGCTTCGATTAGCAAGTCTGACTCGCTGTCTGTGTCTGGTCCAAAACAGGGCCAGGTGGTTTCGTCTGCCACCATTTCTCGGTGGATCAGGCAGACCGTCATACAGGCCTATGCCCTTAAGGGGCGGGTGCCTCCCTTTCCGGTTACGGCACATTCTACCAGGGCAATTGGTGCTCTGGGCTTCAAGCGTCTGTTGCACAAGTGTGCAAGGCGGCGACCTGGTCATCCGCACATACTTTTTCAAAGTTCTATAAGGTTGATGTGGCTGCATCTTCTGATGCTTCCTTCGGCCGCAAGGTTTTGCAGGCGGCTATTTAATGTTGCTACTCCTCCGTTGAGGAGCTCTGCTTGTTTGGGGTAAAGTTTTTTTTTTTCTTGATACTGTTCCCACCCCTCGTTCTTTGACACTGCTTTGGGACCTTCCACTTTGTCAAGATGAAGATGCTGTGTCAATCCATGGATGGTAAGAGAAAATAGGATTTTTTTGTACTCACCGTAAAATCCTTTTCTCTGACGTCCATGGACTGACACAGCACCCACCCCTCCTTTTTTGAGTTTGTACTGCTTTAATACGAACTGAGGCTGCTGGCTGCAGGTAGGAGGATTATGTCCAGAGGGACCGCCCCCTGGGCGGGGCTGTTCAGCTCTGGTAAGGGAATGTATGATAAAACATCTAACATTCGCATCTACAAACTATGGGATAGATTTAGGGACTTTTATTTTTTTATTGTTTTTACTAGTAATGTCAGTGATCTGTGATTTTTAGCGGGACTGCAACATAGTGGCGGACGAATCTGCCCCCAAATTACACTTTTTGGGGACCAGTGACATTATTACATTGCTATAAAAATGCACTGATCAATGTACACATGACACTGGCAGGGAAGGGGTTAACACTAGGGGCGATCAAGGGGTTAAGTGTGTTCCCTAGGTGTGTTCTAACTCTAGGGGTGATGGGTTACCAGGGACATGACAGAGATCACTGTTCCCGATCACTGGGAACAGTAGATCTGTCATATCTTTGCCGGAATTGGGATCCGCTTGTTTACACTGGCAGATTCCCGTTCTGCCTCTGTACTAGGCGATGGTGGGTCGCCGGTGGACATCGAGTCTGCTCGACCCATGGCACGCTCCTGCAGCATGCAGCGAGAGCGTGCCGCCGGCGTAACTGCACCTGTGCGAGCCGCCGTACAGTTTCGGCGATTCGCGCAGGAGAGCTGACCTGCCGCCGTATAACGTACATATTCGCCAGCACACCAACTTTCGTCCAAAGGTTTCTTTAATGAAAGAGATCACACCACAAAGAAAAGTGCAACATTTCGGAGCCGCTAGGGGCCCTTCGAAAGGGGCATGTGAAAAGGTGCAACAGTGTCAAAGCAGAATATAAATACATTAGCCACCAATCAAAACATGAAAAAATGGTCACACCCCCCACCCTGTGACGTCAATACACCACAAAGAAAAGTGCAACATTTCGGAGCCGCTAGGGGCCCTTCGAAAGGGGCATGTGAAAAGGTGCAACAGTGTCAAAGCAGAATATAAATACATTAGCCACCAATCAAAACATGAAAAAATGGTCACACCCCCCACCCTGTGACGTCAATATGACGTCAGAATCCCGCCAGAAAGCATTAAAAACTAACAGGCATCAAAGTTACTTAAAGCAGGCAGGGGCAATAAAACTTTAATATCTGGCATAGTGTCTGGCATCAATGTATATGCACTAGATCGGGCACACCAGCCAGATACGCCCGATCAAAGCAAGCCGCCAATACTATTCTGGAGCCCCAGCCACCAATTAAGGCATGCCGCGCATGCACACATGACCATAGCAACAGGATGACGCCTAACTATGGGGCCGCCGTCATCAAGGAAACCTGTGACGTACGGCCCTCACCGCATTAGGTATACCAGAGTGTAAAGAGAAGTGTAGGAGCGAGGCTGGGGAAGAGCGAGTAAAGCAAGGGAAGAGTGATACAAGAGCAGGGCAAAGATAAGAGGGGATGAGATAGAGGAGATAAATAAAACAAAAATAGAAGAAGAAATGACAAAAAGAACGGGAAAAGAAAGGAAAAAGGGGTAGAAAACTAAAAGCGAAAAAAGCACCAAAGGAGAAATTTAAAAAAGCACAACAAACGGAGGGAAAAAAAAGAAAGAGAAAAAAAGGGGGCAAAGAAGGAAAATGGTAAAAGGAAAGAAAAGGGGGGAAAGGAAAAAGAAAAAAGAAAGATAAGAAGAGAAGAAAAGGAAAACAGAAACAAGAAAAAGGTGGAGCAGGAAAAAATTACAAGAAAAACACAGAAAAATAAAGAAAATGAATAAAAATAAATGCAAGTGTAGCGGGGTCTCCTTTAAGACTCATTGGACTATCTTTCTCAGAACCCCCCTTGGCACCCAGGGTGCAGTGTTGTCACCACAGAGACTCATGGGTGGAGCTATATAAGGAGGAGGCGAGGCTAAGCTCGGCCTCTTTGGGACACGAGACTTGAGTGGAGAGATCTTCCTGTGCGGATCCGCTGTGGTGCAAGGCCTGAAGCCTGGGGCCTTGCGCCGCTACCCAAAGAGCCTTCCACCCCATTGCGAGCCTGGGTGGCTTCTGACTTGGTCATCCTCAACCGCTGCTGAGCCGGAGACCCGACCGCTGCAGACGCTGTGTGTGGAGACACAGCAGGTGGAAGTCCCCGGACTGGGATCGCGTCCGGAGGGGTGAGTGAGCACCTGCTCAATCCATATACTTTACACTATTGTTAGGCCTACAGGCTGCCGTGGCCCACCAGTTCATATTTGAGTCCTCACTGGAGATCCATAGCAGAACTGAGTCAAACGGATCTCTAGTGAAGTGTTCCGTGTTGGTACTTTTACCTTTTCTCTTATTGTCCATGGACCGACGCAGCTCTCATACTGATTACATGTGGGTATATGTCCCTGCTCGCAGGAGAAGACCTAGGCAGAATGTTAGAGGTTAAAACATTCTAGAACAAGCCAGAGCTGAACAGCCCCGCCCAGGGGGCGGTCCCTCCGGACATTACCCTTCCACGTGCAGCTAATCAGCCTCAGTTTTTTTCTGCCTAGCAGAAGAAGACATGGCTCTCTCAGGAGCCAGTCTCCTGGAAGATTTTACTTTTAAATTTTATTCCTTTGGGAATTTTATTTTATTTTTGAGACCTTCAATCAACTGTCGGCTGGGCAACAGGTTGGGTACACTGGTATCCTCGTAGTCTTCCCTGTCCGACCATCGAGCGTGCTGATCCTCGCCTTGTGTGCGTGAGACTCAGTTCACGACATACCCCATGGCTCCAGGGGTGGCCGGGTTGCTTTCATGCTCCCGCGGTCCTCTCAAGATCGAACAGTACCTACTGTATCTTTCGCGGTGGACCGGGCCGACAGCTACGCAGTACGACTCTGTGATAGGTCTGTCAGAAACAAGCCAGTGGGTCCCTCTATTGGCACCGAGGGTATTCTCCAAGGTGCTTGCGGGACGGGTAAGTAGTCTCTCCTGCTGCAAGGTGAGTACATGCTAGCTGTGTTTCTGTGTGTGGGGGGTTCTCCATGTCTCCCCCCTGTTATGCTGCTCTCTGCACCCTGTTGTGCTGTGTGGGGATGCTTGGGGGGTCACTCTGCCCTGGGGGGGCCGCTCCATGACTGTTATTTTGCTTGGGAAGTGTTCTGGGGGATTGGCTGTGATTTTTTTCTGTGCGCCATTGGCGCAGTGTTTTATTTTTTAAAAAGTGCGCCATTGGCGGCCATTATGCTGGGGCCTAATACGCAGTTATACTGGTGCCCGGCGGCCATTTTCTTGTAGCCGCGGCACTTTTGGTTTCGTTTTCGGCCTCTAGCAGCGCTGCTGAATGGCGCGAAATGCACACATCCTCACAGATTCTTCACCTCAGGCTGCACCCGCACTACAGCGCGACTCATACAGCGCTACAGCGCGACTCATACAGCGCTACAGCGCGGCTCATACAGCGGTACCGAGCGGTCCCTAGGGGTGGTGAGTACTCCGGGTATCCCCTCCTCAGCCCCAGCACGGCCTGTGGGTGTGCTGTATTGTTCACTGTAATGGTGAATAAGGTCTCAGAGGGTGGCAATATTGGAGTCTGGTTCACCGGTTTCTTCACACTGTTAGAGACAACTGGCAGTGCTCCTGCACCTGCGGTCCTTAGGGACCAGTTGTCGGCAGTCCTGGAATCATTAATCTGACCAGGAGGAAGCAGTGTGTGAGCGCAAGGGAGCGAATAAAGCCCCACTCCCCACTTTCTTTCCATCAAAAAAAAAAGGGGGTGTGCACTGATTCAGATATGGGCCTAGCCACTACCGCTCAGGACCCTAGCTCTGAATATATTTGATGGTTTTGAACAGGACATTCCTGGCAAGGAAGACTCCAGTTCTGTGTCAGTAAATGACAGGGCGCTTGTTTTGTGAACTCATTGATGCAGTGAGGGACACTCGCAAGCTAAATGCTGCGGATGTAGAACCTCAGGTGGACAGTCTCCTCTGGTTCCTTAGGGCCAGGCCTTCTAAAAAGTTTTTTTTTTCCATATGTTCCTTTCTTTGACCAGCTCATTGATAAGGTCGGGGGAAAAAGCCGAAGCAGAAGACTTTTATGGTCCCGTGTCGTTTGTCTATCAGATACCCCTTGAAGATGCCCTACTTAAAACGTGGGCTTCTCCCCCAATGGTCGACATTGCAGTCGCCCGGTTTAACAAGGCCACCATTCTTCTGGTGGAGGGGGCTCCTGCATTTAAGGACCCCACTCACAGGAGGTCAGAAGTGGTGAGTAGAGCCATGTTTGCCTTGTTGGGGTCCGCCCTACGGCTTGTGGTAGCGGCAACCCTTGTGTCTCCAACACTTACGGGATGGGCAAAAAATGTTTGCACCAAACTGTACAGGAGCATGATCTTCTTCCAGACACTATTGCTCTGGTCCGCAGATGGTGCAGGGCCGGGTTTATGTGGCGACGCCACGTTTGACGCAGCCCCTTATAACTCAGGGCCTCTGTCTTGACAGTGGTATTGCGTTGTCTGATCTGGTTGAAATGCTGGTCTGCTGACCTAGCTTCTAAAAAGCCTCTGAAGGATTTACCATTTAAAGGTGGTAGGCTTTTCGGTGCTGTGCTGGATGACATCATCAAGGATGTCACGGGAGGTAAGAGCACTGTTCTTCCTCAAGCTAGCAAGGGTAAGGAGACCGCCGTAAGCAGGGTCCTTCCTTTCCAGCAAAAGGTTTTTTTTTCGTCAGTCAATGGGGAGGCCCTCCCAGACTGACAGCGGTACGGCTGGTGGACACGTGCGCCCCTGGGTGCGTATGCCGAAGAAGCCGGCTCCCTAGCCCGCCTCCGCGTGAAGTCTTGCCCCCACCCGACTCTGGGGTAGGGGGGAAGACTTTGCAGGTCCACGGATCAATGGACCTCCCGGATCTCCTACTGGTGGGTGTGCGAGGTGATCATCTCAGGTTACAGGATAGGTTCCGTTCCTAATACCAGACAGATTCTTCCCTCGAATCTTCCTCTCCTTCCTGCCCGTCGGGCGGCCCTATGAGGCCTATCCAGGTTTGAGGTCCGGAGTGATTGTGCCGGTTCCGTCACAGGAGAGGTTTCATAGATTCTACTCGAATTTGTTTGTCGTCCCAAAAAGAGGGACGGGTTTCGGCTTATCTTGGACCTCCAGGTCCTGAATGCCTTCATGATGGTGCAAAAGTTGCGCATGGAATCCATTCGCACGGTGGTCAGTACATTCCGTCAAGGGGTTTTTCTGGCGACCTTGGACATCAAGGACGCCTACTTGCATGTTCCGATCTGCGCTTGCGATCGGCGAAGTCCACTATCAATTTGTGGCTCTTCCTTTCGGCCTAGCCTCGGCACCGAGGGTGTTCACCAAGGTGCTTGTGTCGGTTCTAGCTTACTGAGACAGCAAGGCATTGGACGATCTTCTTCTCAGAGCAGGAAATGGCTCAGAATTGGAAGACAGGGTGACTATTGTCAGTCAGACCCTCAGGCACTTCGGGTGGCTCCTAAACATTCAGGAGTCAGTCCGGGTCCCGACTCAAGATTTGAAGTATCTCAATCTGATTCTGGACTCCTTGGAGGCAAAGGTATTCTTACCTCCGGGGAAGCTACTGACGCTTCAGTCTGCAGTGCGGATGCTGACATCCCAAAAAATGGTCGTCAATCCATTTTTGCATGGGAGTCCTGGGACTCATGGTGACCTCTTTTCGAGGCCGTTCTATATGCCCAATCACACACCAGGGCATTGCAGAAGGAGATCTTGTTCCCTTGGGACAAATCCCTGTTGTCTTTGGATTTTCCGATCCAGGTGAGCCACCTGGTCAGGGCGTCTCTGACATGGTGGTTTGGGTCCCCGGCTCTTCGGTCCGGGAAGTCGTTCCTCCCTGTCCAATGGATGGTGTTCACTACGGACGCCAGCCTGAAGGGCTGGGGTGTAGTCTGGGGAGTCCTGTTGGCCCAAGGGCTTGGACTCTGGACGAAGCCCGTTTGCCGAACAATGTTCTGGAAATACGAGCCATCAGACTGTGCCTCTCCTCGTGGTCTGAGAGATTGCAGGGTCGCTCCATTAGGATCCAGTCGGACAAAGTCACGGTGGTGGTGTATGTCGACCATCAAGGGGGGACTCGGAGCTCAGCTGCGGCTTCTGAGGTCCCCCGTACCCTGAAGTGGGCTAAAAGAAGCGTGCCGGCTCTGTCGGACGTTTACATTCCGGGCATCCGGACTATTTGAGTCGCCAGACGTTGGACCAGGGAGAGTGGTCCTTGCACCCGGAGGCATTTCAACTCCTTGCCACACAAACGGTGGGGCACGCCGGAGGTGGACCCGATGGCCTCTCGACTCAATCGCAAGTTGTCGAGATTTGTGGTCAGATCCAGGGATCCTTGGGCGGATGCCTCAGAGGCGTCAGTGGCCCATGGGGTCATTATCACCTGATATACGTTTATCCTCCGCGGCAGTTGCTCCCTCGCCTGCTGCGCAGGGTGGCGACCGAGGGAATTCCGGTGATCCTCGTTGCTCCAGATTGACCTCGGCTTCACTGGTACGCCGATCTGGTGCGTCTCGTCGCGGCCGTTCCCTGATGGTTGCCAATAAGGGAGGACTTTCTGTCTCAAAGTCATATATTTCATCCTGCCTTTACAGTCTCTGACCTTGTAGGCAGGGCTGTTAAAAGGCAGGTGTTAAGAGACCGAGGTCTCTCAGACTCGGTCATTTCGTCCATATTAAGGACACGGAAGTCTTCCTCCAGAACCATCTCTGTACCTGGAAAGCTTACATCGCCATGTGCGAAGAGCTGGGCTGACATCCTCGGACGTATTCCGTCCCTAGAATCCTGCGTTTCCTACAGCATGGAGTGGCCCAAAGGCTCGCTTTGAGTATCATTAAGGGTCAGATTTCGGCCTTGGCCGTCTTCTTTCGGCGACCACTAGCGGGTCATTCCTTGGTTGGCACCCTTGTGTCGGGGGTTCGCCATGGACTCCCTCCTGTCAAGTCTCCTCTCCCCCCGTGGGATCGGAATTGGTACTCTCGGTTCTCCAGGAACCTCCTTTTCAGAATATCAGGGATATTCCCCTCTTCACTTTGTCTCAGAGGGTGGCCCTTTTTTAGTGACGAGTATCTGAATTGGCGACCTTGTACTGCAAGTCGCCATATTTAGTCATCCATGAGGATAAGGTGGTGTTGCATCCGCGACTTTCTCTTGTCAAGGGTGATCTCGTCTTTTCACCTAAATGGGGACATTGTCCTCCCGTCCTAGTGTCCTCGCCCTTCGCATCCCAGAGAGTGTGCGCGGCACACTTTGGATGTGGTACGAGCCTTGCGGGTATGCTTGTCTACTGCTTCTATTAGGAAGTCTACTCTCTGTTTGACTGTCTCTGGTCAGAAACAGGGCCAGGCGGCTTTGTCTGCCACCATTTTCTAGGTGGATCGGACAAAACCGTCTTTCAAGCCTATGCTCTCATAGGGCGGGCGCCTCTCTTCCCGGTTACGGCGCATTCCACCAGGGCAATGGTGCTTCCTGGGTTTTCCGACATCAAGCGTCAGTTGCACAAGTGTGCAAGGCGGCGACCTGGTCGTCCGTTCATACCTTTTCAAAGTTCTACAAGGTTGATGTGGCTGCATCTTCGGATGCTTCCTTCGGCCGCAAAGTGTTGCAGGCCACTGTCTAATGTTGCAACTCCTCCGTTGAGGGGCTCTGCTGGTTTGGAGCGAAGTTTTGGTTGTTCTTTACCTTTTTTGCTCCCACCCCTTTCTTATACTGCTTTGGGACGTCCCACATGTAATCAGTATGAGAGCTGCGTCGGTCCATGGACGATAAGAGAAAATAGGATTTTTGTACTCACCGTAAAATCCGTTTCTCTGACGTCCATGGACCGACGCAGCACCCACCCCTCCTTTTAAGTTTGTACTGCTTTGTTACGAACTGAGGCTGATTAGCTGCAGGTGGAAGGGTAATGTCCGGAGGGACCGCCCCCCTGGGCGGGGCTGTTCAGCTCTGGCTTGTTCTAGAATGTTTTAACCTCTAACATTCTGCCTAGGTCTTCTCCTGCGAGCAGGGACATATACCCACATGTAATCAGTATGAGAGCTGCGTCGGTCCATGGACGTCAGAGAAACTGATTTTACGGTGAGTACAAAAATCTTATTTTTGGATTACAAATGTGTTCCTGAAATGTGCACCACCATTTAAAGACTTGCATGCGAAGAATTCATCTCCTAGAGACTGAGTTATAGGGTCAGGCCTGACCGGGTATTAGAGTTTAGTAGCTGCGCCACAGGGCGCTTAGTTAACGGTCGCCCCACGTGGCACACCATTACTGTGTTGCATTAATGTGTAGTGTATTATTTGCTGCAGGGCTCTGCTAGAAGCACATGTTATCTGTTTTTACTGTTGATTTATCTTAATAAGAGAGAGTAAACTCATTATTCTTTTACTATTTGTATTGGTGTCTGAATATTCCATAGAGCCTGAGATATATTACCCTATACTAACTGTGCCAGAGTGGGTCGAGTAAATTGCCGCTGGTTGGCGGAGCTGTCTTCAGGGCCCAAAACTAATACTGCAGCCCTCTTAACTGAGGATATCGCTACACGTGGGGGTTCTCGTCCGGGATCCTGATACAGCAGGTGAACGCCAGAAGTGCCGGCATGGACCCGCAAGCAGTAGAAGCGTGGTGCAAAGCCTCTAGGGCAGAGCCAGACCAGTCGATAGTCATCAGCCTTCCAGGGGAGGAATGGTCGACTGAGACGGTAGAGGAGTTAATGAAGTCAGTGTCCCCAGATCACACACCGTGGGTGACGGAGATAAAGTCAAACCCAGACATCTCATATCAGTATGCACTAGTGGAGTACTGGGACGGGATGCCAGAGGCTTGCAAGCGCAAGTGTGTGCGGACGCCAGACAACAGAACTATAGGTTGGCGCACGCAGTAACTGTAAAGAAGGAACCATCACCAACGGGATCACCGCAGGCTATGGCCCATACCTCACCTGAAAGAGGAGACAGGGCGACGCCTCTGGTGGTGCCTGAACCTGTCACTGCTATATCACCAGAACTGATAAAGGCAATAGGGGATCTGCTAACCAAGTGTCAGAGGACAAGCACGGTGCATGTAGAGACTAGCTACCGGAGACTAAAGAAATTCTCAGGGAAGCTCCCTGTCCCTGCAGGGGAGGAAGACTTTGATACTTGGGTGGAACAGGCATTGCAAGCAGTGGAGGCATGGGAGGTGCCTGAAGCGCAGAATCGGCAACGAGTGATAGAAAGCCTTAAAGGCACAGAAGCAGTGAAAAGTTTCCGGTTTGGGAATACAGACTGCACGGCTCAAGACTGTCTAGCCATGCTACAGGAAGAGTTCGGTCAGTTAGAAAAGGTGACGGAGATGGTCTACCAATTTGAACATACTTTCCAACAGCCGAATGAAAAGCTTTCAGAGTATGTCAGAAGACTGAACAAGTTGCTGTGTAAGATTGTCTTGAAGAAGGGAATGATGCCCCAAGATACAGATGCGGCAAGAATGAAGCAAGTCTTAAAGGGAGCTTTGCGCTCAGATCCAGTCTGGTTGCACCTGAAAACCTCGGGAGGAGGAACGTCACTGACTTACTCTGATTTGATAAAAATAATCAGAGATGAAGAGGCACTGCAGAAGGATCAGCAAACGATAAAGACAAGTCATGCTCCTACACCAGTGATAGTCAACTTGTTGATTACTCCAGAAAGGGACTCAGAAGTGGACACTTTGAAATCACAAATGTCTCAGGTGTTAGAGATGCTGACCTCTCTGATGGCGAAAGACACACAGGGTCCAGAGAAAGAGGTAGCGAGGAAGGAACTGTTCCCAGTTGTTTCGGCACCCGCATCCTTACAAGACTGGTGGGATATAATCTGTTTTAACTGTGGGGGAGTTGGCCACATCGCAGCTACATGTTCCAGTCCCAAGAAAAAGAAAATACAAAACCGCAAGCCGGCGGGAAACTCCAGAGGGCCCCGGTGAAGGAGTCAACCGGGTGCCCATCATCTTCAGTGAGCTCCAAACTGAATGAGAAGCTAAAGAAGAGAGGAGACAAAACCCCTCAGAGGAAACACAGCATCCCTCAACAGAGGTACACCCCAGAGAAAGGGGGCAAGACCCCTCAGAAGAGGCACCGCATTCCCCAAAGGGGATGCACACCTAAGAAAAACAATAATATCCCTCAGCGGGTCTGTACACCCATTGAAGGGAGGGAAATCAATGCATACCAGGCTCAAGAAAGACTAAAGTCCAAAGGGAGTTGGACAAGAGAGAGTCCGAAGGGAAAAGACCAGAAGAAGGCAACCACTGTCAGGCCATATCCGGAGAAGCTGGTAGGCCCATCTCCTGTAGTGCCCATTCAAGTGGAGGGAGTCTACACCAGAGCTATCTTGGATACTGGGGCACAAGTGACCCTACTATACCGGGATTTCTACGATAAGCACTTGAGTCATCTACCCATCCAGAAGATAGAGGAACTGGAAATATGGGGAATCGGAACCCAGAGCTTCCCCTACGATGGCTATTTGCCCATAAAGATGACTTTCGACCCATCCGTGGCTGGTAAGGCCGAAGTGTTTGACACCCTGGCAGTTGTGTGCCCTCGGCCGCCTGGAGCTAACAAAAGTTCCCTCATAATAGGGACAAACACGGACCTGGTCCGGAGACTCCTGACCCCTCTAGTGAAAGAGAAGGACCATGCAGCCATCAAAATCCATCCCATGCTGAAGACGGCCTACCAATGACTGGTCCTAGAGCAGAAGACCCCTGGAGAGGGAATAGGGAAGGTATGGAGACTTGGAAGAGGAGGGGTAGTGTTGCAACCCGGCGAAGTAACCTGTCTCAGGGCCACTGTGTAGCTTACTTGGGAACAACCCGGACCCTTTGTCATGCTGGAGTTCGACCCAAGGGAAGAGTCCTCCGGTCTGGAAGTGATACCAGAAGTGATTCCGCTGAAGGCCCTGAAGAAGGCCCATTGTAGAGTTCCGGTGAGTGTTAGGAACTCTACAGGTGGCCCCATGGAAATCCCAGCCAGAATGCTGCTGGGCCAGGTGAGCCCTGCTGCCCCGGTTACCCTGTCAGAAGTCAAGGGGACGGGTGAAGGAGGAGATGTTTGGGAGAAGCTGTCCATGGAGAACCCGAATCTTTCCAGGGCTTGGAAAGAGAGAGCCAAGGCCCAGTTGACCAGATGGGAGAAGATCTTCTCCAAAGATGAGTTAGATGTGGGGTGTGCAAGGAGTGCCACCCATCGAATCCGCCTCCAAGAAGACAAGCCCTTCAGAGAAAGGGTCAGGCGGGTCCCACTAGCAGATCTGGAGGATCTGAGAGAACAACTCGCAGAACTACTGGTGTGATCCGGGAGTCTAGAAGCCCCTATGCCTCCCCGATAGTGGGGGTCAGGAAGAAGAATGGGTCGTTGAGGCTATGTATAGACTACAGGACCCTCAACAGGAGAACCATCCCGGACCAGTACACCACTCCGAGGATAGAGGACGCTTTACAGAGTTTATCAGGAGCCAAGTGGTTCAGCGTTATGGATCTCAAGAGTGGATACTACCATATCCCTATGCATCCGGAAGACAAGGAGAAGACAGCCTTCATAACCCCAGTGGGGTTCTTCGAGTTTGATCGCATGCCTCAGGGACTGTCTGGAGCTCTTGCTACCTTCCAACGTCTCATGGAAAAGACTGTAGGAGACATGAATCTTATTGAAGTCCTTGTGTACCTGGACGACGTCATTGTCTTTGGGAGAACCTTGGAAGAACACGAAGAGAGGCTGGAAAAGGTGTTGAGAAGACTCAGTGAGGAGGGACTCAAGCTTTAGCCTGAGAAGTGTCGGTTCTACCAGTCTTCTGTGAACTATCTGGGGCACGTAGTGTCTGAAGAAGGGGTGGCCACAGACCCTGAGAAATTGGAGGCAGTTACCTCTTGGCCATGGCCCACCACAGTAACAGAACTTAGATCCTTCTTGGGGTTCTGCTACTATTACAGGAGGTTTTTGGAGGGATTTGCCCGGATTGCCAGACCATTAAATGAACTTCTCAAGACCGAAGGGGAAGAGGACGACTCAGGACCCAGGAAGCCGGGAGAGTCAGTCAGAGATCAGTGGAACCAGAAGTGTGAAGAGGCCTTCCAGGCGTTGAAGGAGAGCCTAACCACTGCTCCAGTCTTGGCCTACGCAGACCCAACAAGACCCTATGAACTATATGTAGATGCTAGTCATGACTGTCTGGGAGGAGTACTTTACCAAGAACATGAAGGACAACTGCGACCCGTTGCCTACGTGAGCAGGAGCCTGACTCCCTCTGAGAAGAACTACCCCACTCACAAGCTGGAGTTCCTGGCCCTTAAGTGGGCGGTAGTAGACAAGCTTAAAGACTACCTGTATGGGGCGGAGTTCACTGTGAAGACCGACAACAACCCCCTTACCTACCTTTTCACCACCGCAAAGCTAGACGCCACTGGACACAGATGGCTGGCCGCACTGTCTGGATTAAATTTCAGCCTAAAGTACAGGCCAGGGGCTGGAAATCGAGACGCAGACGCTCTGTCCAGGAGATCTCATGCCCCCACCAGTGACACAGAAGACTGGACTCAAGTGGCACCTGACAGGGTGCGGGCCCTTTGTCAAGGGGCTGAATTACAAGCCAGAGGAGGCTCAAGGGCAGAAGAGATAGGAGTTACCATGGTAGGAGTCCCCAAACAATACTGTGGAGTAACCCAACTGGAAGAAGACAATCTGCCGAAACTGTCCAAGAAGGAGCTGAGATGCGACCAATTAGAAGACCCCATGGGGAAATTGGTCCTGGAAGCCCTGGAGAATCTTGATCCAAATAGACTCCTGCGCCACTCCTCAAAGGAAGCTCGCCTGTTGAGGAAAGAGTGGGACAGGTTGCAGGTTCACCGAAGGGGCCCCTCTGATGGCCTGGAAGATAAATGGCAATTGTTTCTTCCGGAAAAACATCGAGAGACTGTTCTGATTGCCCTGCATGACAATCACGGCCACCTAGGGGCGGAAAGGACCTTTCAACTCGTCAGAAGTCGGTTCTATTGGCCTTGCATGAGGGCAGAAGTAGAAGAGTACTGCCACTCATGTGCACGTTGCATCCAGAGGAAGACTTTACCCCATCAAGCTCCCCCAATGGGCCATCTACAAAGTCAAGGCCCAATGGATCTGGTATGCATTGATTTTCTCTGCCTCGAACCCGACCTGAGTGGACTAGGAAATGTTCTGGTGATAACCGATTATTTCACCCGGTATGCTCAAGCTTTTCCAACCAAAGACCAGAAGGCTTCCACGGTGGCCAAGGTGCTTATGGAGAAGTATTTCGTCCACTATGGATTACCGCAGGGACTCCATTCAGACCAAGGAAGGGACTTTGAGAGTCGGCTGATCCGGAAACTCCTGGATTCGTTAGGGATCAAGAAAACTCTAACCACACCTTACCATCCACAAGGAGATGCCCAGCCGGAGAGGGAACCCTGGATAGTGAAAAGAAACAGCATTGGAGCAGACACATAGCAGCTATAGTCCACGCTTTCAACTGTACCACAAGTGATGCTACAGGCTACTCCCCCTATCGACTCATGTTTGGGAGAGAAGCAAGGTTGCCCGTGGACCTGGCCTTTGGCACGTCCTTGGACCATTCCTCAGCCACATCCCACAAGGGATATGTGGACAGGCTCAGACACAGCCTGAAGGTAGCCTATGAACAGGCCCAAGCGGCCTCAGATCAAAGGGGAGCTCGAAATAAAAGAAACTTCGACCTGAAGGTCCGGGTCCAGGATCTACAGCCTGGGGACCGAGTACTACTGTGCAATCTGGGGGTCCCCGGTAAACACAAACTTGCGGACAGATGGAGGCCCGAACCCTATGTCATCTGTAAGAAGCTGCCAGGCCTACCTGTTTACAAGTTGAAGCCAGAGGGGAAGGTAGGGCCACTGAAGACCTGGCACAGGAACCATCTGCTCCCACTTGCCGAAGCAGTCAGGATACCTCCAGCGAGGGACTCTCCTGAACCAGCTTCCATCCTAGATACCCCCAGACCAAACACTAGGTCCCAGGCCTCTCGAGCTGAAGATGTGGAGGCCTCTGAACTCAGTGGAGATGAAGGAACAGAACTTGATTGGCTTTGGCCTTCCTCAACTCCAGGAACTTCTGCTATAGATCTTCCAACCACTGAAGACACTCTAGATGGAACACTGAATGCAAAAGCCACTGAGTTCATCCCATCTAGTCCTTTGTCAGACCATTGGGAGGATGCCTGTGACACTTACTCAGAAGAGGACCCTAGAGACTCTATGTATCCTTCGGCTCCTGAAGCAGATGTTCCAGAGCCCGCCGTGTTGCCCGAGCCTGCTACGGAAGAAGAGCCTGTGGCGCCAGAGGCAGAAATCCCAAGAGAGCAAAGGGCTCGAAGAGTCATAAGGCCTCCCAGAAGGTTGACCTACCCACATATGGGGAATAGCTCAGAAGATTCTGTGGTCACAGCCAGGAGGAGTGCAGAGAATCCGGATCCCTCCACTGTTCATTTGGTGGAGGGCAGCCCCAACTCACTCTCTGGCACAGTTAGGCAGGCCACTCAGAGTAATGTGACCTGTGGGCAAGGGAATTCAACCCCTCTGTTTTGGTGGGAATTCCCTATGCCGACATCATACGCAATGTTGTCTAGGGTTGTACGCAGTGTATGTTAGAATTATCTTTGGGGGCCAAAGAGTTTAAGTGGGGGGAGTGTGTAGCGGGGTCTCCTTTAAGACTCATTGGACTATCTTTCCCAGAACCCCCCTTGGCACCCAGGGTGCAGTGTTGTCACCACAGAGACTCATGGGTGGAGCTATATAAGGAGGAGGCGAGGCTAAGCTCGGCCTCTTTGGGACACGAGACTTGAGTGGAGAGATCTTCCTGTGCGGATCCGCTGTGGTGCAAGGCCTGAAGCCTGGGGCCTTGCGCCGCTACCCAAAGAGCCTTCCACCCCATTGCGAGCCTGGGTGGCTTCTGACTTGGTCATCCTCAACCGCTGCTGAGCCGGAGACCCGACCGCTGCAGACGCTGTGTGTGGAGACACAGCAGGTGGAAGTCCCCGGACTGGGATCGCGTCCGGAGGGGTGAGCGAGCACCTGCTCAATCCATATACTTTACACTATTGTTAGGCCTACAGACTGCCGTGGCCCACCAGTTCATATTTGAGTCCTCACTGGAGATCCATAGCAGAACTGAGTCAAACGGATCTCTAGTGAAGTGTTCCGTGTTGGTACTTTTACCTTTTTGGATTACAAATGTGTTCCTGAAATGTGCACCACCATTTAAAGACTTGCATGCGAAGAATTCATCTCCTAGAGACTGAGTTATAGGGTCAGGCCTGACCGGGTATTAGAGTTTAGTAGCTGCGCCACAGGGCACTTAGTTAACGGTCGCCCCACGTGGCACGCCATTACTGTGTTCCATTAATGTGTAGTGTATCATTTGCTGCAGGGCTCTGCTAGAAGCACATGTTATCTGTTTTTAATGTTGATTTATCTTAATAAGAGAGAGTAAACTCATTATTCTTTTACTATTTGTATTGGTGTCTGAATATTCCATAGAGCCTAAGATATATTACCTTATACTAACTGTGCCAGAGTGGGTTCGAGTAAAATGCCGGGGGTTGGCGGAGCTGTCTTCAGGGCCCAAAACTAATACTGCGGCCCTCTTAGCTGAGGGTATCGCTACACAAGTAAATATGAAAAAAAAATGGAAATGTATATAATATAAAATAAAAATAAAAAATAAATATAAATAAAAGTAAAAAAATAATAAATATAAATGTAAAAATAAATATATATCCTAAAAACAAACCCAAGCATCTCGCTCCTATGTGAAGCACTCTACGCTCATACCATAGCGAAAGCCTAAGGTTGTATTAAATTCTAAATGGTCTAATATGCAAGCCAATGGTGGACAAATTGTCACATTCAGCTCTTATAAAGTATATCGGAATATATAAAAAAAAAGTAGGTATACTTAATCTATCGGCTCCACTAAGCGAATATTGCAGGTGAGCATAGGGTGTAGAAAACAAAGGAAAAAAAGTACAGCCCAGAAAAGAAAAAAGAATAGATATAATACATGGTATGTATCGTACCCGATAAAGCATGGCCCATCAATTGGAATTATACAGGTGTAACATCATCATGTACAGTATATCATGGTCAAATATGCCACAGAAGAAAAAACTAAATGAAAAAGATTATTATCTGTCATCAATGAAACATGTGAGAGATAGATTAGTGTTGAGACCACCAGGCTGTACCATGCCTAATGTGTGTATCCAGTACTCCTCGTGACGGAGGAGTAACCGGTCTCGATCACCCCCCTATTGGGTAGCTTGACGTGTTCGATCACCATTCCAACGTAGCTTGTGAATTTGGTGCTTAGATGTCACAAAGTGCATTGCTACATGTTTGTTAGAGCCAGGGCTACCCTAATGTCGCTTCTGTTCTTCTGAAATCGTTTTTTAAGCGGACCAACAGTTTTTCCCACATGTGTCAATGTGCAGGGGCATTTTAGAATGTACACAGAGAAATCTGTGTTGCAATTGAAATACTCTCGTATCAGATACTGGTTACCCCTATGTGGATGTGAAAAATACTTGCTGCAAATAAGTGAATTGCACACGTTACAGTGGAACCTTGGATTACAAGCATAATCCGTTCCAGGAGAATGCTCGTAATCCAAAGCACTCGCATATCAAAGCAAGTTTCCCCATAGAAGTCAATGGAAACAAAAATATTTTGTTACGCATTGACTTCAATGCCATGCAATACCGCATGTGGCCAGAGGTGGGGGGGGGGCGTTGGAGAGACTCGGAAAGGCCGGGTACAGCTCAGCTGAACTCGGAAAGGCTCGGGAACTGAGTATTTTCGTGCCTTTCCGAACGGCTCCGGTCGGCTCCGGCTCACCCCCCACCTCAGGCCAAACACGGTACTGCACAGCACTGTGGCTTGAATCCTGCTCATTTTGCAAGACAACACTTGCAAACCGAGTCAGATTTTTTTTTAAAACAGTGCTCATATTGCGAAACGCTCGTTAACCGCGTTACTCGCAATCCGAGGTTTCACTGTATAGCATTTATAACAACCCGTTTTCTGAGATATCTTAGGTGGGATTTAGGTTTTTTGTGTCTGGGATCTGCCTGTACCAAATGGTCACGCAGCGTCCTCCCACGTTTATACGCCATCATGGGTTTGGTCCTGATAGTGGGTCCTAAGGCTCTGTCGGATTGTAAAATGTTACCTTCTGCTGCTCCTTTAATTGCACCTGATTCCTGATTGTGTGAACGAACAGTGGACGAGCAACTGGGCTAGGAGTCTTGATGCGCCCAGACAAAGATTTGTCGAGGGCTTGATCAAGTACCAAAGCGGGGGTACCCACGTTCCAAAAACTTGTCATACATTATCTCAAGTTGTTTCCTTTTGTCATTTTTATCTGAACAGATATGTAAAACCCTTACAAATTGTGAAATGGGCAAGTTCTTGCGTAGATGTGCAGGATGTGCACTATGGAAATTAAGAAATGTGTTTCTGTCAGTGGGTTTGGTGTACAGAGATGTAGTGATGGTCCCGTGGGTATTGGTGATAAGCACGTCAGGAAATGAAATCCTGTTGTGCGAAAACTCAGGATTGAACACTATTCCTGGGAATATACTATTCAGGAAGTCAACGAACCCAGTGAAGCCATTCTCACTACCTGACCAAATGAGAAAAATATCATCAATATGCCTCATCTATTTCTTTACTTGCATGGTGAATAGAGGGGATGGGAAGACATGGTGCTCTTCAAGATAACCAACAAACAAGTTGGCGAATGAGGGTGCTGCTGAGCTCCCCATGGCTGTACCCCGAATCTGTGACCTACTTGGGGGTTAGAATAACACCGACACTGGAAAAAATATATGGTGCTAACTATATCCCATTGCTAAATGAAGTAAAAACAGAATTAAAAAAGCTATCGAGGAGTCCAATCTCCTGGATAGGGAGGATAAATCTACTGAAAATGGTGACTTTACCAAAAATTTTATATAAATTTCAAATGCTTCCGATAGAGATACCCCAGTGTTTTTTTAGAGTAATAAAAAGTATAATTTTAAAGTTTATCTGGCAAAATAGAAAAGCCAGAGTGGGTTATACGCTCTTGTCTAGGAAAAAAAACAAAGGAGGATTGACTGCCCCCGATATTAAAAGATATTATACGGCGGTAATATTGGCTAGGTTAATAGAATGGGCAAACATCAGCACAAATAAGAGGTGGGTAAATATGGAGAATAATTTATACACAGCACCATTAGGGAAAGAAATATGGATTCCACCGAAGTATAGGACACACAGTTCACAAATACACGGTTTAACAAAAATAGTATTTAAAGAATGGGACAAAATATATAGAAGAGAAAAATGGGAGTATAACTCCCCACTGATTCCGTTGGCAGGAACAAATTTTTTTATTCCAGGAAACGGGACTCAGATGGGGAGGTACTTAGGGGATGCACAATTAAAAGACATAATGATACAAGGGAAAATAAGGGCGAGAACAGAACTAATCACAACACATGGGTGGCAGTTTCTAAGTGAATGGGTATACACACAATTTAAACATTTTGTAAGCACAATTCCCAAACCAGTTAGAGAGGAGAAGACACTGAACCCAATCGAAAAGCTTTGCAATATTAAAACACCTACGAAAAATTGAATATCTCAAATGTATAACATATTAACAGATTTAGAAGGAACCGGGGCCCTCCCCTTTATAGGAAAATGGGAACAAGACCTTGGGATAAAACTAGATGAAAAACAAATGATTGGAGCAGTACATGACTATGCGACAGATATTGTAACGGTAGAAGCGAACTATAAGAGTTTGGTGAGGTGGCATCTAACCCCGGTGAGAATCAATCAATTTCAGCCAGGTAGATCATCACAGTGTTGGAGGGAATGTGGGCAAAGGGGAACAACAATGCATATTTGGTGGGAGTGTCAAAAAATAAAAGAATACTGGCATACTATATTGGAGTATATAAATGAAATCACTGGGGAAAAGATACCCCAAAATGCCTGGAATGTTCTGTTCCATGGGACAAATAAAACCAAAAAACAATATAAAGAAACATTAGTCCCTTCCCTACTCAATGCTGCAAAGGCCTTGATTCCCAAAAAATGGTCGCAAGTGGAGAGCCCATCCATAAAAGAATGGATACAGAGAGTAGACTACGTGCATGAGATGGAGTACCTGAGCAGCAGAGAGCAGGGAATGGAAAGTAGACATAGAAGTACCTGGCTGAAATGGAGTGAGTTTAAGTGTTCAGAGAAATATGTAATAGGAATGACAGAAATGGAAAAAAAAAAAATAATTTTGAGATAACTTAAGATGGCGAAAAGGGCGGACCTTGGGGGCGGGGGGTGGGCGGGTAGGGTATGGGAAAACTATAAATAGGAGATATGTTAGATTTAAAAAAGGTTATGATATGTGTACTTTGTATAACTCATTTTATCTCAAATAAAATAAAGATTAGGAAATGAAATCCGGTTGTGCGAAAACTCAGGATTGAACACTATTCCTGGGAATATACTATTCAGGAAGTCAACGAACCCAGTGAAGCCATTCTCACTACCTGACCAAATGAGAAAAATATCATCAATATGCCTCATCTATTTCTTTACTTGCATGGTGAATAGAGGGGATGGGAAGACATGGTGCTCTTCAAGATAACCAACAAACAAGTTGGCGAATGAGGGTGCTGCTGAGCTCCCCATGGCTGTACCCCGAATCTGTGTGTATGCCCTCCCCTCAAACATAAAATGGTTGGTAAGAATAAACCCAAGACATTCAAGTATATAGCCACTTGGTAACCCAGGAGAGTCCTGTTTGGCAAGAAAATGTTCAACTGCCTGTAAGCCGGCAGCATTTGGTATACAAGTGCATAGAGATGAACTGTCCAATTGTAGCAAGTTTCCACTCATCCTGAAATATCGAGAAGGGCCCCATTTTCTCTAGAAAGCAACTTGTGTCACGAATGTAAGCAGGTAAGTCCTTCACAAGAGGTTGTAAGTGGAAATCGATAAACTGAACCATTGGTTGAGTGATGGCTCCTGTACCAGATACTATAGGTCGGAACTTGAGTGGTGTGGTGCCTTTATGGATTTTTAGTAGTCCATAGATGACTGGCATACACAAATATAAGAAAAAGGAGAGTTTGGGATTTTTTGGGTGCAAAATTACACAAACAGATATAAAAAAAAAGATTTTATTTATAAAATTTTGACAGACTAAACTCCATCCAAAAGTATACAGTACTGTTTCAGAGTGTGCGAACTGACAAAATTCTCTACATGTTTCACCACGGTTAGTAGCTTCCTCAGGAGAATTACATTTATCAGGCACTATCTACTGAAAAAATAGAAAAAGAAAACAATGCAAATAATTACAAGATAATATACATACAGGAATTACACACATTGTAAAGAATAAACACAATTGATATTTAATCCCACAGTGGCTGAGGTCACAATGGCTTTACGTCTATCTATAAAGTCACCATAGAAATTGCCATAGCAACACAATGGCCGACTATAATGGGAGCAAAAATTACCTGTATACAGATGGACTAGTAGAGATATAAAATAAATTATTGAGGCCGAGAGAAACCCCAGAAATGGATCATCTGGTGTAACCATAGAGGGTGGTATATAAGGGAGACATACTCAAAGACTGGGGCTAGTAAATGATCCACCTATGTAGAGAAGCAGATGGAAAATGCCTTATGAAGCAAATAATGAGCAATAAGCTTATGAGATTATTCCACAAGCCTCCAAGTGAAATAAATAAATACAATTTTGAGAAATCTATCTGTAATGGATTGAATGTTGATTCAATTCGGGTGGGTGAATATCCACAAATCCCAGAGTGAGCGACTAATATTCAAAAAGGTCCCACAAAAACCCTTGAGACCTAAGAAAAGTTATTATATAGTCACTCATCCAGATGGAAAGATGCTAAAGAGATCCCAATGAGTGAACGAATAAGTTACCTGGAGCAGCAATTTTACAATGCAATCCTTCCATTCTCGTGGTGGCCTTACTTGAAAATCCTCCCCCGGTGTCTATTTAAACCCACCTCCACCTTCCCATTGGGTGTCTAGTTTGGTGCCAAACACAGGGGAGGAGCGGACGCTTCAACGGCGTCTGCCTTGTGGCCTGGTCGCAATGGAAGTGACGAAAATTCACATTGTACGGAAACCGGAAGTGACGCCGTCAACAACAAAATGCGGAAATGGCATTGAGGTGCACATAAATACACTTTGCCATTTTAAAACCGAAACAGTGAAATGTCAAAGCTGGGGAAAAAACTCCCCAAGTTAGATGGAATGGTCTTCCAAATCAGCAGGAAAACTAAATGGAAAAGCCAGATCGTTCCTGATATGGAGGAAGAAACGGACCAAGGCACACTTGGGACGCATGGCGCCACCCAGTGGAGTCAAAGGATATGACAACACTGCAGATGACTCCCTGGGCGTCCGTATGGTCACCTGACCCTATGGGGTTCCTCATTATGCACATTACAGGGAATCTATAAAAGATATAGAGAAAATTAATTAAACAATGACCCTTGGCCTTCTGTTTGCCAATTATTAGTTCATATTTAATAATTTTGTTATCTACAAACTCCAAGTGTCCAGGCATAATGAGCTCAGCCAAATATAGGTTACAAAATAAAAAGATATACATAGCAAAAAGCTAGAAAAATTACCTAAACAATTTATAGAGTGGTCAAAAGATAAACATCTGTAAATATAGCCAATAGAACCCATTATAGGAACGGCTTGTAACTGATGGACTCATTGAACCATGGATAAGAAGTAGCTGCCAGGGAGTGAATCCATCTAGTTTCTCTTTGTAAGAGGATCTTATCCACATCTCCCCCTCTATCATTAATGGGTAGATGTTCTAATGCAAAGAATTTCATTTTGGACAGATCAAAAGAGTGGTATAGGCCCATATGTTGGCTTATAGGGGTTTCCATTTTTTTTCTTTTGAACCAGGGAAACATGATCCCTTATTCTGTGGAAAAATGGCCTCTTTATTTTACCTACATAGAAGGCATTACACTCGCACTTCATGTAGTAAACAACCCCAATTGATTGACAATTTGCGAAGAAATTTGGTTTGTAGACACTCCCATTGGGAAGAATTAATTCAGCGGAGTTTAACAAAAATCTACAAAATTCACATCTACCACAGGGGGCGTACCTCTACGAACCTGACCACCTACTTTGGGCATGAGGTGACTGTGAACTAATTGATCCTTTATGGACCTGGACTTCCTATACGTAATCTGAGGGAAGGGCTTAACATATTTAGAAATAACCTCATCAGTAGATAATAGGGGCCAATATTTTTGAATGATTTGACAAACTATGTTCACCACAATATCTTGTTATTAATCGTACAATGCAAAAGGTAACTGTTAGCGCAAACACAAAGTGCATAAGTAAATGGGATAGCAATGAGTCTGTTTAAAATAATAATTGTAACAGGCAGTTCAAGGGTTAAAAGGCAGATAATATGGCTGGTGGATGGCGGCCGCTGTCCTCAGAGCTGATTCTGTGGTAGACAAAGGGTAGAGAAAAAGGAAGCGCCACCTAAGTGCAGTATTAAAAGATTCTTTTAATGACACAAATATCAATCACACTTACAGGAAAGAAAGAAAAGGAAGGCTCATCTGTAAAGATCCTGTAGTCCTCGTCCCGGGTCCAATGGCTGCACAGATGTAGAAGATGCACAGTAGGAAACAGGAAATACAAAGGCTCATCTGTTTGTCAGTGGTCTGTAGGGAAGCCTCAGATCCGAATCCGTTTTTCTATGCAGAGATGGAAAGCTGCAGTTGCTGCTGCTGCTCAGCCTGGAGCAGATCCTGTGGCCATCAGGAAGAAGCTGGGGCTGAGTGGCCAATAGAAGGAGCAGTGGCTCCGAGCGCGTAGCCTGCCTATCCAACCCTTCTCACTCTGTGGAGTCCTCCCCCGGAAGTGATCCCGTGACCCGTGACCTTAGCCCCAGCTTCTTCCTGATGGCCACAGGATCCGCTCCAGGCTGAGCAGATCCTGTTTCCTACTCTGCATCTTCTACATCTGTGCAGCCCATGGACCCGGGACGGGGACTACAGGATCTTTACAGATGAGCCTTCCTTTGATTCCTTTCCTGTAAGTGTGATTGATTTTTTGTGTCATTAAAAAAATCTTTTAATACTGAACTTAGGTGGCGCTTCCTTTTTCTCTACCCTTTTTTTTGTTATTAATTGTACCTGCTGGTCAGATTTAAAGCGGGATTCCACCCGCGATTTTTTTTTTTTAAGTCCGCAGCTACAAATACTGTAGCTACTGACTTTTAATAAGGACACTTACCTGTCCTAGGTGCCCGCAATGTCAGCCCCCCCCCCAGGCTGACCCCTCGATTGTGGAGGGTCCCGGCGCCGCCATCCTCAGTAAGGGAAACAGGCAGTGAAGTTTCCTACTACGCATGCGCGAGGCTCGAGCCGCTTTGTGAATGGGCGGCTGCTTTCTGGGATACACACAGTTCCCAGAAGGCAGCACGCCACATTCCCCAGAAGACACCGTGAGGAGGACAAGGAAGAAGACCTGCCGAGGTGGAGGAAGAGGCAGATTAGCACGTTCCGCATATCAAACGCCCTTTCTGGTGAGTTAAAAAAAATAAAAATTTTAAAGGATTTTTGCGTATTTTTTTTTTTTTAGGGTGGAACACCACTTTAACAACTTTCTTTGGATGGATTAATTCAGCTCTATTTCTTTTTTTTTTGGCCCTATGATGGGTCTTTTTTAGAGTAGAACGGCTATAAACCCTATCCAAGAGGCGGGACTGCAATGCCCGAGCCTCCAATTCAAAATCCTGCTAACGACTACAGTTCCTCCTTATTCTCAAATACTGACTGTATGGTATGCTTTGAAACAGAGACTTGGGATGAGAGCTGGCGGCATGTAATATAGTGTTGCCCGCTGATGGTTTTCTGAACAAGGAGGAACCGATCGTGCCGTCAGGATTTAGATAAACCGAAATATCCAAAAAATTAATAACTTTTTGATCGCAGGTCATGATGAACTTTTAGATTAGAACAATTGTTTTCAAGTTTATCTAGGAAAGAGGAAAGTTCCTCCCTGGAGCCTCTCCAAATGACAAAAATGTCGTCAATGAAACAACGCCAGACGAGGACCCTATCAAAAAAATCCTGGAATTCATCATAGGAGAAAATCTCCTGCTCCCACCCCCCCAGGTACAGATTGGCGTACGATGGGGCACATTTAGTCCCCATCGCAACACCCTGCACCTGGAGGTAGTGGGAGCGGTCGAAAATGAAAATATTATTGGTCAAAATGAAAAACAACAGATCTAGAATAAATCTGTTGTATGCATTGGCCCTAGGACCTCGCTCAGAGATGAAGCCCTCTACAACTCGAACCCCCCTGATCATGAGGGATGGAGTTGTAGAGGGCCTCAACATCAATGGCAACTAGCCAGGCCCCTTCTGGTACACAAACACCATCCAGGGATCTCAAAAGATCCGCAGTATCTTGGATGTAGTAACTCAATGATTTAACATTAAGTCTTAAATAATCCTCCACAAGTTTACTGGCTGGTTCCGTAAGGCAGCCATTGCCAGAAACTATTGGACGACCTGGGGGAAATTCCATGTTTTTATGTATCTTAGGTAGGGCGTACAAAGTAGGAAGTCCTAGGTTTCTCAACAGTCAAAAATTCACAAGTCTTCTTGTCAATCAGGTTATCATAAAAGGCCAGAGTGACAAGAATACGGTACTTTGTTTCAGCATACTTCACTTGGGCTAATGGTATAGGGCGATACCAATTGCGGTTAAGCAGAAGATCCATTACCATATTTTTGTAACGATCAAGATCCATTACCACAATGTTTACCCCTTTATCAGAGGGTTTTATGACAATGTGATCATTTTGTTTTAAAGATGATAAAGCTTTACGATGTGCCAATTTTAGATTGGATTGTCCGTTGAACCACTTCCATTTGGTGGCCTGTATTTCTTTAGTCACCTGCTGTGTTAAAGCCCAAATGTTGGGATTGCCTCCGGGGAGGAACTTTTCTCTTTCCTAGATAAACGTGAAAACAATTGTTATAATCTAAAGTTCACCATGACCTGCGATCAAAAAGTACATTTTTGGGATTTTTCGGTTTATCTAAATCCTGATGGCACGATCGGTTTCTCCTTGTTCAGAAAACCATCAGCGGGCAACATTATATTACATGCCGCCAGCTCTCATCCTAAGTCTCTGGTTCAGAGTAGTGATGAGCCGAACACCCCCGGGTTCGGTTCGCACCAGAACCCGCGAACGGACCGAAAGTTCGTACGAACATTAGAACCCTATTAAATACAATGGATGCGAACGTTCGAATTCTAAAGTGCTAATTATAACAACTATTATGCATGTTATTGTCCTAAAAAGGGTTTGGGAACCCGGGTTCTGCACCAGGGGACATGTATCAATGCAAAAAGAAGTTTTAAAAACGGTCGTTTTTCGGGAGCAGTCATTTTAATGATGCATAAAGTGAAAAAAAAAAAGTCAAATATTCCTTTAAATATCGTACCTGGGGGGTGTCTAAAGTATGCCTGTGAAGTGCCACGTGTTTCCCGTGTTTAGAACTGTCCCTGCACAAAATGACACTTCTAAAGGAAAAAAAAGCCATTTAAAACTGCTTGCGGCTTTAATGTAATGTCTGGTCCCGGTAATATGGATGAAAATCTTTAAGAAAAATGGCATAGCTACCCCATGACCCCCCCCACCCCAGCCCATTACCAGCCCCTTTGGGTCTTGTATGGATATTAAGGGGAACCCCGCACATAAAATAAAAAAGGCCCTATATACTCTGAACAGCCGTATACAGGCGGTGCATACAAGACAGGGACTGTAGGTTTGTTCTTATGTAGAATCTGTTTGTAATTTTGAACAGGTACATTGTTGAAGTGTAGCTCCAGCCCAAAAATCTATTTTTAAACTTTTTGGAAAACATAGGTAAGGGTTATCACCCCTGTAACATTTGTTTTGCTGTCTGTGCCCCTGTTCAGAACATTTCACCTCACTTTCCGTCCCAATGACAACTGTTTTTGAAATGTGGTGTTTTTCTTGAAACAAGGATTGCTGATAAAGCATCAGTACAGAGGAGACACCTTTCTCCCATATTTATTCTTACAGGAGAGAATTTTCCTTCCTAGTGGTAGATTTCCTCTCACTTCCTGTTGTCTTCTTGCGTTTGCAAGTAGGAGTCGTTTGTAAGTTGGATGTTTGAAAGTAGGGACCTGCCGTATATACTCTGCAGAAATAGGCCCCTTAGTTGTTGGTGTTGGCACAACACTGTAAGCACTCACAGTTACTCTTGGTTGGTGCTGGAACGCCCTGCTGTCAACTATTATATCAGGAATTTTAATTACATATAATTGTTGAACAGTGGTAGTAAAAATTGGGCCTTTGATGGTGGTGCTGGTGCCACAACACTGTAAGCCCTGACAGTTACTCTTGGTGGGTGCAGCAATGGGCCCTGCTGTGAATTATTAGATCAAGAATTGTAATTGCATGCCCCTGTTGAACAGGGGCTGAAAAATTGGGCCTTTCGTGGTGGTGGTGGTGGTGGTGGTGTTGCAACAACACTGTAAGCCCTCAGAGTTACTCTTGGTGGGTGCAGGAATGGGCCCTGCTGTGAATTATTAGATCAAGAATTGTAATTACATGCCCCTTTTGAACAGGGGCTGAAAAATTGGGCCTTTCGTGGTGGTGGTGGCGTTGCCACAACACTGTAAGCCCTCAGAGTTACTCTTGGTGGGTGCAGGAATGGGCCCTGCTGTGAATTATTAGATCAAGAATTGTAATTACATGCCCCTTTTGAACAGGGGCTGAAAAATTGGGCCTTTCGTGGTGGTGGTGGTGGTGGCGTTGCCACAACACTGTAAGCCCTCAGAGTTACTCTTGGTGGGTGCAGCAATGGGCCCTGCTGTGAATTATTACATCAAGAATTGTAATTGCATGCCCCTGTTGAACAGGGGCTGAAAAATTGGGCCTTAGGCACTGGTGGCACAACACTACAACCCCTCACAGATACTGTACTTGGAGCACAGCAATGAGCCCTGTTGCAAAGTATTGCTTCAAAAATTGTAATGACACGCCCCTGTTAAACAGGGGCTGAAAAATTGGGCCTTAGGCACTGGTGGCACAACACTACAACCCCTCACAGATACTGTACTTGGAGCACAGCAATGAGCCCTGTTGCAAAGTATTGCTTCAAAAATTGTAATGACACGCCCCTGTTAAACAGGGGCTGAAAAATTGGGCCTTAGGCACTGGTGGCACAACACTACAACCCCTCACAGATACTGTACTTGGAGCACAGCAATGAGCCCTGTTGCAAAGTATTGCTTCAAAAATTGTAATGACACGCCCCTGTTAAACAGGGGCTGAAAAATTGGGCCTTAGGCACTGGTGGCACAACACTACAACCCCTCACAGATACTGTACTTGGAGCACAGCAATGAGCCCTATGGCAAATTATTGCTAAAAAAAAATTGTAATTACACGCCCCTGTAAAACAGGGGCTGAAAAATTGGGCCTTAGCCACTGGTGGCGGCACCCATAAACAAAAATGATCTTCCAAGCTATCATCATCAATCGTATCATTGAGGACTCGGAGGAGGAGGATAGCCAGTCAACATAACAGCACAGGCACTCAGCATCAGCATCAGTCTTGAAGGGATGTGACATGTTAAAATCAATTAGTCTGTTATATCAGCATCAGGTGTGTGGTAGCTGGTGGTGATCCAAGACTGGTTCATCTTGATGAAAGTCAGTCGATCAACCGAGTCGGTGGACAGGCGCACCCTGTGATCCGTGACAAATCCTCCAGCAGCACTGAATGTGCGTTCCGAAAGAACGCTGGATGCAGGACAGGCCAGTAGCTCAATTGCATACTGTGCAAGCTCTGGCCAGTGATCCATCCTCAAGACCCAGTAAGCCAGAGGATTTTCGGTGGGGAAGGTGTCCAAGTCTGACCTTGCCCCTAGATATTCCTGCACCATGTTTATCAGACGCTGGCGATGGTTGCTGGAACCGATCATACTTTGGGGCTGCGGACTAAAGAATTGTCTGAACGCATCGGTCAGACGGCCACCTTCCCCACCGCTCCTTCTTTGACTGGCCGAAGCCTCAGCAACTCGTTGTCCAGGACCAGGAGTTTGTAACCTCCCAGTCTCTGGGAACGCGTTGCACAGACCTTTCTGCAAGGCCTCCCGGAGTTGTCTCATCCTCTGCTCCCTCTGCGACGGTAACATAAGGTCCGCAACCTTACCCTTGTACCGTGGATCAAGGAGAGTGGCCAGCCAGTAATGGTCCCTCTCCTTGATCCGAAGAATACGAGGATCCTTCCGCAGACTTTGCAGGATCAGGGAGGCCATGCAGCGTAGATTTGCTGAGGCATTCGCTCCGGAGTCCTCTGGGTCACTAAGGACGACATGATCCGCAGTCACCTCCTCCCAGCCACGTACAAGTCCACTGGTTTCTTGGGACTGTAAATCATCCCTAAAAGACTGCTGCTGATGATGCTGAGTGCCAGCCTCCACCTCCATGCTGACACAATCCTCCTCCTCCTCCTCCTCCTCCTCCTCTTCCTGTGCGATAGGTGGGACAGAAGGAACACTGTCTGGGTAAAGGGGGCCTTGAGAGGCAAGGAAGTCCTCCTCTTCCTGCCTCTGTTCTGCCTCAAGTGCCCTGTCCATTATTCCACGCAGCGTGTGCTCCAACAGGTGGACAAGAGGTACAGTGTCACTGATGCATGCACTGTCACTGCTCACCATCCTCGTGGCCTCCTCAAATGGTGCCAGGACAGTGCATGCATCCCCGATCATGCCCCACTGGCGTGGAGAAAAAAAACCAAGCTCCCCTGACCCTGTCCTGGTGCCGTAGTCGCACAGGTACTCATTGATGGCCCTCTGCTGCGTGTGCAGCCGCTGCAGCATGGCCAACGTTGAGTTCCACCTGGTGGGCATGTCACATATAAGGCGGTTCTTGGGCAGGTTCAACTCCTTTTGCAGCTCAGCCAGGCGAGCACTGGCATTATAAGATCTGCGGAAATGCACACAGACTTTCCTGGCCTGCCTCAGGACATCCTGTAAGCCCGGGTACCTGCCCAAGAACCGCTGCACCACCAGGTTAAGGACGTGAGCCACACAGGGCACATGGGTCAGTTGTCCCTGTCGAAGGGCGGAGAGGAGGTTGGTGCCATTGTCGCAAACCACCATTCCTGGCTTAAGCTGGCGTGGCGTCAACCACCTCTCGGCCTGGCCCTGCAGAGCAGACAGGACCTCTGCCCCAGTGTGGCTTCTGTCCCCCAAACACACCAGCGCAAGCACGGCATGGCATCTTTTTGCCTGCGTACTTGCGTAGCCCCGTGAACGGCTACGGAGCACTGCTGGTTCATAGGACAAACCACAGGAAGAGGCCATGGAGGAAGAAGAAGAGGAGGGGGTGGAGGAGAGAGGTGTGTCACAACCAGTAGTAGCATTTTGGAGGCGTGGCGGTGGGACAACCTCCAACACTACTGCACCTTGTCCTGCATCCTTCCCAGCTGCCAAAAGAGTGACCCAATGGGCCGTGAAAGAAAGGTAACGTCCCTGTCCATGCCTGCTGGACCATGAGTCAGCGGTAATATGCACCTTACCGCTGACCGCCCTGTCCAGCGAGGCCAAGACATTGCCTTCCACATGCCGGTAGAGAGCCGGAATAGCCTTCCGTGAGAAAAAGTGGCGTTTGGGAACCTGCCACTGAGGAACCGCACATTGCACAAACTCACGGAAGGGGGCCGAGTCTACCAACTGAAAAGGCAGCAGTTGAAGCGCTAGCAATTTAGCCAAGCTAGCATTCAACCGCTGGGCATGTGGATGGCTGGGAGTGAACTTCTTTCGACGGTCCAGCAGCTGGGGCAGGGAAATTTGCCTGCTAGAATCGGACGTCGGTGTACTGCTAGCAGAGTGGCCGCAAGTACTTGGCTGTGACACACCTAATTCTACACCTTCATTCCTCTCAGTGCATGTTTCAGAGAGGACTGAAGTTATAGTGGGGTTGGAGATCCCAGCTGATGCGGTGCAAGGAGAGGTCCGCTTTGTTCTTTGGTGTGGGTCTTTGAGGTAGGCTTGCCAACGAGCTGCATGGCAGGTCAACATATGTCTGGTCAGGCATGTGGTACCCAAGCGGCTGATGTTTTGGCCACGCGATATACGCTTGAGACATATGTTGCAAACAGCAGCTGTGCGATCTGATGCACTAGCCTCAAAAAAGGCCCACACCAAGGAACTTTTTGAATGATGGGCAGAGGCAGCGCCCTGCACAGGCGGAGCTCTGCGGTGTGATTCCGTCGGTGTACTGCCCTTACGCTGGCCACCAAAGGGCATCCTGCCTCGTTGGAGATGTGCCTCCTCCTCATCCTCCTCCTCCTCCTCCTCTCTCCTATTAGGCACCCACGTGGAGTCAGTGACCTCCTCATCCCCTCCCTCCTCATCACTGGAGCCAATCTGGCAGTATGCTGCAGCTGCTGGAACATGACTGCCAGATTGGTGTCCTTCTTGAGCATCCCCTCTGTCTGCTCTCACCCTACTGCCTTCCTGTAGCTGGGTTTCATCATCAGACCCTTCGAAACGCTGGGCATCCTCCTGGAGCATGTACCCAACACTGTGCTCAAACAGTTCGGGGGACTCCTCAGGAGGAGGACATGGTGGGTCTAGGGAAGGAGTGACTGATGATAAGTCTGACATTGATACCAGGGAAGAGGACGCTTTGGCAGCTGCTTTGCCAGTACCCTGAGCCTGGGTGAGAGAGGATGAGGAGGAGGAGGAGGGCTTGGTCATCCACTCTACCAAGTCTTCGGCATGATGTGGCTCAACATGTCCAGCTGCCGAAAAGGACAAGCGTGTCCCATGGCCATGTGCTGATGACAATGCACCGCGTCCACGACCAGCACTGTTGCCCCCAGACACAGAGCCTGCTTGCCCTCTTTTATTGCCTCCTGACTGTCTGCCTCTCCTTGTTTGCCTTCCAGACATTCTAATAGATGGCCTGCAGGGAGATGGGAAAAAAGCAATAAGGGCTACCTTCAGGTGTCCTTCTCTGTCCCTTTACTTAAGGATTTCTAAATATGGTTGAGGATGATTGCTTTTGCACAGAATAGCACAACGACAATTTCCCTGACTGTCCAAAAAACAAGGATTTCAAAGATGGTTGATGAGGAATGCTTTAGCACACTATAGCACAAGGAGAATTCCCCTCACTTTCCTTCTTTGTCCCTAGAAACAAGGACTCGCACAGTGAAAGAAACTGACACTCTCCCTACCTAGAGTTTTCTGTCCCTAGAAAAAATGTTTTTTTAAAGCACACTATAGCACAAGGAGAATTCACTCACTGTCCTTCCCTGTCCCTAGAAACAAGGACTCGCACAGTGAAAGAAACTGACACTCTCCCTACCTAGAGTTTTCTGTCCCTA
Source organism: Rana muscosa (assembly GCA_029206835.1). NCBI lineage: Eukaryota > Metazoa > Chordata > Amphibia > Anura > Ranidae > Rana > Rana muscosa. Next base: position 5,470,823 of record JARGYO010000198.1, on the reverse strand, counting down.
GAAAAAATGTTTTTTAAAAGCACACTATAGCACAAGGAGAATTCCCCTCACTTTCCTTCTTTGTCCCTAGAAACAAGGACTCGCACAGTGAAAGAAACTGACACTCTCCCTACCTAGAGTTTTCTGTCCCTAGAAAAAATGTTTTTTTAAAGCACACTATAGCACAAGGAGAATTCACTCACTGTCCTTCCCTGTCCCTAGAAACAAGGACTCGCACAGTGAAAGAAACTGACACTCTCCCTACCTAGAGTTTTCTGTCCCTAGAAAAAATGTTTTTTAAAAGCACACTATAGCACAAGGAGAATTCCCCTCACTTTCCTTCTTTGTCCCTAGAAACAAGGACTCGCACAGTGAAAGAAACTGACACTCTCCCTACCTAGAGTTTTCTGTCCCTAGAAAAAATGTTTTTTTAAAGCACACTATAGCACAAGGAGAATTCACTCACTGTCCTTCCCTGTCCCTAGAAACAAGGACTCGCACAGTGAAAGAAACTGACACTCTCCCTACCTAGAGTTTTCTGTCCCTAGAAAAAATGTTTTTTAAAAGCACACTATAGCACAAGGAGAATTCCCCTCACTTTCCTTCTTTGTCCCTAGAAACAAGGACTCGCACAGTGAAAGAAACTGACACTCTCCCTACCTAGAGTTTTCTGTCCCTAGAAAAAATGTTTTTTTAAAGCACACTATAGCACAAGGAGAATTCACTCACTGTCCTTCCCTGTCCCTAGAAACAAGGACTCGCACAGTGAAAGAAGCTGACACTCTCCCTACCTAGAGTTTTCTGTCCCTAGAAAAAATGTTTTTTAAAAGCACACTATAGCACAAGGAGAATTCCCCTCACTTTCCTTCTTTGTCCCTAGAAACAAGGACTCGCACAGTGAAAGAAACTGACACTCTCCCTACCTAGAGTTTTCTGTCCCTAGAAAAAATGTTTTTTAAAAGCACACTATAGCACAAGGAGAATTCCCCTCACTTTCCTTCTTTGTCCCTAGAAACAAGGACTCGCACAGTGAAAGAAACTGACACTCTCCCTACCTAGAGTTTTCTGTCCCTAGAAAAAATGTTTTTTTAAAGCACACTATAGCACAAGGAGAATTCACTCACTGTCCTTCCCTGTCCCTAGAAACAAGGACTCGCACAGTGAAAGAAACTGACACTCTCCCTACCTAGAGTTTTCTGTCCCTAGAAAAAATGTTTTTTAAAAGCACACTATAGCACAAGGAGAATTCCCCTCACTTTCCTTCTTTGTCCCTGACACTCTCCCTACCTAGAGTTTTCTGTCCCTAGAAAAAATGTTTTTTTAAAGCACACTATAGCACAAGGAGAATTCACTCACTGTCCTTCCCTGTCCCTAGAAACAAGGACTCGCACAGTAAAACACACTGACACTCTCCCTACCTATCCTTCTCTTTCCCTAAACTAAAGGAATCCAGGTTAAGCAAGAAAGAAAGAAATGTCACTGTCCCTGCCTATGCTGCTCTTTCCCTGCTCCGGAACACACTACACTAGGCCGCCGTGCTGGCGGCCTTTTATAGTGTGGGGCGTGTACTAAACACCCTCAGCAATAATTGGCCACAGGCATCCTGCCTGTGGCCAATCATTGCTCTCCTCGCTGCCGGTGCTGTGATTGGCCAAGCATGCGGGGTCACAGTGCATGCTTGGCCAATCACAGCGCCTGGATGACACTGCGATGGCGTAGTGCATTGTGGGCCGTTCGCGTCACTCGAATTTGGCGCGAACGGCCCAAATCGCTCGATCTTCGTCGAACGATCTAACAGCCGATGTTCGAGTCGAACGTATGTTCGACTCGAACACGAAGCTCATCCCTAGTTCAGAGCATACCATACAGTCAGTATTTGAGAATAAGGAGGAACTGTAGTCGTGAATTGGAGGCTCAGGCATTGCAGTCCCACCTCTTGGATAGGGGTTATAGCCGTTCTACTCTAAAAAAGGCCTATCATAGGGCTAAAAAAATAAATAGAGCTGAATTAATCAGACCAGCAGGTACGATTAATAACCAGATATTCTGGTGAACATACAGTTGGTGCCGCCGATATTGTATATCTATCGCGCTCCCATCGCCGAGATTCTCAGCGACAGGAGTGCCGAGATCTCGGCAACAGGGTGGCGACACGTGTCACGTTCGCTGCAATAGCGAGAGGGAGACGCGACACTGTATTGAACGGGATCCGACGTGGATTCCCGCCAATACCAGGCACTGCGTTTGGTATGAATCCTGAGCGGGAACTCCACGCCAATTTTTAAAGAAAAAACCGGCGTGGGTTCCCCCTCCAGGAGCATACCAGGCCCTTGGGTCTGGTCTGGATTTGAAGGGGAACCCTGCGCCGAAAAAACGGCGTGGGGGTCCCCCTCAAAATCCAAACCAGACCCTTATCCGAGCACGCAACCTGGCAGGCCGCAGGGGTTTGGATTCCGGGGCCACCCGGAGCATGTGACTGTGACGTCATGAGGAGCCTATATTAATCTCTGCGGACCAAAGATTTAGCATTACTGCGAGAGGAAGCGACGAGTCAACATCGAGGAGGAGAAGAGGGAAGAAGACGCAGACGGCGACGACGGGAAGACCGGCCCCTCCGCTAGCAAAAGAGCTAAAAGAAGTTAGCGGAGGCCCGGCGGAGGAAAGAACCGGAGAGCGGAAGAAGAACCAGAGAGCGGGAGAAGAAGAAGGCGACGGAGAAGACCGGGCCTCCGCTAGCAAAAGAGCTAAAAGAAGTTAGCGGAGGCCCGGCGGAAGAAAGAAAGAACCGGAGAGAAGAAGAGGGGAGAAGGCGACGGAGAAGACCGGGCCCCGCTAGCAAAAGAGTTGGAAGAAGATAGCGGTGGCCCGGCAGAAGAAAGAACCGGAGAGCACGGCGACGACACCGGAGACCCCCGAAGTCGGAAGAAGACCCCCGGAGCTGTGCAATAAAATACTTTTAAAAACTGTGTTGTGTTTTTATTGCCATTTTTTTCCACCAGGTGAATGGGTAGGGGTACGATGTACCCCATACTCATTCACATAGGGTGGGGGGGCCGGGATCTGGGGGCCTCCTTATTAAAGGGGGCTCCCAGATTCCGATAAGCCCCCCGCCCGCAGACCCCGACAACCAACGGCCAGGGTTGTCGGGAAGAGGCCCTGTCCTCATCAACATGGGGGCAGGGTGCTCTGGGGTGGGGGGGCCGCAGGTCGCCCCCCTGCCCCAGATCACCAAACCCCCCATGTTGAGGGCATGCGGCCTGGTACGGTTCAGGAGGGAGGGGGCCGCTCTCTCGTCCCCCCTCCTCCCCTGCGGCCTGCCAGATTGCGTGCTCGGATAAGGGTCTGGTTTGGATTTTGAGGGGGACCCCCACGCCGTTTCGAGGTTGTTTGTTTATATGGGTAGAACCTCTTCTTCAGGGGTAGGATATTGCATTACAAGGACACTGGTATCATTAATGCATGTACATGCATATTTGTTGGCCGTAGCAAAAAATGGATTCAAATGGACTAAAAGCATATATGGATCCTGGTCGGGATAGCGAGCAGGACCGTATCTTCGCCTCAAGGTCAGGCCAGTGGGGGGCAGCAAAAACACCAAGCCCGGATGGTATTTAGCCCAGTCAGTGCTGGTTCACAAAGGGCGTAAAGGAGAGTCTAAGCACCGCTGACAACAAATATGCAACAGAAGTTGCAATATTGATGAAAACGTATGGCCCCCTACAAATAGGTGATGCCTACCTAATTTAGAGAGAAAGTCTCTCAGGAGAGACACTCATCTGCAAGGAAGCCGCACTCATATCCAGCATT